>CM052811.1:105682793-105736563 GCA_028533885.1 Nasua narica | reverse complement strand
GTAGCAAATCAGCCTGTCGTCCCCTCTTTTCTCAGATCCCAGCCCGCTCGTGCAGAGTGGGGGAGGGGAGCTAGCCAACACAAAGCCTCAGACTGATTCTGCTCCGGAAGGGGTGACAGAGCTGGCACATGAAAATGACACTGGCTTCTATCATTTCAAACAGTGGGGATCCATAATGTGACTTCAGGGAGAGGGGAAATCATAAAAACTCGGGCCACAGTGGGGTACCTGACCCAACAAGGGCCAGCGACGGATCCCCTGATTAAGCCCCCCATTTCCTCAACACCCAGCCGCTCTCCAAAGCAGTCAGGGCAGCAAACGGGTCTTGGGCCAATTTACAAGGGATGAAACTAAGGCTCATAATGGGGATATCTTCCAGAAGATTCCACATGGCATGCACGTGGCAGAGCCTGGATGAGATGGGCCACCCGTGCCCTGGAATTGGGACTTGATCCAGTCCTGGGGAAACAAGAGCAAACACCACCTCCCCCAAGCTATCTTCCCACCCCAGTCCACTTAGAGGGCAGGCTGTCCCTCACGAGGCCGAGGAAGATCGTATCCGTGCTGAGTCTCCAGAGCATGAGCCAGCCTCTCGTCTCCTGGGTGCCCAGCAGAGCCCCCCCACACACACACATAGGACAGAGCCTCGTGGTCACCTTCTAGTTATGGACCCTGTTCGGAGAGGTGAGGGACCATCGCGAGCCTGCTTGCGCCTGTGGCCCAGACAGCTTTAGCAGGTATCTTGGCTGTGCGTCCGTGTGTGCCCTTTCACCCTTCCCGGGCCTCTGGATGACCACAGCATACCCCCCTCTGTGGGGACAGAGGGATCCGATGGCTTTTCGGGCCCGCCCTCTCTTCGTGTGTGGCCTGAGCAATGGCTGCCAGATGGCAGCCTTCCCACAGAACCAGCGGAGCCTGTGTTGGGGACGCTGACCAGTGAGCTTGCTCAGTTCTTCCCGCATCCCTAAGAAGTGCTTGTGAGCATCACCGTTGAGGTGACGGAGGCTCAGACAGGAGGAATCGCTTGCCCACTGCTCCCCAGTTAAGTGAACAGGGGAGCCAGGAATTCCATTTCTTCTGACTTCAAAAACCGTATTTTTCTACCATCGTGTCTCAGATTTTCCCATGAGTCTACCCATAACGGCAAAGAGTAGAGTGGACCAGAAACCCAGTGGGTCTTGTAAAGCCCAAAGCAGACAAGCTTAAAATTCCTTCACAGTTTCTTGTTTTACGTTAACAATTCATGCAAGACTTGCATGCCACTCTAATTTGCCTGATTTGTTTTAACAGGACTATTTTTTAAATGATGTACCCTGGTCCTTCCAGTGGCTTTGGTCCCCTCATCTCCCTGTGACAGACCCTAGGGAATCCTATCCCAGTCGGAGAGGCATGGTTTTTCCTCCTGAGACCAATTCCAGACAGAGGCTGGCTCAGCTTCCCCTAAAGAGATGCTTTGGTGTGGGAGTACCATGACCTCACCATTCATGGGTCGATCTCCACTCCAGTTTCTTCCAGTTGGATGCTGGAAGGAACCCGTTGGTGTATCCTAGAATGTTGAGGATGTCCCCATCTGGCATTGTGAAGGCTGAGCCCATAATACCCTAAAGGGAAAGGAGAAGATGGACACAGCCTTTCTGAGCAGATTCCTGAATGCTGGGCCTTCTAGAAGGTGATGCCCTTTGTCCAGGAAAAGTCACATGGTTACTAATATGGGCAGATCTCAGGACGTGCTTCACACAAGGGGCTGGGGTCTGGAAGGCTTCTCACTTTACTTCAACCACACATACATACTGGGTTCCTACAACATGCCAGGGCCCCAGAAGGGGTGCTTCCAGGAACCACAGATTATTATGGCCCAGTTCATCCCTTGGTGAGGCATGGGGTTGTGGTTGGAAGAGCTTAGTCTTCAGTTCACATGTCAGCTTGGCCATTTCTTAGCTATACAATGTTGGGGCAACCAATTAATGGAAAAAGACGTGGGAAAAAAGGAGCTTCCGCCAGGTAGAAGGCATAGATTTGGAGAGCTTTGGGCAGGAAAACAGGAAGGCAAGGCCAAGAAGTTGGGACCCAACAGAAATGCTCAAGGATGCACACAGACTCCAGGGCAAAGTGGTCACATCTGTGGCCCAGCAGGACTAGGGACGGGGAGGTCTGGCCAGGACCACTGGGAGCAAGGTTGTCACTTTAGAACAAGTCTCAGTGTCCTGTAGAAGAGATGATAATTTTCCCTCTGACCAATCAAATCATATCTATTCGTCATCTGTTCCCGTTGCTAAGCTAGCACCTGTCGTATGTTCTCACAAGGACCCACTTTCCCCTGCTCTGGTATGAGTCCCCATTGTGTGCACGTGGGTAATAGTCCAGTTAGGCTGCTGCAGGCAGAAGTGAGGCCCAGGGGGAGCAGTCAGGTGCTCGCCATGTCATCTCAGCCGGGGTGACTGCCCTACGCGGACGCAGAGACATCGAAGGAGATGCTAATCCTCCTACACTTCACTGCCGTAGAACAGAATGAAGAAAGCCACCTGAGCCCGTACCTGGACACCCCTGGGCTAGCCAAACAGGCCCTCAGCACTCAGCTAAGTCAACAGTAATGCCATGGGAAACACGAACCAGTCCAAGAAGAGGAGCAGGATGCTAACAGATTGTGTGGGGCCAGATCTCCGGGGACCAACAGTCAACCCAGCTGCAGGGCACATCAGAAGATGAGCCGTGAGTCCCACAGGTGGCCATTTCATCTCCACGCCCTGACCTGCCTTCCCCATCATCCAACTAGTCTGAGCTCCTTCTCAGCTGATGATGTCCGCACCAAACCACAGCCCAATAAAACGGGAAAAAGACAAAGGGAATCCAACTAGAGGAGACCAGAGGAGATTCATCCTTGTTCCTATATTCCCACGCAAGGGTTCAAACTTGGAGGTTTTCCATGTCTACATAACTGAAAGTGATAAAACATATGGCACTGGCATCGCCTAGCAGGGATCTGCCTTTGAAGTCATATACAATCTGAGCAGGAGGGAGGGAAGTCCATGGGAAAGAGTGGAGGGGGCTATTGTATTCATTTCCTCGGACACTTATTTCAGGATATGAGCTGCGGAAGCACGGCAGAGATGTCTAAGCCATATTAATGCACACGAGAAGACTTTCTTCTGGTTTACTGGTAACCAGAGAGAGGTTTCTGCATACCACTGGCTGTGAAGCTATCTTGTAGGGACCAAGACCACCTCTTGCATCCCTCCTGCCCACCCTCAGAAAAAATGGGAAAAGGTCATCAAAAGGGCCACATTCACCCTCGTGAAATCCATTCATACATTTTAGGTCCCCACGAGGTGGAGTCAGCACCCACAGTGGTAGACTGCAATCTAGGCACTGGGGCTGGTACAAGGGATGTGAGAGGACTCAGGATGAGTCTATAGGGAAGACCTTTTGGGGCTGGATCACCATGGAACATCCTTCAGAGCCGCTCTGGGTGATGGGATTCGGGCCCTGATCCTTGGTTGGGATGTTCAGAGAATGAGAGTCTGGAGGCAGTAGAGCACTGGACAGGAAGGTATTGGTGTGCAAGCCTGGAGCTCAGGGTAATTCATATAACGCACGGTTCCTTGGTGAGTGGAACTCAGATTTGGGGGAGGAAGGGGAATGTGAAAAAACTTGCCAACGGTGCACAACTGAGTCCCTGAAAGCATACCTCAGTGCGCTTGGGCTTCTGGATACAAATCCGTAGACCTCCTATGGGATGATCTGACAAGCTCTCAGTGCTCACCATGCCCCCGCCCCTGCCATGGAAGATCAGTGATGGAAGGTATCCCTTGGGTCTAAGCCCCAGGGCAGTCTGGAGGCTCAGAGTGCCAAGCGATGTCATCCCAGGTCAAATCAGACTTCCAAAGCGTCAGACAGAATGCTACTGTCCATATGCCTAGAGGTCACTGGACAAATTCAAGCAGAGTTTGCTAGTCCCTGGTCACTCTTGAGGGGAACTAGGATCACTGCGTAAAGCTTGATGATTGTAAGGAAGAACTTGCTGTGTGCCAGAGAGGATGAGCTGCCCACCTCAGCAGTGGTCCAGCAGACTGTCAAGGGAAGAAAGAGCATTGCTGAGGTGACCTTGAACTCTCCTCCGCCCTAGATGGGTGATCTGTTATGGAGCTGGGACTGAATTTGAACACCTTCATTCCCATAGAGCACAAGGTCAGGGCTGTGCTTGGTCTGTGCAGGTTGAAATCCCCTACTTCCCCGCCCAAGTCTTCCCACCATGCAGGCAAGACGCTGCTCTGGCCCCATATCTAGCCTTCATCCAGGCTGGTTATCACCAATTAGTCCAGAAAGAACAGCTGCTTTGCCATAGACCCAATGCCCACCGAGATCTGGGATGAGACCAACCCTAGACAGGCCCATGGGCCACTAGGGCCATCAGGGCCAGAACCCAGAACTAGCAAAGGTTCAAGCAGAACCCAGAGCAGGGCTCTGCTAACCACACACAGACAGTATCTGCAGAGGTTACTTCTCCCCACTCGAGGCCTGTTGGAGTAGACTGCAAAGGCAAAATCACAGGGACTCTGTCAGCACGTAATTATAATCATCCCCAGGGCATCCATTGCCTTGCCAGGGGGATCCTGGGCTAGCCCAGGTGAATCCAGGCTATCCCATGTTGGCAGTCAGACTCAAAAGCACTTTTCTACCTTCTGTTTTCACCCTACATCAACTAGCCAATGAAAGGCAAAGAGTCAGGGCTTCTAACTTTGTCTTGGCTACTGGACGCCATCATCGCCCTCTGAGGGCCATCATGGGGTTCCCACTCAACTCTAGGGAGAAAGACATCATTACATCCACCGGGCATATGATATTGCATGAGACCAAAGTCTCCACACTGTTTGCAGCCTTCTCCGTGAATCCCAATGGCCTGCGCTTGTACAGTTTGGGTGTTTGATAGATAAAGCACGTATGAGAAGAGAAAACAAAATAAATCAACTTTTAAAAAAAGCCAGCACTGTGCTGTCAATGTTCTTTTTTTTTTTTTTTCTTTTTCCTTTCCAGTTCTAGCTTAAAAAAGCAGAAGGTAAATAATGTCAGGTCAATGAATATCAGATATATTTTTTGACTGTACATTACAGTGAAGTGTAGTCTTTTTACACCTGCAAGTCCATCTTATTTATTCTTGTAAATGTTCCCTGACAATGTTTGTAATATGGCTGTGTTGAAAATCTATACAATAAACCTGTGACCCTGAGATTCATGTTTTCCTAAGATCTTCGCACTCGTGTCTTCCTGGGGTTGGGGAGGGGTGAGGGGAAGACAAGTGGAAGGAGGAGGAGGAGAAAAACCGAGGGTTTCTTTGTGTTCATTTAATCCTCATGTCTACAGTGCAGGAAATGTGTATTAGCCCCTTTTTGCAGATGAGAAAATTGGAGGTTCATAAATGTTAAGGGATTTTCCATGATTATATACTGAACTAGTAAGAGGGTTGATCCTAAAAGTTTTTCCTGTAAGTCGGGTCCATAGAGCAATGGTATCAGATTCATTCAGGAAGTTTATGAACAAATTTTTAAGCTCCTACAGAATCACAGTTTCAAGATCTGCATAGTAACAAACTGCCTGGATAGAGAAGTTGTAGCTGCATAATATACCAGCCCCAAAACTTAGTGACCCGAAACAACAGTCATTGCTGGTGGGCAGCCGGGCGCTGACTCATCTAGGCCCGGCTCAGCCGATCTCAGCTGGCCCCCCAGGTGTCAGGCTCTACTCGAGCCAGGCTTGCCTAGGACACCTTGGCTAGGGCAACTCTGCTCCACGGAGCTCCCCTCCTCCCCCTGGGGACAGCAAGCTAGCTCATGGTGATGGCAGGAACGTAACAAACAAAGTCCGACCCATAAGTTGCTTTGAGACCTGTCTGCAACATCCCACTGGAGAAAGCTGGTTCCGTGGCATCAAGGGGCCTGGAAATATACTTTACCTCTTGACCCAGAACCTGCTTTTCAGTGTTCCAGTAAATGGTGGCATGAGGGGTCACACCATGGCGCCAGGTGTAGACTTGAACCCGCTCATCTCGGAGTGTGGGCCACAGATCACCTCCATCAGCTCGCGTGAGAGACTTCGGAACACGCGCAGTCTGACTCAGGCCAGGATGGGTCCCGGAAGTCTGCGTGCCTAACAGGTGCCCCGGGGACTGTAATGCGCGCCGAGACTGGGCCAGCACCGTTCCAAATGCCGTTGCTGTTAGAGAGGGCCTAAGCACGCAAGGAGACAAATCCCTCCCCGAACGAGGGTGTGAGGCGGCCGGTCTCGGAGCTGGACGCAAAGCTCTGTCCAGCCAAGCAAAAGAAAACAGCTGCAACTAAGTCGCTGGAGTTGACTGGTTCCCAAGGTTTTTGTGCATAGCCGGATACAAGCATGAGCCACGGGGCCTGAGCCAGAGTTCCCTTGTTCCCACTCAGCCTTTGGAACCCTGGCAGGGTTCTTCAACCCAAGGGGCCAACATGGGGTGCCCCCTCCCCTGCCCCCCCAAGCCACAGGGCCTGGAGAACAGGTGCTTCCCAGCTTGGGTCCTGAGTGGGAACCTGGTGGCCAGCCAGTTTGTAATCCTTGACCCTTCGTCCTTGGTCATGTTAATCTCACTTACTCTGCCTGCTATATATTCTCTTGCCACAAATGCAGTAGTTGACATTGGGAGAATAAAATGAGAAAGAAGGAAAAATCTCACATATCTCCTAATAACAAAAATACTTTGGTTGCATATAATTTCCCCAGCCCCATGGAAATCTCTTTTTAAGAGTTACTATAAAAGTAGCATATGCTCACTTGAAGGAACTCAATACAAAATTATTTGTGACATAAGGAGAAAGTCACCACTTCTCAAAGGTGCCTTATTAATATTTTCATGCTTTTTCAGACTTTTCTGCACACATATAAACATATATACATACATATACATGGTGATAGGCTTCCTTCCACCCAACACCATGCTACGGACCTGCTTTAGGCATGCTTACCACCATTCCCACGGACCTCTGCTTAAATAGCTGTTATCTTTCTTGACCCCCTCCCGGTACTCCTGCAACCTGGGGGTAACCTGGTTTGAGTAGATCAAGGCTCAGGTGCTTTCTCGGTGATGTCTCTGAGCTGTCATTAATAGGGAGGGAGGCCAACCCCTCTGTGCTCCAACCTGGGGTCTGGCCACAGTGACACAATTGTCTTTCCACAGCTATCAGCTGCCCAGGTGGGGCCTGGCCCAGCCTGGCCCTCCTTTCTGGCTGGACCTGGATTGAGAGTCCACATCAAACCTCAATGCACCTTGGTTGGACACTGATGGGTAGCTCTGGTTTTGGCTTAAGATCTTCCTCTAATCTAGGAGTTCAAGCTCTCCATGTGAACTCTGGGGGCACCTAGGAGCCCTCAGACCCTTAAGAACATGGCACGAGGTCACCGACATGCCATGCAAGAGGCGACAAGGGGAATTTGGTTTTCTCTGACAGGGTCTAGGGCATGCAGTTAGAGATCTAGCACCCCCAGACAGACACCCACAAACCGAAAACCAGAGACAGAAGCATGGCAATAAACCCACGGAAGTTGGGAGAAACTGAGGAGGATTTCAGTTTCCACAGTCCCTGGATTAGTCATTGGAACAAAGCTGAACATCCAGCAAGGACATCCAGAGCGCATGAAAGGATAGAGAAACCTACAGAGAAAAAAGGATGCACAGAGAAAATAAATGGAATGTACAAATGACTATATCGCTACATTAATAGCGATTATCTCTCATCCTAGAGAACATGAATAATTTTTACTCTTCGTGTTCTGTATTTTCTAAATATTATATTATTCTCGTAGCTTGAAAAACCCAATTACATACAAAGGTGGGGAGAGCAGAACATAGGAAAATGAGACAGGATAGACAAGACGACAGCCGGGATGGGCTCGTACCCAAAACACTTGCCGTACATGTGGAGCAAGAGGTTCAAAAACTTGGCGCTGCCCAACCACCCAAGAAGGAGAACACGGTCCGTTAACTTAATGTCCGAAAGGGAAAAATAAACCAGTTGCTCGGCATAAATAAAAGTGCTCCTGCTACAGAGGCAAGAAGTAATTTTTTTCCATGGGTCCCCTTAATAAAAAGAACAGCTTAGCAGAATGCAACATTTCTCTCCCTGAAGGCTGATGGCCTCTTGCCATGGAGCAACCTGGTGAAAGTGCTTTACTGGAGGGCCAAACTGAAGGGGCCCAACTGTAAAGTCCTCTGCAGGTCGGCCGGAGCCCGGTGCAGGTATTAAACTCAGAATGATGAGGACCCTAACAACTATACGTGCCCAGAGAGACGGTGGGCTCATCCCTCTTTGGGGTGGGGTGGGGGGTGGGGCAGGGCCAGGCTCTGACCAGGGCTGACTCCATCTGATCCAACTTCCCTCTGAAATACCTACACACTCACAAAAGCTGGAAACTTGGCTGCCAGGCCACTGAGCGAATCTGGGAGGAGTTTCCTCTGATTACGAGACACGAGGAGCTCAAACGGGAATCATCATGGGTGGTTGCTGCTGAATGCCAATCTGCTACCTAAACCCCTGAAGGAGCCTCGAAGATGAAGCGGTCCTTCCCTCCAGATGGTCTGCACTCACTCAGAAAATTGGCCAGTCGTCCATTTCTACCCCCTGGGAGGTGAAATGACATTAACAAAAACCTCTTTGGGAGGGGGAATGGCAGGGAGAAACTCGGCGTGCTGAGGATTTGTGCTTTCGTGCCCCCAATCTGTTCAGAGCAGCCCAGACAGAGGCAGGGAGAGGAGAGCATGCTGTCATCTGAATATGTACGAGACGGGGTAGAGCAGCCGGCTACTGTGTCACTTCGAATATCCTCAGCCCCACCTCTGATTCCCGCCCCGCCCCCCGCCACTGTTGGGAGCAAGCCGTCTTCTGCAGATTCCATGCAGGGGAAGCTCCTCAAACCTGCTCTGCACCTTTTGCTCCTGCCCACAACTTCTGATGTGCGCTCTCATGCCCACAGCAACCCACTTAGCAGTCATGTGCGTGCCCCCCGGAAGCGTGGGGGAGCTAACTGCCCCCCCACCTGCCACCACCATGGGGCAAACCTTGATCAATGGAAGAGCGGACCTGTAAACAAACACTTTCTCCTTTCTTGCCTCTGAAGGCAATTCTGAGCTCTATCTCGTGACTTTTTCCATGGTTCCAGAACAAGCGAACAGAGCCTTGCAGAAGTAGCCAACTCCCTAACACAACCTTGTATTGCTTCTCCCTCCCTCTTCTCTGATTTACACCTCCTACTCTCATTGCTGCTCAGAATCGTATCTCCAAATAAAACCTTATCCTAGGCTTGGCTTTGACGGGGCTACTAACTGGGAAACTGGGCCAAGCTATGCACAGTACCCCACCCGCCAGCTGCTGGTCTGAAATGGGACCTGCCAACACACACAGAAGGCTCCCCGCTGTCAAGCTTTTGATCCAGGGACAGAAATGGACTCGATGTAGTGATTCATAGGGGAGAAGCTATCGTCCTCTACTAGGTTCATCCTATGTGTCATGTTAATTCGCTACTCAGATTTGCCTTCCCATATTTTTGCTGAAAATAGTAAGCCTGCGCCATAGACGGCAAGAAGGACCAGACGTGGCCCCAAGGGAGCCCCACTGCGAGCACGAGCACAATGGGGTGGGTTGGCCGGTAGAACGGGGCAATGTCCGCCCACGGAACCGGGAGCCCGTAGCACCACTTCCTTCCAGCCGGCCCTCAACCGGACACGGCTCCTGACAAAATGTGCAGGCAGCTAGTTCCCAGTGGGGGAAATTGTGCCAGGAAAAGGGAGGGAGGAGGAGTGTCCCGCCAACACTGAACACAGATACAAGCCCTTCGGGGCAGGTGAAGCTTCTTCACCGAGAGCCCCAGCTCTGGCTAAGCCCCCGGCCCTCACGGTCTGTCAGATTTCTCAACTGTCAGAGAGAAATAACCAAGTCCCACCTCCTGCCCCTTCTCCCTTCTTCCCCCACCATGTTGTCTGGCAGCTCCCAACTCTGAGCAAGCTCAGAACTCCACTTACAAGGATGAACAAACAGGAAAACATCACCAGACACATGAAAAGATGCAGGAGTTCAAAGCCAAGGTTCACTTTGAGAAATCGGAGAAAGTGCCTGCCCATGAAATCAAGGTTCTTGCCAGGGGAAGGAAGACCTTGTACAATGCATAGATTTCATGACCGAGTCCAAGAAATTCTTTGTTGTTGTATCCAACAAAGCAAATTGCCGACAATGCTCACCAAAATAAAACACACTTATTCGAAATTAGGAAATAGAAAAGGGATATTATAGTGAGAAGGGAAATTATACAACGTTATAAAAGGGTATTATGAACAACCCTGGAGAATAATTTTAAAATCTTGATCAAGAGGATCATTTTCGGAAAGTATGAATGTTACCAAAATTGGCTCAAGAAATGGAAATGCTGAGTGGACCAGTTGTCAGAAAAAAATATTTATGTTGTTAATTTTTCCCTAAAAGATACAAGAACAGATAATTTTATGAGTGTACTTGGTCAAACTTTCGAACAAAAATATGATTCTTATGTTGTATGTCCAATTCTAGAACAATGCAAATGAGGGATGAAGCTAAAATGACATAGATACCAAATCTGAAAAAGTACACATACACACATGCCTAAAACTTTTAGACCAGTCACATTTATAAATACAAAGATTTTCCCCAAATTTTATATTTGGCTGCTTTTTAAAAATAATACGCCATGTCCAAGTAGCCTATATGCCAGGAATCCAAGAATAATTCAATATTAGGAAGTCTACAGATAAAAGGAGAAAGACATATAACCATCTTAATACTGAAGAAGCACTTGACAAAATTTAGTATCAATTTCTGATTAAATACAATAGTCTCAGTAAGCTAGTAATTATAAGACACTTTGTTAGCATAAGAAGCTAAAATGATGAGTGGTAGACATCACTAGAATTTACCCATAGCTACCTCTCCTTTCCATCCAGACATAAAAGAAGATTACACCTTCCTACCCTCCTTGAAATTAGCTGGGTTGTGTGACAAGTCCTGGCCTATCAGGCTGAGCAGCGTATCAATTCTAGGCCAAAGTATCTAATTGCTGGGAAGAGACTCTACAGCATTTTCTTCCCTGCCTTATCAATCAAGGAGTGGTCCCGTGATACAGATGGTGCAGCCACAAAAAGGAGGAACCCCCATCAGCCTGGATCACTGAATCACCACAAGGAGGACAGTTGCTCCTGGGGGTTACCTGGACCTACAGAGATTTGTGGTATTTAGCCAAGGAGTGTCCGGAGCTCTATATGACTACAAAATATCTAAGTAGTCAATGTATTCAATAACAGTATTGAATAGAGAAGTAAGTAGAGAAAAAGTAAGTATATTTCTATTAAAATCATGAATGCCTACATAGTTGCTATTATCTATGCCAATGGAGTGAATGCAATTAGACAAGAAACAAGGGATTACTACCAAGGTTACCATTACTGTACAAAAAATTCACCCAAAACAATCATTTTTATCTTGCTCATGACTTCTGGGTCAAGAATTCAGGGAGGGATCATCTGGCCAGTTCTTGCTTAGGATTTCTCCTATGGGTACAATCAGATGTCAGTTAGGGCTGTAGTCATCCTTAAGCCTTGACTAGGCAGGATGTTCTGGATGGCCCACAAACATGACTACTGTTGACACTGGTTATTGGCTGGGAGATCAGTTGGGCTATATCAACTAAGGTTTCTACAGAAGGCCTCTCTCTAGCATAGTGGTCTCAGGGTAGTCAGACACATGACCTAGACCCTTCCTGCACCCAAAGGAGTGTCCCACAATTTCTGGTGGAAACTAAGTGACCTTTTCTGTCCTTGCCTTCAAAGTTATACCATATCACTTCTGTTGGAGTCTACTGGTTGTGAAGCATGCACCAAGGTCAACCCTGATTCAAAGGAAGAGGACATCATCCTCTTATAAAAGGACTGTCAAATAATTTTCATACATGTTTTTAAATTGCCACAATTATTTTGCAAATGAAGGTTCAAAATTATCACACCCAATGATGTATGCCTAGTAACCCCAAACTTATTAAAAATAATAAGGATATTCAGCAAAGGTACAAGTTATAAAATAAGTATGCAGAATAAATGGTTTCCCTATTCATACTTGCAGAATGAAGTAATGAATTAATTCATTGATCTAGCATAAATTATATGTTAGGAAACATCATGAGAAAGAAATATGGTATTCACAATAGCACCACAAAGTATTAGAAACCTAGGAATCGACTTTAAAAATGTGGAGGACTCACAGAAAGAAAATTACAGAGTCCTATCTCAAGACCTCAAAGAAGACAATAAATGAAGAGATGTAGCAGAGGGGAAGAATAATTATAGTTAAAATGCCAATTCTAGCAAAACTAAAAGAAAAAATTTAATTCAATTTCAATCAAAATCCAAATGAGTCCTTTAGTAGGTAGGTAACATGAAAAAAATTCATATTAAAGTTTACCTGAAAAAAAAAATTTACACGCAAGAATAACCAATCTTTAAATGAGCTACAGTAATTGAAACTATGTATTACCCGTGCAGGAATACATCTAATCAATTCCTTGGGACTTCCTGTCACACTAGATATGAGGAAGATAAGTTTCACATCTGTTAAGATATAATTTGAATAAAAGTGGTTTGATATTATCACGTATCCATTGATCAAAGGCAAGAGAAAATGAGAAGGAAAATCTCTCTGACAAAACACCAAAGAGAGTGTTTGTTGTCTTTTGGGTTTAGTTTAATTCAATGCATTTTATTGTATTCAGGACATCTATTTATGTTAATGTCGAAGACCTAAAGCGTTCGCATTATTCCTTTGCTTAATTTTTTTTTCTCCCCAAATATGTTTATTTTAATTTTTCAGTGTTACAAGATTGATTTCCTTTGCTTAATTTTTAATTATACAAATAACACACAAAGACATTCCCCTGGTAAAATAATCAGAACCTTACCAATCAAGTTAGGCCCTCTTTGGCCACCAGCCCCAATCCCAGCCCCTCCCCAGTAGAAAAGGAAAAGCCGTTGATCCATCATACTAAGTCTGATGCAATGTCTCCAGGCAACCAAGAGGGCAAATGGGCTCCCAGGCACTACCCCGAGGATAAGAAATGGCTATACCTGGTTGAGAACACCTCACCTGAAAATAGAAGCAAGCGGAGAGGGGCCGACTTTAATATATTGACTCCTGGGCTGGGAGGATGGGCAAAGCTTCTCCCAGGGTTTATGCCACATTTCACAATTCAGCTCCAGTTGGTTGTGTGCAAAATAAGTAGTTGGGTGAGGAATTTTCCTTGGAGGTGAATACATCTGTCTCTTTAAAATTGGCCTTAGAGCACAATCAGCCATCACTAATGGCTCCAAGTAGGGCCCCAAGGGACACCCAGACAGTTTTGGCAACCAGTTCCCCAGAGATAATGAATTCTGCCCTGAGGTTGCGGAATAAGCGCAAGCTAAAAGATCCTCAGAGAGGCACCATATGTCCAAACAGACTGTGGGTGCCTTCAGAGGGGAAATGAGCTAAGGCAATTCATGTCCTTCTTGTCAGAACCAGAAAGACAGAAGGTCCTGGTCATGAAAGCCAAAGAGAGCCACATGATATATGCAGAAAGGAAAACGTTAGCCAGTTTTCTGTTATCTATGCCACTGGAGAAATACAATATCTGAAACCATGAATGTGACCACGTGAATATTCTTTATTCCAGACCTCTTGAAAAAAATTATTAAAACCTTTTAAAGCCAAAGGATCTGGATTTATGCAAATTTATCCAGATCTTGGTTGGGATTTATAATCCCAACCAAAAAAGTCCAGAAGAAATGCCCTGTCTCTGAGGAGTGCACCCCAGATTGCTCACTGCTTCTGAAGAAGCGGGCCTTGTTACCTATAAAAGTCCTAAATCCCCAAGAAGAATCTTATGAGTCCAGCTAACTGGTCCAAAGTCATGCACCGTTTACCAGTTCCTGAATCAGATAAAGAAGTTATAGGTTTTTACACTGGAGTGGGGGTTATTGGAGAATCAGCCAACTAAAAAAAAAATTCCCAGAAATTGTAGTGTAGGCCATAGGCAAGAGGAGGGCCTACGAGTTCATGTACTCCATCAAGAAAAGACAGGAGAAGAGTGTGAGGGGGAAGATGGCGGCAGAGTAGAAAGACCCTAGGCTCACCTCATGCCATGAATACAACTAGATAACTATCAAATCATCCTAAATACCCCAGAAATCGATCTGAAGACTAGCAGAACAAACTCTACAACTAAAGGTAGAAAAGAGGCCACATCAAAGGTAGAAAGCACAGAGATGCAGGTTGGGGGAGAAATGGATCATAGCTGCTGTAGTGGGGAGGGAGCCGCTGTCACAGAGAAGGGTGAGAGACAGAAGAGCACACAGGGGAGCTCACAGGCAGAACAAATCCCCATAGCAATTGGCTTGGAAAGTAAGAGGGCCTGAATTTCCTGAGTTCTTGCAACCAGCAGAGCTTAAAGCCTGGACTTTTAAAGGTCAGTGGGCTTGGCCAGGAGAGAGCCCAGAGGCACTGTGCTGCTCTTGGAAAGAAGGTAGGCAAACAACTGACAAGACACAGCCTGTAAATGGCAATCCGAAGAGCACCTGGGTACACAGTGGGAAGTTAGTTGTTCATCTCGGAGCACATCCCAGAGAAGGAGCATTCAGAAAGAGATCCCTTGAGGAATAAAGGAACTGGCTGGTCCCATCACAGCCCCTCAGCGAAAACACAGGGCCACTTGTGGGAACCAGCACAGTATGGACGCTCACTCCCTAACTGGCTTACACCATGCCCCATCCCACCACACACTCTGGTGGACCTGCCCTTCCCAGGCACACTTGCCTGTCCCAGTGCACTGGGTCCCCTCCCCCAAAAGACTGGCCTAACCCCTGCCAAAACCACATCTCCCTACTCAAGAGTTTTGCAAGGCCTTGGTTTTGGTGGCAGCAGCAACAGGTTTCATTTCACAAGCAGACCAGAGCACACCCAGTTGAAAGAAGCCACATTCAGGCCAGGTACCAAACACTGCCCACAACAGGCAGAGAGTCTCTGCAGACAACTGGCCTGAAGGATAAAGCAGCCAGGACACAATAGCAGAGTGCATGTAGCACACAGTGGAGACACTCCCAGAAATGTCAGGAACTACAGGGGACACTACACAGCAGGGTACTATAGGACCTCTTCTTCTTAAGACCATTGGCCTCGGGAATAGGAGATGTAACTGACTTTCCTAACCCAGAAGTAGGCCTAGAGTTAGACAAGATGACAAGACAGAGGAATTTATCCCAAATGAAAGAAAAGGACAAGGCCATAGTCAGAGATCTAAGCAAACCGGTACAAGTAATAGGCCTGACAGAAAATTTAAATGAATGAGCATAAGGATACTCACTGAACTTGAAAGAATGATGGAAGACATCAGTAAGACCATTAACAAAAAAATGAGAATAATAGCAGAGATAAAGGGGTCAATAAACAAAATGAGAAATGTGCTTGATGGAATGAATAGCAGGCTCGAAGAAGCAGAGGAACAAATCAGTAACCTAGAAGACAAAGTCATGGAAAGTAATAAAGCTGAAGAGAGAGAAAAAAGAATTACACAAAATGAAAATAGACTTAGGGAACTCAGTGACTCCATCAACTATAATAACATTCACATTATAGAGACCCAAAGGGAAAAGAAAAGAAAAGGGGAGCTGAGAATTTATTTGAAGAAATATTTTCTTAAATATTTTAAATATAAAATAAATAATATTTTCTTCAAAGAAGGCAAAATAAAATTTCCTTCTCCAGGGCAGGAAACAGATATCCAGATCCTGGAGGCACAGAAAACTCCCATCAAAAATCCACAAAAGTAAATCTATACCAAGACATAATATAATTAAAACAGCAAAATACGGTGATGAAGGAAAAATATTAAAAACAACAAAGCAAAAGAACACAATTACATACAAAGGAAAACCCAGAAGGCTATCGGCAGCTTTTCAGCAGAAATTTTGCAAGCAAGAAAGCAGCAGCATGATAAATTCAAAGTGCTGAATGGGAAGAGCCCACAGCCAAAAATATTCTATCCAGCAAGGCTATCACTCAGAAAAGAAGGAGAGAGAGAGAGTTTCCAAAACAAACAAAAACTAAAAGAGATCATGACCACTAGAGAAGCTCTGTAAGAAATGTTAAAGGGGACTCTGAGTGGAAAGGAGAGAATAAAAATCACAGTATAAAGGTAGGAAACACAAAAGTGGTAAAAAATGAATATTTCTGTCTGTCAAAAATCAGTCAAGGAACTCACAAAATAAAAAGATGTGAAATATGACAACATATAGCTAAAATGTGGGGAGGAGAGGAATAAAGAATGGCTTCAAACTTAAATGACCATCAATTTAATATAGACTGCTATATACAGAAGAGGTTATATACAAGACTAATGATAACCAAAAATCTAGCAGCAATGGCCACAATCGCCAAACTCTGGAAGGAGCCGAGATGCCCTTCAACAGATGAATGGATAAAGAAGATATGGTTCATATATACAATGGAATATTATGCCTCCATCAGAAAGGATGAATATCCAATTTTTGTATCAACATGGACAGGACGGGAAGAGATTATGTGGAGTGAAATAAGTCAAGCGGAGAGAGTCAATTATCTTAAGGTCTCACTTACGTGTGGAGCATAAGGAAAAACATGGGCATTGTGAGAAGGAAAGGAAGGGTGAATGGGGGGGAATCAGAGGGGGCAATGAACCATGAGAGACTGTGGACTCTGAGCAACAAACAGAGGGTTTTGGAGGAAAGTTGGGCGAGCCTGGTGGTAGGTATTGAGGAGGGCATGTATTGCATGAACAATTAATCTTGTAACATTGAAAAAATAAAATAAACATATTTGGGGGAAAAAAAGACTAATGGTAACCAAAAATCAAAAGTCAGTTACAAATATGCAAAAAATAGAGAAAGGGATCCAAGTATATCACTAAGGAAAATTACAACACATGAAAGAAAGACAGGAAAGGATCAGAGAAAATCTTCATAAAAAAACAAGTAATAAAATAGCAATAAATACACATATATCACTAATTACCTAGAATGTAAACGGACAAAACACTCCAATCAAAAGACACAGAGTGACTAAATAAAAAATGAGACCATTCTAAATGCTGCCTATAAAACACTCATTATCGACCTAAGGATACTGGCAAATTGAAAGTGAGGGGATGGAGAAATATCTATCATACAAATGGTTGTCAAAAGTTAGAGAAGCAATACTTATATTGGCCAAAATAGACTTTATTTTTTTAGATATTTATTTTAGACCACATGTGAGTAGAGGGAGAAGGCAGAGGGAGAGAGATTCTCAAGCAGACTCCACACTGAGTGCAGAGCCTGACCCAGGGTTCAATCCCACAACTCTGGGATCATGACATGAACCAAAATCAGGAGTCAGATGCTTAACAAACTGAGCCACCCAGGCACCCCTTGACAAAACAGACTTTAAAACAAAGACCATGAAAAGAGACGAAGCAGGACACTATATAATAATAAAGGAGACAATCCAAAAAGAAGAGATAAAAATTGTAAATATTTATGCACCCAACACAGGAGCACCCAAATAAATAAAACAGTTAATAACAAACACAAAGGAACTCATCAAAAGTAATACAATAATAGTAGGGGACTTTAACCTCCCACTTACATCAATGGACAGATCAACTGAACAGAAAACAAGAAAATTGTGGCTTTGAATGACACACTGGAACAGATGAATTTAACAGATATATTCAGAATGTTCCATCCTCAAACAGCAGAATACACATTCTTTTTAATTGCACATGGAACATTCTCCAGAACAGATCACATGATAGCCCACAAAACAAGCCTCAATAAATTCAAAAAGATCAAAGTCCTATCATGCATCCTTTCTGACCCCAACCTTATGAAACCACAAATCAACCACAACTAAAAATCTGGAAAGACCGCAAATACATGGAGGTTGAATAACACGCTATTAAACAATGAAGAAGTCAATGAGTGAATAAGAAATTGAGAAGTACATGGGAACAAACAAAAAATGAAAACACAACAGTCCAAAACCTTTGGGATGCAGCAAAAGCTATTCTAGGAAGGAAATTTACAGTTGTACGGGCCTATTTCAAGAAGCAAGATAAACAAATCAACACTCTACCCTCACCTTTGGAGAAGCTGGAAAAAGAACAACAAACATAAACCTAAAACCAGCAGAAGAATGGAAATAATAAAGGTAGAACAGGAATGGATACAGAAACTTAAAATACAAGAGAACAGATAATGAAACCAGGATCTGGTTCTTTGAAAAAATCAATACAATTGATAAACCACTAGCAAGACTATCAAGAAAAAAAAGAATGACTCAAAATCACCGAGAGAGGGGCAATAACAACAGAAACCACAGAAATACAGGGGTGAGAGAGTACGACGGAAAAGTATGTGCCGACACCTAGAAGAAATGGATGAATCCCTAGAGACATACCAACCATCAAAACTGAAACAGGAATAGAAAATTTGAACAGACTGATAACAAGCAAAGACATTGAATCAGTAATCAAAACACTACCAGCAAACAAAATTCCAGGACCAGATGGCTTTACAGGCAAATTCTATCAAACATTTCAAAAAGAGTTAACATCGATCCTCCCTAAACTATTCCAAAAACATAGAAAAGTAAAGGAAAACTTCCAAATTCACTCTATGAGACCAGCACGCCCTGACACTGAAACCAGACCGAGACACCACAAAAGAGAGAACTACAGATCACTATCTCTGATGAACATAGAGGCAAAAATCTTCAACAAAATACAAGCAAACTGAATCCACCAATGCATTAAAAAAAAAAAAAAAAAAGCCATTCACCACAAACAAGTGGGATTTATTCCCAGGTTTCAAGGGCAGTTTAATATTTGCAAATCAAGCAACAAGATATAGCAGACCAATAAGAGAAAGGATAAGAACCATATGATCACTTCAATAGACACAGAAAAGGCATTTGACAAAGTAGAACATCCATTCATGATAAAAAAAAAAAAAAACCTTTCAACAAAGTAGGTTTAGAGGGACTATATCTCAACATAAGAAAGGTCTTAATTGAAAAAGCCACAGCAAAATTATCCTCAATGGAGAAAAACTGAGAGCTTTTCCCCTAAGGTCAGGAATAAGACAAGGATGTCCACTCTCCCCACTTTCACTCAACATAGTACTAGAAGTCTTAGCCACAGCAGTCAAACAAAAAGAAATAAAAGGCATCCAAATCTGTAAGGAAGAAGTGAAAATCTCACTATTTGCAGGTGACATGATGCTATGTATAGAAGACCTAAAAGACTCCACCAAAAAACTGCTAGTCCTGATAAAAGAATTTAGTAAAGTCACAGGATACAAAATCAACATACAGAAATCCTTTGCATGTCTATATACCAATGAAGCAGCAGCATAAAGAGAAATTAAGAAAACAGTATCTCATTTACAATTGCACCCAAAATAATAAGGCATCTAGAAAGGAACCTAACCAAAGAGGTGAAAGACATGTCCTCTGTAAACTATAAAAGACTCATGAAAGAAACTGAAGATGACACAAAGAAATGGAAAGATATTCTGTGCTCATGGACTGGAAGAACAAATATTGTTAAGATGTCTACAGTACCGGGGCGCCTGGGTGGCTCAGTTGGTTAAGCTGCTGCCTTCGGCTCAGGTCATGATCTCGGGGTCCTGGGATCGAGCCCCGCATCGGGCTCTCTGCTCAGCAGGGAGCCTGCTTCCTCCTCTCTCTCCGCCTGCCTCTCTGCCTGCTTGTGATCTCTCTCTCTGTATCAAATAAATAAATACAAATCTTTAAAAAAAAAAAAAAGATGTCTACAGTACCCAAAGCAACGTACACATTTAATGTAATCCCTAGAGGCATGTACACATTATGGCAATCCATACCAAAATGTGTACGTTTTCAAGAGAACTATAACAAATAATCCTCAAATTTGTATGAAACCACAAAAGATTTTGCCTAAATAGCCAAAGCAATCTTGAAAATGAAAAACAAAGCTTAAGGCATCACAATTTCAAATTCAAGTTATATTACAGAGCTGTAGCAATCAAAACGGTATGGTACTAGTACAAAAAATAGACATAGAGATCAATGAAACAGAATAGAAAATACAATAATAAACCTACAACTATATGGTCAATTAATCTTTGACAAAGCAGAAAAGAATATCCAACGGTAAAAAGGCAGTCTCTTCAACAAATGGTGTTGGGCAAACTAGACGGCCACATATAGAAGAATGAAACTAGACCACTTTCTTACACTACAGACAAAAATAAATCCGAAATGGATAACAGACCCAAATATGGACCTGAAACCATAAAAACCTAGAAAACAGCACTGCCGTAATTTCTCTGACACCGTCCCTAGCAACTTTTTTCTAGATAGGTGCACTGAGGCAAGGGAAACAAAAGCAAAAAGAAACTATTGGGACCACCTCAAAATACAAAGCTTCTGCACAGCAAGGATAACAATCAAAAAAAACTAAAAGGCAACCTTCTGAATGGGAGAAGATATTTGCAAATGACAGATCCTATAAAGGGTTGTATCCAAAACATATGAATACCTATGAAGCTCAGCACCCAAAAACAAATATCCAATTTAAAAATGGGCAGAAGACATGAATTGAGTTTTCTCTAAAGAAGACATCCAGACGGCCAACAGCCACATGAAAAGATGTTCATTGTCACTTATCATCAGGGAAATGCCAAAAAAACTACCATGAGGTATCATCTCACACCTGTCAGGATGGTTAAAATCAAAAATACAAGAAACAACAGGTGCTGGCAAGGATGTGGAGAAAGGGCAACACTTATGCACTGTTGGAGGGAATGCAACTTGGGAATGCAAAGAATAATATTCAACCACAACAAAGAATGAAATTGCGCCGTTGGCAACGACATGGACGGAGCTAGAGAGTGTAACGCTAAGTGAAATAAGCCCATCAGAGCAAGGCAAATACCATACGATCTCACTCATATGTGAGATGTAAGAATCAAAACAAACAAGCAAAGGGCAAAAAAATAAGAAAGAGACAAAGCAAGAAACCGACTCTTACTTATAGAGAACAATCTGCTGGTTACCAGAGGGGAGGGAGGGGGAGTGGGTGAAAATAGATGATAGGGATTAGGGAGGGCACTTGTGATTAAAATTAAAACTTTAAAAAAATGAAAAAGAAAGGAAAGATAGGAGAGAGGCCTCTTTCTGCGGCTGGGCAAGAGCTCATTCCGTTGTGGGATCAGAGGTCACATTTGTGTGACAGAAATCCCATTCTTAGAGTTCATCAGGGACAGAGGGAAGGATGAGATGCGCGTGGCATGGGGCACTGTCATTAGGGTCTCACTCTGCAAGCTGATAAAATCCCTCTGCAGAGACACCACCCCCAAGCTTCCCAGAAAGGCATCTACCAACCTTTAAACTGATGGATCTAGAGCAGAGAACCTCAATCCTGATTTTTTTCCCTGATGCTCCAAGAGCTTTCCCAGGAGGACTCCAGGCCCTCAGTCTTCAGGGGAATAAGCTTCCCTTCTTTTCGGATTTTAGAATTCTCAGCCAGTTCACATTGCTTTCTATGTTCGTGACAAATGCAATTGACCTCCCAGATGACTGCATTCACAAAAAAAAAAAATCACAGTCTGCCCCTCTTCTGCTTAACACTTCCTATAAAGGGAAGGGAGTTAAGGGGCCCACACAGCAAGAGGTGTCTTAACACTTGCTGAGGTGGGAGGTGGGTAATTCAGGAGGAAGTCTTAGGAGCTGGGTAGTGCACCCCCAGCTGAGGGGACCTGCAGGAAAGGTCACCACCGTGTGGCTCTTCGCCGCACTGGGCTAGAGTACCTCCCTGCTTCGGCCCTCTGTCGGCCATCCCCCCTGGGTTGTGGATTACTACGGGCACGGGCACAGCTTGTTTACCCCAGAAGGCAAAATTACAAGTGCCAGAGACCGGAGTTAAAATACACAACACCTTACATCAGGCCTAGAGGAAATCTCAGTGGTAACACCTCTTTGCAGAGGGAGAGTCAAAGCCCTGGGGAGGCTGAACCGTGGGTCCCTTAAGCACCCAGGGTGAGATGTTTGAAATAACTGGAAGACTGACTTACCCAAGGGGACCCAAAGAGGCGGCTACGGAAGTAGCTGGGATGGGAAGGATGGTGGCCTCTAGGTTTCCCAGATGTGGGTAGGGTTTCTCGCTCCTACAGTCCCTGCCAAAGTACTTCTTATTGGTTGTTATAAAGATAAAGCAAAATCAATGAGCGGCATACAAGAACAAGAAGTGATAAAATGTTAAACTGACAGTAAAGTAAGAAATAATAAGCAGGAATAAAGCACATGATTCCAGTAAGATTAAACAATCACATAAAAACGAGACTTCTTTAAAAGTAACATTTATTTCATGTTTAACAAAAACTTAAATCTACTGGCAGCCAGTGGTGGTCAGTGAACAGTCCTTGCCTTTGCCAGGGTCCTTCATAACCGTGTCTGAGCCCCCATGACTGATTCTGGCCAGTAGTCTCTGAGGGACAACTGTATGAGCTATTCGAGAGGCTCTGGAAACCACGAGTGAAGACGTTTCACATGATGTGGGGGATCTGGATAGCTGAATCGAATGGGGCCCCCGGAGGGCCCCAAACCCCCATCAGACCCCGTGTGAGTGAAAAACAAACCTTTGTTGAGTTAAAGCCATTGAGTTTTGGAGGTTGGTTACCACGGCGTATCTGGACTATACCAAGTGCTTATAATTTGCTCATTTAACCCTCCTTATAATCTTATAATATAGGCATCGTGATTATCCTCATTAAGGGGAGGAAGACAGAGAAAAGTGTAAAAATTGTTTCCAGGTCTCCTATCCGGTAAATGGCAGACCTGGGATTCCAATCCAGGCAGCTTTTGCTCTTAACCACTATGCCAGGCTGGCTCTCACGGACAGAGCTTTCTCAAAGGAAAATGCAAAGGACTTCACTGCCAAGCACCTTCTACGGAAGATTTGGGGGTGTTGAAACAGGGCAGAGCTGTGCAGTGAGGAGGCAGGGCAGACCTAGAATGGTAAGCCAAGGGTTAACCCCTTCTTGCAATCTGCTGGGATAAGCCAGCCTATCTCCTTGTGATAAAGCAAAGGCAGCACGGACCCACGGCACCACTTCACGTCCAGAAAGGCCCTCACTCTCAGGAGTCAGGAAACCTGAATTCTAGTTACAAATCTGCGAGAAAGACGTTGTATGATTTGAACAGAGTTGCCTAATGTCTTTTTGGGCCTCGGTGGCTCCGTCTAAAATTTGGGAAAGAGGATTTCTATCTCCTCGGGTTATGAAAAGTTCAAGCCAAACCATTCCTGCCATGATGCTTTGGGAAGCTGTAAAATGCTTGGCAAATGTAAATCACCGCTTTTACTAGAACATCAAAATTAAGGAGATAGAGGGACGTCTGGGTGGCAAAGGTGGTTGAGCAGCTGCCTTTGGCTCAGGTCATGATCCCAGCGTCTTGGGATCGAGTCCCGCATCGGGCTCCTTGCTCCGCGGGGAGCCTGCTCCTCTCTCTGCCTCTGTCTGCCTCTCTGCCTGCTTGTGTTCTCTCTCTGTTAAATGAATAAATAAAATCTTTAAAAAAAAAAAAATTAAGGCGATAGAAAGTCCCTCCAACATCCTAGCCCCTATTTCACTGGGAAAACTGAGGTCTTGGCAAGTTGTCTAAGAATAAAAAGGATCTCTGGAGCTAAGTCTGTTCCCTGAGACAACAATGACAGTAATAACAAGGGGAAGTGAAAGAACCAGGCACGAGGACCCCAGGCCTTTAGCGACCCAGATATCACTTTTCTCACAGTTATGATCGCGAAGTTTCCAGCCGCTTTCTTCGCGTGGGAGATCGCAGCTCTGAGGCCAAGATGGCGGCCAGCGTAGCGGCTCAGAGACTTCGAGTCAGACACCCCTAAGCTCACATCTGAGCCCGCGGGTCCCTGGGTCTCATCCCTCTTCACTGCGGCTGCAACTACGAGGTCCAATCATGGGAAATTGCCATTTCTGCAGGCCAAAAATGACCAGATGTCACAATCTCATAGGATTCAACCTAATAAAATAGGACCTGCATGTGAGGTACCGCCAGTGTTTCTCCAGCCTTGGACGTGACCCTGATGCTTGGACCACCTTCACACATCTCATGCACCTTTCCCCTTTGACTGAACATTTCCCATGAGGCTCCTTGGTCTTTATGCAAAGCCTCCTGCTGGCTATTCTCCAAACGTGCTTAGTCCCACCAACATCCTCCGGCTAAATGCCTCTCCATCCCCCCTTCATTTTACTGCATTCACACCCAGCGGGGTGAAGAAGGCAGAGCAGGGAGCAGTCCTGTGTCTTGGAAAGGGCCAGCGAGTCAGGAAACCGGAGCTCGACCACTGCCTTGCTGTGTGGCCTGGGGCAACTTCATCTCCTTCTCTGGTCCTCAGAGTCCTCATCACCCAGAGCCAGGACTGTAAGGATGAGATCCGCACCCCCTACTGTTCACGGGGCCGCAGAATCACTTGGGAAGCTTTTATCAAATGCAGGTGCTCAGACCCCCTCCGGTGATCCATTTTTCATGAGACTGACTGGGTAACAATATCCTTTAAACTCTCGCCAGGGGATCCTAGTGTGGAGCCAGGTTGAAAATCACTTGACTGGATGACCCAAAAGTCCCCCGACTCTCACATTCATGAAATCTCTGAAGAAGTGTGTGAATCTACGTGAAGATCCAGGACCGGCTAAGACAAAGGGACAGGCCCTCCTCAAAACAGGTCGGGGGCCTCATTAGAGTTTGGAGCGGGTCTGCCGAGTCCCCGTTTCCCGCCCCCTGATGTTAGAAGGATGCCTGGGCTCCATCAGGGCCCAGCTGGAAGGCCATTTCGTTTGGAGAAAGATTTCCTCTCAGCGCCTCTCAGAGGCCTCCTTCACTGATCCAAGGAACTGAGGCTTTTCATTTTAATTAGCAAATTCTTGTCGCTGCCACTGGAAATGAGCCTCTGTTCTCATTTCCTCTACAGACTCTGTCAGCTGAGATGGTGAGGGAGGGGGCCAGGGGGGACTGGGGAGCTATTATCTGATGCAATTTCTGGGCTGGTGGGGGACGCAGAAGATGCTAGAGTGGCTGAGATTGCAAGGAACCAATCGTACACTTAAGGAAATGGCTTCTTGGCTTTGGGAAGTGGTGACGTGGATTAGCACCTCTTTGTGGAACTGGGCACATTGGTGCTCTGGGGCCAACTGAGTGTTGTTAGAGCCCCCCAGGCTCCAGGGGCCCGGGGGATGGCTCTGTCACATCTTCAACCAAGAGAACCTTATTAGGGGAAACACACACACACACTTTTCACAAAATACCTGCAGATTGAGAGAAATGGAAGGCAGCACCTGTCTAATGCATATTTAATAAGCCCGTGAACTCTCCGGGCTAGCAAGAGCGCTCCTTGGCCATCTAGTTAGTACCTGGCGTGTGGGAGAGAGATGGCCTTCCTGAGGTGCTCAGATCACAGGAAGCCCCTGTCCCGGGTATTCAGTAGGAGGGAGAGGCTGACCATGTGAATCCATTTCCAATGTCCCCGACTTGTTTCCAGTCAGCCCTAGCATTTCTTACGGGTTTCCTGGGTGGCTCAACTTTTCCAACACGGAGAGAACTCTTGATCCAGACAAGGAGTATATAACGGTAGGGGTCATTAGGAGAAATGTCCTTAAACAATTAGCCAGAAGAGTGAAAGGATGACGAAGAAGGGTTGTTTGCATGTGCCTTAGAGGTCATTTACTCAGACTCCACGTAGGGGAAAGGTGAGGTGGCCGTAGACCAGGGTCTACAGTGTGGTTCATGAGCCCCACAGGACATGGCCTAGCCTCCCCATGGCCCTTGCCCGCAATATGCCCAAACCCCACACTGGGCTGTGTCTACCTCCCACGCACTCTGTCCTGTCCCCAGACCTCACACCCCCAGGCTCTCCACTGAATACTGTGCTTCCAGTTCCCGCCCCACTGCTCCTCCCCTTCTCTCTTCAGGTGCCCAGTCACCGGGCTCAGTAGGACAGCATTTCAAGGCTCAGACCGCTCACTCTTCCAGCACTTACTGAATACCCCTACATGGCAAATAAAACCATCATGGGTGGTCCCATCTTCACGGTGTGAGGGAAACAAAGAATGAAATGATCACATGAATGCACAGAAAGCCATCTCGGGGGTGAGTGCTTGGAAAGGGAGCTCTTTGGGGCTATGAGCGTGAATGAGGAGGATTTGGTCTGGCGGGGACAGGTCTAGGGAGGCTTCCCCGAGGAAGGGATGACGGAGCTGGGACCCCAGTAACCAAGGAAGATAGGAATGGATGAGGAGAAGCCATTCGGAAGGTCCAGAGGGAACTTTCCTAGGAAGTCCTCTGCTCTTCCCTGCAACAGGCATTGTGTAAAGTGACCACATGTCTCGGTTTACCTAGGACAGTCCCAGTCCATGCTTGCTGCCAGGGCTTAGCGTTTGTCCCAAAGATGTTGGAAATTGAAGGACAGATGGTACAGACCCTGTGAGAATGATGCCCTTCGTCCCTGACTCTATGTCATACAAGGGCACATATGCACACAATCACCCACCACACAGGGCTGCGGGTCATATTGGTGGCACAGAATTCAGTATATCTGCCCTCTGATGTCCTGTACATACACATAATGTCACCATTTGGTGGATGTATTTTGATTAAGTGAATATATCATGTGGGGATAAGGCTTCTTAAAATTCCCAGACCTCTGGTGCCCTCCACTTCACCTCAGCTATCTGTTTCTCATGCCTCCACAATGTTCCAAAGCGTGTTTGGTGCACATTTTGAGTTTGTCCAGAGGCCAAGGGATCCGACATATATTTTTTCCATGGCCTGACTTGGTCTCAGAAGTTGACAAAAGCATCATCTCATTAGAGGCTATTTGAATAGAAATTATAGGCTTGTTCTCGGAGTGTGGACTTGAGAGTACTTCATGAGACAATTACTGTTGAATATCTGAAGACAAACATCCTCGTTGGCTTCTAAAAGCCCATCTCAGGTCAAACCAACCTAAATTCCTCTCAGCACAATTAGAACTTCAATAAGAATGAGAGAAACAAGCTTCCAAGAACATTGGGACCTCAACGGGACAATAAACAGCACTGTTGGAGGACTGGGAGCGGGAGAGGGAAGGGCGGAATATTCTGGAAGGCAGCATAAAGCATGTGGAGCAGAAATCCACCCACTTTTGATCAAGAATGATCAGCTGGCCCCCTTCACAGGAGAGTCAACGTGGCCGAAGGGATCACTGGGTTCCTCAAAGTCACTCACCCACTACTCCGTGCTTTCTGGTTCCATTGAGGGACAAGAGAAGGTACATGCTCCTACCCAGCTGGAGCTTCCAGGCCTCCACAAATGCAGTTCCTCCTGCTCCAAAGGCTCTTTTCTTCTTTCTGCACCTCTGGCTCTCTTATTCCTCTATGATGCCTTCCATTTCCCCCAGCCCCAAAAGCCATGCCTTTCTGCAAGCCCTGGTACCATGTCTAAGAAGAATATCTTCTTCTAATGTCTCAGGTGAGTGCCCCTGGACACCAGTGAGAAGTCCAATAGGTCTTCTCTTCAGGGGAGGGAATGCTAATTCCCAAGGGAGAGAGGAAATTCGGGCAGAAGAGGGCTGGGGGGAGGGTGGGGGAGGGGAGACAGAGCAGAGCGCTCTTCTCTAACTACCCTGCTGTGGGACATACGTGGACACCCACACCCCAACTCCAGCGTCTCCCCAGGCACCACCAGAGAAATGGATGAGTCCAGAGAGCACAAATGAAAGACAACTAACCAGAACAATCCTCCAGCTCTAACATTCTGTGTGTTTAAAGAGGAAAAATATTCAACTAAAGTCAGTGGCATGGTTAGGCGGGGGCTTAGCAATTCCTTTTTATGAAATAAAATACTGTCTCTCTAAAGTGCAAAATATCTTCCTGCTTTGGAATTGTGATTCATCCTTTAAGATGGGCTGATCTTTAAATCTTTCATTGGCTCTCATCCCAAAGCCAGTTTTACAGAAATGGTTTTTCTGACCAGACTACTCTCCAACCCTCACCCCAATGAGTAGAGAATAATGAGAAGGTAAGTAGACACTTGGATCCTACTAAGCCCCTTCCTCACCATGTTCAAGATCATATGGCCCTGTTCCCTGCGAATGGGCCTTATTACAATTGAGATCAATGGCGCAGGCCATGAGAAAGACCACCCAGGGTGTCCACCCATATCCAAGGCCTCTCTGTGGCAATGAAGCTCAAGGAAATGGACCTGTGTGCTCTATGACCTTCTCTATGTTTCCTGACCAAAAACTGACCCCTGATCCTGGGTCCCAGACTGACTCCCGATATAGCTCAGACTCCTGCCCCAAACTGATTCCTGATTCTGATAAAACTGACTCCCTTTCCCCACAGCCACTCATAAATGTATCCCCTCGGTCAGAAGAATCAGGGTAAAGTGAAGACAACGGTAATGGCTTACTCAGCTCTGTTTCCCGGATGCCAGAACAGGAGCTGGCTCCAAATCGGTGCTAAATAAATGCTAATCAAATACATCAAGGAAAAACTAAATGAATGAATGAATGAGTAAGTGGGTTTGGGTTGAAAACGGCTCAAGTTGATTTTTCAAGGACACGGGGCCAAGGAGATGGGTTTACTTTCAAGGCATCCCTCTCTGATGTCCACTCTGGAAGGTTCCAAGCTCTTCTCCATGTGACTTATTAATATTCTTGTCACTGGGCTTAACTGTGCAGTGGGCAGTTCCTCCTGAGCTAAATGGCAGGCAATTGAAAACTAATGAGGTGAGAAATGCTCCCATTATGTGAGCCCACTGATGCCCACAGCTGAGCTCATCACACAGGAAGGGTCGCCAGAAGTCCCCAAAGGAACAGGTGGAAGCAGAAGAGATCCTGGTCTAGGAGGAAGACCAGAGCTCCGCCTCCAGCTTTGCCACTGGTCCAACTCTGCAGCTGTCACTTTCCCAGCAGGACCTGGCCTGGCCTGCACTTCTAGCTGCACTGCCAAATAAACCACGAAGTTTGCAAAACTACAGATTCCTGGGTCCCACCCTAGGACCACCAATGCAGAACCTCCAGAGAGGGGACCTAGAACTTTTAACATGCACTCAATCAATGACTGCAACCAATATAAGTATTCTCTGAACCCAAGCTCCAATTCAGGAGTTAGCAAAAAATATGGTAGGCAGGCCGGATCCAACCCATTGCTTATTTTTGTAGGTAATGTTTTATTGGAATACAGCCACGCCTAGTCATTCACATATCCTCTATGGCTGCTCTCACACTCCATGGCAAAGCTGAGCAGTTGCAACAGACACCGTATGACCCACAAAAAGCCTAAAATATTTACTATCTGGCCCCTTACAGAAGTCCGCCAACTGCTGCTGTAATTTACAGGTGCTTCCAGTAGGTAAGTGGGATGAGGGGTCTGACGCTGGCCCGGGGTTCCCAGTAGAGAAGGGCACCTTATTTCTGACCACTGCACTCGAAGAAAGCAGAAGAGCACCAGGCTGCAGGAGCCCAGGGGCTGATGGGCATGGGGAGAGCCTTGGTTGGTAGGTTGGCCCTGCCAGGTGGAGGGAGGGCACCTGCAAGATGAGAACCGCAGGCTAAGCCGAGCGTGAGGCCCATCTGAGAACCAGGCTCTGGGTCTCGGCAATTCGAGTCCTGGTGAGGTGAGCGCAAAGGGGGCGCACAGAGCTGAGTTTAGCTCCTTGACTTTAAATTCCCACACCCCTGCCTTTCTGTTCAAGACTTGTCTGGTGGACGAAAGGAAGTGTGGGAGGGGAGAAAGGAAAGAGAGAAGCAGTCTGGGAGGCAGCCCTTTAAGGCTCCAAATTCTCCAAAACTCGGGAAATCAGCAGGTAGACTCACTGAACTTGGGACATCACGAGACCCACAGGATTTCTGAGGCCAAAAGAAGCCACCCAGGCCAATTGTGGCCCCTGCCACGTGCCTTATCAGTCACAGTTCTGCCATCTGTCGTGTACTCAGAGGTAGACAGGGGCCAGCAGAGTCCACTCAAGGCCCAATGGTCCCCAGGCCTATGGATCCCAGAGAGCCTGGCTGGGCGTGCAGGAGCCCAGCTCTGTTCCTACTCTCAGGCCTCTCTGAAACTGGCCAGGCCAGGCCTGCCTTCTGCTGGCACTTCCATGCCCACCCGGGGCCTGCAATCCCACATGTCGGGAACAAACCACAGTCCGTGCTGGGAGTGCAGGCACATTTGGGCTGTTGAAAAATGACTTGAAACACACACAAACGCGCATGCACGCACACACACACACGCGCGCATGCACGCACACACGCACACACACACCCTGATCAATGAAATCTATTCAGCTGGCACGTGGAACAAGGCCTTGGGGAAATTCCAGATCAAATAGATCCACCAGGAGCTCAACCAGCGGGGAGCTGTATCTAGAAATAGCTGCTTGCACAGGAAGAGTCTGGGAAAGGTGGCCTCCCACAAACGAAGACACCCGGCCACTGAGACTTGGGAACAACTCTGCGATTTTACGCTAGTCCCGGGGAAAACAGTGCCTGAATCGTGACGTCAGGGTCGAGACAGACATTAACTTTATCTGTGCCTATGTACCGATGGCAGGCCCGGACGGAACTCCGGAACGTGACCTCAGTATTTAGTGCACCTTCGTTTCTTGCTTCCCTCTCCCCTGCTCCCCAGCATCGGAAGAAGGTTTATGCCCAGTTTCCGGGCAGTCTGACACCCATTCTGACTGCAAGTCTCAGCCTATCCCTTGCCCCTCAAGCCACCCTCGCTGGGGTACCCAGCTACATTTTGCAGATGTCTCTTGTCACATTAACCCACTGCAGGAGGCTGGGGCGATGGGAGCCCAACACTGGACTCCTCAAGGCAAGACAGGCACGAATTCCCATAAATTCTCATAATTATCCTCCCTCCATGTCTCACCTCCTATTTCCTTGCAAGCTTTCTGGGACCACCACCCCAATAAACCACTGTACCCATTCCTGTCGGAGTCTACTCTCATAGAAGGCCAGCTGAGAGACGGGGACCAGGTCTCCCTTCCTCTCCTGGCCCCTAGTACAGACCACCAAAATGAACCTGCTGCCCCCACCTGCTTTTAGGGCTTGGGGAAGAATTCCGGCTAGGCCCAGCTTTGGCACTCTGGCCAGAGTGACAAGCGAGGACGCGGACTAGAGAGTCAAGCCCGCGCAACCGGTATCCCGGTGGTAGTGCTGAGACACCCGTGTACCTCCCAGCCCTTGGAGGTCATCTCAGAGGCTCTCCCCAGGGTGTGCATTTATGGAATCAAGGACCATCTTCCTTCCATTTCAATTTCAGCAGGTGGCCTGAGGCTGGCTTTTCTCTTCCTCCTTGAGCCCCTCTCTCTCCACAGGGAGTGCTATTTTCATAATTTGTGTTTTGGGATCACCCGCAGTTCCTGCCCCGACTTTGACGTCAGTAACAGCTAGTGGGTCCCTCTCAGGGCCAAGGGGACACAGTCAGGCACCAGCTTCTGGCGGTCCTCCTCCTCACGGGGTGAGAGAGCAGAGAACGTCACGCCCCTCTCTCCTCCGTGACTCAGGACTTGAGCGTGTCCTCTGGCTCCAGCTGGCGACTGCCCCCAAAAGTCTCCCTGAGGAATTAAAGCCTTGCTGCGACTCACACCTTGGGGCACGCGTACTCCTTCACAAGGACTATCTCCTGGGCGGCAATGTGTCAGGCGCTGGGCTCAGTGTTGAGGGTACAGGAAAACAGTCCAGTGGGGCAAGTACCCCTGGGATCACGTGATCTGATGGGGGAGCATCCCAACATGCTGTGTGCTGGGCTCAGCACTCAGAGGGGCAGGGAGGTTGAGAGCAACTTCCTGAGTCAAAGCCAGGCTCTGCCCCCCTTCCAAGCTTTGTGACCCTGGGCAAGGTACTTAGCCTTTCTGAGCCTCAGTCCTTGAATCCAAAATGGGGGTATTTGTGTAAAGTGCTTAAAACAGGGTCTGGCCAATAGGAATCATCAGTAAACGTACCTCCCCACTGAAGAAGATCAAGTGCCCAAGACAAAAAGATTGATCCCAAGCAGCAACTCTACTTACATACAAGAAACCACATCCCCAAGGGACTCCCTCCTGCTGGCAGGGCAGTTGCTAAATTCAGCAGCTACAAGCCGACATTACTGAGACCTACACACTTACAGTGGAAATATCCAGGCTGTGAGCTCAAGCAATCCCTGGAATTCTCAGGACTATTTCCAGAGGTATCCAATGCTTAGCCCGAGAGCTCCGGGGGGCCCAGAGCTCCTCCACATGGGTGGGACTGTAATGAGGCTGCCCATCTGTAGGGCAGTGGAGGGACACTGAGGTATCTGAGCTATGACAATGAACCAGAAGGAGCACCACCAGACCTCTGTTAGTGCTCCCCAATCACCTCCCAGACGGATCATGGTCTCAGCCCCTCTCAGAGCCAGCCCTCCTCTTCCTAAAGGTTCCCTTGAGCTCCGAAACCCAGGATGGAGAGCCTCAAAATTCAATGTGGTAGTGGCATAAATACCTCTTTGAGATTATGCTTTCAATTCTTTTGGATATATACCCAGGAGTAGGATTGCCGGATCATATGGTAGTTCTACTCTTAATTTTTTTAAGGAACTTCTGTATCGTTTCCTATGTGGCTACATTATTTTACATTCATACCAATAATATATGACTTATCCTTATTTTTTTAAATAGTAGCTAGTATCAAAAAAAATCTGTGAGATAGTATCTCATTGTGGTTTTGATTTGCATTTCCCTAACGATTAGTGATGTTGAGTATCTTTTCATGTAACTTTGAACCATTAGTGTATCTTGTTTAGATGTCTATGCAAGTCCTTTGCCCTTTTTAAATTGGATTGGGTTTTTGTGGGGGGTTTTGGTATTGAATTGTAGGGGTTCTTTATGTACTTTGAATATTAACCTCTTATCTGATACATGGTTTCCAAATAGTTTCTCCCATTCCACAGGCTGCCTTTTCACTCTGTTGATTGTTCCCTTTGCTGTGCTGCTCTTGAGTTTTATGTAATCCCATTTGTCTGATTTTGCTTTGGTTATCTATGCTTTTGGTGTCATATCAGTGAAATCATTGCCAAGGCCAACATTCTGAAGCTTTTCCTCTACGTTTTCTTCTGGGAGTTTTATTATTCCAAGTCTTCTACTTAAGTATTCAATCTATTTTGAGTTGATTTTTGTGTATTGCCAAAGATAAGGGTCACATTTCATTCTTTTGCATGTGGATATCCCAATATCATTTGTTGAAGAGACCATCCATTCCCCATTGTGCGTTCTTGGCGTTCTCATCCAAGACCTGTGGTCCACATATGCATATGTTTATTTCTGGGACCTCTATTTGTGTCTGTTGCTCTGCATGTGTGTCTTTACGCCAGTACCATATTGATTTAATTATTGTGGTTTTGTAATATATTTTGAAATCAGGAAGTGTGATGCCTCTCGCTTTCTTCCTTTTTTCAAGATTGTTTTGGCTATTCAGGGTCCATTGTGGTTTTATATAAAGTGGGGGATTGTTTTCTATCTCTATAAAAAAGTCCAAAGGGATTTTGATAGGGATTGCATCAAATCCGTAGATCACTTTGAACATTATGGACCTTGTAGCAATACTACATCCTCTGATCCATGAACATGGGATGTCACTTTGTTTGTTTTGTCTTCTTTATTTGCACTCCCATGTTCATTGCAGCATCACTCACAATAGCCAAGATGTGAAAACAACCCAAATGCCCATCACCAGATGAATGGAAAAAGAAAATGCAGTATATAAATATAATGGAATATTACTCAGCCTACAAAAATATCTTGCCACCTGCAATAACAAGGATGAACCTAGAGATATTACGCTATGTGAAATAAGCTATTCAAAGAGAACAAATGCTGTAAGATTGCACTTATGTGAAGATCTAAAATAGACAAACTGACAGAAACAGATAGTAGAATGGTGGTTGTCAAGGGCTGGGCAAGGGGAAAAGAGGAAGTTGCTGTTCAACGGGTATAAAGGTTCTTTAATGGAAAATGAGTGAGTTCTATAGATCTGCTATAAAACAATGTTTGAAGTACTGTATATTTCAAAATTTGTTAAGAGGATAGACCTCATGTTACGTGTTCTTATAATAAAAAGGGAGGAGGAAAGTATCTAAAGAGATATTTCTCCCAGAAAGATGGGGAAAAGGTCAATAAGCATATGAAAAGATGTTCAACATAATTAGCCACCAAGGAAGTACAATCAAAACCACCATGAGATACCCCTTCATACCCACAGGGATGGCTAGAAAAAGACAAATAATAACAAATATCAGCAGACATGTAGAAAAACTAGACCTGTCATACACTGTTGATATGAATATAAAATGGTGTAGCCACTTTGTAAAATAGTCTAGCAGTTATGCAAAGGATTAAACGCAGAGTAACAATAGAACTCAGCAATTCCAGTCCTAGACATAAATACCCAGAAGAAACACAAGCACACAGTGACATAAAACTTTGTCCATGAACGAACGTTCACAACAACATTATTGATAGTAACCGAAAAGTAGAAACAATCCAAATGACCGTCAACTGATGAATGAACAAAACATGGCATATTCATGAAATGGATCATTCAGCAATTAAAAAATAATAAAGTACCGCTAACACTACAATGTGGAGGAACCATGAAAACATTACACTGAGGGAAAGAAATCATTCCAAAGACCACCTATCGTATGATTCCACTTACATGAAATGTCCAGAATAGGCAAATCCATAGAGACAGAAAGTGGATTAGTGGTTGATTAGGACTGGGGCAGTAGGAGGGATGGGGGAGGTGACCGCCAAAGTGTATAGGGGTTTTCTTTGGATGACAGTGTTTTCAAACCGATTGTGATGACGGGCACCCAACGCTATGAATGTAGTAAAAATCATTGAATTGTACACCTTCAATGAGTGAATTCTATGATATATGAATTATATCTCAACGAAGCCATTATTTTAAAAATTCAACAGAATGGGGTGCTTGCTGAAAATTCAGATTTCTAGACCCCACAAAATGGTTTACTCTATGTTGGGGTCCAGAAATCTGCATATTCAAGCCATCTCTCCCACAAGATTCCAACCCACTTTGACCACCACCACTCTAGGAATGGGGATACTTTGTTATTTTTGTTATTTTTTGTTTGGGTGGCTTAAGCCCTGAGGGCGGATTTTGTTTTAAGTTTTATTTTACAAAAGTAGCTTCAGATTCCCTTGAAGAAGTCTGTTTATGAAACTTGCCTTCAGCCTGGCAGAAGTTATTACAGTGCTAACAGAGGGTTTTTATGATTTTAATTAGAAACAGGCAGTGGAGCCCATGTAAAACCTTCCTTTTGACTTGGCAATAAAGGCCAGTATTCCCCAACGGGGAGGCCAAGAGACATGCGGAGAGCCTTCCAGAAGGTTAGGGAACCATGATTTCCTGAGAACCTACTGCGTGCCAGCAGGTTCAATATATATTGTCACATTCGAACCCTGTCAAGTAGAGACCGCCATCCTGTATTTGGTTCAGATAAGGGTCTAATTCCAAGCCACAGAACTAGTGACCATTCCAGTTATGTTAGGCTGCATAAGTAACTACCCTAAAACTTGGCGAAATAAAGCAACCATTTTAGGATACGCATGTACTCTGTGGGTCAAGAATGAGGCAGGGCAGAGGGATGGTGACTGGTAGAGAGTCCTCCGCGTCTGGGGCTTCAGCAGGAAAGAGTCAAAGGCTGGGGGTAACTCAAGGCTAGGAGCTGGTATCATCTTTCTCGCCTATCGGACGGTTGACGCTGGCTGTTGGTGGGGATCTGAACTGGGACAGCTCAGCCCGGACACCTACACGTGGCCCCTATGTCCTAAGCTCCCTCACAATATGGCAGCTTCAGCTCAGTATTCTTATGTGGTGGCTCAGGGTCTCAAGAGAACCAGGAGGAAGCAGTAGCACCTCTTCTTCTACCCTTAGAAGCCACACAGCAGCACTTCCATCCTACTCGGCTGGTCGTCCAGTCACTAAGGCAAGCCCAGACTCAAAGAACGGGGACACAAACCCCACTTCTCAACAGGAGGACCATCGGAAAAGCTGCAAGTGAATTCTGAGCCTCCATCTGTGCTCCTCCCCGGATTCAGGAAAACCTGACTCTTCCAAAGAGAAACACCACAGCTGAGTTTTATCGTGAACTGTATTAGCCAGAGGTTCATCTTGGGCCTTTTCTCATCTCCCTCAGGGCCTGGATTGAAGAGCCTTTGGCCCTGCCCAGCCTTTGAGCTGCTCCTTGGAGAGAAAAGCTAGCACCTGGTCAGAACCCCAGCCTATGAAACCCAGTGAGCAGACCAGAGAACCTGGCTCCTATTGTGTTCCTCTCCTGCACAAAACTGGGAAAGTCTTAAAGCTCTCATCCCCACCTCTGTGCCCACCCATCTTCTCCAGGGCACCACCCTGGCTACTGACTGTCCACACTGAGAGACCAAGATGAGGAAGGTGATGTGGAACTTCAGGGAGAGTACTGGATACAGAGTCAGCAGATAGACTATCAAGTCCTGCTTCCCTCAATACTACAAGAAAATGGCCTTGGGTTTTTAGATAAGACCACAAGGACCCAGTATTACCCAGAAAAGGTGACCAACAGATTTCTCAGAAGAATTCATCATGTGTAGCTGCTTAGTTCTAGCTCCAAATTTCAGGATCTTATCTTGTTCTTGCCCTGAATTAAATGGTGCAGCCATCCCTTGGGGCTAGACTCACATTTACCAAGCTTATAAGAAGCTGATGTATACCCCCAGATGCCAACATTTAAATTCACCATGTGAAATGCAACGGCTAAATCAGCCATTACCTATCCATAGAGAATCTGCACTGGAGGCCAATTCATGTGACTGTGGCTCAATGCAAGGCTATGTCATGAGGGTGTGTGACAGGCTGGATGGAGAGGGCCTGATGGTCTATCTCCCAAGAAGGTGCTTTTCTCAGGAGCAGACAAGATATCTGATAGTCTAGGCAGCCATACCCCAGAAGGATACACATCCTCAGCCAACTTAGCCTCCAGGGCTCCTTATTTGTCAGCACTGGGACTGATGCTAGCCCCCTTCTCCTGCCCAGTTGATGACAGCTTTCTTTAGATATGACAGTGTCACCCACCAGGCTGTGCCAAAGATCTTTTCCCGCTTCTGGTCTAAATGACATCACGTACTTAAGGCAACCTCCCAAATAGCTGTAGGGCTCTCTTGACCCTGGCAACTTACTTTTTCACACTGAGCCTCCATTTTTCCATTGCAGAGACTTGGTGGGGCTGATGCAGGAATTAACTCACATGGCACAGCCCAGGGCATGGCTCACAGGAGGCACTTGCTAAAGAGCAGCCGGCCATTGTATGTGATACATGAGCGATACATACATATTATCTCAGCTCATTCCCAGAAAGGCCGAGCCCCAGCTGCCACGGCGGCCCCGGAAGAAAGGAGTCCCTTGGGCTCATGTCTATGGCTGCAGACTGAGCCAGGATTCTCAGATGCCCCTCCGCCACCTCCGCCCACACCCCCCAACACACCCACACACTTCATGTGACAACCTTCTCCATGTGTACACATAACCGGCAGTGTTCTTCCTTGGCCTAACAAAACAAATTGATCAAGAGTCAATACAGGTCCTAATTACAAGCTCTACACTGGAAGATTGATGGGGGGAGATGAAGAGGGAAGAACAGGCCCTTGATGGGTGCCCGTAATGAGGTGTCACTGGTCCCCACTGTAAGTCATTTATAAACATGGTCGCACATCGCCGGCTGTCAGCAACCCCGCCAGAGCTTAATGAGCTGCTCCTTCCTGCCCCGGGGTTAACGTCAGAAGCTGAGCATAGTTTCTGCTGCGAGAGGCACTGCCTGATGGTTGGTGAGTTTCATCTACAAGCATCCCCATCCACTCAGGAAATGCATTATCTCCAAAACTCCTGGCAGAGATATGCATTGATTTTCCTGTTTGAACCTCTCAACCTCTAGGAAGTGCCATTGCTGAATCCCCCCTAGAGGGCTCTTCTCCTCACTTGGATGGCTACAAAAGAGCACCAGCCAGGCCTGGCACTGGGGTCCTAGAGGAAAATGGTTAAGAAGGGGGACGTGGCATCCGACTGCTCAGGCTTATCTCCTGGCACTACTGGTCACAAGGAGGTGACCTCTCCAAGCTGGAATTTCCTCCTCTATAAATTGCAAACAACACTAGATTTAAAAAGAAGACAAAAAAAAGGCCTTTTCACTTGGAGCAACACCGAGTGCTGGGTTTCACCCAATGGCTCTGACTAGCTACAGTTAATAAACATCTACAGACTTGAGTGACCCAGGACAGAAGACCTAACTTAAGACTCTTCCTTGACTAATATACAGTGAGACTTACTTTAACTGATCATTTATGAACAAATGGATTCATTCTGTCCAATCCAGAGGGAAAAATGACAATTTTTAATTAGCATAATCACAATGAAACTTCCTTCCCTAGCACATAAAATTCCCGACATCCTCTCTTCAAGGAGCCCCTTGGTGAATTTCCTCCCCAGCCCGTCATTCTTTGGCTGGTAAATAAGTAAACTCGGTGTGCGCTCTTCCAGTCCCGTGGTGGCCTTTGTCTTCCACTAACCGCACGGCCTTCGCTAACAGTACTCTCTGGTAGACAGAAGAATGCCCCTAAACCAAAGCTGTCCAAGTCCTAATCCCTAGGATCCATGAGTATGTGATCACCTAGCAAAGGAGAATTATGGTTAGAGATGCTGACCAGCTGACCTTAAGATAAATAGATGAGTCTGGACGATCCAATTGGACCCGATGTAATTATAAGCATCTTTAAAAGAGGAAGATGCAAACAAGGGAGAACCAGAGATTTGGCTGCAGGAGGACTCGGCCAACACTGAAGATGGAAGGGGGCATGAGCCACGAAATTCAGGGGACCTCTAGGAAACTGGAAAAGGCCAGGAAATGGATTCTTTCCCAAAGCTTCCAGAAAGACTTCTGACCTCCAGAACTGTAGGATAATAAACTGTTTGTTTTAAGCCACCAAGTTTGTGGAGACCCGTCACAGACCCTTTTTTGAGGATTAAGTGAGTTCTAACAGGTAAAGTGCTTAGACCCATGCCTGGAACGTCGTTAAGTATTCAATTAATCTTATTTTGATTATTATAATGTCATCAGTTTCTTTATTGTAGAGAATCTTGCCCTCGCCCTCTCTTTGATCATTTCTACAACTCAGATCCAGCCAACAGAGTTGGGGGAAGAAGAAGTGACGTTTCCTGGGTACTTCCCAGGATGAGGTACGATGCCAGCCACCTGGCACAGCACGTGGCACCGTGCCCTCTCGACCAGTGAGTGTCTGGAACCACCTGCCCTGGAAAATCAGATAAAGTCTGGGCCCACCTTACTGGAAGATTTCAGTTACAAACCACCAGCCCTTTGGGGTTTTGAACAAGCGTTCTCAGTTATGATCACCCAACCCTTCTCCAAACACAAGCAGGAGGCACTGTTCGGCTTGGCATTTTCCCATCATCATCTGCCAGGGAAGCTGAGTTGTCCTCCCAGCTCCAGCTGATCAGGGCTCTGCCTCGTCTGGGATCCCGAGCTCTTGGCTCGTCCCCACCTCCCTCGGAACCACCATGGCATCCACATTTGTCTGCTTTCTCATTTCACTGGAGCTCCTTGAGGATCAGGCCAGAGCCTGGGACCCAGCAAGTCTCATTGCTTTGTTATTTCCTCCTTTAAAAAGCGGGAGCTCTACCCAGCTGTGCTTAGCTTAACAAGCTGGGCCTTTTCAGGGGCACCAGGAGGGGCTCAGTTGGTTGAACATCTGCCTTCAGCTCAGGTCATGATCTCAGGGTCCTGAGATGGAGCCTTGCATCAGGCTCCCTGCTCAGCGGGGACTCTGCTTCTCCCCTCTCCCACTCCCCCTCCCCACTGCTTGCGATCTCTCACTCACTGCCAATGCCAGGCCTGGGATAAGGCAAGTGAGGCACCTAGGACATAAAACTACAGGAAGTGCTCAAACTTCAGGACTGACCCTTTCCGGGTATGAACCTGAGAATGAGCACCTTCTTCAACATCACATCGACATGCCCCAGTTGTCATGCCCTCATCCCAGCCCTGTCCACTGCAGTCAGATACTGTTTCACCACCAACTGCTACTGGAGCTTGAAGCAAATCTCATTAAACTTCTTAATGAAAGATAAATCAATTGTCCAACATCACTGAAAGATGATGAGTTTAGCTTGTAGCTAGGTAAGAAGAATGGCAGGTGACGATGTGATAAATTAATCCTGAAATCTCAGGGGCTTAACATTGCAGGCATTTATTTTCCACCCACATTCCACATCCGCAAGGGGTCTACTAGGGGGCTCTGCTCCATAAGGCCGCTTGGGGAGGCGGGACGATGGGGGCTCCACCATCTTGTACCTGCCCAGCTGCAACCCCTGGCCTCCTCAGTTGCCACAGAAAGAGAAGATGGAGGGCTCACTCCTGCTCTTCTACACTTTGGCCCAGAAGTAATAAAATTCATTCCTACTCACAGCCCATTACCTAGAAATGATTCCATGTCTCACCTTCTTGCAAGGGAATTGGGAGATGGACTCTTCCTTTGTGTCCCATGGGGGGAGAAGGGAACCAAGATGGTCTGCTCGAAGAATCTAATTGAGGTCCCTGCCTGAATGGAGCACACAGTATAGAGCAGGGATCCTCAGCCTTAAGGATGCAGAAGCAGGAGCAGGGCCTTTGTTAAAAATTCAGATTCTTCAGCCCTACTTCCCAGGGCTCTGATCTGGGAGGTTGTGGGAAAGCCCAGGCACTGAAACTTTTTGCACACTCCCAGGTGATTCAGAGGCAGGCGGCCAACGGAGTGCATTCTGAGAAACAATGTCTAGTGACTGGATCCAGCCAGACAAGCCATTCCCACCTAACGGCTAGGCTTTGCCAGTGCCAGATATGGTCTGATCCCCGAGTACTCTCTGAGGTCACTTGCCTTTACACGCATCTCTAAAAAGCTGTGAGTTTTCATAACCTTCGTAGACTGTGATGGGCTGGTCTTAAGGAGAGACGGCATGACCTCACTGGGTAATTTCAATGGGTAGATACAGCTGAGAGCACAGACCACCTGTCACAGAGCCCAGTGCAGCCATGTGGAGGCTGCCCCTCCCCAGGGAGGTGCCTGATACCACACTCCTGGCATTTCTATAAGCCAGTGGGCCTGCAGCACTGGAAGGAGCAAATTCTCCAGCACGAGCTTGTGTGAGTTGAAAAAGAACCCAGAACTGAATAGAACTGAAAACGCAGATCGACTGGAGGGATGGTCAGTAAGGAGAACCATGACCCAAAGGAGTGGTAACCCTATTTTGTACAACATATGGAGAAACACTGACCTTCTCAGCAGCTAGAAGGAGAGATCATTCAAAGGGAGAGGACTTCTGTGCTAAAAAGGAGCCCTAATAAAGAACTCCTCAAACTCATCAAAAAAACAGATAATCACGTCAAAAAATGGGCAGAAGACATGAACAGATACTTCTCCAAAGAAGACATACAAATGGCTGACACATGAAAAAATGTTCATCAGTAGCCATCAGGGAGATTTAAATCTAAACCACATTGAGATACCACCTTACACCAGTTAGAATAGCCAAAATTAACAAGACAGTAAACAACAAGTGTTGGAGAGGATGTGGAGAAAGGGGAACCCTCTTACACTGTTGGTGGGAATGCAAGGTGGTGCAGCCACTTTGGAAAACAGTGTGGAGATTCCTCGAGAAATTAAAAATAGAGCTACCCCATGACCCTACAACTGCACTACTGGATAAATACCCCAAAGATACAGATGTAGTGAAAAGAAGGGCTCCATCATATGAGAAAACTGAATGCGGGAAAAGCGAGCTGCTCAAGGTCGTGCGATCTGCAATGGCAGAGCCATGACTTGAATTCAGGGAGCATGTCTTTAAAGTCTGCATGCTCAGCCAGGGCTCTCTAATAAATGTAAAAGTGCTTTATTAAATAACGCTTAAAGTGCTGAGCAATGCAATGTATCACTAGGCTCCTGAATGTCTAGACAAAAGATATTAAAACAGAAGAAATCAAAAATGAACCCACGAATTAAGGACTTTCTGGGAGGTAGAGAAAAAGTGCAACTTAGATATTCCCTCTTAACCTGTGACCTCCCCCAGGGGGGCAGCAATGTTCACCGTGCCCATCATCTCAGCCCTCTTGCACGGTAACAACTGCTGTTCCAGGCACTTCTCTTCGGCAGATCAAAAACAAAAATAAGAATCAGCCAATCCTCAGGAACTACTATGAACCAGATCAAGCATCGTCTGTGCCCTGAAAGTCACAGAACCGGGCAGAGAAGACAAAGCAGGAGCACAGAGGGTCAGTCCTGAGTTGGGCTTTTTCAGCACCGGTAATCGGTGAACAGCGGAAGGTTTTGGTTAAACTGGGGAGGAGGGGTGAGTTCGCACAGATCTTTCCAGAGGTCTCCAGGAGATAGTAAAAGGACGAGTGAGTATCAGAATCGGGGCCCTCTGTGAGCACAGCCAGGAACGGAAGAATCAGACCCAGACAGCGTCACCAAAGCTGCAAAGCCCCATCCACAGGAAAGCTCCTGGTTCCAGGCGTAAAGGCTTTGCCCAACATTTAGACCATGACACTGAAAACCCTTCCTCCAGGTGACCCCAGGCCCAAAGATCAGAGCAATTTAGGCTTTGGCGGCACCCCAGCCAAGAGAAGGTCTGCCAAAGATGCGGGATGGGTCCTTCCATCTCCCCCGGGCGAAGCAGACCGCAAGGCGAGATCCCCCACGGCATGCGAGGGCGGCTTTCCCAATTTCCAGGTCTGCATTTCATCTGTGTTGATTTATTTATGTCAGATCTCGCGCATCCCACTTTCCAACAATTTAGGCTGTTTTCCTTCCCCAAACACTAAATACGTGTCACTGCTAAGAGCCTGAGTTCTCAATTTCCACTGTTTTGCTCTCGTTTTTTTAAATATCCTGGTGCCATCTCAGAGTGAACCATGACGCCAGCCCCAGTGGCGTCCTACCTGCAGGGAAACAAGCAGGCATTCCCGGGGCACCAGGACAGAAGCTTGGATCTCTGCAGCCACCCTACAGGTCCTCTTTTGTGGGCAGGAGATGCTTGGGGTCACAGCGAAAGCGGAGAGGGGCTTGGGCTCAATTTAAGCAAATTCTCCTAAGCAGACCCCAAGCCGGCCAACCCCAACCGGAAAAGACCCCAGCATCCCGTGCCACGCGAATCCTCCCTGCGGAGGCACAAAGATGTCCTGTGGGAGCTGCCACGCCTGCAGGGGGAGGTGGAACCTGCTCTCACAGCTGGCCCAGGACGAGGTTGGAAGGCAGCTCGTGCAGCAGCCTCCCCGGTAAGACGGAAGTGCTTTGAACTGGACCGGAACAGCAAGGAAGCTCCTCGAGACTGTCCTCCGAGAGACAAAGGAAACCACCAGGCAGCTAACTGCCAACAACCGGAGTCTCAGCCGTCAGACAGCCCCCAGGAGTCCTCCCACACCCCTAAACACAGCGTGATATCCGGGAGAGGAAGGGGGCACAGGGAAGGTCGGGGAGGAGCTGCCCCGGAAGGGCTCTCGCACACACAGGGGCCACGGAAGCACCTTCCTAACGGCCACCCGTGGCTCCCTCACCACCGCTGTCCACTGCTGACATATCAGGTCCAGACTCCTCCCCTGGAACCCAAACTCTCCACGTTTGCCTGAGATTCCTCACCCTCCTGCCTGCCCAACTCACCTGCCTCAGTGCATTTGCCCTCACGCAGATACCCCTCCACCCCACCCCATCTTACCTCCCCTTCTAGGCGTTATTCAAACCCCACCTTCGCCACCGTTCCCTTCCCCGTCCCCCAAGCTGGACTCACTCTTGCCTTTTTACATCACACCCAGTATTCCTGTTGGGATTCTTAACAATCTGGAATGTACCCTGAACTTGTTCCCTCCTCACAGGCTGATAAGAGCCACCTGTATTCCAAGCCCAGTCCCCCACACAGCTGAGCCGTGTGGCCTTGGGAAAGCCACTTTACCTCTCTGAGCTGGTCTCCCTGATGAAATGTGCCCTCTCTCCCTTCCACATTACCAGGGAGATGAAAACAGACCACGTGTATAATTCACCTGCCACGGTGTCTGGCACCGAGAAGTCGCTCAAGGGATGTCAGTGAAGTCCCGTCCTGCAGGGCTTAAGAGAACAGGCTCTGGAGTCACACCGTCCAGAGTCTATCCCTGGCTCAGTAACTCTTCAGTTAGCGGTGTGTCCTTGGGCAAGCCTTTCTTTCTGTGCCTGACCTTCCTGCTCTTAAAATGAGAACGAGGCGGGGGTACCTGGGTGGCCCAGTCAGTGAAGCATCTGACTCTTGGTTTCGGCTCAGGTCATGATCTCAGGATCCTGAGACTGAGCCCCGAACTGGGCCAATGCTCACCGGGGCATCTGCTTGGGATTCTCTCTCTCCTCTCCTTCTGTCCCCCTACCGTGGCTCATGTACTCTCTCTTTTTTTCTCTCTCTCTCTCAAAAAAAAAAAAAAATGAGAACAAGACTAGCATCCACCTGTGAGGTGTGGCCGTGATGCAGGCAGTTAGCACATGGGGAGTGTCAGGAGAGTCCCCCGGGAAAGCGGTGCTGGCAGCCCCGCACCCCTCCTGGAAGGCAGGGCCATGCCTCCCGCACCTCGGCAATCCACACCTTGCCTGGCATCGAGCCTGGTGCACAAGACAGGAACAGAGTCAAACCGCGAACGCCCATCCCACCCCTCCCCTGAGCCACACGCCTCCGGCCTGCAGGGACAGAGTTGGAGAACACCTGGGTCCTTACCCATGGCACCCGCATCCTTCCATCATCCATCTTTCTCGTCACAGAGTGAAAAATCAGAACAGTAAGCCAGCCAGCACATTCAACTGCACACTTCTCAGATGGGGATGGCTGTCATGCAGATTCGATGAAATACATTCTGTCAACACACAGTGACTGATGGGGACCTGAGAAAGCAGGGGGCACTGCAGGAAAGTGCTGAGTGCAAATTTGAACGTGGACGTAGCTGACTTTTCATGCCCCAAAGCGTGGGCTTCCTGAGAGCTGCGTTGGAGAGGGATGCTGGGTATGGCATCTGCGTGTCACAGATAGGACTTGCCCTCCAAACCCTGATTTGGATTCCAGGACCACAACCCCTCAATGAGCCCCCACCCCCGAGCCAGCTCTGGGGAAACCCCCACCGAAGTCCCAAAGCTGCGACTGGACTGGGAATCAAGGAACCAAGGGTGGGGGGTACATGAGGCTGTGACCACAGATTTCACACACAGACAGCGATCAGCATCAAAGCTCCAGAAGGGCCTAGAACCTTCAGTGATCCCATGACATTGACTCCACTGGTTCTGTCAGGAGATGTAGAAGGAGAGGTAGACTCCAACTACACAGACGTAGCTTTGATCAAATAATTTAAACTTCTCACCGAATTTTTCAGCCAAAGATCATCCTGTACAAAACCACCTGATCTGTCTGAAACGATCCTTCCTGTTAACACACACACAGCACACACAAAATTGCGCATTTGCCATAGAAGGGCGTGGAGCTTAACCCCCACACGAGTGCTGAGATGGTCCCCTCTGGCCGCCACTGTGGAGAGGACCCTACATGAAGACTCTTGTCACAAGGAGGTCCAAAGCCTCTGACCAGAGACTCAATCATCAAGTATTAGGAGACTAGGAGAGAGCATGGGCTCCCAAGTGTCATAGACAAGGGGAGCAAGTGTCATAGAGATGCGAGTTCTTATCCCCAGTAAATCTTAATGCGCTGGTGGTAGTTTAGATGCCAACGGGACTCCTACCCATGAAGTACTGTGTTTTACTGGCATGCAAATAGGGCCCCCCGGGGTGGAAGGCAGCTTCTGGTGTGGCCCCAGTGATCTCTGTCATTTCCATCCTTGTGTAATCCCCTCCCCTTCGTGTGGGCTACATTTGGTAACTTGCTTCTAATGGACAGAATATGGCAAAGTGGTGGGATGTCAATTTGGAGATTAGGACACAAGAAGACCATGACTTTCTCGTGTATGTTCGCTGATACTCTTGCCCAGGCTCTTGCGGGCTTGCTTGATGAAGCAAGCTGGAGATGCCCATGTGACAAGAGCTGAGGGTGGCCTCCGGTCAATGGCCGGCAAGGAACTGAGCTATGAGTCCAACAGTCTTCACAGGAATGAATCCCGCCACAGCCACGTGAGCTGGGAAGAGGGGCCTTAGCCAGTCAATCCTTCGCCTGAGATTGCAGCTGAGAGACACCCAAAAGCAAAGGTCCCAGGTGGGTGGTGCCCAGATTCCTGACCCACAGAAATCTCAAGATAATAAATGTGCACTGTTTTAAGCCACTAAGTTTTGGGGTAAACCGTTAGGCAGCAATAGATAACTAGCACACCCAATATATGGATCCTGCTAACAGGCAAACATCGCTGGCTCTTAGTGGTTGCTACTGAGAAAGTACTGGGACCGTTATTAGGACTTAGAGTTGTGATTTGTACCCACAACCATTCTACAGTCAGCAACAGGAGGAAAGTAAGACAAAGAAAAGGAATCTGAGTGGGAAATATCCTTCAGAGGCATGACAAATAATAGTAACCAACATCACTAGCATGTGTGTCCTTTGCACACTTACCCCTCCTATTATCTCACTCAGTCCACAACCTGATGCTGGCACTGCCCCCCCCCCTCACCTCACAGATGAATAGACAGAGACCTGGATAGGTTGAGTAATTCATCCAGGCCTACACAGTTAGTGCTGAAAACCAGGGGTTTAACCCGGGCCTCTCTGACTTCAGAACCTAGCCTCTTAACCACTGCAGTATTACCCTGCCCAGGCCACAGATGGGGCAGGAGCCTCTACAGGCTGTAGGAAGGAGGCCAAGGCCCACCCCAGACTCCCCTCTCCACATCCACGTTAAGTGTGGCAGCTCCACAGGGCCCCTCCCACATCCGTGCCTGAGACTGGGGGGCAGAGCACAGTAAGTCTTCAGTGAGCCCCATAATCATGCAATAAGATACATGCATTGCATTTTATTATAACATTAATGACAATAAAGAATGATTAGAGGAAGAATAAAATAAAAATCCCTGAGGCAGAGAGAACTGTAGCCTTGAAATCAATTGCAATGAGGGCTGCTGAATTTATAGGCTTACAGGGTCCAATATTCCAAGGATTTTTCAGATTCACAGCCTTCCTATACTTACTCATTCAGATAACCCACAAAAATCTCTGGAGGGGGAGTCTACAGGGAGAATCTGGCTTTATAGTCAAGTCTCCCTAGCCCATCATATACACTAACTCATTTCTCCAACCTCGTCTCCCACTTCTGCTCCAACCCGTGCTCTGTGTTCTAGTCTGGTCAATCCTTGACTATTCCCTCTGGGAATACAACTGTTCTACTATTTAGAATACCCTTCCCTACTTGGCAAACATCTGGGATTTTGAATCACAACTTGACTGTAAGTTTCTCTATAAAGCAATTCTAGAAAAGCTGTTGTACCACCATGTATTAGCTATCTATTGCTGCGTAACAAATTAACTCAATGTGGAAGTGTGAAGTAACAGGTGGTATTATCTCACAGTGCCTCAAGGAGTTTAGCTGGGTTCGTCTGTCAAAAGATCTTTCTTGAGATTACAGTCAAGGTGTCATCAGGATTTAGAGTCCTCTCAAGGCTCAACCAGAGCTGAAGAATCCACTTCCAAGCCCACGCATGTGGTGGTGGGAAGAATTCACTTCCTCGTGGGCTGCTGTACGGAGGGCCTCAGTTCCTCACCACTCCTTGGGAGTACAGGACCCCTCACAACATGGCAGTCTGCTTCCTTCAAGACAAGCGATATGAGAGAGAGACATGCATCACATGTCACAATCTTTTTATAACCTCATCTCAGAAGTGATATCCATCACTAGCACCGTATTCTGTCCATTAGAAGTGAGTCTGTAAATCCAGTCCACACTGAGAAAGAGGGGATCACACAAGGACGTGAATACTGAGAGACAGGAATCACTGGAAGCAGGTCTCAGGACTTGCTGGGGACATAATCACCTCTCATGATGAAGACATTATACTTTTTTATTTATCTGTCTCCCTTCTCCAGGTACCAGACTCTAAGTACCTTAAGGGCAGAACTGTGTCTGTTCATATTGTTTCCCAGTTCCCAGAAGAAAAGCCAGAACATTCTGTCCTTCAGTGTAGTGGTTATGCCCATGGACTTCAGGATCAGCTTGCTTAGGTTAGAATCCCAGGTTTGCCATTGACCAGATGTGTGACCTTAGACCAGTCACTCAATTTCTCTGTTCCTTACTTTCCTCATCTGTGAAATCATGATAATAATAGTATACATATCTCATATAACATAACAACATGTTGTTGGGAAGATTTATGAAATACTTAGAACAGTGCCCGACACATAGCATCACAAAGGTGTGAACTCAACAAATAAATGATCCTGCCAAAGAATGTGCTAGAATAAAATTGATAATTACTATCTCATATCCTTATATGGTGAATTATTTATAAAATGCTTTCATATAGAGATTCACCCTTATTAGTAACAACATTGCAATGAGGTACTACTTTTTACGATCCAATTTTGCAGATAATTGAAGTATAAAGAGGTTAAATGTCCTGCCCAAGGTCACACAGAGACTTAGTGATGGAGCTGGGAGTAGACCCAGGTCTCCAGACCCCAATTACTCTGCACCATGCAGGAAAGGCAATACTCCTCCAAGCTAATGCCTGGCATCATTCGCAAGTCACTGCATTCCTTATTCTCTCGTAAGGGTAAATCAACAATTAAATGAGCAGCATGAGGTCCCTGTTGATGGAGTCCGTGCACAGTAACATCTTTTTCAGTATGTTGATTAGTCACAGAAATCTCGAGCTTCCTGTCAGGGCTGGGGATGCAGGTGATTCTATGCCATCACGAACTGGCTCAGACCCAAGGCCCGGAAGGCGCTATAAAGGTTCAGAGCAGATCCACACCTGCCCATCTTGAAGAAATCCGTTGCTGTCATTATAGACTGACTTCCTGTATGTTCCTTTGCATAATGATTCTGCTGAGAAATGTTGCCAAATTGGTTTGTCTATCTGTAAAAAGAGATCTGGAATTTGCTCCCACCTTGAGGGAAAGGACTGTTTCATATCTACCCCTGAATTCCCAGCACCTGACTAGAGCCTGGTAATTATATGCTCTCAAGATCTCCTTAGGAATGATCTTTGAAGGCTCTCCCAGCTCCAGTGTTTTAAAAAATTGAGTGGAGCAGTGACAGAAAAATAAAACTATAAAAAAAAAAACAAACAAAAAGATACAATAACTCAGAGAACACCCATCTAGGGCCACTCACACATGGATACACGGGCTTAAATATCTCAGTAGATTCTGAGGGTATCAGTGGGTTCACTACTCAGTCAATGAATGTCCATGGTGAGGATCCCAAGTCATCCAGACACAGTTCAGTCTGGTTTAAGGAGGCACTGGCTGGTGTTATATGAGTCGCCATGTTAAATATACACCTCCCCCCATACTGAAGGGGTGATCCGTCAAAGCCCATGTCTGGTGACCAATAAAACCCAAAGAAGTTCAACTCGACTGACACTTTTTGGTATTCACCATGCAACAGATACTCTGTGTGTCTGGTTTGGGCTCTGAGAAGCAGACACCAAGACGGGCTTAGATGTGCAGGACATGACTGAGGGAAATGCCTCTGAAGGAGAAAGGTAGCAGGGGTAGATTAGGAGGGCCCTCAGATGGAGATTCAAGTCTGACACCGGTGGGAGAGGAAGGGCAGGATTGGGAAGGAAGAGCTCAGGTCGCAGCCACACCTGAGATAATGTCATCCGGGTGAAGGGAGAAAACCCAAAGTTTGCCCCTTGGAGGAGCTCCATTTTGGGCAAAAATGATGTGGCTCCAGACTCTTGAAATGTTTGGTGTGGGGCTAGAAGCAGTCCAGAGGGAGCTCAGCCTTAGTCTGAGCGACAGGGAGAGGCCAAAGTTGCAGCCAGGAGGCTACCAATCACCCTGTAACAGGTTCTCTTGGAGGGAGCAGCCACAGGCTCTCCATAGACCTGCCCAAGATTCACTACTTCCTTTTAAAGAACTTTCCTTCTCTTAAAGGAAGGAGATCATAAACAATGAGAAGAATATGAGAAGGGGCACATGGTAGCCGCGAAGAATGAGTCACTCACTTACTTGGACAAAGATGGCACCTCAAATAAGTCTTCAGAAAGGACATGCCCCCCAGTCAAAATGTTGAGGCATCCTAGCTGGAATAAGGGGGCAGGAGGTGGGTGACTAGATAGAATACCCTATAGGGAAGAGCAGATTTCAAGAATCAAACTGCCTCAGTCTGTGAAGAAGTCACCTAAAAAGGGTCCTAATCAAAGTGCACAAATTCATAAAGGGAGATGGTGGAAATGAATTTGCTCATCAAATCCCACAACCAAGGAGTGAGAAGAGAGTGTTTTAGAGCAGATGAGAAAAGGCCTGTTTTATCCGGAGGGTTGTCACCTTTTACAGCTAATCAGAAGGAACTGAAGATGCTACGACAATGCCCCAGTCACCTGACCCTACCCGGAGAGGGATTTGTCCATGCGTATAAAATTTCCATATGACAAGATGTACTTCTTTTAAGGACAACTAGGGGGAAAAATCATCTTGGAGAGTAGACTTTCTTAAATGAATTGACCAATGCCCTACCTTCTTAAGTACCATTTAAATTCTTGCAGGTGACTTGAGTAAATAACTATTTACTCCTGCACCAAATGGCTCCAAATATCCCACTTCTGAAATTGCCTTGTCACCTTCTTCCTCCACTATCAAGTATCAGTGGATCCTTCTTCCTGCCTTCAAGGAATTTGCTTCTAGGAAATTTAGACCCACTATTCCTTCTAATCAGTTGCTTCTAATCTCCTCTGGGATGGAAAACCTGGTAACCATTCTCATCCAAATTATGTTAACATAAGACTAAATATGGTCTGAATGAAGAGTTGAGATGACTGATCCATTCGGAGCCTGTGAATTTGAAGACATCTACCTTTGCCACAAATGGGTTTGTAGGCCTGTGTTGGTAGTGAAACGGAGGGGGTATGGTTTGTTTCTTTCCTGGTTCTGAAATGTATTCTAGACAAGTGAGGTTGCTAAACAAGTGATTTCTGGGTAAATGAGCTCCTAGATGATCTCACTACGATGGACAGTTAAGGGAACCAAGGATATTTTGAATTTTGCTGCCCCTCAAATATTCCTCAGCTCCCGTTGTGCAATGGAATAAGTGGCACATAGATGTGAGGTCAGCTTTCCCAAAGTCTATGTTCATGGGTGTTTCCTCTGCAGGTGAAAAGTGTGTATACATGACTGATATTACTTCTTACGCCTTTTCTAAATACGCTCAATGTTTGAAAGGTAAAACCTGGCTTCGTTTCCACTCCTAGTCTCTTCTCAGTCAAGCCCTTACAGAAAAGAGTTCAGTAAGACAGGATAGTCAGGACCTGGACCAGCAGTCCTGGCATGCAGATGAGTGTGTGGGTGGGTGGGCGGGTGTCACAAAGACCATGGAAACATTGCAGCGCCGCCCACCCCAACCCCAAAGACATCGGTGTTCGGAAACGAACGAATGAGCCAAGATTACTAGACTTCCAACTGTGTGTCAGGCACCAGGCTAGATGTCTTAACATTCATTATTTCATTATTAAGATGAATAAACAGAAGCCCGGAGAAATTAATGAAATTGCCCAAGGTCATGCAGCTGGTAATGGACAGAGCTGAAGCTCAAATCCGTAGTTATTTCAAATCCGATGCTCTTTCCTTTACATGCAACACCCCGAAGAGCCTGAAAACCCCAGCCCCCACAGGCGAGCAGACGGGAGGGAGGGAGAGCATTACAAGGACCACCATCACCTCCTTTCACACCAGACATTTGACCTCATCCCTTGGTGCATCCTCAGTGTTCGCTCTGAGTCCTGCTCCCCGTCAGCCTCCCTGGCTCCACCTCTCCACACTTGTTCTGCCTGGAAGAGCACTGCACGTCCCCCTTTAATTTAGCAACTCAAAAACCAGACCCCTCTCTACCTTCTTATTTTCCCCTATCATCTCCAGCCCACCCTTTCTGACTCAACCAAGAAAACCTCCTCACTACCTTCCGGGTGGCACATAGTCCTGCTTCTTTCTACACCTTCGCTTTGGGTATGCTTCTGTCTCGATACGAATACATGTCTCCCTCTCCTCTGCTCATCTGGGCTTCTCTCCTCCAGGAGCCCTCCTCAGACTCCTCTTCTCTCTAACTAGTAAGTGGTTAACCTCAGCTAACTCTCTAGCTCCTTAGCACTTGGGAAAAAAAATAGTGAATTCAAGAAGAACAGTGTTCTAGTCCTCATGTGACCAACAACTAGCTGTCTGATAGGCCAGTGACTTTTTAAAACCCCTTTCCTAAAGGTGAATTGGGGGAAATCGGAGGGGGCAATGAACCACGAGAGACTGTGGACTCTGAGCAACAAACTGAGGGTTTGGGAGGGGAGCGGATGGCAGGCTGGGCGAGCCTGGTGGGGGGTATTGAGGAGGACATGTATTGCATGGAGCACTGGGTGTGGTGCATGAACAATGAATCTTGTAACACTGAAAAAATAAAAGTATTTGGGGGGAAAAATAAATAAAACCCCTTCCCTGGGGCACCTGGATGGCTCTGTGGGTTAAAGCCTCTGCCTTTGGCTCAGGTCATGATCTCAGGGTCCTGGGATTGAGCCCCGCATTGGGCTCTCCTTAGTGGGGAGCCTGCTTCCCCCTCTCTCTCTGCCTGCCTCTTTGCCTACTTGTGATCTCTCTCTGTCAAATAAATAAATAAAATCTTTAAAAATAAAGAAATAAAACCCCTTTCCTTAGCTATAAACAGATGTAAACAGCCACACCTTCCCCTACCACGGCATAGGCAAAGCCGTATGGTCTGGTTAAGCGCTTACCCTCAGGAGTCAAACTGCAATAGTTGACTCCTGGTGATACCACCTTGAGCTAATTACGGAGTTTCTCTAAGCCTCAGCTTGCTCATCTGCGAAGTGGGCTGATAGTCATAGCTATACAGAGTTGTGAAGACTGCAAAATAAGGTAATATACGTACAGCACCGAGCAGAATACCTGCATGTTGCAACTGCTCAACAAGTGTCAGTTGTTGCTATTATCATGTACTGCCTACCCCAGCAGGTGACTATAAAAACAACAAATGTAAGAACATAAAAGATCTTGTGCCAGTGGTGTGCTGAAGCTGGCTTGTATCGGCTTGGGAGATTTCGAGACTCTTGTTATTTAACGTTAGGAACTTTGTGAACAGATTGATGGCAAGTTAGTAGCTTGAAAACAGACGTGATGTGAATATTTCACTACAGAAATCAACAAAGCTACAAATCAAGGGTGTTCTTGTTTTTTCTTTTCTTTTCTTTTCTTTTTTAAGAAAAAAAATATTTACCAGCACGCTATGGCCTGGAACTGTGCCTGGAACACAGTAAATATAGTGTCTGTGTCTGTGTGTGTACACGCGTGTGCGTGTACGCATGCTTTCTGTCATTTGAATTATTCTGACTCTTGGGTCCCACCCACGTAGGGTAATTCCTGCCAGAATCCATTCCTTCCCCAAATC
>CM052811.1:105663439-105682293 GCA_028533885.1 Nasua narica | reverse complement strand
TGACAATTAAGTAACATTTCTACTTTGAGTTTTGGGATACCAGGATGCTGGAATTGAGAGGACACATCAGAACTCAACCCACTGCAAGTTTTTGGAAGTCAGGGAGTGGTTAGAGACCTTCAACTACATTGATTTCACTGAGCTGAGCCTTGAGATCCATGTAATGTTCTTTCACGGAGCTTGGCACAAAAGCCCGGAGTTAGATTTTATTTTATTATCATTTTCAATTTTGAGTCTGACAGATACATCAACAGGGTTTCAGATCACAAAGAGAGTCACAGGGTATGCCCCAAATTCGGGTCTTTTTTTCTGGGTAGTAGGGAGCCACTGAAGGTTCTTGAGTAGAGGGAGGGGATTGAGTGTTTTGAGTGGTTTGGGCGACTTTAACTGTGGTGGCTGGCATTGGAGGGGGGTGTGTGTGACAAGTAGGGTCAGGGAACAGGTAGGCAGTTCTAGTAATCTAAGAGAGCACTGATTGGTGGGGGCCTGAAGTGGGCAGGAGAAATGGACTGGAGAAGAAGGTTGAGATGTGAGAGATTTTTATATAGTTAGGTTGGACAGGACATGGTGACTCATCAGCTATGGGGGATGAAGGAGAATGAGGACTCTTAAGAGTCTAGGTGATCCACAACTTTCTGGTTTAGGTTACTGGGTCAATGGAGCCAACCAATATGGATACATGAGGAAGAGTTATTTTGGGGAGGAAACGATGAACTATGTATTTGGAGCCAGAGCCTTCATTCCAGTGGTTGGCATGACTGTTGGGTTTTAGGACTATTTTAGGATAATTTGCCTTGTAGATAACTGTAGTAAATTGTGCCCCAGAGACTCAAACAGAATATGACAAAGCAAAATGGAATTATAAAATTAGAAGAATCTCTGCTTCAAGTTTTCCAAAAAGAAGTTAGACTTTGCCAATTCCTCCAACTGGGGGAAATTTTCAAGCTTTGAATATAACTTGTTTCCTTTTTAATGAGTCCCAGTTTGTAGACATATTGTACACGAACACAGGCACCCGGAGAAGCAACTGTGTGAACAGTGGAGGCGGGGGGTGCCATGCAGAGTGGCTGAGTGCCTTGGAGGAGGAGGTTGGGAGGCAGTAATGGGGCAAGAAGAGGGTGCTAGTTGGTAGGGAACAAGGTGGGTTACAAGTGCTGTCCTGGGGTGCAGGGGGGGACCCTCAGAGGGGTCATTTAAGAGACTTCAGTGAGAGGACAGGCCATGTTAGAGGAAAACAGGAGCTGGTGGAACACAGAAGGTCTTCAATGGGAGCAGTTACCAGTACTCAAGAGAGCTATAGCTTTAGGAGAGGGCTATCTGCCAGGGGCTGTGGCCTTGGGTAGGAAGAGGCAGCCATGGCTCACTCTGGTCCAGCAGGGAGAGAGCTGGAAAAGAAGTACCTTGACTTTTCTTGACTTCTACCCCTCTATCTCCTGCCTTTGTCTCCTATTAGTCAAACTCAGCCAAAACCAGACAGAAGGAGTTTGGTGGTAGAGCCCATAGATCATTCTCTAGGGATTTATGGCCAAGTAGGGAGTTGGGGGTAGGGGTAGGTAAGCGGAGAATATCCCCTACCCCTTGCTTGGGTCTCCTTGCTCTTCTAAACCAAACCATGAAAGCCTATCTTAGCTTTTACCCTTTTTGCAGCGGCAGCTCTTTGGGGCTTTAGCTTCCTCATCCATTTTTACCGGTCAGTATCACCTTCACACCAGCCACCCCTTAGTGATATGTCAAGTTTTCATCTTTGCCTGACCTTCAAAAACCCAAGCCACCTGGGGAGACCCTTATCTATGCATATGCTCATCACTCCCTCCAGGGCCACAGACGATTAGACCAGGGCTCCTAGAACTGCCCATCTTCTCTGTCACAGCCTACGCCAATCTTTGGAGTTTCTGAAAGCCTCTTTAACTTTCAGGGTATATGTCCAAACTTTTCTTGGCCATTAGGAACTCTGAAATGATACGGTCACTTTCCCTCAAGGCTCCTGTCACTTACACTTTGCCAACTAGTTCCTCTTTGCTGGTCATAATTAGGGCTGGAGAAGCAGGTCTGCTGGGAGGTGGAATGGTGAGGGAGAGAAGCCAAGAGCTTTTTCAGTTCTCTACTCTTAGAGGAGAAGTGGAGCAAGCAAGTTAAGCTTCCGTCACTTCCAGAACAGGTCTGTACCGGCCCCTGCCTGAGCTCTCTTGCAGTCCCTTGAAGTCCTGTCTTAATTTTAGCCAAACCCCAGTACCTGCTCTCGGACTCCTTGACAGCTGTCATAGCCTGCCCACCCATGTGCCTCAAATCTTAGGAACTTCAAATGTTGCATCTTTGCAGCCCCTAGTCAATGTGAGAACCCAAGCCAACTCCAAACACTAACCACCTCACCACCATAGTCTTTAACGTCTCCTTCAGGTTCATTAATCCACAGTAGACAGAAAAATGATACACCCCTACCCCCTAAGATGTTCATGACATAATCCTTTGAATCTGTGCATGTAACCTTACGTGGCAAAAGGGCCTTTGTAGATGTGATTAAATTAAGTATTTGGAAATGGGACAATAATCCTGGATTATTCAGGTGTGCCCCAAATCACAAGGGTTTTTATAAAGGAAGGCAGGAGGATCACATTCAGAGAAGGTGATTTGAGGATAGAAACAGAGGCTGGAGTGCTGCCATTGTTGGAAGCGCCTTGAGCCAAGGAATGTAGGCAGCCTCTAGAAACTGTTCACAAGAGGCAAGGGACAGATACTCTGATGGACACTCCAGAAGCAACAGAGCCTGGCTGACACCTTGATTTTAGCCCTGTAAGACCCATATTCAGACTTCTGGCCTCCATTAACTGTAGGAGATAGATTAGTGTAGTACCACTAAATTTGTGGAATTTGTTACAGTGGAATTTAATAAGTGTTGCTACTCAAAGTGTGGTCTACGACATTGCCATCACCTGGGAGCTCTTTAGAAACCAAGAACCTCAGACCCCAGACCTACTGAATCAGTATTTTTAGTTCAATGTCAAATCCGGGTGATTTCAATGCATGCTACTATGTGTGCTTTAATTTTCTCCTGGGACCCCTGACTGTAGATTTAGTTCCAGTTTGAATCAATCCAGATTAGGTGGGACCCAGCCCAAGAGAAGGAAATAGGTTTGCTGAGAGACGGAAGAAAAAATGAGCCCCTTCCACCACTTTATTGTCCAGCTCACTTTTATCGAAGGCCAAGAGAGGACTTGATTTTTAAAAATCATTTTAACTTTTTAATTTATCTTTTTAATGTCTTATTCTTTTTTCATGGTGTTGAAGTTAGGATAGAAGTAAATCTTTGATTCTGAAATTATTGTCATCAATCATTGACCTATCCTCAGCACATTTGTTAAGGGACCAACTATATTACCAGCCCTGACTAACCAATGAGCTAGAGGCAGCAGCTTTTACAGGAATGGTAAAATAGGACTTGTCTCAGCTGTGGAAATTAGAACTGCAGGCTGCCCAACCAACACCAATGTGAACTCTGTTTCCCCGCTCTAGCTGTGATCTGGTTAGTAGATGGATCCAGATCCATCAATGGCTACAAAACAAAGGGAAAAAAATTCCACACATTATGGAAGGCCAGCACCAGATCAAAATATGTACTAGAAGATGAACCCCTAATACATACTCTCTCCTAGAATATCCCTGTGATATATAACAAATCTATCTCAAGACAAGAAGGTTGTTATATTCATTTTTTTTGGCAAGTATAGGAAGCAATCATCCCACATAGTCTAGGAGGAAGGATAGCAATCCCTCTAATGGACAGTGTTTGGGGGTGCTGTTCCTGCTGCTCCACTTAATGGGTCCATCTGACCCAGTCCCTCCTAATTTTATTTTCACTTGTCTGTTGAAGTTGTAACTCCAGTTCTGGGATTGCCAGAATATCGTGAATTCTCCACAAAAGTTCTCTTAAGAGGGAAGTGTTAATAAAACTCCCTGGGGAGCCGCGAGTTCTCTTCTCCCCAAGATGTTGCTATAACAAGAGAGCCCTCTTGATTGTCAGCCAGCATCGCACTGGTTACCTCCTGGATCTTGCGTGGGAAGGAGTGCTTCAGTGCTTTGAGCGAGTCTCTGGGTTGAAACAGGTTTTCATGATAATTAACACCAAATGAGCACACAGGCAGAGCTTCTTGTCTTCCAAATTTGAAACCCACATTAGCTAATTAATTCTAATTAGAGGCTGACAGTTCCATGTGGCACAGTGAGCATGTAATAAGTGGGATTTTCCCTTTGTGTCTTGACAAGTTAATTAATGAAAATGGGCCTGGGGACTTCTTTCCAGGGCTATGACCCAGCTAGGCACTAGAAGGTATCCCTTTCTTGGAAAAGAATTTTGGTGGTGTGGGAAGCTTGCATGTTGGCCCCATAGGAAGCCCATCCATTGACAACAATGCCTTGATGTATTTTAGCCCAAACATGTAGTGAACACCTACACTGGCTGAGAATTGGGCTGGGTGCTGAAAGAAACACCATTCCTGCTCCTTAGAAATTCAAAGTCTAGTTGGGGAAGTGCCAATACACCAACAGAATCCAATAGCATCTTAGCCAAAGCAGTAAGACAAGAAAAAAAAAGATGCAAGTATTAGAAAGGAAGAGTCAAAATGTCATGATTTATATGAATTAATTTATATGACATTTTAGAAAAGGCAAAATTGCAGTGATGAAGAACAGATCAGGGGTTGCTGGAGCTGGGGTTGGGAGGGATTATTGACTAAAAAGAGGCAATAAAAAGGAATTGTTTGGAATTGTGCTGTAGGCTGACAGCAGTGGTAATTATGCAAATCTGTATATCTGTTGAAACTCCTAGAACTGTACACCAAAAAAGATCCAATTTTCCTGTATATTATTTTTAAAAGTACAAGAAAAAACAGACCATAGCTACATGTACAACACTTACCCATCTTGCAGTGTTGAGGGAAAAAACAAATTTGTTTTATATTGTTTGAGTTTTCAAGCAGTTTTGAAAAGCGTCTTTAAAAATAACCCTTGGCTGAGTATGCATATGTATATATGTTTTTATGACATGAAGATTTTTTGAATTAATGCATAAAATGAAGCAAACCAACAAAGAAAGGCTTGTATCCTTTAATCCATTCAGAAATAAATTAACATGAAAATGTGAAATTTAGGTTCAGCATTAGGGACAGATTGGAAAGACAGAATTGTCTTGGTATTTGGAACTCTGATTCTGCTTGTTCCTGAGCTCCTGCATTTTGTGAGGTGCCTCAATATCCCTACAATAAATTTATCCACTTGTTTAAACTAGAGTCATGATTTATAGATGATTTGGCCGTTTTCTTAGAAAATTCAAGAGATTCAGCTAAAAGCAGCTGATGCTAATAAGAGAGTTCAATAAGGTAACTGGGTACAAGATGAATATGAAGAAAAAATAGTATTCCTATCGATTAGAAACATGTAATTAAAAATGTAATATATATAAAAGGATCTCATTCATAATAGCAACAATGATAAAAAAGATAAAGCTCTTTGGGATTAACTAGAAATATGCCAGATTTATATGAAGGCAATTATAAAACTTTTCTGAAGGCCATGAAGAGTGACCAGAATCAGTGACGAGACATATTCTGGCCCTGAACGAGAAGAGTCCATCAATAGCTTAAAGAAGTTGGTCCTTCCCAGATTAATATGTACAGCCAATGTAATATCAATAAAATGGGCATGAATAAAAGCAGGGAAGATATGACAGTGGATTGCTTGGAATGCAAGCCATGTCGGTGGACTGTGGAACTGGTGGTGAAGAGTGGCTAGATATTTACTTGGGACTTGTGTTCACTTGGGACCAGATCATGAAGAGTCTTGGCTGCCAGATCAAAGACTATGACTTTCATATAAGAGCCAGTAAGAAGCTCTTGGCAATTTAATTAGACCCCAATAAGATCAGAATTATGTTTGAGAAATACATCTTAACTGATACAGAGGATTGAAGGAAAGGGTGGGATGGAAGGCAAGGGACCTGCTAGGAGGCTACTAAAAGGAATAGTCTAAAATGACTGCCATCTTGGCCCAGAGTTTGTCGCTGAATGTTAGTGCCCTCCCTGTCCCTCCCATATCCTCCTCCTTTCCCAAAGCTAAAGTCCAGACAAGATATTAACTAGCACAGTTGTCCTGAGAGAGGTGGGATATTTTCTGTAAACCTGGCCACTGTAGCCTTGGTTGGTCAATGGGAAGGGTTTTTAAGGAAGATGCCAAGGTTTCGAGTCTGGAAACCCAGATGGACAGAATTGATAAATGCTACTTTCCATTAGGCATTTACTATCTGTGAGATAAGAGCTAGCATTATTCCCATTTTTTTTCCCAAGGAGGCAACTGAGGCTCAGAGAGGTTACATACCCAAGGAGCTGAGACTGGCTATAACCTGTGTGTCCCCCATGTCACTGCTGTCCTTGCACCCAGCAGAGAGAATTCGGTAAATGTTTGTCATCTTAAGTCAAATTACCAGATGTTGTTTCTCTGGGAATTTACCGGCTGTGGGTTGGCAGATGCCTCCTCCTTATCAGTAAATTCTCTTCCCTCCCATAAATAAGTTATCATCTGGCAAAGAGGGGCAGAGAAGGGTCTAGTAGGAGGGGTGGGGAGACGGGAGCAGGAAGGAAGGGGCTGAGTAATGGTTCCTGATGTGTTTCTATAAATTAGGAACCACCCAGCTTGCCACTGACCCAGGCGTCTTTATCAATTTGCTCCTCCACGCCCTGCCAGCCTAGCACAATAAAGCTTCCTGTCCATTTCTGGCTTAATCACGCAGAACGTAAATCCCTCAGCAGAGAGGCAGCTGTGAGGGCTGGGGTGCCATCAGAGGACTGTTCATTTTTATCTTCTGGTGCGTAATGAAATCAAGAATGCACGTCTGCTCGCCAGAGCCACTTTGGTCTAAATTGTTAAGTAAGCATCCCTCCTTTACCCTCATTAGGCTTACGAGGGATTCTGATGAAGCAAATGAACACTTAAGGAATGATTCCTGTGTGCCAGAGGCTTTATATGGGATTCAATCTAAAAAGCCCTGTGACACAGGTATCGTAACTCTCATTTTACAGCTGAGGGAGCCGAGCGCAGAAAGGGGAGTGGCCCAAGATGGCAGAAGTGAGGGGTGGGTCTTGAAGCGACATATATATGCGATTTTCATCCTGCGCATAGAGCTTTGTTTTGTTTGCGGTTACTAGGCATATGGTTTTGGGGGGAAAGGAGATTTCTGGGGGAGGGATGAGAGAATGGAAGGTTATATTCCTTTCCATAATTTATTTTGGTTGTGCAAATTCAATAAACATTCACCACTTGTCTATTTCACATCTACCCTGGATGTTTGGTAAATATAGCTTGTCTACATTTTACATTTTTTAAAAGATTTATTTATTTGACAGAGAGAGACAGTGAGTGAGGGAACACAAGCAGGGGGAGTGAGAGAGGGAGGAGTGGAGAACCCCATGTGGGGCTTAATCCTAGGACCCTGGGATCATGACCTGAGCCGAAGGCCGATGCTTAGTGACTAAGCCACCCAGGCACCCCCACATTTCATGTTAAAGGTACAATAGCTCTGTCCTCCAGTTTCTGCTCCTTTTTCTTCTTAGATATCCTGGCTTAAATTTTAATCCATAATATCTGCTCTAAAATCTTGATTCATCTTTCAGAACTACACTTAGCCCCTCCTCCCACGTAAACCATTGTCCTGACTCACCCAATTCTTATGTTGCTTCCATTCTATTTAGGGATACCTCTGTCTCCAGGTTAGAGACCTACCTGCTAGTTTTGACTCTAGAGGACCGACCAAATCAGTTTAGCTCCTAGCTTTTCCTTTCTGGGGGGCGGCATCTGAACACATAGTATCGTGGATGTAGTGATGAGTAAGACACCATTCTCGTCCTACCTGATCATGGAGCCCAAATGGGAGATGGAAAAAACACCCAAGTAACTGAAAAAATAAGTATGTGAGTATGTGCTGAAGTACATGATGGCAGTTTTAGGAGGCTGTATGGGAGTAAAAAATAATGTGCTGTTCTGTAGGTCATAATAAATGGCAAAATTTCTGTTTGCATCCGGTTCTTTGTTTCTCTTAGTGTATGAACTCTTGGTTCCTGACACATTAATTAGTTGAAATGGGAACATTATTTTAATATCTGTTTGTTGTTTATCCAAATCTGGGTCAACATCATACAATGCTGAATTAGCAGGAACTCCACGACAGTCCCCCTGAGTAATAATGATACGTTGTGGGCACTGCAGCATAGAGAAATGGGGAGTGGGCTTGGGCAATCCCCCAAACTCTGAAGGGCTGAGCTGAAAGACTGGCAGTGGGGAAAGGAGGCATGAGACCTCCACCCTAGGGGCAGTTCGATACTATCCTCTTAGGCAGCAAGAGTACAGATGGGATAACGTCTTTACATCCCCTTTGCACAGGGGCATCACAGATCAAGCAGGGAAACCTGGAAAGGGGGAAGGAAATGTTGGTTGTTTTTTTCAAAGACTGTGGATGGGATTTCCACATTAAGATGGCACCTCATTGTGGTACTTGGTTGTCATTTTGCTCCACACCTTCCTTGGAAAATAGTCATGAAAACACCACTACTTTTCAATAACATGGATTCTAGACTTTGGGTGGAATTTTGGCTTAGTAAAGCAAGGATGAATGACACTCTTGGGTCAAAGAGCAGGAGACACACAGGAGACTTTCAATGATCACTTCTGTCTACTTCCCACCTTAAAGACACGGGGTCTTCTCTGAACAAAAGGAGGGAAACCCCCCACTTACCTCCCAGAAATTGATTCTGAGGCCATTGAACCTCCAGTACACCTTATCACCCCTGTGTACTTACCCATCATGGGACTACAGTTTCTTAGAAATTAAAGAGAAGGAAGGGATCATGGCAGAAGAGAACAGGTGTGGGTCTTTGTACCAGACCTGAGGTCAAGAGTGTGAAGGAATAGAAATGGGTCACTGGTTAGTGGAGAGGTCTGTGCACTGCTTTTCCCAAGAGGGAGAGAGCTGCACAAAGTTATCCTGAAATAAGTTCCCTTCCGCATGTTCCGGGGGCCAGGCGGGGAAGTCAGAGAACTCCCACCCTGGTCCACGATGCACTGGATACCACTGGGAATTTCAGCATCTGTACATGTTACTCAGCCCTTAGCTTCGGATCTGGGTGTGGATTCTGATTGTCATGGTGTGGTTAACGATAATGACAAAGCAGGTCCATCCAGACTCTGCTGGTGCACACCGGGACAGATCTTTCCTTGATCAAGCAGGAGCGGGAAGAAAATCAAGAGATCTTTGAAGATTTTCTGGGCCATAAAAATGGGGAATATTAGATTCAAAGGAAAAGCAAACCTTTGGGAAAAAAAAAAAAGAAAAAGTCCATGAGAGCATTTACCAGGATGAAGCTTCTTTGTGCTCTCAGTAAATCTGAACGCTGAGATTCAAGAAATGGCAGATGAGATAGTACGATAAAAAGGGTTGCTAGATTCGAGCGGAGATGACCCGAAATAAGGATTGCCAAGAAATAGAGAAATGCAATAGCATAGTCAAACTTGAATTAGAAGCAGTGAAGAGAAGAACTAACACTGCAGAAGAGGGATGGGATTAATGTTAAGGAGGGCCAAGTTCAGGTGCTCTGTCTGGATGCAGAGGAAAAGCCCAGAGAAAGAGGACAAATCTCCGGAGGAGATCTGGAAGGCAGAATGGAGAGGGGGGAGGGAGAAATACACTACTTCTTCCCGCTGCTTCGGCCAATGTCTCCCATTGGGGAAACCGAGCCTGAAGCCAGCCGATGAGAGGGACTGGAACGTGCAGCCGGCAGGGTCACAGCAAGGGCATTGGGTGCACATTTGGACCAACAGGGGCAGGACTGGCCCATAATGCTTACAGGAAGCATTTTATAACAAATAGCCGATTAAGTCAAAAGCTGATTTGACCGATAGTAAGTTAAAGATATGAGTCGTATGTGTGAAGGCCAAACATCAGCCATGGTAATAAATGGAACTAGATTAGATTTCCCTATTCAAAGACCATTCTTCGATTCGGTTCAAAATGCACCAGAAGCCAATTACAGGTATTTGTCAAAGCTTCACCTAAAAGGGAGAAGGGAAAAGAAAACCATTAAAGTAAAACTGAGAAGAGGAGTGGCAACATTTTTTTTAATACCAGGAAAAAAAAATACAGTGTAAGGCAAATGCAATTATTAAGCTGCAAGGAGTCATTTTATATTGATAAAAGGGAAAATTCACAAGAATGGTGTGACACTAATTTACATTTATCTCAGCGATTCTCAAAAGAATGGTATAAAACGTCTAAAAGGTCATGTCAAATTCTCTAAGTAGTCTTTTTAAAACTCACACACAACCCTGAAATTCAGGGAGTGATCATGTTTCTACAGGATCCATAATCCTTGTCAGTGGGCATATGTCCTATCCGTCAGCTGTTGGGACAGTAAACAGACCAAAAAAAACCCCAAACAAAAACCCCAAACCCCGAACCCAAACAAACTATGAAAACTATCACATAATCTTTGGCAAAAAATAGACAAGAATATGGGTGGTTTAATAATATTGGTTTTGATTCTGTGGGTTTGGGTTAAATTCTGTGTTCTGAGAATGGACAAAAAAAAAATACTTGTCATTGTTCATGGACCATTTACCACAATGAACCTGTACAAGTTTATGAAGAAAACGTACAATCTGAATATCAAATGGTCATGATTAAATTCTCTGAAAAGAATGAAATAAAATTAAACTTAGTATGAAATGTCAGTGAAAAATTTCAAGCCCTTAGGGAAAAAAAATGTCTTTGATATCTTTTAGGTCCAAGGAGACATCAAAAACTGCAATTATGTATTATTGAAAATTAGGAAAACAAGAACCCTACATTTAAAAGCTTATAGAAAGTGGCCAAAAGTATATTAGAAGGAAAACTGTGTTTTAATATTTTTAATTTAAATAAGAGAATTTAAAATGAATTCAACTAAATCGGGGGGAAGAAAATAATAAAGAAAAAATCAGAAACAAATGAGAAAATGGGAAAAAAGAAGAAAAATGGTAAATAAACCAAAGAGCTGTCTTTTCAAAATGACAGTAGAACAAATAAACTTCTGGCAATTATAAGTTAGAGAAAGCACAAATGCATAAAATTAGAACTGAACTAAAAAAGGAGTTAAGTGCACAGTGGAGAGATTATATATATTCTAAGAAAATATTAGAGATAATTTAATTCTAATATATTTCAAATCTTGTCAGAAGTGCATGCTTTTGAGTGCAAATATGAATTATGAAAAAGTGAACAAAGAATTAGATCAATTGGGATTTTCTTCACTTCAATGAATACACCGTTGCTTAGTATATAAGAGGATTTAGTTTAGTTTAGGCTTATCTTGTTGTATCATGTACTATGTAACCTTGGGCATACTACTTAACCTCTTCCAGCCTCATTTTCCTTATCCATAAAACGGGGAGAGAAATTTTCCTTTAATGGTGTTTTTTTGTGATCATGATACTGCGTGACCACGATATTGACGTGAAATGCTTAGCACAGTCCTGGCCCATAAGTGTCCAATACGTGACAGCCTTTGACATTGAACAGAAATTGGAAATAAGTCATCAAGCACTTTGTGTCCAAATGGGTTTATGAATGCACTCTGTCATGCAATTTTCTGCATGCATATTTAAAAAAATAAGTGTATCCCTTCCAACTTTTAAGGCATAGTTATCTTCCAAATGATACAAATACACGGAAAATGAGATATTTCCATTTGGCACACAGTGATCAAGATCAATGAGACAATTCTAAGTAAAATGCCAGCGAATAAAATCCACTCATATATTAAATGAGTGATATGCCATGACCAAGTAGGATTTACTTTGGAAATGCTGGGTAATGGATCATCAGTGTGTAAGACACGTCATACAAGCCAGATTAATTAGTGATTACAGAACCTTATGAATTATTATCATCTATAGCTAAAGAAACCAAGCAGGGACAGGTTAGAAAAATTGGTTAAGGCCAAGATGAACACTAGGGCTGACAACTCCAGGTCCAACTTAGTCCAAATCGTAAAGTATGTTTCACACATCAGCCTGAGTCTGATTTAATAAATTCCTGAAGTTGCATTTGATAATACTCAACCCTGTTATTGATGGAAATTCTTCAGTTACTTAAGGGAGACATGTTTTATATACTTGTTGAAAAATACGTACATTAAACCCTCAATTTCATGCTTAGTGGTGAAATACCAGAGTAATTTCCAATGATTTCTTTTATTTCTATTTAAAAATTTTATGGAAGTGCTGGTTGATATAATAAAACATGGATCAGAAATAAAATGTATAACAATGAAAAAAGGAAACATTATCTTTATTTGCAAGTGACGCAGTTATCTGTACAATTTACCCCAAATCTTATCATCTGAAATAATAGTACTCATAGTACTAATAAGATAGGTCTATAAGGTAATCAGATGTTTAAGAAATATTAAAAATAGCTCTTATGTATACTAACATTACCAATTAGAAAATATGAGGGGAAACAGATTTCCGTTAGCATTGCACATGCAAAATAGTAATTTTAATAAAAATTGTACAGGACATACATGGACAAACTGTCAGTGATCAATTGGGAGGAATAAGCAAAGACTTGAATAAATGGGAAGGCATACCATAGGACTGGTTGCAAACACTCCATATTATAAAGACATTTTTTTCCTCCAGATTAATTTATACGTTTGGGTTAATTTTATCATAAGCTTTATTCACAGTGGGGGGCAATGTCTTGGAATCTGATGAGGTGATTCTAGAATTCATGTGGGTGCATAAAAAGAAAATAATTAGTAGGATTTCAAGGGATTGGTATGGGAAGGAAAAAAAATTCACTAAATGTATTCATTGATTCTAAGACTTTCAAAAACCATTAAATTGTATATCTTAGAATGGAGGGACTATGATAATCAATCCGTTCAAAATCTTCATGAATCCTTAAAATAAGACTTTCTACTACAACATATACTTTCCTCCCATAAAACGCAGTAAAGTTTAACTGAATAATGCATGTTTTTCTTCAGAGCCTTAATGATTCTTTAAATACATGACTATAGAAATGTATAAAGTAATTGGCTTTTTAAACCAGGAAACACAGCTCTTAGCACTTTGTGAGAGTTATTACAGGGATAAAAAGGAACTGAAAATCACAACGCCATGGCGAGAGGCGAATGCTGGTGGTCGACCCGGTTTGGGGGGCTGTTTAATGGGCCATGCATCTTCAAAAGGCGGAGGTTTAGGACCCAGACCTTAGCGCAATTAAAACTTTCTCAGTCACTCCCTACAGCGAGGTTCCTTACAAAGCAGAGCCTGAGAGGAGAATGCTTGAGCAACCCGTGGAAGGACACATCTAGGGAAGTGATAAAAGCAAGGCAGGGGAGGGAAGGAAGCCTACCTGAATCTACAGGAAGCTGGAACATGACAGGATCCTTGCTTTTCTTTGCTGAGGGAGATTAGGCTGGTTTTGTTTTTTAATTTTTGGTTTTTTCGTTTTTTGTTTTTTAAAAGAGCACAGCAGGAAGAGTAGCAGGCAGAGGGAGGAGAAGCAGGCCCCCCGCTGAGCAAGGACGCCCCCCTCCCCCATCTCAGGAACCAGAGATCGTTACCTGAGCCAAAGGCAGGCGCTTAACTAACTGAGACCCCCAGGCACCCCCGAGGCTGAACTTTTATAACTCAGTTCATAGTCAGTCTGGCTGGTGGGGGCTCCTGGGCAGGGTGCAGAGTAAGACCTCCCAAGCATCTCAGGTAGGGGGGCAGCTGTGAGGCATCAGCAGCCAACATTCATAGCAACTGGGGGATGGGCTGTCTGCTTTATAAAGATCTGGGCAGATCCTGCTGCCTTTGCGGCCCTTGGCTGTATGTTGTGTATCAGTCAAAATCATGGCACAAGCCCGATATCTACCATAGATACATTGAAAAGGACCTAGAGGAAAACACTCCAACATTGTGGTGGTGATTACTTCCTAGCGATGGTAATTTTTTAAAAATATTTTATTTATTTATTTAACAGACAGATCACAAGTAGACAGGTAGAAAGAAAGAGAGAGAGAGAGAGAGAGAGAGAATGAGGAGGAAGCAGGCTCCCAGCTGAGCAGAGAGCCCCATTCAGGGCTGGATCCCAGAACGCTGAGATCATGTTCTGATCTGAAGGCCGACGCTTAACCCACTGAGCCACCCAGGGGTCCCACGATGGCAATTTTAATATTTTTCTTATTCATCAACATGCTGTCCACATTCTAGAAATATGTGTGTGCATTCCTTTTTAAATCAGAAGAGCGAACAACAGCTCTGGGGGGTATATTTGACCAGATGGATCTGGGTCAGGGTTTGGCTTTGCCAGTTTCTATCATGTGACCTTGAGCAGGTTACTTAGCCTGAGCCTCAGCTTTATCCACTGTTAAAGGGGGTTCACAGGTGTGAAGCACGATATTAGATACTGTTTGCCTAGAATCTTGTTTCCCTTTTTCCCCTGATGTGGCATTTTCTGCTTGTTTTGGAGAACAGCTCCTGACTTAGCCCTTGTGGCTCAGTGGGAATCACAGTAATGCCCACATTCCCGTACCCACAGAGGTGATGTGTAGCCCGGACTCACATACTTTCACCATCAGAATTTCTCTACAGACTTTTCTATGTTGGAGAGCAAATTCTTTCTCTTTTCCTTGGATCACAGGTTTGTTTGTTTTTTTTTAAAGATTTTATTTATATGTTTGACAGAGATCACAAGTAGGCAGAGAGGCAGGCAGAGAGAGGGGGAAGCAGGCTCCCACTGAGGAGAGAGCCCAACGCGGGGCTCGATCCCAGGACCCTGAGATCATGACCTGAGCTGAAGGCAGGTCACTGAGCCACTGAGCCACCTAGGAGCCCCAGATCACAGGTTTTAAGACTGCGATTCAGGAGCTTCCAGCAGCTGTCTCACGTGTTAAATGAAGAAAGCCTTTCTGAATGGAGCACGACAAAGAAGGCAGACAGAAGTCCTGGTGGTCAAGTCCCCAGTTTCTGGCTCTGTCCTGTGTCTCCACATCTGTGGCTCTGGGCTCTTCTTTCAGCAAAGCTCCCCCACCCCTTTTCCCTTTAAGCTGGTTTGAGTTGGGTTCTTAGGACTTGCAACTGAGAGATCCCAACTACTAGAGGGTCTGTTGCTAAGATAATTGCTAATGTCATTTCTCTTACCTGGAATGCCTACCATTCACCAAGTCCTGCTCCTCCAGCCCTTAGACATCTTTCTCTCCACTGCTATGCTTTCCACTGACCAGTTTAGCTTCATTTTTGCTTCATTATCTGTCACAGGTTGTTAGATCATATCATAAGCACCTCTTTGTTCACCCCCATTATCTACAACACATAGTAGGTTCTCTAAGTGTAAAATCAGAACTTAGATGGACCTTGCAAATCAGGTTAAAGAAGGAGAGGAAAAAAAGAAGGAGGGGAGTAGGGGAGGAAGGAGAGATGGGAGGAAGGAGGGAAGAGAGGAAAGAAGGAAGGAATCACCAAGTTTGTGAAATGGGGAAACTGAGGTCCTGGCTCATGCAGCTCCTTGCCCAGGTGGAGACATGACTAGATGCCAGGTTCTTTACTTACCCAATGTTCTCGACTCTTTGCAATGCCTGGATGCTAAATAGCAAGACAAAGTGAAAAACCACACTGAGAGGCAGATGATTTCTGTCTTGGGTGAGTTTTCGAGCTGGCTGACAAGATAAAAGATGGGGAAGAATTTTGTTGCTGCTGCTGTTGGCTGTCTCTTACCTCTGGCTTGCTCACTGAAGCTCTGATTTCCTTCCTAATGGTGCAGTTAGAATCGCTGGCACTCCAGCGGGAACTAGAACTGGAGCCCATCTTGTTAGACAAGACTGAAACCCGAGGACAGGTGGAGGAGACACTGGCTGGCCAGTAACTCCATCCACAAGTAGAAGCAGAACAACTTCTGCCTTTGGATCCAACCGGTGGTGACATCCTGAACAGGTGGCCATGGCCTCCAGGTGGCCTTTCTCAGCATGCAGAGAGCTGCTCTCCAGGCCCATAAAGTCCAGCATCAACTCCAAAAAGGGCTCTTACCAGGGAGAGTGTTCAATGCTTGAGATTTCCCACCACGTAGGGAGCAGTGGGTCCTCCCCTGGGGACCAAGTAGATATTTGTTCCTGTGAAAGCAGGTCCCTCCCTAAGGCTAGACGAAACCAATTACTGCCAAGCCCTGAAGACTCCATCACTACTTCCCTGTTAGATGTACTAAGCACAGCCAGACCTGTAGACCCAATCCCTCAGGCATGAATGATGTCTTATGCTTACTTTCTAAATCATGTTTTATTCTGGCCACAGGGAAAAAATTAAAAAAACAAAAGTTATCCACAATCATTTTCAAACCACTTGGGATCTGTTGCAGGAAATAGGAAACTTGCAAAGGGCTTATTTGAATCCTCAGAGGAAGTGTGTAGCATAGGGGAGGGGAAGCCTTTGGAATTACAGTGAGATTGCTGGGGAGTCCCTCCTGTGTGCCTTCAGGCAAGTCACTTAATCTCTCTGAGCCTGCTGTTCCTCTGCTGTTGTTACTGTACCATATAGACTAATAATGTCCCAGGAAGTGGTGTGTTTTACAGCCGGACAGTTCTGAAGTGCTGAACTTGACTATTTTTAGACCCTGGCCGGCATGTTTGCTGGGAATAAAGACCTTGATAAAAAACAGTCGTGTTCAACCGAAATCATAGCAGCCTAAGAGGCATACAGGTAATCAGACCCCATTTCTCCCCAGGCAGAACACTGCTGGGCTTTTCTTCTGAAGACACTCAGGATTTTCCCATCCTTACACATCCCCCGGTGTTCCTTTAGTGGAAACCACAGCCTGCACTATCTGTGTAACCCCTTTTCTCGCCTGCCCTCTGACTTTATCAGAATCTGGTTCCCAGGGAGCCCCTTACTGACCATCCTTAAGGACTTGCAGTGTCCTCATCCTTTTCCCTCCCTTCTTTCCTTGATGCCTTTCTCAGGTTCAAGTGCATTGTTTTCAATTCTTAAGAAATATTTCAAATACACACAAATTAAAAAAAATATATCCATGTATAAGAGGTTTTTTGTTTTTTGTTTTTGTTGTGCTTTTGTTTTTGTTTTTTGGATGAGGTATAATAAGAACCTTATGTATTTGGCCAAATTTGCTTCAAATTTTTTTTAAAGAAATGGCACATTGCCAAAATAGTTGCCTTCTTTTTAAATCCTTCCCCAGTCCTCCCTTCTGAGAGGTGACCAGAACTCTGAAGTTCCTCTGTATCTTTCCTCCCTTGGGTTCATACTTCTGTTCGGATATATAAATTCATTAACAGTATAAGCCTTTACTTGTATTTCCATCATCTCCGTATTTGGTATCCTGTATGTATCGATTGCGAGTTGCTTCCCCTCTCCCCGCACCCAGCACTGTGTTCTTTAGATTTATCCATTTTGGTTCTATAAGCTAGCCCCTTTCCTTTAAATGTTGTTACATGAATAAGCCAGGTTATCTGTTCTCCACTGAGAAATATTTGGGTTGTCTCCACTTTTCTCTGCTCCCTAAATTGCAGCACCGAACGCAATTGCAGTGTGTCTCTATGGGCACATCTGTGAGTGTAGTTCCTTAGTCCCGGGCTAGACACCCGTAAGTAGGACCCCTCCGTTGTGCAGCAGGTGTACCTCCAAGTGCACTAAAGTGTTGCTAGGCTGTTCTCCAAAGAAGTGGCGTCAGTTTCCACTCACATTAGTAATTGTAAACACTAGACACTCACTCCATGCTTAACAGCTATTGACGTTATCAAACTCTTAAACCTGCAAATCGAATGAATACCAAATAGACCCTTTTCCTTTCCAAATTTGCATTCCTCTCTTTACCAGCCAGGGAGATGTTTTTATATATTTATTGACTCTTTGGATTTCTGCTTCTGTGACTTGATTTTTCGTATCCTTTGTCTAGTTTTGTTACCCATTTGTCTTTCTCTTATTGATTCTGGATTCCAGTTCTCAGTTACATGGGTTGCAAATATATTTACCCAGGGTTTTAACTTTATAGTGTCTCCTACACATCTTCTTTTAGAATTTTTTGGGGGGAGAAGTTTTTACCATTTTTGTAATGGCTCTTTTTATTCTTTGTGATTTTTCCTTAGAAACATCTGATACTCAGCCACACCAGCTTTCTTTCCCTTTGCAGTTATTAGGGGCTTCTTTTCCCATTCCTTTGTTTTCAACCTTTCTGTGCCAATGTGTTTTTTTTTTTTAAAGATGTATTTATTTAATTTTATTTATTTACTTTTTATTGTGTTATGTTAGTCACCATAAAAGACATCGTTAGTTTTTGATGCAGTGTTCCAAGATTCATTGTTTATGTACTACACCCAGTGCTCCATGCAATCTGTGACCACCACCAGGCTCACCCATCCCCCCACCACCCTCCCCTCTCAAACCCTCCGTTTGTTTCTTGGAGTCTACAGTGTCTCATGGTTCGTTTCCCCCCTCCTATTTCCAGCAATTCACTTTTCCTTTCCTTCTATTGTCCTCCATGTTATTCCTTATATTTCACAAGTAAGTGAAACCATATGATAATTGACTTTCTCTGCTTGACTTATTTCACTCAGCATAATATCCAGTCCCATCCATATTGATACAGAAGTTGGGTGTTCATCCTTTCTGATGGCTGCGTAACATTCCATTTTATATATGGACCACAAAAGATGTATTTATTTTAAAGTGAGAGAGTGTGGCATGCACGCAGGCACGAGTGGGGGAGGGGCAGAGGGAGAATCTTAAGGAGACTCCATGCTGAGCACAGAGCCTGATGGGCGGAGCTCAGTCTTATGACC
>CM052811.1:105641037-105662939 GCA_028533885.1 Nasua narica | reverse complement strand
CCAAACTATGGAAAGAGCCAAGAAGCCCTTCAACAGACGAATGGATAAAGAAGATATGGTCCATATATACAATGGAATACTATGCTTCCATCAGAAAGGATGAATACCCAACTTTTGTATCAACATGGACGGGACTGGAGGAGGTTATGCTGAGTGAAATAAGTCAAGCAGAGAGAGTCAATCATATGATTTCACTTATGTGTGGAGTATAAGGAATAACATGGAGGGCATCGTGAGAATGAAAGGAAGGGTGAATGGGGGGAAATTGGAGGGGGCGATGAACCATGAGAGACTGTGGACTCTGAGCAACAAACTGAGGGTTTTGGAGGGGAAGGGGTGGGGGGGTGGATGAGCCTGGTGGTGGGTATTGAGGAGGGCACGTATTGCATGGAGCACTGGGTGTGGTGCATGAACAATAAATCTTGTAACACTGAAAAAATAAAATAAACATATTTGGGGGAAAAAAGGAGACATGTTTTAAAACTTGAAACCTATGCCATGCTTTGGCGTGAGAAAACCCAATATAGTAAAGATTTATTTTTTTCCAAATCTATACATTTTATGCACACCAAGTAACTCTAATGTTTACCTAGCACAATAAATGTATAATAATAACCAGGAAGATGTTTTAAAGAAAACAGGTGAGAGGAGATTTGCCCTACCATATCCTAAATGTATTGTCAAGCTACAATGTGTTACTGATGCTAGAATATGTGCATTTTGCTAATAACAGAGGTAGCTCTCAGTAAACACTTGTAGAATGAAAAAATAAATGAATAAATATCCCTGGTTATCAGAGAAAGGCAGCTTTAAACTATGACCATGAGTGGCAAAAAAAAAAATGTAGTAATATTACTTGGTATTGAAGTGGTAAGTAAAAGACAATAAGCATTGCTGATGAATGTATAAATTGGCACATTTTTGGTCAAGCAAATTAGTTACATGTTTGCATGTAAATATCGGTTACAATACTGTTTATAATATACTGGGAAGCAACACCTTGTCCAGCAATAGGAGAGTAGTTAAATTATGGTAGCTCCATACAATGTAATACCATGATGCCATTAAAAATATTGTAAAAATACATTTCTTGACATGGAAGGATGCTTACAATATACTGTTAAGTGATTTAAAAAAAAACATAGAATTTTAATCTTCTACTTCACAAATATTCATAAAGGGCCTTCTGATGGCCCAACACAGAGGGGAGTTGAAGACCCAAGCTACTCAGGGTCTATTCTCACAAAGCCTCTGTGTAGCAGCAGGGTAAGATACTTAAAAAAAAAAAAAAAAAAAAAAAGCCTGAGTATTCTGGCAGAAAAGTCAGGCTACTAGGAAGGGTCTGACAGGAGACCTTATTTTACGTGAAGGCCTCCTGAGTAAGGATGAAGGAGAGATGTCCAGGCAGAGCGGGGGTGGGGGCTCAAGGGGAAGATGAAGAGTGAGTGAAGGTGGGCAGTGCTCTCAGAGGAGGTCAGGCAAGTAAGTATGTACAGGCAGGTCAGAAAAGCAGACCTTGGCAGAGGAGATTAAGGATTTTGATCTTTATCCAAATACAGTGGGGGGAGGCAATGAAGAAATTGAGGCAATGAGGGACATGATAAGTCTAGTGTTTTCAAAAAAGACCACTCTGGTTGGGTTACAGAGAAGAGAGTAAGTGCCCAGCAGCCAGTATGATTCCATTTCCAAATATATGTTACATACACTATATATACCTATTCATGTAATAAATATATCTGGGCATATTATATATAGACATAGATACCATAATATACCAGTGTTTATTATATAAATGTGTATATTATGTATATTTAAGTGTATGTAAATAAGCCTATTTATGTAATATATATGCATACATTATATACACTTATATGTTTCACACATATATATTAGGTTTATAGATCTATACTATATATACACCTATGTATATAAATATATATCCACATTTATTATATACATACCTAAGTAATGTGTAGATCTAGATGTATCTACTTAATGTGTACTATACTTATATACTCAGGTGTATTATATATACCTACGTGTATTATGTATACCTATATTCTTTATATATAAGTGTTTATTTATACCCTTATGCATATTATGCATATAGACCTATCTAAATTATGTATGTACATTATACAAACCTACATTATATGCTTGTGTATGTTGGAGTATTTACATTATGCGTATATCATGTATATTGTTTATAACCTATTTATTTAAATATCTATGTGTATATATATATATACACACCAACACTATACATATTTGTGTATCTGTAGAATATATGTAATTATACATACGCTATATAGTATACAAATATGCCTAGGTATACCATGCATATATGCCTCTGTGTGTGTATATACATATGTATATGATGTTTATGCCCATGTGTGACCCGGCATTATACTCTTATTAAAAAGGAGAAATTAAAGGCTGTTGGAGGCTGGAGGTGACCCCCTACAGTTCAAGCCTCCCTTGGCCAAGGCCTATCCCCTGTCCTGTTACACAGGACCCATCTCCTGGAAAGATCCCTGGGTGGGCTGCCCTGTACCTCCAGACCCCTCCCCCACAGGCCTGCCTGGAGGGACCTCTGTGTTCTTGGAGGGAAGGTGCTCTACTGGCAGCCTGGCTCCCCAGGAGCCAGCGCAGCCCAGAGAGTCTCTGGAGCCAAGACCCTGCAGGAGCCCCAGCCTGGAGGAACAGCAGCAGCTGTGAGCCAGAGCTAGGCTCCTCCGTGGCGACTAAGCCTAAGTCACAAAATGCAAACCAGGAACTCATGAGCCTCAAGCCTAGAAAACAGAACAGGACTGCCCTCCCCCCACCATGCCCTCTGGAGGGCTAAGTTCTGGCTCTTGGGCTTACAGATGGGGCCAGGAGGGTCCCTGACAAGCCCGGAGCAAGAATGCAGCCCGGAGACAGCCCCATCCCCGTGGGTGCCTGGCAACCAGAAGCCCCAGGAAACAAAGAGATTCTGTCCAGGTCTGAGAAAAGGAGAATTTTATGTGCATATTTATTGCCCTCCTGGCAATTTCCAAATGCAGTGTCAGTAGGAAACTGTTTCCCAGACACTAAGACTAATCAAAAGCCTGTTCAAAAACGCATTATGCAGGTACCTAACATAACCACATACATTAGTTTCTTATGGTTTTATATTCAATTCAACAAAAATTTATCGAGCACACGCTCCACGTGAGACACCATGCCAGGGGCTGTGGGAGCACATGGCAGATAATACACAATCCCCGCTTGTCCCCAGTCCTCAGCTGCTAACGTTCAGGGTGGGGGTGGGGAGCAACCAACACCAAATGCTCTAATAGGAGGGCTGCTGTCCTAAGTGCGGTGACAAGTACAGACGGCCACATGTGATGACTTCTGGCTGGGACTCAGGGATGGTTTAATGTAGATCTAATTTTTCCCGAGCATCATCTCTAGTGTCTCATGTCCTCCTTACAGCAACCATATGAGTGAGCTAAGTATTATTACTGCCACCATTTTACAGATGAGAAAACAGAGGTTCAGAGAAGTTAAGGAGATCGCCCAATGGCACACAGGTAGTCAAGTCTGTTTGGGTCCACCCCTTGGGCGCTATGGATGATACCAGTGCTACTTTCCTAGAGGTGCGTATCATCATAAGGGGCTTCTTCAGAATTTACGTGCCCACGCCTCACAGCAGATCCACTGATCTAAAGAACTGCAGGTCGTCTTCTGTCTTCTAGACTGGAGGCTTAGGAGCTCCTGGTTTGCATGTGGTGGCTTAGGCTTAGTCCCCATGGATAGCCCTACCCCTGGCTCACACAGCACTGTCCCTCCAGGCTGGGGCTCCTGGAGGGCCTTAATTTAACTCCAGAGACTCTCTGGGCTGCGTTGCGTCCTGGGGAGCCAGGCTGCAAGGGGTAAGTCCTAGATAATGTGGGCTTTGAAAAAACTCTGATATGCCTCTTGAGTTATATCCCATTATAAGAGCTTGAACCAGATTCCAACAGATGGGGTGGCAAAGAAAAAACATTCCAGGTGGATGGAACTGGATAAGTCAAAGTGTGACCTCTTTGGGAAACCAGGCCTTGCCCCAAGTAGAGGATCAAAGGGAGCCAGAAGGGTCTGCCGATGTGCTTGGGGGCCTACCATATCACTGGTGCTCCTTCTGAATGCTCAGACCCGTGCTCAGCGCTCAGCCACACCCCCTAACCTGTCCACACAGGCCGGACCCACATATCCGCTGTTGCTGAGTGAGCCCTGCTTGCACACCTGAAGGAAACCGGCCTCTGTTCAGAGGGAGATGTCTGACATTATTGAGCACCTACTAATTGCCAAGCACTGCATTAAGCCCTTTGCCTACATTATCTCATTGATTCCTCCTGACAACTCTGAAAGTTGTATATCATTATCTGCATTGTTTAAAAGATGAATGAGGTTCAGAGAGTAATTTGCCCAAGATCACATAGTCAATAAGTGACCTAGCCAGGATTCGACCTCACATTTGTCTGACTTCGATGCTGTGCTCTTACCTCTGGGATGAAGTGCTTCTGGAAGGTCCCAAGGGACTCAGGTAAGGAGACGGTAAGCCTGGGTCATGTGATGAAAAAGAGATTGGTGGAAACTCTTCCTGAGTAAAGACTGACTATAGCTCTTTTGTCTGGGTTCCCTTAAAAGCAGAGCCTGAAATGAGGATTTGGATGCAAGCAGTTTATGTGTGAGGTGATCTCAGGAAGCACCAGGGAAGTGAGACAGGGAAGAGAAGGAAGCCAACAAAGGGTATCTGTTACCACTGTGGGCAGCTGGGGCTCAGTCCCACTGGGGACCCTCTGGGAGACTGCGTAGAGCACACATCAGCACTGCCCCACTGAGGAACAAGGAAGCTGCTGTCTTTATGATTTCATTGGTTGAGGACTGTTTCCAGAGTACTAACTCCCCAGCACTGCCAGCCTGCCCTATTTGAAGGAATTCCCCAGAGAACACCCTCAGGCAGAGAAGTTACTAGAAGCTTTCGGTGTATATGGGAACTGTCTGCAGGTTAACTGCAGGACTGACTGGAGGGATATCTAGGGGATATCACAGGCATCGCCTACAATGAGTATGTTCAATACTTGGGGCTAAAACAAAGCATCCCTCAAGGAGACCTCATTATGTGAATCAAACCTAGAAAATTGATGGGAACTGGATAAAAGAACTGAGCAGAAGCACATGAGAAAAACAAGAAGGTCCCAACCTGAGGGTCAGGGCCATAATCTGATCGGATGTGTTAAGGTCTCTAAAGAGGCAGGTGCAGATTGGGAAGGGCACCAGTCAATCACAGGAGGACAGATCAAGTCGTCCCAGAAGCAGCAAAGGTAGGGTCTATCCCAGCCCCATCCAAAGAAAGGAGCTCAAGGTCAGTGACATCCTGTCCAACTAACCAGACCAGCCCTACTGTAAGATAAACATATCTTAACCTTGTCCCCTTAAACATCACAGGACTGCCTTCCCTGCTCTGAAATCGGACTCCTCCAGTACATTCCCATAGGAATCCGGCCCCAGAGAGAAAGCTTCTATAATGGTGGCTCTTATCATGAGGGTCCTAACTCAGTATCCTAAACTCACTTGCTTTGAGTCTACTCAAAGAATGGCTCTACTCCTCACAATGAAGTCAACAGGGACCCCACCCTGCCCGGCCAAAGTCCAAACCCCAAGCTAACCTTATTCTGAGTGGCCTCAGAGCACACCACCCTCCCCTCCCCAGGCAACACCCTAAATTCAAACATCCTAGCAATGTCTTTTTTTCTATTTAAATTTCTACAGTAAGCAACGTGAAGGGGACCTCAAGGAGAAGGCGGCTAGGGACCCAGGCTCTTTCTCCTACTCATAAGCCTCAGACTCATTCTTTGCTGAACGTCCTCCTTGACTGTGTGTGCACGTGTGTTTCTGACTCTGAATGTTTATGTATGAGTACGAGTACTTGTGTAAACGGAGGTTTGTGTAAGTATATGTGTGAAAACAGCAAACGTGAGCTCTGTAGGGACCGTTATTTATGAGCTCTGTGATCTTGGGTACGTCATTAATAGCCCATCTGAGCTGTTTCCTCCTTTGTAAAATGGATATAACAGTAGTGCCAACCTCGCTCATGGTTTGGGGGATAAAATAGGGTAACACTTGTAAAGCAGTTTGGTAGAAGCCTGCATGAATGCCCAGGCAGAGCTAACACCTGACATTCGGGGTTATCACTCAAGGTGAGTCTGTGCGTATGCGTTTGCTCTGTGGCCCCTTTAAGGTTCCACTGATATTGATCTATTAATGACCTTGGCCCTAGGTCATGTTGTGGTGCCCAGTGGGGTCACTTGAGGGAAAGTCTAGCATACGGCCATAAAACCAGCCTGAAAGACTAGCGGCCAGACACAGGTAGAAGGACAACCCAAGAGGATCCATAAGCCAGAATGGTGGGCAGAGGGATAACCAAGTCAGGGAGAAGAGTGTCCCTGGCTTCAGTGGCTAGGACAGCATCAATCAGCAGGATGCCAACCCTTTCACACAGCAACCCCAGATAGACCATAAGCCTCAGGCCGGCTGTGTTCCTGAGCACAAAATCCCAGCCTCTATCCTGTGCCCTGATGCTTTTCACTGGACTGCAGTTAGAAGCTCGCCAGTCCCCAGCCACCCCTGCCTAAACGCATCTAGGAAGATTGCAGAGAAACATCTCTCCTTCTTCCCACATAGTGGGGCTCTGGATTTGGCTGTTTATCTCCAGGCTCAAGGCCTAAGATGATTATTCTGATAAACTGGAATGAATCTTGCAGCAGAAGGAGAGCTAGCAATAGCCACGCTGATTTATCACCCTTTTCAACCCAGTTGGGTTCCAAGAGAATAAATCTTGCTTGCCTCTGGCTAGGTACCCGCAATCATGCCACGGACCATGACTTTCATATCCCATTAACTCTGAATTACTCAGTCTGGGGCTGAGCTGAGAGGTAATTTAAAATGGCAAAAGGGGAAAAATGTTCTGATTTAGATCTGATAGAGACTGGATTAAGTCCTCCCATTTTTCAGGGCTTAAATGCGAGCTTTGCAGAGGGAAGCACCTGCGGGTTGGACTGGACCCCTGTGAAGGACCCCAGAGTCGAACACGTGCTCCAAGGTCTGGAGCTCTACCTCACACCCTCCATGAGGCGGGGGCTGAGTTTCTCAGGGAATCAGTCCATTAAAAAATCACCATTCTCCAGAGTGTAAATTATCATGATCCTCTAGGGTGGCAATTCGGCAGTGTCCGTCAAAATGAAAAAGGCTTATGCCCTCTGACCCAGACATCTCACTGAAAAAAAAAAACACTTGGCCGTGTCCAAGGGGACATAGACCGGGATGTTCACGTAGGCTCACTTGTAATACCGGAAAGCTAGAGACAAACCAAATGGCCCATCAGTAGGGTAATGCCTTAGGAGAGGGCGGCACCCCATTCCAGGAGAGAATAAGCACCCACTAAAGTGAACGAGATGGAAGGAGGCCCATGATATATTACATAGTAAAAATCAGTAATAAAGCCAAGTATGGAAGAGCTTCATTCAAAGTGTACTCCTGTTTAAAAAAAATACACACACACACACACACATATACATGTATATATATATTTGGAGATTAAATTAAAACCCCTTTTTTTGCCTCTATCCTCAGCGTCTTAATATGTAAGCAGTCTTTGCAGCCTGAGCCACTTTCAATATTCCACGATACATTTCACATCCAGCCCGGCCTAATATTTTGGTCTGACCAGACCTTCTTACCAGGATGATGACTGGTGCCCAGCTCACATTCTTGCACTACCACAAAGCCCGCTGGGTCAGGGCTGGTGGGGGAGGAGGGGGAGGGGGCAGGGGGAGAGGGCAAGAGAAGGCTTCTCTCAGCAGGAATCTGCCTGGTTCTTGTCTTTTGAAAGGACATAGAGACCAGGCTGTCTCGGGCTTGAATCACCTGCACCACGTGCAGAAGTGAGCTCTCCGTCTTCCCCGCACCCACGGATCTAAGCTACATGAGTATTTGGGAAGCGACAGGCATGGGACTCACTGTTCTTTAAGAGCAGAAAGCCCTTAGCCTGACATTCAAGGCCCCTGGCCACCTGTCCTACGTGAGTCAGAACAGAAATAAAATATGCTACCGTAACATATAGACCCCAAATCACAGTGGCTTCACTTAACCAGGCTCTACCTGTCCCTCACAAAAAGTCTGGTGCTGACTCCACACAGGGGCTCACAGATCCAGGCTGTCACATCCTATGGCTCTGCCATCTTGATATGTGGTCTCTAGTGCCATTGCAAAGGAGAAGGGAGAACCAGGGGAGGCATATGCGTTTTACACGCCTCCGCCCAAAGGTCACTCCCACTAGCTCATCCATTGGTTAGAACTGTCACATGGCCCCAACCTAAACCCAAGGGAGACTGGGAAACAGAGCACCTTCTATGTCCCAGGAAGAAGACACTGTGTTCTTAGCACCTTGCCTTGACTCAAGATCCCAACATACCTTTCCAACTTGATCTCATACACACACTACCTCCCCACCCAGGAGGCACAGTTGCCTCCACTCTGATATCCCCACCCGGGAAGGAAGACCAGACTCTCGCCTCCAGACAGATGGGATACTAGTTTCCTGCTTTCAGGCTGATGTGATCCATTTGGTCATCCATTCCTTCAGCCAACACTGATTGTGCCCTGATAATTAGCCAAGGACTGCGCCAGTCCCAAGGAGACAGTAATGAGTAAGAGTGATCCTTTCTCCACCCTCCTGATGCTCACAGGCTTCCAGATGAGAAGGCCATCTCGGCCTTCGCAGCCCCACTGGCCTCTGCCATCCTACCTCTTCCCACCTCCAGGGTGCTGGGAGGATTCATTCAGCGCATGCAAGGGTGGATCATAACCCTGTGCCAAGTTCAAGGTTCCTGGAAACGACAGCCACCGAATTTCTACAGGAGTGCTGACAGATTACTCTGTACATCCCAGAGTCTATTCATACTGTTCACCATACCTGCCCCCAAAGGCTCAATTCCCAACCCCCTCTTCCTCACTTAGAGGGCCCCATCTATAAACAGAGCATAAGGAAACCAAAAGATCTAATAGAGGCTGCAGCTTCTCATGCAGTTCTTGAACTTGTTTCCTTTCAGCCTTGAAAGAAATCTGGTCTCTTTTAACATGGGGAGATCTGAGGCTCCTTGAGGGAGTTCTGGACCTCATAGCAAATATGTTGATACAACAAATCAAGAACAAAGAGTGAGAAGTATTTGTTAAGACTTATATATCCTATGGGTGTCTGCTCAGATCTCATTCCCCGAAAAGGCCTTTCCAGACCACTGTATATAAAAACACCATTTCCATCATTCTCTATTCCTTTATTCACCTTCATTTTTCCCTAAGCCATTTATCACAACAATCAACAATAAGCCTCTTCCAGATTTCAGAGCCCCAGCCCAGTGAGGGTGACACTGCCCATCCTATCACTGAGAGCACGGACTAAACCTGCATCCTCGGGGCCTAGAAGACAGAGAATGGGCAGAGCTCTGCCATACACTTGCACACTCCCCGGTGCCTAGCTCAGGGCCCTGAATACACTTCCGGTCTGAAGGACGGGAGGGAGACCATTAGGAAGTACGTTTCTGTATCTTGACTTTGTAAATCATGTTAAACTTCAGGATTTCTGTAGGCACTTGTATATAAATAAAATTAGATTCACCCAAAATTGAGTTATTCTTCATGGTTGGTTAGTTATTACTGGGAATTTAAAAGCACTTATTTGGATAATATCCAGGTCATTTGGAGTCGGCATCTTCTAAAAGTTTGGACCCATTATAGATAAACAACCATACTGGGGTCCAGGCATAAAAACTGGCAATATGGTTCATTTCCTAGAACATCTGATGAAAGGACAACTCTTTCCTTCATCCCCTAACTATCGCCTTCCTCAAAACAAAATATCCAGTACATAGCAGCAACCTGCGTTTGCATCCCAACGCGAGTTCCTGATAACATACCTCATGCTGCTTTTAAAAATCAGATAGATTGGTTAAATCCTTTTAAGAAAATTAGGCAAGCAAAGATGCCATTAGTTCTAGAAAGCCATCACATATGTAGCAGAAGCCTAGTAATTATTTTTAAGGACGTTCTTTTTTTATAATGCTTGTCATTTCTGGGTATTAGCTCCAACAGCCAGAACTTGGAACCTCTTCAGGAGATGCCCTTAGTATCAAAGATGATATAACTCATCAAAAAAATTTGCTGGTGGATTTTTATCTCCCATTCAATTCCCCTGTCAGTTTTATATAGGATGACCATATAATTTACTGCCCAGAAAAAGACACTGAGGAGGGTGAGAAGGACTCTACTAATATGATTAATGATGTCAGCAGGACAAACTGGGCACGCAGTTACCCCTAGCTTTCTATGTGATAAAATATAGCTTCCCTGTGAGCCACGTCCTGAGGCAGACGCCGCGTTAAGTGCTCAAGTGCTGGGAGGTAAGCCTGGAAAGAGAACAGCGGAGATAGATCAGGGATCAGTAAACTTTTTCTTAAAGGGCCAGATAGCAAATCTTTCACCTTTGGGGACCAAGAGGCCACACTAAGGCTATTATGTAGGTACTTGCATAACCATTTAAAATGTCACCATTCAAAAATTTAAAAGCTCTTCTTAGCAGCTGCCTGGATTTGGCCTATGGGCCGAAGTTGGCCCACCTCCGAGCTAATGCATTATAGATATTAAATATTGACCTAAGAAGTTTGGATTTAATTCTGTGGCCAGTAGTTTCCAGCAGTATTTTTATTTTAAGAGTAGAAACATGAAAAAAAAATATGAGAGTAGAAACATGTCCTCAAAGGAAAGCGTCTCTGGAAGCCCAATATATATGCAAAACAGATAAAAATGGGTCTGCTGTGTTTGAAATGGGAATGAGATGCAGCAAGCACATCCCTCACCCCCAGCGGGTCCCCCCTGAGCGGTCCTGCTGATCACAATTTAAAAACCACAGCCACAGTCAGGGGGTGCTATTAAAGACCTCTGAGGAGAGGGGTAAAGCCATCACAGCTGTGTTTCACAACAATCAGTTTGTGCAGTCTGACCAGGAGGCAAAACGCTCAGGGCAGAGAGACCAGCCAGGAGGGTCCTGCCTGGGAAAGCACAGAGTCAGGGAGGCTTCCGAAGCAGGGGGCAGGGACTCAGGGGTGGGTCTCAAGGGAGACGAAGGCATCTGGGCAGCACCGGCTTCATGGGGGTGCAGCCTGTACTGGCCCCTCAGGGGGCCCCCCACGTGCTTTAATGCCCTGCTGTCACCATCTTGAAAGTCTCAGCAATCTTCCCGGCAGGGCCCTGCATGTTCATCTGCACAGGGCCTTGCAGATTACACAGTAGTCCTGCACCGGGCGGGGGCGGGGGGGGGGGTGCAGGTAGGAGCCTGCGCACATGCTCACCTTCCTCCCGCAGCACTGGCCGGGGGCACTCGACCTCATCCCTGGGGACCAACGCTCTCTAGAAAAGGCCTAGGCCCCTTGCAGCCCTTTCTCCGAGTCTCAGGTCACCTCTCCCGTGGGATGTCCTGCCCCCCTCACAGGCACTGCTCTGGCCTCTGCACCCTGCAAACCCCGGTCATGGCTAATTGGCCCCAACTCCAAGTCTCTCAGTTACCAGCTCAAGTCAAACCCTAACACGCTGCCTGGTGCCCATGGGAACCCCGCTGAACAGCCCTGCCTCCTGCCGACTGGCGGTTCGTGGACGTGAACTCCTAAGGGTCCCTTTGGGTTGGACTCCACCAGGAGTAGATACTGAGATAAGGATTCAGGTACAAGGATGCTCAGGAGGGAGTGGGACTGGGAGACAGTGGCGAGGAGGCAGCCAGGAGGGGTGTGGGCCACCACTGTGGGCAGCTGGGGGGGGCTGGAGTGCTCATTGCCAACTCCACCCCTCCCCAGAAACGCTGGTGGGCCCACGGACAGGCCAGATACCCTATGTGATCGGAGACTGCCCTCACACAGAGGGAGACACAGCGCTGCCACCATCCACGAGAACAGTCCTCGGGTGGCCTCTGGGTGGGCCCAGGAGCTCTGAGTGTGGCACCAACAGTGCCTGTTCCACCCTCCAAGCTGCCATCAAGGAAAAAGACAGATTTGGGGAAGAAAGGAGACTTCAGGCATGCCAAGTTGGAGAGCATACTTTCGGCCGGTCATTCAAAAGAACTCCTGGAAGATCTGTTCTGTGCCCAAGTTTAGCTTGCACATACAGCATGTTCCACGGGCTGAATTTACCACCAGCGGGCGCCGGACCCCGCGCCAGGAAGGAAACACATGTGACCACCTCCCCTAGCTTCGTACCAGCAATCTGCCTCCTAGCTATACACCCAAGAGAACCGAAAACCGAAGTCCACACAAAAACGTGTATACAAATGCTCGTAAAAGCATTACTTATAATAGCCTGGAAACGGAAACCACCTCAGTGCCTGTCAACTAATGAAAGAATAAACATGTGGAACATCCATATGATAGACTATCCCTTGGCAATAAAAAGATATAAGCTTTTGGTACATGCGATCTCATGAAGGAACCTCAAAAACACCAAGTGCACAGAGCCAATCGGAAAAGAGAGCATATTGTAAGAGTCCATTTATGTGAAATCCCAGGATAGGCCAATCTAGGGAGTCAGAAAGTAAATTACTGGTTGCCCGGGGGTAGGGGGAGACAGAGGATAGAGGAGCAGTGAGGACTGACTCGCCAAGGGTTTCTTCTGGGGGTGCTGAACACATTCTTGAATTGATCATGGTGATGGCTGCACACCTTTAAAAACATACTAAAAGAAGCACCTGGGTGGCTCGGTCGGTCGAACATCTGCCTTCTGATTTCAGGGTGGGTCACAATCTCAGAGTCATGAGATAGAGCCCCTCGGTTGGCTTCACACTCAGCGGGGAGTCGGCTTGAAGACTCCCTCTGGCCTTCACCCCATTCGTGCATTCTTTTTTTTTTAATCCTCAGGGAATTTTCAACCATTGAAAAGGAACATAAAATATGTCCCGGTCTGGAGTTTAATTTTTAACCCATGTCTATATTGATAGAAAAGCACTTTGTTTTTTTTTTAATTATGTTATGTTAGTCACCATTATTAGTGACATCATTAGCTTAGATGTAGTGTTCCATGATTCATTGTTTGCATATAATACCCTGTGCTCCATGCAGTATGTGCCTTTTTTTTTTAGTACGTGCCCTTCTTAATACCCATCACCAGGCCAACCCATCCCCCCCAAAACCCTCAGTTTGTTTCTCAGAGTCCAGTCTCTCATGGTTCATCTCCCCCTCTGATGTCCCCCCCTTCATTTTTCCCTCCCTTCTCCTGATGTTTTCCATGCTATTCCTTATGTTCCACATATAAGTGAAACCATATGATAATTGACTTTCTCTGCTTGACTTATCTCAGGTAGCATAATCTCCAGTCCCATCCACGTTGATGCAAAAGTTGGGTAGTCAGCCTTTCTGATGGCTGAGTAATAGTCCATTGTGTATATGGACCACATCTTCTTTATCCATTCGTCTGTTGAAGGGCGTCTCAGCTCCTTCCACGGTTTGGTGATTGTGGATGTTGTTGCTATGAACATTGGGGTGCATATCTCTTCTCTCCACTACATCTGTATCTTTGGGGTAAATACCCAGTAGTGCAATGGCAGGGTCATAGGGTAGCTCTGTTTTTAGCTTTTTGAGGAACCTCCACACTGTTTTCCAGAGTGGCTGCACCAACTCGCATTCCCACCAACTGGGTAAGAGGGTTCCCCCTTTCTTGACATCCTCTCCAACATTTTTCTTGTCAACTTTTGCCATTCTAAGTGGCCTAAGGCGGTATCTCAATATGGTTTTGATAAAATAAAAGCACACTAAGAAACACTGAATTGTACACTTTAAGTAGCTGAATTATGCAGTGAGTGATTTCTGTCTCAAAAAAAAAAGTTGCTATTTAAAGACTAACATGAAGTTCTAATATAAACAAGCAAACTGACAATAGCACTGCCTCGCAGAATGTCCACCCCCCGCCACCACCCATGAGGAGAGAGGACACTGAACAGGAAATGCAATAAATCCATCTTATACTACGTTGTCACGGAAGGTAACCAGGGCTGGGAGGAAACCACAAAGCAGAGTGTGGACGTAAGGAAGCCGGGATGGCAGTCGGGGCAGGCGTCATTGAGAAGGTGACATTTGGGCAAAGGTTCAAACGAGTTGGCCATGAAGACAGCTGGGGACAAGCATTCCAGACCAAGAGCACAGCCAGCGCAAAGGCCTGGGGGCTGGGACGAGCAGCTCGTTGGAGGAATAGCTCCAACTCAGCTGGGGCAGCATGGGGGGTGGGGAACAAAGCCAGAGAGGAAACTGGGGTTCCTGGGGGCCCCTGTCAGGCTGAGGGCGCATTGAGCCTTGCTGCTGCTCGGATGGGATGTGCAGCCTCAAAGGGAAGCCATGGGACAGAGGGAGTGAAGGAGAGCTCGCCTTCTCCCGGCTGCCCCCTCCCGGCAGCAGCTCACCCAGCTGGAGACCAGGCCTCCGGCCACGGTGCCCTGAACAGGGGAACCAGGTTGGCCAAGCCCACCCAGGTGGAGGAGGGGGTCCATAGTGGGGACTTGCCAAGCTCCAGTCCCAAAAAGCCAAAATGAGAAGTCGGGAAGCAGCAGGCTGACAGGAAACTGCAATTTCACCATCTAATAACCCAGCATGTTTGTGATTTTCAGGTTCCAATTTTTGTATCGTCACGGTCAATTACAGGTCACAAATGATTTCCAAAGTGGGCTGCCCGGGAAGACGGTTGCGCAAATCCATTTGCCGCAGTCTTCCTGCTCCAGGGCTGCTCAGAGCTCGTGGAGCCGGAGAGAAGGGGAGAAGGGAACAGAATGGGCCCGGGGCCCCAGGGGTGTTCCCAGCCCAGGTCTGCTGCCTATGCACCATGTAACCTTAGCGGGGTCACCTCACCTCCCCAAGCCTCTCCTTACAGGGAAGGCTGGACCTGACTCACCTCTCAGGGATGCTGGGGGACTCCCCACTAACAGGCACAGTGGGAAACACCAAATACTACTCTGACCATGTGTCCGTCCTGAGAGAGCATCTTCAGTCCTTTTAACAGCTTCACTGGGATAGAATTCGCATACCAAAAAAATCTACATTCTAAGGGTTCTGGGATCCAGCCGGCATCAGGCTCTCTGCTCAGCGAGGGAGCCTGCCTGCCTCTGCCTACTTGTGATCTATCAAATAAAGAAAATCTTTTTTAAAAAAAATCTACATTCTAAATGTAGGATTTAATGATTTTTAGTGAATGTACAGAACTGTGCACCCACCACCACAATCCGATTTTAGAATGTTTCCATCATCCTAAAATAGAGCTCTCCAGTGCAATCCTTTGAGGTTAGAGTTCCATACATAATGCCATATAAAAACAAAAGAGAAAAATTGTGATTAAGTTGAATCACAGGAAACTGCCATTTTAATCGGTTAAAAATGTCCAATCCAAATATTGGCAACTTCATATAGTTTAACCTTCTCTAAAAAAGAACACTCACACGGTACAGTAAAATTATAGATGGCATATTAACTCATACAATACGTGATTGCCTGTGAATTAATTGCCCACTGGGAATTATACATTCTATAATTATACGGAAAAACAGATGTTGGATTTTGTGGGTGATTTAAGGAAATTGGAATTTCTCAAGGGAGGAGTTTTAACTGTACCGTTTTCACCTTAGGCATGGTCTTCGGAAACACACCTTCCCAGGGATTGTCCACTTTTGAGCCGGCTCAAGCCAGCACCTTCGATTTGCAGTTGGGGAAAAATGAAGCTTGGAAACCATTTCTGTGCTGCCAGCTACTCCAGAAATGTAAGTTAACCTTTGCAAATGGAAACATCTTGCACTCATAGCATAAGAGAATTATGGCTTGGACTTTGTCATCATTTTGCATGCTTACTTCTTTTGGCAGGGGAGGGCTCTCCGCCCCCTACAAGAGTCTGAGGTCCATGAAGAGAGATGTCAGACTTTCATTAATCTGTCTCCCTCATGCTTCGCTGTACCACTCTTGGCCTACAGTACAGGCTCAGTAAATATTAAATAAATGAAATCAATGTGATAAGGAGAAGAGACTCTGACTCATAACCCCCTCACCACCTCCCCCCAGTGGCATCATAGTAGACACTAAGAAGAGAGTTTGGGAGAAAATGATTGCATCCACGGGTCCAGAAGGCTTTTAAATCAACATCTAGCAGATCCGTTTTGAGCCAGTTCTGGATCACCTGCCGCAAGGGTCAGATACTTTTCATCTGCAGAGAACCCACGATTGTCTTCCCACCAGCATCCAAGTCAGGAGTTTTCCATCCCAAACCTGGGGCAGAAAATGAGAAGCCACAGACCCCTGGCCAGGGCGGGAGAGAAACTGCCCAGAGAAGCAGGGACACTAGATGCTGAAGCCGGTGCAGACACCCCCAGCTGGGCTTTCCAGGGCCTGCAGACAACAGAGAGCTATACAGATGGACAGAGGGGGCTTGGGGGCAGGAGTGGGGGCAGGATCACTGCTGGAAGCCCAGGTGGGCTTCTACAATCCCACGGGGAGAAGACCGAGCAAGCCCTCCTCCCACCAACCTCTTTCCTAGCTCCACCAAATTAAATGATCAAAACCCAAGATGCTGGTTGAATGTGGGTGCTAGTAGGCAGGGTCACAGTGTTGAAATGTGCGTGTGCTTTTAGGGACAGGCCCAGCTTCAACTAGATCCTGCATCAGGGATTCTCAGTCACCATCCCCACTCCCAACAAAGCCGTTCTGCCTCCCCTGCTGGGTGTCTGGTTCTAGCCCATGACACCGCCCCCCCCCCCCGGAAGCCCATGTGGCAAGGGGAGGGGACTGGCATTTCTAGGTTCATCACCCTACTCTCAGTGTCCAGTACATGGCACAACTCTGCACGCAGAAAGCACTCTGTGCACATTTGCAGGATGAGCACTTATGATATAAGCAGTCCTACTCGAGGGGCGCCATCCCGATTTTCACAGATCGGGAAACTGAGGCCCAAAGCGAAAGTGGAAGAACAGCTCTTCCGGTGCCAGAGCCATTTTCAACAACCTGCCCTGGTCCTATGGACTAGAGGAGAGAAGAGAAGGGGGGAAGAGAGGAGGAGGATTGGTGGGGACAAGAGAAGATAAAGGAAAGATGGAAGAGGCTACCAGAACCCAAGGAATTAAATTCCTATTTGAACTAAGTTGCAGGGTGGCGGGGAGGGTGGAGGGAACGCCATTCTGGTGGATAGATGTGTGCTGCCTACCGTCAGGAAATGAGCATGACATACTTTTTGTTTCTTCATCTGCCATGGTAACTGCGGGGCTTAGAATCAGATTTACTTGCTTGAGTAAGAATCAGCTCGAGAGTCCAGGAGCACCTACTCCTGCTTCCCTCCTGGAGACGCCGTTTTCTGATTTATGTTTCTTTTCTGCCCCATGGAAACACCCAGTCCCTGCCCTAAACCTGAAACAGCGTGAAAGAGTGTCCACATATTGTGTTAATTGGTCTGCTCTTTGATTTCTTATATTTCACTAGCTCTACACTGATCATGGGAGTAATATCCACCATAATTAGGCATCATAAGGATAATGATTTCATTAAAGCTCCTTTAATAGGTTCGGACATGTGCAAGGAAAGGTGTTATACAATACAGCGAAATACTCTATCACCTTGTGATAATTGGAATCGCTGAATTACAGTAACAGAACAACCAAAGGTAATTTCCTATTTGGCCAAAGCCGTCTGGCCTCCCCCAGGCCTCCAATTATCATATTTCTTCTTGGAATCAGGTCTCCCATCCACCCAGAAGCTGATGCAAGCTCCAAGTTATTACAGTGGACTCTGAGCTTGCACGGGAGCTGTGAAGTTCTAATTTTCTCATTACACAACCTCATCTGTCAGCTATTTACTGGCGAGCCAGCCCTGTTCTTTAGTTCAGGTGATAAATAGGCATAAACAGCTTAGCGAGCAGAGAGGCAAATAAACATTTGAAAATGATCAGGCCCTGAGAATCTTCTATCAGATAGTGTTGTGGGTCAGAGATAAGTGGAGCAAGGCACGAATGAAACAGGGAGTAGAGGCTAAACCAAATTCACCCCCTTTCACTCAGAATCGCAATGATGGCAAGAGGCAATTTCTTGTGCTACATGGAGAGTCGCGGATGGTTCTTTAGACAGGGCTGTCAACCCCCATTGAGTAAGCTGGTGTCAGAATAGTTTACACTATGCACATTCATTCCTTCACTCTCATTTAATGAGATCAGAGAGGCATGTTACAAGCTCTATGTAAGTGTTAGCTACGAGCTTCTGTTCATTCACATGAATGACTCGGTGCTTACTTTGAGCCGAGGAACACGACAAATATCAAAGGTACAGTTGTGAATTCAACAGACATAATCATTGCCTTCAAGTTACTTCTTGTCAGGGACTGATTGTTTGTGTCCCCCCTCCCCAAATCCATAGGCTGATGCTTAAGCCCCAGTGTAATGGTATTTGGAGGTGGGGCCTTTGGGGGTTATTAGGTAATGAAGGTGGAGCCCTCACACATGAGTTTAGTGCCCTTCCACCTTCCAACATGCAAGGACACAGCAAGAACCCAACCTCGCGCTCAGGAACCGGGAAGTGGGTTCTCATCACATACCGAATCAGCCAGCACCTGGATCTTGGACTTGCCAGCCTCCAGAACTGTGAGAAATAAACATCTATTGTTTAAACCAGCCAGTCTATGGTATTTTTGTTACAGCAGCCCAAATGGATGAAGATGCTCACAGTCTGGTAGGGCACAGATACTGTGTAAGTCATCCTACAAATACTGGCATTATTTCCATCAGGATGAATGTAAAGAAGGGTAAGTACAGGTGCCATGAGAAGCTATAACTAAGGAGCTGACCTAGTTTTGTGCAGGAGGAGAGGAGCAAAGGTCTCCCTGAGGACTGATCTTTAGACTAAGACTCAGAAGATAGTTAGGCAAAGAGGTAGGAGGAAGAATATTTCAGAAATAGGGAATAGCATGTATGAAGGCCCTTAGGAGAAAGGAGCTTGGTATAATAAGGAAAGAGACAGCCTGGTTAGAACTTACTAAGCTCTGATGGGAGGCGATAGACACATACAAGATTGTATGTGCCTTGTAACACATGATAAGAGGGTGAATTTATTCTCCAAGGAACGGGCAGCCATTGAAGGACTTCAACAAGGATCGACTGACTGAGCAACCATGATCTATTGGACTTCTGGACATACTGACCAGTAGCCAATACATCAAAAAAAATATTTATTTAGAAACTCCTATATGAAAACTGCTTGTGCTGTGATGGGAAAATTCTAAGAAATATCTCACCACTGGCTGAATTATTTAAAAAGAACAGTTTGGCCAAAGCATAAGATTCAGCAGAGAATTGGAGAAGGATAAAGTTAGAAGAATTCCAATTTAAGATGCTAAAACAAGAGATCTAGATTCTTCTTTAAGAGAGGAGAGAAGAGGGGCAGAGAGAAACTAACCTTCATTGATTGTCTCTAATCTGCCAGGCACTATGCTGGATATTTTATGCATAGATGTTATCATCTAATCGTCAAAACTCTCAGAAATTAATTTAAGCTGTTCTTTTCAGTCTTCCTCACATCATCACACTTTCCCATTTTGAACACTGAGGCTTAGAGATACTCAAAAAATTGTCCGAGCAGAGCTCAAGGTGCCAAGCATGGTCTTCCCCATCCTCACCTTCTTCTAAGACATTCTAGCCCTGACCTCATCCTTGCTGCCCCAGAGATAGCCCCACCCACACACCTCTGCAGGTACAACTCCTCACCCCCAGAACCCTGGCCGAGGGGATCTGGTTTCACAGATAAGATAAGGTGATTGGGACCCCAACTGAGAATCTGAACTAAATGAGCCAGAGTATAGGTCAGCTAAGAGATGAGAGGAGTTCGAAACCCAAGCTTGAGCCACTCAGGTCAATGTTGACGTTGTGGGGAGTAGAAAGCCCCTCTGCAGAGAGAGGCTGGGCAGGGCACAACCATGAGCTGAGAAAAGGCAGTGAAGCCTTACTAGAACAGTAGGGATAAACTTAGGACTTTTCTTAATGGTTAATATGATAAATGTTATGTATATTTGACCGCTATCAAAAGTGATTTTTTTAAAGAGTAAGATACTTTAGTCATTCACTTATGGATTCCCAAAGACCTAAAGCAGTGCCTAGAACTTAATAGGCATTCAATAAATAGGTGTTAAATGAATACCTACAGAAGCCAAAAACTTCTGCAGAGTTTTTATAAGGTACCCAGCAGATAGAAGCCAATTGAAGGCATAGAGTTTGGAATTCTCTCTCTCCAACCGAAGAACACTCCATCCAGGGACAGTGCGCATGAGACTCTGAAAAGACTAGAGGAGACTTTACTCCTGCTCCTGCCTCATTTTAAACAGTGTAGCTTTTTCCTGGCACAGGCAGGCAAGAAAGTTATAAGACCAAGTAAGGAAAAAGTAAATCTGCAGTAAAAGTTTTAGTTCATGTGGGGAAAAAAGATAAAATTTCTACTGAAAATTAACAAAATTCACTGAAGCAGATAAAAAAAAATACCAGAAGCTTTCCTAGGATTAAGAGGAAAAACAATGACAAAAATTATGAGAAAAAAGATCATAGACCTGGAGGAGAGACAATGGCAATACAACACACAGATAACTTATTTCTTCCCAAATCAGTGCAGGACAGAAGTCAGAGTAAGAAAAAAAAAAAAAGGCAGAATGCTCTCCCAAACTAGAGAAATAGTAATTTGTAAGAAGATTATAATTCTATCTACATTTCCTAGATCTGATTTCAAAAGTCAGTTGAAAGACATAAATACCTAGATACAATTTGGGAAATTTTGTGACCCCAGAATTTTAGACCCAGAAAACCTGTCATTTTTTAGTATAGAGGCAATAGGAAAACATTCTCAACCAAGGACTAAGAAAATGTGCCACCACGCATCCCTCTGGAATTAAACTGGAGATGAACACTAACTAGTTGAGACGTGATATAAACTTAACAACTCAGCTTTGGGAAAATCAAAGTATAAAAGGACAATGATGAGTTTTGCAACCAGTTAGAAAGGAGAAATATCTAAATGATACTTGCAAATCTGTTTCTAAAATAATGCAAATGTCAAAAATTATTCCTAAATATGAAAAACCTGATGCAGGACGCTAGATCATGTTAATAAACCTCAAAAAAATTAAGGGTAAGAGAAAACATGCTTACACTCTGTATTAAGTAGAAAACACAAACACATTTTCATGCTTGGTTGTAAAATGAGAAAACCATCAGTTAAAGAAAGCTTTTGAAAACTATATAAAAAAAAAAAAACCACTACTCCAATTAAAATACAACTTCCAAAACAACATTTTAAAAATATAGAGTTCTACACTAAGAAATAATACAAAGAAAAACAAAAATGAGGCATAACAATTAAAAGACAAAGCTAAAGAAGTAATATGAAATGGCTTCAACAGTAACTGTCAATGTGTTAAATCCCACTATTAAAAGACAAAATTCTCAAATTAACTCAGACAAAATCCAATTACAGAGTTTTCAAGAGACACAAATGAAGTGTCTTTTTATATTAAACATAAAAAGGGCAAATGTGTATTAGGCACATGCAAATTTTCAAAACGTAATTACAACATTCACATCAGATAAAGTAAATTCAAGGCACAAAAACATATTAAATAGGAAAGTCAAGATTGTCAGATATTGATAAAGTCTGGGCTTCATAATAAAGATTCCACTGTTATGTCTTAGTCTCTGTTTTCCTGGAATAACAAGGGACAAAGGCTTAAATTCAAGGACACAGAACATTAATTACAAAAATTGACCAGAGTCTGGACCAAAGCAACAGTCAACAAATTTCTTTTTTTTTTTTT
>CM052811.1:105607117-105640537 GCA_028533885.1 Nasua narica | reverse complement strand
TTAAATAGGAAAGTCAAGATTGTCAGATATTGATAAAGTCTGGGCTTCATAATAAAGATTCCACTGTTATGTCTTAGTCTCTGTTTTCCTGGAATAACAAGGGACAAAGGCTTAAATTCAAGGACACAGAACATTAATTACAAAAATTGACCAGAGTCTGGACCAAAGCAACAGTCAACAAATTTCTTTTTTTTTTTTTTAAAGATTTTATTTATTTATTTTAACAGAGAGAGAACACAAGCAGGCAGAGAGGCAGGCAGAGGCAGAGAGAGGAGCAGGCTCCCTGCCGAGCAAGGAGCCCGATGTGGGACTCGATCCCAGGACGCTGGGATCATGACCTGAGCCGAAGGCAGCTGCTCAACCAACTGAGCCACCCAGGCGTCCCTAAGGATTTAAATCATGCAGAGTAACGTCTCTATCAACAGTAAAATTAAGTTTGAAATCAGGAACAAGTAATAACAAGAAATTCCCATATGTTAAAAACAGAAATATGCTTGGCCACCTGAGTGGCTCAGTTTTTAAGCCTCTGCCTTTGGCTCAGGTCATGATCCCAGGGTCTTGGGATTGAGTCTCGCATCAGGCTCCCTGCTCAGTGGGGAGCCCGCTTGTCCCTCTCCCTCTGCCCCTCCCACTACTTGTTCAAAATTAAAAAAAAAAAAAACATTTTAATAGAAATATGCTTTTAAACCACCTGTGAGTCTTAGAAAAAAATCATTAAGGAAATGAGAAAATATGTTTATTTAAATCATAATGAAAATATACCAAAATTTGAGGGATGTCACTGAAGCCAGGCATAGATTAGGGGGGAAAAATACAAGCAGAAAATCAATCAGCAAAGGATTCAATCTCAAAAATTTGGGACAAGAAGAGCAAATTAAACCTGAAAAAAATAAGTGCAAGGAAGAAAACAAAGTTAAGAGCAAAAGTAAAGGGCGCCTGGGTGGCTCAGTTGGTTGAGCGACTGCCTTTGGCTCAGGTCATGATCCCAGAGTCCCGGGATCGAGTCCCATATCGGACTCCCGGCTCTGCGGGAAGTCTGCTTCTCCCTCTGACTTTCTCCCCTCTCATTCTCAGTCTCTCGCTCTCTAATAAATAAATAAAAATCTTAAAAAAAAAGAGCAAAAGTAAAAAGTAGTAAAACTAAAAAATAGAATGGCATAGAGCACCTCACAGCAGAGAAAAATTTCTGACACCATACATGGAAATTGTAACCCAAATAGAAAAAAGGGTGATGAGTTTTCCTTATCAAAAAATATCATTAAGATCATGAAAAGTCCGAAGAAGAGGTTACAGCAAAACACAAAACCAACGAAGAACTCATACCCAGAACATTTAAAGAATTCTCATAAATCATTAAGTCAGCCCAACTGAAAAGTGGGCAGAAGACTTAAAAAGGTACTTTCAAAAAAGAAAATCCAAATGGGCCCCCTAAAAAAGTAAAAAGATACTATCTCTATCTTACTATCACCTGATAAATGCAAATTAAAACTACAACTAGATAGCACTACATACGCACCAGAATGACTCAAAATCAAATTTCTAGCCACACCAAATCAAGATGTTCAAAAGGATGGATACACTGAACAGTGCTTAAGATTATCTCTCTCTCCCTCTCTCTCTGCCCCTCCCCCTCCATACACTCACATGTGTGCACTCTAGGAAGTAAGGAAGGTAGGTGGGTGGGTAGGTAGGTGGGTGGGTGGGTGGAAGAAAGGGAGGGAGGGAGAGAGAAGAACGAAAAACAAACAAAAATGTTTATATTAGCATTATTCATAAAAGGCAAAAGGCAAACACTAGAAACAAACCATTTAACCCCGTTTCACTGTTATCCATTATCAACTCATTAACCCGCAAGCTGGAGAGACCCATTAACCAAAACACCCGTTAGTAGTCAGATGAATAAATGGCGGTATGTTCATGTACTAGAATAAACAAATAAACTGCAGTATATTCATAGAATGAAATAAACAGCAATTAAAATGAGTGAACTACAGCTACACATCATAAAATGAATCTCACAAAGATAATGTGGAGCCAAATAAGCCAGAGAGACAAGAATAAACTGTATTATTCCATTCATATAAAGTTCAAACAACAGGAAAAATTGAACTCTACTGGTTAGGTACATGCGTAGGTGGTAATATTAAAAATAAAGCAAGGAGTTAATTTACATGAAAGTCAAGAGAGTGGTCCATAGCAATTGGACTGAGGTACAAAGGCAACTTCTGGAATGCCAGCAATGATCTACTTTTTGATCTGGGTGGTACTTGGATGTTAGATGGGTGATACTTAGATACTTAGATGTTTGCTCTCTGATAAATCATAAAACTACAAAAATAAAAATTAGAAATAAAAATAAATTTTAAAAAATTTTGTAGGGGATATGGTCAATTGTGGACTCAAGGGAAAATTCACATAATTCAATGTTTTACTTTTAAATAATAATGAATATAAAATATTCACTGGGGCACCCCAAGTGGCTCAGTACATTGAGCACCTGACTTTGGCTCAGGTCATGATCCCAGGGCCCTGGGATCGAGCTCTGCATAGGACTCTGCACTTATCAGAGAGTGCTTGTCCCTCTCCCACTACCCCATCCCCTGCTCATGCACTTTCTCTCTCAAATAAATAAATAAAATCTTTAAAATATATATACACATAAATATTTGCTAAGCCTAAAATTCAAACCTTAACTGTAAAATAGAAACCAGAAAATCTGAGAAACCATGCAGTAATTTCTTAAAGGCCTACCATATGGTCAGCACATATAAATTAATAGAAATGCAAAGTATAAGTAATCATTTAGAAATGAAATTTTATACACACACACATAGCCTTCAAGGTGAATTCTGCGTCATAAAGAGGATGTAACCAGTTGATTAATGGGGATACAGTTTGTATTCTGAAGTATAAGACCGCAATTTGCATTATGTAATAGATTATAAACATGTCCAGAATTTCCACCCCTCACTATAGCCCTGCCCTTTGTAATGTTACTTTTTACTTCCTGCCCTCAAAAAAAAGAGTCTACTTTGATCACTAGAAGGTGACCCTGTGCAGTTTCAAGCATAGGCTTCCAGAAGCCTACACACTTCCCCTTACTCTCTCAAAGTCCTGCACATTCGCTATGTGGGCAAACCCAGGCTGGCCTTGTGGAAAATGAGAGAAACCGTGCAGTAGAGATAAGCCATCTGAGCTGAGGTCACCCCTTGATTAAGCAGTCCCCAGGTGGCCTGGCAGTTGACCATTCATCTAACACCAGAAGAATCTCCCAACTGATCCTACCCCAATTGCCAACCACAAGATCATGTTGATTTTTTAAGGGACTACATTTTGAAGTGGTTGGTTATGCAGAAAACGCTGACGGATACACATTAGGGGAATGACGATTGGCTCAGATGTCTGAAAACAGGAAGGCTAGCAGTCTTTTGCTGGAGCGGTTGAATGTTACCATAGGAAGGTATGTGTTTATTTATCTTCAACTCCTATGGTTCTCTTTCACTGCTGAATCTTGTAAATTGCACCACAAACAGAAATGTAAGGTCAAGTTCAAAGGTGACTCAAGGAGAATGGGAGTCTCCATCTTGTGGGAACATAAGGACAAATAAGGAGACATTTGGGGTTGTTCTTGTCAATATTGATAAGTCGATTTTCATTTTTAGTTTGTGAAACAAAATATGCCTGCAGAAATAAAAATAAGTAAACTTTTATTATGACATTTCTTTAAGAAGAATTGCTTCTTGTGGGTCTAAAATTCTCTAACTTCTAACCCTCTTTTGTCAAATTTTTTTCACCATATAATCTTGGAAATGCAGTGTTTCTAACATTATGATGGTTTTATACAAGAAAGTAGAAAGAAATTAAGAAATGTATATGGGATTTTTCACCATAACGGGTTCATTCCTTTTTACTCATAAGAAAGCACTATGTAGAATCCTATGCTACTAAATGTGAAATCCTCAATAAAATAAGTTTGGGCAATTTATATTTTCCTCAAAAAATATTTGAGTTGGAAAACTCTAGCAAACCATTATTCATGTAAAAATATTTTTGAAAAAGAGAGCAAACTGTACTTCAATGATTACAAGTATCAGATATCCGATTCAAATTCATCTTGTCACAAAGGGAATTATTGGGAGGATCACGGAGCATCCCATGTACCTGTAAGAATGAGTGACAGCTCTTAGAGCTGGTTGAAACCAGATAGTGATGTCACCAATGCTCTCTTGATTTCCTCCCCCCTCAGAGTAGTCGACGCATTCTATCCTTCGTATGTCAAGGAATCGGCTGAGCTATAATTCTTGATTCCTCCTCTTAAGGCTCTCACAATCAAAAGGGGATTTCCCCTAGTCCCCCCTCTTCCAAATCAAAAATCCTAGAAAAGACTCAACCGGCTATAGTCAGGAGAGCAAGCTGCCACAGAACCGTGGAAGCCCCTGGGAGGCCACTGGTGAATATTGGAGTCATTTCTGGTAAAGGGAAAGTTTATCATACGGTTAGAACGAATTACCTCTGTGAGAGGAGCAAAACCCAAGCAATTTTATGGGCAAGTTCTTTTAAATGTTCAAATAGCAGATAATTAGCATACATAAATAAATAAACTCTCCCAGAGCACAGAAAAAAACAAACAAAAGACCGCTTCCTTTATGTTTCCAAGGTAGCAAAACCATGACACCAAAAACGGAGGACAAAATGAACACCTCAACTTCACATACAAGGACAGTTGCAAAATAACTAATGAAATATTATCAAATATAATTTAAATTAAAAGGGTGAAAAATATGAGAGATGTCTTTTATTCAGGAACACAGTAAGGATGCTTACTATTATTTAAAAATTATCCTAGAAGTGCTGGTAATGGAAAGAAGAAGAAAAGTGGGGGAGGATAGAGAGAAAAAGAAAGAAAAGGGCGCCTGGGTGGTTCAGTGGGTTAAAACCTCTGCCTTCAGCTCAAGTCATGATCTCAGGGTCCTGGGATCGAGCCCTACATCGGGCTCTCTGCTCAGCATGGAGCCTGCTTCCCCCTCTCTCTGCCTGCCTCTCTGCCTACTTGTGATCTCTCGCTCTGTCAAATAAATAAATAAAATCTTAAAAAAAAAGGTAAAGAGAGAAATAAAGAAAAAAGAATATTGAAAAATACACAGGGGTGCCTGGGTGGCTCAGTTGGTTGAGTGTCTGCCTTCGGCTCAGATGGTGATCTCAGGATCCAGGGATCCAACCCCACATCAGGCTCTCTGCTCAGTGAGGAGTCTGCTTCTCCCCCTTCCCCTTGCTCCTGCTCTCTTGTTCACACAATCTCTCTCAAATGAATCAACAAAATATTTTTTTAAAAAGGAAAAATAAATAATAGTTATTACAAATACCAGTTTCAACTTGGAAACCCAAAAGAATAGACTTTAAATTATCAGAATAAAATAGTTCATTAAATTTGATGGTTACAAAAATAAATACAAAAAAAACACAAGTAACTTCCCATGTATAAGCCATAACCCGTTAGAATATAGAGAGGAAGTAATCTCATTCTTAATTGCAACAAAAAATATGAAGTATCTAAAAATAAATTTAATTAGCAACAAGACTTTTATGAAGAAAACATCAAAACTTCACTGAGGCCATAGAATTAGATCCCTTCCCCTACAGAAGACAGAATGATAGACTATTACTGATGCAAGATGTAATCATACAAAATATAACATGCCAAGTCAACTATAAATCTCAAGAAATTGATAAAATTCTAAGGACTGCTCTAAAGTTTAACTGCTAGAATAAACATCTGGAAGAAGCCAAAAATTTTTTGGAAAACGAGGAAGTGCTGGAAGAATGGGAGACAAGAGAAACTGCCAAAAGGTAAAACATTATATAGAATTTTAGTTATCAAACCACTTGGGTGGAGAACAAGATTAAACAGATCAATGAACACAATAAAAAGCTTTAGTATAAATATTTAGTATATGATAATGGCAGCATTTTAAATCAATAGGAGAAAGCTCAGATTACATGACTTGTTTGGAAAGGAAAAAAGAAACGACTATTACCTGGACCATCCATATACCAAAACAAATCCCAGATGTATTGAAGATTTTTAGATGCAGGAGATGAAACTACTTAAGTGTTAAATAATATATGTGTAGAGATTTATATAAGCTTGAGTTCTAAGCAAGCAACCAAAGGAAGGAAAACCATCAGTAAAAACTTGATTGATCTAGCTATATAAAAATGTAATATTTCAGTATGTCAAGAACACTACAAAGAAAATTAGAAGCCAAATGACAAATGAGAAAAATAATTGCGAGGTGCAGGCCAGACAGAGGGTTGATATTTTTAATATTTAAAGATCTCTTACAAATTAGCAAGAAAAAGAGGCAGGGGGTGCAGTACAAAATTGAAGACAATCTATGGCTAGGAATTTCATAAAGCAAAACAAAGGACCACTAAATACATGGAACAAATGTTTACCTTCCCTAGCAGTCAAATCAATGAAACGTCAAACAATAATGTGACACTGTTCCTCCCATTCAGGAAATTGACCAAAAAAAGAGAGAGAGAAAATGAAGTCCAGTATTGTGCAGAATGTCAGGATACAGACATTCTGAAACATCACTGATGGGACACAAATTGACATTTGGCAGAAGCCAACTTAGTAACCTATGGAGCAGCTTCTTGACTCTCTGTACCTCCACACCCTATTCTCTCTGCTTTTGTAATATGTTCGAAATTTTTCATGAAAATTATTTTTCTAAAGTTGATAGACGTTTACCTTGTCCATTTACCTCCAAAAGTTAACCCAAAGAAAATAATAAAAGATGCGCATAAGATGTATGAGGCGATTATAGATGGTCGTGATGGCAGTGATGCTGGGAGAGATAATAAGGACTTGAAATGAGATGCAACTTTTGTTTTGAACACAAAGAATTTCTTTGACTTCTTCTGTCCATATAACCCGTGACCCCAAATAACTAGATGGAAAATGAAAGTCCTGCCCCCGCTGGCAGACGCCCCTGAAGTTTCCCCAAATGAACATGACTCCAAGTTACCTGTCCGCAATAAAAATCAGTATTTCACATATTCATCCTCCTTTAACATCTTTGAAATCTCTCCTAAAATTTAGTATCAGAGAGAGATGAGAATCTGAGTCTCTTTCTTTGAGATGATAATAATGAAGCCTGCAGTGAAGCCCATACATCTGTCTTTTTTTTTTTTCAATTAATTTTATTTTATTTTTTCAGGGTTCCAAGATGCATTGTTCATGCACCACACCCAGTGGTCCCTGCAATACGAGCCCTCCTCAATACCCACCACCAGGCTCACTCCATCCCCTATCCCCCTCCCCTCCCAAACCCTCAGTTTGTTTCTCAGAGTCCATAGTCTCTCATGGTTCATCGCCCCCTCCAATTTCCCCCAATTCACCCTTCCTTTCCTTCTCCCAATGTCCTCCATGTTTTTCCTTATGCTCCACACATAAGTGAAACCATATAACTGACTCTGCCCGACTTAATTCACTCAGCATAATCTCTTCCAGTCCCATCCATGTTGATATAAAATGCCTCCTTTCTGATGGAGGCATAATATCCCATTATATATATGGACCATATCTTCTTTACCGATTCGTCTCTTCATTCAAGGGCATCTTGGCTCTTTCCAGTTTGGCAACTGTGGACATCCTTCTAGCAAACCCTGTGCCTTGCCCTTTCACAGCACAAGAAACACAACAACAAAAAACAAAGACCATTGTGTGGGATAGGACCTTCTCCCTACTGGCAGGCTGGAGCCGAGTCCCAGATTCTGTGGTTCTGGCTTGATATAAACTGTAGATGAAGAACTACTTACCTTCCAAGAACCCCTTATGGAAGAAAACCTATTCTGAAAGAACATTTCTTTCTTCTTCTGGGCTCTCTCGTCCTTGGCTCACGTCCAGGAGCTTGGACCGATGGTTCCAGGGTAGTATTTCTGAAACCAACTGCAGCCACTGGGCAGCGGTAGCCAGAAGGCAGAACTTCCGGGTGTCTGTCCATTTGCTCTGTAGCCGCCCTGCATGTTTAAAGCAGGTCACTTGCCTTCAATATGAACAACCTGAACCACACGAGCCTGCTAAAATTAAAACCCCTCTGGCTTTTCACAAAGGCAGGAGGGAAAAAAGTAGGCTTTAAACAGCTCTCAGACAGGTGCCATACTGGGGATGATTTGGATTTCTCCCAAGAATGCCTGGAGGAAGATGAGACCCCAACAGAAGGGATGGAATGCCAGATGGCCAGAAGAAAGATTTGATCAAGGAGAGCAAGATTCAGCTCTGGACACCTGCCAAGTCAGCCCAATAGGCAGAGACCCCCGGTAGTAAGACCAGGTCACCACAGCACCAGCCAATTAAGATACTTCCTGCGCCACGTGTCTTCTCTCTCCTCCAATCCCCACCCGAGAGAAGCCAGAGCTGAGGGGTGAGGGGAGGAAGAAGGGAAGGAGCCAACTACAGACCACCTCCTTGCCTGTTACATGTTTCTAGCCTGAAACAGGAATAAGCTGGGAGAACAGAGAGTCTTGAACTTCTTTTCCCCCTTCCTGCAACTAGAATGCGGTACGTGGCCTAGTATCAGGCAAGCAGATGCTCTCACCGGAATGCTGAACCCCGAGGGAGTGACACAGAGGTGCAGATCCAGGTGAGGATGTGTTCACGGCCGCAGGGTTCTCATCAAGAGCCCCGGGTGGCAGGAACCAGCAGCCACGGCCTGACCAGGGCATTCCCAGGGTCCCTGCTGTCCCGCTGCCTGCCTGGCTCTGAGCCTTCCAAATTCTGCCTGTGAGCTACCGCTCTCCCTCCAATAATTTCTGTTCTGCTTAAATTAGCCATGATTGTTTTCTCTTGCCTCTCTGACACACCCAACTGTACCATTTTTATCTCCTAATGCCTCCTACCTCCCAGGTGCCACCATCTTCCCACAGAGGCAGAGCCCCTGGCGACCGGAAGTGAGGTGTCCGGCATGAAGCAGCAGACACTCACGCTGGGATCATGTGAGGAGGGTTCAACAAAGGGACCCCTTCCCTAAGTGGAACAGGTTGTTGGGAAACTACAAAGGTCAAGTGCAGGACCCTGGAATTACCAACAGTGTGGTCATTACCCTTTCTCGGCTCAATGAAGCGAGAGCGCAGATACCAGAACACGAAGGAGCATCACAGAAAAGGGGCCACCTTGGGAGGAATACTGACCTTCAGTCTGGAGGTGCAACCAGCCTGAGGCAATTCCTCAGGGGAATTCTCCTGACCACACTCTCCTCCCTCCCTACTTCGGATCTCCTGCCAGAGGTCCCCATTGCCAGGACTCACCTGGCACCCAGAGGGCACAGGACCCTCAAGAAGCAGCCTCCCAGGAAAAGAACAAGGTAGAGGAGGACAAGGAGGAGATCTGAGGGGAAGGGAGGCACTAGGCATTTGGTATAAACATCTAAGAGAAGAGAAGATCAGAAGAACTGATCCCCAGTGTGCCCATGTATTTATCTAACCTGGGTTCCATCACCCCAGTCCTCTTCCAAGAAAACCCAGGTCAAAACTCCACCAAGACACAAGAACATACTTCCAAGGCACCAGGGTCCACTGCCTCAGCCCCTTTCATCTGTCCCAGGGCTGTTTTGCCAAAGCACCTGCTGCTTTGTCACCTCCGTGACTTCCTTCCCTTTCCCACCCATCACCTTTTCATTACTTCTACTGTAGCATAAAGACTCCTGCACAGATAGCTGAGGCTTTTTCAGCTGCAGACAGGTCTAGAAGTTACTGTTTCTGCCAAAGAGCCAGGGGCTATAAAACCACAGTGGCACTTAGATCACAAGGCACTTAGATCCAAGAAACAAAACAGAGCAGTAAACCATGTGAGCCATTTGCCATTTCTGCAAGCATTTGTCTGTAGGCATTTTGCTAAGACTATTAGAGGAACACAAGACCCCTTTAAAACACAATTCACCAGAAGCCTGTACCTGAAAATATAAAGACGGTAAGCAACTGCAGCTAGAGAGAAAGAATGCTTTGAAACCATGGAGTATGAAGGGGCTGCAATACAAGAAAACCAGCCTTATCACATAGACCATAGTGAGATGCAGAAGCAAAGCACTGAAAAACACTGACCCAAGATCCATTTATCCAACTTTGCACAAATATTTATCAAGATTTACTGCATTCTAGGCACTGAACTAGGATTATAAAAGGCCAAATGAGCTAGAACAGAATGGCTGCTTTTAGCTGTATCTAATTATACCTTTCACCATTTCCCTGGGGAAGAGGGCTTAGGAACCACAGCAACAATAGCTACCATTTACTGAGCATCTATGAGTGCAGGGTTGGATATTAAGCATGTCTTGTTCACGCCTCTCTGCAGCCCTAATCTGTAGACAGGTGCTACTCTTACCCTCATCTTACAGATCGGGTGCAGAAGTCCAGGAATGGGACAGAAGGAGAATACCAGAACCTGAACCAAGACCAGCGGGGACAGTACTTCACTGACGGTATAACCCTTGGTGGTAGAAGAGGTAGGTACGGGCTGCCATGGCAGGGAGATGTGGCTGAGGTAGCTTGGTTACACTAACCACCAAACTAGGTAGCATGAAAGATACATTCCAGGGGAATACACTCTATGCTTGGACACCTTTCCAAGAGGCTCAACTAACATTTCAGTCTAATTGATTTCCCCCCTCCCTGCAATTATTGTGTCCATTCACTGGTCCTCTGCCACAAGACAGTCCGCGGATAATGTTTTGTCAGAAAATATTGACACTTGGACATTTCAGTCAATGAGTGTACACATTTCAATTGGCTCATCTGTCAGGAACACCAAGGACATACACAAGTGGGGTGTGGGGGGAGTGCAGAGCGTATTTGGGAGAGTATGATGATAGCTAAAGAAGTATTTGTAATTTGTTAAGATAAAATGACTGATTATCTTTTTTTTTTTTTTTTTTTTTACCTAGGAACAATTATGGGTATCAACACAGGCGGGACTGGAGAGTATGCTGAGTGCAATAAGTCAAGCAGAGAAAGTCAATTATCATATGGTTTCACTTACTTGTGGAGGATAAGGAATAACATGGAGGACATTAGGAGAAGGAAAGGAAAAGTGAGAGACTGTGGACTCTGAGAAACTGAGGGTTTTGGAAGGGAGGGAGGGAGGGTATTGAGGGGGTATTAAGCCTGATGGTGGGTATTAAGGAGGGAACAGATTGCATGGGGCACGGGGTGTGGTGCATAAACAATGAATCATGGAACACTGAAAAAATAAAGTTAAAAAAAAATAAAAGTTATAAACCAGAAAAAAAAAAAATGGGGAGGGGAGTGCCCTAGGGGCTCTGCATTCAGACCGCCTGCGTCTCCATGGCAGCTCCAGCTGCAGGGCTTGGAGAGGAGCCCTTCACTGTCCTAAACCACACGGAGGTAATAACGTGCATCTAAGAGGTTCACCGTTGGCCTAACAGACAACCTCCGTTCGCTGTAAGACATGCTGACGGGGCCATAGCACTAGAATGTTCATGGCTACCCGGCTACCCCCCTCTAGCATACCTGCACTCGTACATCTAGGAGTTGGCTTGTTTACTTTTGTGGTGGCTCCGAGCGTGCTGATGCCCGGTATACCTGATACCATAATTCAGATTTCCATTCAATATCATCTATAAAAGTCAACATGTCCATTAAAAACAGAGTTTGACTACTTGACACAAGGCAGATCACTTTTTAAAAAACTCTACAGAATTCGGAATTTAGGGAAAACACAAGTTCTAGAAGGATTCTGCTCTCAGATTGCTGCACGCCTTCCATCCTTGACTACTTCAAAGAAAGCCAAACTAGGTAGCATGAAAGATACAGAAATTGGAAGGGAGGGAGGGAGGGAGGGAGGGGTTGATTGATTCATGTTCCAAAAAAAGACACTGACCCCCACATCAAGAGACTGGTGCATGTACAGACATTTACAGGCTTGGGTTAAAATTAAATGTTCAAGGTGTGTCCATTTTGCAGGATTTCCTGCCTTAATCACTTTTTCAATTCTCCAGCCAGAGACTTATTCTAAATAAGAAGATCTCTCCTACACCTACCTCAAAGGTGAGAATTCAATGGGAAAACCCAGCAGCCCCTGCCAGCACATGGGAAGCCCTCTGTGGAGGTGAACAGTAAGGTAGGCAAGAGCCACTCCAAAGCAATGAGCTCAGTACACACACGGTAAATCAGCTATTAAGATGGGTGGGAGTACTAGCCGTCTGGTTGTGTCACCAATTCGTGGGACATCCACCAAGTCATCCTGCCTCCTGTCAACAGTAAATGGAGACATCTAGGCTCAGTGAGACTCAAACTTTAGTGCGCACGCACATCCCCTGGGGACCTCAGTACAACTCCCGGCTCCTCCTGAGGAGGTATGGGTGTGGCCTCAGACGTTGCCCTGGTAACAAGCTCCCAGCTGCTGCTTGCCGATCTATGGTCCCCACTTTGAGCATCGAGAGCCTAGAACATAATCCTCAAACTACAGCATGCATCTGAGTCACCTGTTTGAGGTTTTTTTATTCTTTTTTCATTTTTCTTACTTATTCAAATATAGATTGCTGAGCTAAAACACAGAAAGGTTTGGGGCGCCTCGGTGGCTCAGTCGGTTCAGCGTCCAACTCTTAATTTCGATACAGGTCATGATCTCAGGGTCCTGGGATCCAGCCCCACGTGGAGCTCTGCCCTCATCAGGGAACCTGCTTGAAGATTCCCTCTTCCTCTTGCTCCTCCCCTCCCTAAAATAAATAACTCTTTAAACACACAGTAGGTCTGGGTGGGGCCCAAGAATGTGCCTTCCTTTTTTTTTTTTTTTTTTTTAAGATTTTGTTTATTTATTTGAGGAGAGAGAGAGATCACAGGTAGGCAGAGGCAGGCAGAGGGATGGGGGCAAGCAGGCTTCCTGCTGAGCAGAGGATGTGGGGCTAGATCCCAGGACCTGAGATCATGACCTGAGCCAAAGGCAGAGGCTTTAACCCACTGAGCCACCCAGGTGCCCCAAGAATGTGCCTTCCCAACCTGTGCTCCCGTGACGCGGATGCCGCCCGTCGGGAGGCCAGACCTTGAGGGATACTGTCTTAGACCATCTCTAAGTGCTCAGACAGCGTGAAGCAAAGCCTGGAAATGGTACTTGACCTTTTAAGTCACACACAGCACGGTGGTTGCGTTGCAGGAGGAGACCAGGCAGGCTCTTGACATCCCGAATTGCCAGAGGCCACGCCTGGAATCAGAAAGATAAGCAGACCAGTCCTAGCTCCCATCTCCCTAAGGCTGTCACCTCACCTCTGAACTCAAAAATCCTCCACCAGTCGATGGGGGGAGGGGTCTTTTTTCCTGCTTTCTTTTTACTTTCTCCCCCGTTCCTTTCCTCCTCCTCAAAGAAGCCCACCAGAACATCTTGTGAAGGGGGTGGGGACAGACCTCAGCTCTAATCCGAGCGTCTTGAAAGCTCAAAGATGCAAACATCACTTAACGTGACAAGCCAATGGTAACCGCAGCGCGAAAACACTGTTCGTCAGGTAAGGAGATAATGTGCACGGAACACGCTGGGCAAATAGCAGCCCTTTGTGAATCAGTATTAGCATAATTACTGCACATCAGTAATTGCTGAAATTATGTTCACTAGGATCATTTATAATTCTAAGTGAGAGGCTTCTTCCGCGGATACTCCCAGCAAGGAGGGGAAGGGGGCCTGCCAGCTGGTGTTAGGTGCTCAGGAAAGCACTCGCCATCTCCCAAAAGGCACCCCAGCATAGACTGTGCACGACTGTCCTCACTGGGTGGGCCCCCAATGCCACCTGAAGCTTCCCGCCCTCCTCACCTTTATTCTGGCTGTGCCTTTCCTCTAGAATGTCATCCCCTCTCAATTCAGGGCATCCAGCATGGCTGGGCCAGCAAGACGGTGGCGTAGAGTAAAAATGTGGAAAGTGATTTATGGCACACGGAAAGGGCGGTGGCAGCCCCATCAGCTGTCCAGGTGGGACCTTCTGAAGATCAGATTAACCAGGAAGCTGCCCCATGCCACCAAGGGCAGGACAGGATGTGAGGCCTCCCATGGCTGCAAAAAACCAAGGAGGCCAACTGGTCGGTAGCCACCCCTCATGGCGTGTGACTGCAGAAAGGAGACTCCTAAGCCCCCCGCCCCAGGTGGACCTGCAGCACAGAGGGAGCCCACAAGCTAAGTGGGGAGACCCTCCGTGTCCAGAGCAACCTTTAAGCAGAAATCAAGTGCTCCCCGTTAGGGCCCCTGGCCCCCGGCACCAGGACATGGGTCTCAGAACACAGAACGCACTAGCCCCCTAGAAGAGGCTGCAGAGCTTCTCAGAGGAAATGAGGAACTGGGAAAGTCAAGACAAGACAAGGCACCACCCTCCCCCTCAACTTGTGACCAAGGGCCTCAAAACGGCTTCACAAAGCAAACAACAACACTATCCTCTCCAGCAGGAACCTGAGAATCCTCCTCCGTGCTCCTCCTCCTTCCTCTGCATTCCACCTCCCACCAGTACTGAAGCTATATAAGCACCTCTTTGGTTATTTTCTGTGCTGCTGTACCCCCCAAGCCTCGAACAGCTGAATTAATGAACGATGAATGAATCAGCAACTCCTGACAGCTCTACCAAAAAGACCCTGCACCTGTCTCCCCTGCCACTGCTAACGTCCTAGCCTCGGTCTTTGTCGGCATTTCTGGCCAACGGCATAAGCCCTGTCTTGTGTTCCTGTTCCCTCCGAGCCACATTCCTTGCAGAAGCCAGGTAATGACTAACCCCCATCAGCTGACACACCTGACCCTAATAATCCAGATTCTTTCCAAAGTGGAAAAAAAAAATCATGCCAGAATTCCCTCTCACTACTCAAGGACTCTACTAAGCTTGTAGCTGGGTGTGCAATGGACTTGGGCCCAGTGTGTGACAGTCAGTCTTCTCCAGACTTTCCAAAGCCCACTGCCTTGTAAAGCCTTTTAGGGACAAACCCTGCCCAAAGTGTTTCTCTGGATACTGAACTTTTCTCTGTCCCACACATTTGGCATTTAGTATCTACCATTCCATATCAGGAAATGACCTTTTCTTAGCTATCAAAAAATTACTAATCTGTGCACTGTGCATTTCAAATCCCAAAGTGGTTTGATAACTAAAACACAATCACTAGGCTTTTATCCCCATTTTACAGGTGAAACGGAGCTCCAGGGTAATTGCTCAAAACCATGGAGTTAACAAGTGGCAGAGCTGAGATTCAAACCCAGGACTTTGGACTCCAGCCTCCATGATCTTTCCATATATCAGTTGTCCTATTTGCCTTGTGTATGACGTGCCACCTCCAACTAGCCTTATATATATAACCCTCAATGCCTAGTAAAGTGGCATACAGATAATAAACCATGGTTAATGCTTATCCCATGCTTCCAATATTCTCCACATTTTATAAGGGGTTTACGTAGGTTATCATTTAATTCTCACAACCTAGGATATACATCCTATTTCTATCCTAAGGTGCAAGATGAGATGTCTGAGTCTCAGAGAAGTGAGACGGATTTCCAAGGTCACACAGCAATTAAATCACGGGGCCAGGATTTAAAGTCAGGCAGTCCGGCTCGCGGGCCCATGCATTTAGCCACTGTCCTATGCCGCCTCCCCTTCTAATAGGCCTCTAGGGAATTTGGGCGAGTTGAATGGTGACACCATAGACTGTCAGAGCCAGGGGAAGAGCCTTGGTGAGATCAAACGTTTATGCCATCCATGAAATATCTGTCTTGGAGTGACACCTGGAAGTTGATAAGATTTGACATTTTCAAATCAATTTCTATCGATTTCTTTCTCCTGAAGAAAGGACACGAGTTTGATGGATAAAGCCAGTCCTCGGTGTGCTGGGAAACAGTGGGGAAAGTAGGCCATGAGTGAGCTCTGCCAAGGGCAGCGGAGAAGGCAGTGGCCGGACACTGTCTGCGAGAAAAACCCTTTCCTGGCATTGTCCCTTTCTAAGGTGTCCCAGCACAGTGCAGGGAACAGAGCAGGCGCCATGTCATGGCCACGTGACGCTCCGGCCCGCCAGAGTGGAGGGGAGGCAGGAGCAACAGTCTGTGCTTGGGCACAGCCATGAAGTCATGAATATTTATGTGGCCAACACACAGAACCCTATTTTCACAAATACCATTTTGAACAAGTTCATCTAAGCCACTTCCGCGTCCCGGTAGATGCCTGGAAGAGATGAGTGGATGGCGTTTCTGTAAAATCTCTGGAAATACAGAGAATTTCTGTAAATTCTCTGAATTCTGTAAATTCAGGAAGCCTCTGAAACAGATGGGTCTATAAGCCATTGTTCATTTGGTAAACATATGATTTTGTGTTTCAGTGCTGCCAACACGCATCGAGCCTGCACTATGTGCCCAACGGCTCGCCACTGCTTTCTAGGGCTGGACCCTCACCAACACACTAGGACGTCTTCTCCCCATTGGGTCCCGTGGCTTTGGGGGATGGTCCAGATCTAGGATGGACGGGGATGGGCACCTCAATGGGGCAGAGCTCATGGGCGTGTGTGGGGCCATGTAATGTGGGGCCCAGCTTGGCTACGGATGGAGGACCTGATATCAGCTAGGTAGTCCAGTGGGTTCAGGGCTGCTCCTTGACCTACCGCCACAGTCTTCCTTCTCACCTTTTCCATCTGGCTGACCTCCAGGGACAGCTGCTCCGTTAACCTCTTCCCCAGCGTGGGCTACCCTGGGCACAGGTCTCACACTTGAGCTAGAAAGCCCTTTAACCTGCTTGATCACAATGAATCCTCCCAATAAGTAATAGTACTTTCGTCTCCACACCACATCGAAGACAAATGAAATGCAAAGAGTTTAAGGAGTTTAAGGGCCTTAGTAACAAACACATGATTCAGAAGTTCCAGTCTAGTCAAGGATATGAATATAGATCTTTTCATTCCAAACCATGTCCTAAGGCCCCTTGACTCAATTCTTATGCTTAAGTCCTCCACTCTGGAATCCACTCTGTGGAGTGCTTTATTCCCCAAGTCTTCTCCACTTGCAGTAGGTTGGACTGCTCTCTCCAAGTCTTAACTCTCCCCCTGGATTACAACTGCACCCCAAGCCCTTTGCAGCTGCTAACACTGAAGAGGCAGAGCGCATTTCCTCACTCCATGATGCTGGGCTTGGCCACTGGGGTTGTGGGAATAGCACAGACAGAAGCGGCCAATACACTTGCAGGGTTGGGCTTGGCCCCTGGCACTTCTGGAATCCTCCCTGAGAGGAGCAAGCCCGAGGAGGAGGAAGACGATACAGAGGGCATAGTCCTGAACCGAACTGTATTGTCTCCTGAACCAAACTGTATTCATTTCCTGTGGCTACAGTACCAACTATAAAGTTGTTGGCTTAAGACAATAAAAATTTATTCCCTCACAGTTCTGGAAATCTGAAGTCCAAAATCAAAGAACAGGCAGGACTATGCTCCTTCCAAAGGCTCTCAGTGGAGAGTCCTTTCTTGCCTCATGTAGTTTCTGGTGTTCCTCAAATTATAAGTGGATCACCCCATTCTCACTCTCCATCTTCACATCACCTTATCCCGTGTCCCTTTCTGTCTCTTACAATGACACTGTCATTGGACTTAGGACTCATCCTGAATCACTATGATCTCCTCTTGATCCCCAGCTTAACTGCATCTGCAAAGACCTTAATTCCAAATAAAGTCACATTCTGAGGCTCTAGGTGGACATGAATTTGGGGGGGACACTATTCAGTCCCACTAGAGTCTGGCCCCCCAAATTCACATCGACCCCACATGTAAAATACATTCATCTCAACCCAACATCCCACAAAGTCTTAACCCAGCACCAACTTGAAATCCAAAAGTTCATCTGATATCGACTCAAAAAGTCCCAAATCTCATCATCTAAAAAGTCCCTAATGTCATCATCTAGGCATTGGTATGGTCCATCTTGGGGCAAAATTCCTATCTATAGACCTGAGAGACCAAAAAACAATGATCTGCTTCCAAAATAGTGGCAGAATAGGCATGGGGTAGACATTCTCACTGGGCAAAATTGGAAGGGAAGGAGTAAAGAGGTCACTGACTTCTGGGTCCATGGTAACGGCCCTGCCCTCTATACTATACGATCTAATACACCAGCCAAGGAGTCTGGAGCCAAGTTTAACTAACCTGCAGCAATAAGTGTTTGTTGTTATATGCCACTGAAATGTTGAGGTTAGCTGTTACACAGCAAAAACTGACTGATACACCACAAAACAGTGATGGAAAGGCCTTCGAAGATGTGCTCAAAAATCTCTACAGAACAGATTCTCCTCTCTCCTCCATCAAGGCAACAGTGTTTTGCAAATGTGCACCCTGCACCAAACTGCTGTTAACATCCATTTTGCCTTATCAGGCAGGATGCTTTATAATGACTTTAATTCAACAAATATCAACTCCTCACCTGGACTGAACAGATGTTAAACATGAAACTGGATGGATCGCCATGGAGATAGAAGAAGAAATCTGACTCAGTCTTCACAGGTTCATAGTCTAATGGCAGAGACAGAACACAAGACATGGCAACCAAGACCTTGAAAAATAAGTGCTATAACAGGGGACATGACATCTGGAGGCAGCTCTTACAAAGTCATCATGGCAAAGATGTCACTGGAGGTGGACCTTACAGGTCAGACAGGATTTCCAAAGGCTAAGATAGGAGAATTGGGAGAAAAAGACAGTCTGGGAAAGAACGGTTTCTGACAAAGGTCAGAGAACCAAATTTGGGGATATGTTTTTGCACAGATGGCCAATGGACAGGGTATTCAAAATGGAGTGCTAGGAGACAGAACATGTTGGTTCATAATCCTGGGAGTTCCCCGGGGGAAATCTGAAACGGATCCCCCTAAAAGGAGAATGGGAAGAGACAGAAGAGGCCACTCCAGATGAGTAGGTGGCAGGGTTAGTAAGCAGGGGAACTTACAGAAGAGTAGATCTCTGCACCTGCCCACCATGACCCTGACAGTTTATACAGAAACTCTAAAGAGGCTCAGTCCTGCATACAGTCCACAAGTTCTCAACAACACCTTGTGCTCTCAAGGTTATGACCTTGAAAGGATTCTAGCTATGTAAATGGTGACAGAACATACAGTGGCAAGGATGGGGGCAGGGGTAAGGAGCCTCTGATGGCCTGAGTCCAGCTCTCAGGTCAGCCAGTGGTCACTTCCTCCCGATGACTTCTGCCAACAGAATGCTGTCATGGAAAGCCTTTGATGCTAGACCACAGGGTTTGCACAAGGCTTGATGGGCATTCCAGAGCCATGGACGATTTGAGAGTGTGGGCAGACAATGGGGGGGTGGTGCCTTAGGAGAGCATTAGAGTTGAGTCCTGGATGGGGGGTGGGGAATCATGGGCTCTGGACTGGAGCTGAGGACACCAGGTAAAAGCTATTGAAAATGTCTGGCTTAAGGTTGGGTAACAAGAACCAGACAGAAACATTAGCAGGAACTCAGCATCTGATCAAGCACTGCAGGCAGGAGCCAGCAAGAATGTCCAGCTCACTCTGATCTATGCCTGTTCCTCGTCCCCCCTCAGTTCCTCCACATCCCTGAGCTATATTCCTGTTCCTCTTTTTGTGGGGAGCCTGCGGGGTTATTCCCACCACACGTTCTATCACTCCAGCAAAGCATTAGCAAAAGCATCCATCCATCTGCTGAGTCCACAGAAATCGGCGAGCACCAGATCCAGGGACAGAGGAGGGAGGGGGAGGGGACACTCTCCTGATTACAGTATTTTATCCTCAAGCGTTTGCCACTATCCATCAAATTTGCTAACATGGCAAAAATTCAGAAACTGAATTACGATGGGAGGAGAGGAGGTTCTTGTCTCCCAAACAACCTGACAAGGCTCCCCCCGAAGTCCAGGGTTTTGGGGCAAGCAGGACATGAGGAGGACAGAGGGTGAACGGGTCAGATCCAGGGGCCGGGTCTCTGGGGTGGAATGGGAAAAACAGGTAGAAAGGGGGGTGCAAAGCCCACAGAGCCACGAGGGGATTCTAGCTTCCTATGATAATCACTCAGAGACGGGCATCTGGCTGGCTCCGTGGAGCGTGTGACTCTTGATCTCAGGATTGCGAGTTCAAATCTCCCACATTGCAGGTAGAGATTACTTAAAAATAAAATCTTTGAGGTGCACCTGGGTGGCTCAGTTGTTAAGTGTCCAAGTCTGGATTTCAGCTCAGGTCATCATCTCAGGGTGGTGAGATCGAGCCCTGCATCAAGCTCCATGATGGGCATGGAGCCTGCTTAAGATATGCTCTCTCCACATCCCTCTGCCCTTCCCCCTCTAAAAAAAAAAAGTCTTTGAAAATAATAATCATCAAAGCTACAGCGTATGTTTCAGAGGGAGAGGTAGAACAAACAGCACCAGGCTCATAATTCCAGAGGGCCGCCTCTGCTTGTGTGCCTCATCCGAGTCCTGCGAGTCTCTGCTCCCCCCACTCCCACCCTCCGCCTCTTTCATTCCCTCCTTCTTCTCCTTCCCCCATCCCTTTTTCTCGCCCCCCCCTCCGTGGCACCCTTGGCATCTTAGTCCTAACATTTGTTTTCTGGGAGCCAGGAACTACATCTGCGTGGTCTCAGCATCTTCAGCCCCTCGTGCAGCTGGGCCACTGTGTAAATGCTAGGAATGCTTTTCAGAGAGGGCCCCCGGGGGCGCACACTAGGTTCCTTCCCAGAGGTGGTCTCTTAAGCCCGCTGACCCAGCCCGCACAACTAGGACGAAGAAAGTGCCAGCACCCCCATGACCACAACCCTCCTCTGGGCCGTACCTCAACAGGCCTCCTGCCCCTTCCTGACCTTGCGACGCCCGGACCTTGAGCTTCCACGCGGCTCCCGGACCAGAGACCCCGGCTCCCGTGTGTCCTTCAGCTCACTTCCTGCTCAAACCGCTCTGAGCAGCACCGGTCTTCACCCTCCCCGGACCTCAGGAGCCCAAGACGCACACCACACCCACGTCTATGTACCCCGCATACCCCAGGCACACACACCACACCGGTGTATCCACACTCGCCATGTACACGTACACAAACTGCACGTACCACACACATACACACACGCTATGTATACCCCATGCCCCCCCACACCAGCGTTTACACTCACAGCACATATGCACACACATCACATGTACATCCCCACACAGGCTAACTTAACACCATGTACACCACACACGTGCACTCACAGCATTTGACAAGACTCGGATTCTTCCAGAGGGGGCATGTCCGGCCCTGCCAAACCAGAGGTGGCTTCTGAAAACCTCGTTTCTGTGGGTCTTTTTGAAAACAAAACCTAAGGGGCACCTAGGCGGCTCAGTCAGTTAAGTGCCTGCCTTCGGCTCAGCTCATGATCTCAGGGTCCTGGGATGGAGTCCTACATTGGGCTCCCTGCTCAGGGGGGGGAGCCTGCTTCTCCCTCCACCTGCCACACTTTCGCTCTGACAAATAAAATCTTTTTTAAAAAATTAAAAAAAAAAAAACAACAAAACCTCAGACTTTTTCCAGGTTTACTGACAGGTAATGAACAAAACTAATATGTTAGAGGGGTACAACATGCACACTTAAGTGTACATGATGATTTGATACATCACGAGGTGACACAATCAACCTAATTGAGACATTTATCATCACACATAGTCACCTTTTTTGTTGAGAATACTTCAGAGGTCTACTCTCAGCAAATTTCAAGGACACAATACACAATTACTAACTACAGTCACTATGCTGTACACAAGATCCTCAGGACTTATTCATTTTATAACTGCAAGTGTTTACCCTCCAACCAACAGCTTCCCACTTTCCCCACTTCCCAGCTCCTGGCAACCACCCTTCTACTGTTTCTATGGCTTTTTTTTTTTCCTTATTACACATATAAGCAATGCAATGCAGCTTGCCTTTAGTGTATTTTATACACTAGTGTATTTTATACACTTGATTGATTTCCATATATTTGTCCATTCATTTGTCAACATTTAGGCTCCTTCCACATCCTGGCTATTGTGAATAATGCTGCAGTGAACATGGGGGTGAAGACAGTTCTCCAAGATAGTTATTTCGTGCACTTCGGAAATATAGTCAAAAGTGAGAATGCTGGATCATAGGGTAGTTCTAGGTTTAATATTTTTAAGACCCTCCAGACTGTTTTTCATAGTGGCTGTACCAATTTACATTCTCACCAACAGGGCACAAGGGCCCCTTTTTTCTCTACATCCTCATAAACACTTGTTATTTCTTGTCTTTTCAAAGACAACCATTCTGTCAGGTGTGAGGTGATATTACAGAGTGGTTTTGATGATGAGCAATGTTGAACATCTTTTCATGTACCTGTTGGCTATCTGTGTGTCTTTTTTGGGAAAATGTCTAGTCAGGTCTTTTGCCCATGTTTTAATTGGGCTTTTTTTTTTTTTTTGCTATTAAGTTGTAAGAGTTCTGTGTAGATTTCGGATATTAACCCCTTATTGGATATATCCTTTGCAAATATTTTGTCCCATTCCATGGGCTTTTCTATTTTTATTATTTCCTCTGATGTGCAGAAATTTTTAGTTTGATCTATTCTCACTTGTCTGTTTTTGCTTTTGTTGCCTTTGCTTTCGGTGTCAGATTCAAAAAATTGTTGCCAAGACCAATATCAAGAAGCTTTTCCCCTACATTTCCTTCTAGGAGTTTTATGGTTTCACATCTTACGTGTAAGTGTTCAATCCATTTTTAGTTGATTTTGTGTATTGCATAGAGGTCCAGTTTCATTCTTTTGCTTGTGGATATCCAGTTTTCCCAGCTCTGTTTGTTGAAAAGGACGGTCTTTTCCCATTGTGTATTCTTGGCACCTTTGTCAAAAATTAATCGGCCATGTACATGTGGATTTATTTCTAGGCTATTTTGTTCCATTCATCTATGGGTCTGCTTTTTATGCCAATATCATATTCTGAAAGCCAAGACTTTTGCATAAATGGAGTACTTTCCAATTCTCAGATAAAGGAGAGGGCCATAAAAGGCCCTAGGGAAGAAGCAGTTGAGTCTGGCCCACTCTGACATCTTGCAGGTGGCAAGTGGGCCTGGAAGCTATGCTGGGAAGAAGTTGTGAAGCCAGCCATTGTGAGAGGGTAATGGTCCTCTTCTCACCGGGGCTGGGGCTGCACTGACCAGGGACCCACCAACAAAGTCATAGAGGTGAAAGTTTGCACAGTGATAACGCCAGAACTGGACCCCGGAGAATGGGGAGCACTAGGAGCAGAGAAGTCAGCCACACCTGTGGACACAGGCAATCCAAGGTCCAGAATCCAAGCAACACATATATAAAGCCCAGGATCTGGGGCACCTGGGTGGCTCCCTCAACTAAGCGTCTGCCTTAACCGTCCTGGGATCAAGCCCCACGTTGGGCTCTCCGCTGAGCAGGGAGCCTGTTTCTCCCTCTCCCTCTACCCCCTGCTCATGCTCTCTCTTGCTATCTCTCTCAAATAAATAAATAAGATCTTTAAAAAAATAAATAAAAGGATCCAGGTCCTTCCCTGTGAGAGGAGCCAGAGCCCAAGAAGTCCTAGAGCAAAGAAAGCTAGGAACGATGAGGTTAACAGAAACCAGGGCTCACTTTCCAAGACTGGCAAGGACATGGGATAGAGAATGGCAGACAGGCTAAAAGGATTAGGGTGGAAGAGACAGAAAGCAGCTGTGGGAAACAGAGGTAGAAGGGAGTTTTTAGGGTGGTCATTCATTCCTGCAACAAATATTTATTGAGCTGCTACTCCACACCAAGCACTAACGACACAATAGACAGGGACACTTTCCTGCCATTAAGAAATTTACCAATTGATGGTATTTAAAAACTGAGAGAAGGGCCATCAAGAGTTTAATTCTGCATAGTGGCCCCTCTGGCAACAGTTAATTTCTGAACCTGAGGTCCTCTGACTTCAACTTTTAGCAGCACCAGATACACGCCCTCTCAGACTCATTCTTTTCCCCACCAGCATGCCAATCTTGTTCCTAATTTAGCCCTTAGAATAAACCAGGTTGTCAGTGTGCTATTCCCTAATCCCTTCTCACCCCGGCAATTGAAACTGATGATTGCAATATCGCCGAGTTCCTTGTTCCACAATCTATTGTGCTCAGAGTGTGGGTAATCACTGTCACAGACAGCTTACGGGAGCTCACAGAGCCAACACCAAGTAAACAACATCCCCCTGACCCTGCTCTGGTCTGGCCTATTTCAACAAGCACCTGCAAAGTCCTTATGACAGAGTAGACTGCCCCTGCCCCCCACCCCCAGACTCACAGTCCAGTGAGAAGCAGACTCCCACGGGTTATTCAAACAGTACGGGGGAAGCCAGCTAAAGTGGGTGGGATGTGGAGGGCAAGCCAGGGGGCATCTTCCTGGAGGAGGGGCTGCTCGAACTGAATCTGGGGAGGGGGGTGAATGAGGAATTGCGGAATTAGCAGGGACAGCGGGAGGCAGCAGGAGCACAGGGAGCCAGGAGATTTTACACAGAACGGAGCTGCTGGGGTCCAGGCCAAGTGCAGCAGAAGATGAGGCTGTAAGGGACCCCGGGGCCCACCCCTGGAGGACCTTGTTAGCCAGGCTAAAGAGCCTGAGTTGCTTCGGGAGCTGAGGGAAAGTCAGTGAGGGATGTTTGGCAGAGGACGCCAGTTCCGTAGCTGCGGCAATAGTTCCGGGAGGTCTGAGTGAAGGGATGATTGAACCAGGTCACCCAGATGCAATCGTGGGGCCCCTAGGACACACTGCAGCAGGATATCTGATGGCAGGCTCCATAAACCACCTTTTTAATAAGCTTCCCCAGCTCTTAACGTGTAAAAGCCACCGAACAGGATTAAACAAGCCTGATAAAGGCGCCAGCGAATGCCTCACTTGGCTTATAATGCAGAGTTTGATCCATATATCAGTATTATATAGCCAACTTCTATAATACTCTTAAGAACACCCTTAAAAGATTGCAATCTCAGGGATCATGGCAAAGAACACACATTTGTAGCAAAAGTCTTCTGTTTTCTATTAAACCCTATGACATTGATCATGGCAACTCCTTGGCACGCAATCCACTCCTTTTTACACATTTCGTCAGCCTAACTCGAGTTTAAGCAGAAAAGGGTACGGAAGAGAACATGAGGACTTGGGTAGCTAACTGACCCACATTCTGAACCACCCCTGCTCTTGACCAGCCATGGAGCTTTGGGGAAGCTGGTCAGCCCTCCTGGACTTGAGTTTGGGGAGTCAGCTCATCTTGGATCACCCAGAACTTTCCAGGGTTTAGTGTCGAAGGTCCTGGGTTTCAGGAAATCCCTCATCACGGGCAAACCAAGATGAGCTGTCTCTTGCAAGCACGACTCTTTAGTTTCCTCATTTGTAAAATAAGAGCTTTAATACCTGCCTACAGGGATGTTGAAGGACTTTTCCTCAGTGCCAGAAACAGACACAGTAGGCGGTCCAAAAATGCCAGTTCCCTGGTTCACTCTTCTGTTGCCTGGGCTCCCTCCCCTAGGCTGCAAATAAAACACATCCATTTGGTTGGAGGAAGCAGTTTGGCTCACCAAGTGCTTCCGTGGATGCCATGTCCTCCGATTCTCACAACTACTCTGCATGGGAAATAGGGCAGAAGCTGTAGGCCCACCTAATATGGAACTGGAAAGTCAGACAGGTTAAAGGACTCCACAGGCAACCTCCTTCCCCACAACCTTTCGAGTTTCTGCCCAGGCCCTACAGAAGAAAACAGCTACCCGTACTTCTGCTCCCTTGGGAGGAGCAATGGCCAATGGGATCGATCGGGGTGTGACCGTCACTGGGCCACATCTCACTATTGGGTGGCATCCCCTATGCCCTCCCTTCTGCCAAGTTGTTCACGGTCTCTGTAGAATGATAGGTTGGGTGAAAACAAAGTCAGGTTTAAGCAAAAGTGTCCAGGAGACTGGAAACCTATTTAAGCCTAGTGGCCAGAGCAAAGCTTCCCAGGAGTCTGAGTTGGGATTTCAAGCCTGGCTCAGTCATCTTTAAAGCTGGGAACTTTATTTCTTGTCTAGCGAACAATCCTTTGCCAGAAGGCGCAGCAGTGGGGAAAGGGGATGAATGGTCATAGACACCCAGCAACTAGACCCCCCGAGCCACTCACAACAGACCCTAATGGCTCAGCCTCTGAACAGGTCTTAAGCCCACGGCCATTGCTTTTCCCTAGATCGTGCAGCGGCACTCTGAAAACCACACCTCGTAGGAACTCAATCAATTCTTGTTAACGTGCTCACCCCAGACAAGCGGCTTTGAAAAAAGCTGTTTTAGGCAACACGATCAGCCTTTTTGCTGTCGTTCATTAACGGTTTAGCAGCTCCGTATTGATTTCCTTGCTGCTGCTTCTGAACTTTAATTCCTACAGCAGAAAAACAAGGCTCTGTCTGCGACATTTCCCGTCCAAGTGGCGGGTAACAACCATTCCTGGGATGCTGATTTCCCCAGCGATGCTGTGAACGGCAGGACGCCTGCAACGTGTCCTCTGTCTATTCCAAAGAGTGATTTCTAGAGCAGCAGGAGGGCCCTTCCTGTGCAAGCTGCAGCCCCACCTCCAATGTCAGTTTGCAGAGCCTTCCAGCTCGGGCTTAGGAGTCCGGGGCGACCAGCCCCTTTCCCCCACCCTCACTTGCAGCCATAGGCTTCAAGAAGTTGCTGTCTCCTATTTATGTCATGTTTGCTGCATCCAGGGTTCTCTTAAATGTTAATCCCTAGCAATTTGAAAGGACCTTAACAATCTTCTCTGGGAAGCACCGCTGATATTTTATCCCCTCTACAACATCCCCACCAAGTGGCCATTCCAGTGTCACTTGGACACCTCTGAGGACAGGAAACTCACCCCTTCCGTAAGAAAGCTACCGCCTCTCAGGAAAGCTCTGGGACATAGAATACTTCATTGTGTGGGATCAAAATCTATTTTCCTAAAACAGGCTTTCAACTGGACTCTCAGCACATCCCAGCACGCAGAAAGGACAAGGACCACTGAGTATCACATTTTCTGGCACACTGTAGGTGCTCAATGTTTATTAAATTAACACGTTCAGTCCAGCGTCACGGGGTATCTAGCTCGAGCCATGCATCCTCTGGACTAACGCGGTATCCCCAGATGGGAACAAGTCACGGTGATGTGGAATCCAGCAAAACACCAGCTTCCCTGGTTGTGCTTACTCTTGCCTCCGCAAAATGAATGCCCTCCCTGTCCAGGCAGGCCTGAAGGGGGCTGTTGAACTCAGGGTCTACAAAAACAACGGAGGGACTTGAGCATCTAAACCCACGGGTGCTAACAGCTGAGTTCATGTGTTGAGAGACGGTGCATAATGGTCTGTGAGCGGACTCCAGGGCCACCAAATGGCTGGGTGACTTGGAGTAAGTTACTTAACCTCTCTGGGCTTCATAGTTTCCTCTTCTGTGGGAGGGGGTCAGAGTAATAATTCCCCTCTCCTAGTGTCACTGTAAGGATTGAGGTAATACAAGAAAGGTACCTGAAATGAATGTCGGCTGTCATTATTCACGCCACGTACTGCTCCAAAGACACCTGTGAAGAGCAGACAGTGGCTTTCTCTGCCAGATCCCTGCTCCTCATCACCAAAGACCTGGACCAGATCCACGACACCTGTGTGGGTACGGAACCGCCTCCATGGTGGCTCCCTCTGGAGTCCCCATGTGCTCTCTGTACCTTCATCCCCAGTAATTGGATATGAGTCCCTTCTGTGCAATAGGTATTGTGCTGTGCACATCTGCGCATATCTTCTATTTATCTCATGAGGGGAACCTCAATATCCCCATTTTATAGACCAAGAAACTGAGGCTCAGAGAGGTTAAGTAACTTCCCAAGGATGCACAGCTAATCCATGGCAGAGCTGGTATCCAGTCTTTGAGCTACCGGCTCCAGAGCCTGGGCTCTGTCTACTGTTCTGTGCTTTCTAGAGAAAAGGAGCCAGTCCTTTAAATTGTGAAGGAATAATTGTATCTTGCAGGACATGTCCCAGCAAAGAAGCAAATCTCCCGGAGCCACTCAGGAGACCCCAGGGAAACCCCACTCGTGGCCCATACCTTCTGTCTCTGCAGTTAGGAAGCACGGAAGTGATGCTGAGGCCAGCGGTTCATGAGGCTGGAGGCTCATCAATGGTCCCTGGCAGCCAGCCTGGAGGCAGGGCTCAGAGTGACAACTGGTGCCCAATCCGGATTCCAGGGCATGGCCATAGGAATGGCACTCTCAAAATGGAGCTGTGGGGTCCCAGTCCCTCCAGCTGAAACCCCTCACCTATCACCCAACAGCCACACTCAGAGCCCTTCCTTCTGCTTTCGACCTGTACTCCAAGCCCCTGTTCCAGGAACTGGGATCCCCGGCTCCTCAGGTAAGCTTGGACCCTCTTTGCTCCTGCCTGCCCTTCCCTGCCCCCACCGCTGTCGCTCCAGAACGAAGCTATACACTATTCACTATTCACCTGGCCTGCAACCATTCAACAGATGGATCTGTGCTCCTCCCACCCTAAGGTCCAAAAGCACTCACTGCTCACCGCACACCATCACCCCCATTCTCGCCTCAGCCACAAAGCCAGAAATACGACAAGGATGGGAGAAGGCAGGCAAGGTAAGAAAAGCAGCTGGCAGGTTTTTGCACCCATCTGGGTGAAAGACGGCAATGGACCAGGAAAGGGGCAGTAGAGCTGGACCGGAATGGCCCAAGATACTACAGCCGGGAGAATGGAATGCAGTGACCACGAGCAGGCAGATCAGAGTAATTAACAGGATGCTGCCGTGGGCAGCTTCTGAGATGCTCGCAGTGATCCTAGCTGCCTGGTGTTCGGGCATTTGGTATTCATGAAACTCCCCACTTGAGTGTGGGTTAGACCTAATGACTCATTTTTAACAAATACACTACAGCCAAAGTTACTGAATGTCACTTTTGAGATTAGGTTGTAAAGACGCCCTCTTCCAGGACACCAGGGTGGCTCAGTTGGTTAAGCATCTCTCTTTGGCTCAGGACATGATCCCAGGGCCCTGGGGTTGAGCCCCATGAAAGACTCCCTGCTGAACAGGGAGTCTGCTTCTCCCTCTCCCTCTGCTTTTCCCACCCCTGCTCATGCTCTCTCTCTCATGCATGTGCTCTCTCTCTCAAAGAAAGAAAATCTAAAAAAAAAAAAAAAAAAGACTCCCTCCCATCTCTGTCATCACCCACTCTAAATGCAGGCAGCTGCCATGCTAGGAGCTTCCCTAATGGGGAGGCTCACATGGCAAGAAATTGGGAGATTTCCAGCCAATACGCAAAGGATTAAGCCCAACAACCACCACCTGAGTGAACTTGGAATTGGATTTTCCTCCAGTTGAGTCTATACTTTGTCAGCCCCCGCTGATAATGTGATTATATGTCATGAGAGACAAGGAGCCTGAGGACCCAGTACATCTGGCTCCCTCTTGACAGAAACAGAGCTAATAACTGTTTGGGGGTTTTGTTTGTCTTTTAGGGTTTTATTTATTTGACACAGAGAGAGTGAGCAAAAGAGAGAGAGACAGAGCAAGCACAAGCAGGGAGAATGGCAGGCAGGGAAGAAGCAGATTCCCTGCTCAGTGAGGAGCCTGATGTGGGGCTCGATCCCAGGACCCAGGGATCATGACCTGAACTGAAGGCAGCCACTTAACCGACTGAGCCACCCAGGCACCCCAGAGCTAATAAAGGTTTTAAGCTTCTTTGTTACACAGCCATAGGTAACTGATATAGACAGAGAAATGAACAAGGAATGGTTTTACAACACACAAGGAGTTTGGAGTGACCACTTAGACGTCCAAGATGAAGGAGAGAGACCCAAGTTCTTGTCATGAGAAACCAGATAGATACTGGTGCCGTTTACTACATCTAGGAACTCAAAGGGTAGAACAAGTTTTGAAGAAAAGGAAACCAAAATGAGCTTTGGCCACATTAAGTTTGAAATGCCTATGAGAGATACAAATGGATGTGTCCAGAAGGTAGTTAGATTTATGACACTGGTGTTCAGAAAAGAAATTTTGGCAGGAGACAACAACCTGAGAATCATCAAGTCCCTCTCTCTGGGGTCATTTGCAATATGATAGTATCCTCACCCATATGACAGTTCTCGAAGTATTTCAAAAGAGCTCTCCTGTCTCCCCCAAGTCTGGCATAGGCATGTCCACTTTCTTCTACTTTTTCTCAGATAGGGTAGTTCTGAGTGCCCCCACCTGCCTCTGAATATCTCAGATAGGAACTTTATTTTACCTGCTCTGCTTATATTTGGATAATCATGGGTGAGTTGGTTTTCGACTGCCTAGAAATTTCCTCAGTTTTCTGTAAAACAGGGCCATTTTTGAGGTATAAGTAATCCACAGAAAGCACTCATCAGGGGGCCTAATATATGATAAGTACTCAATCCATATCACTTATCTTGTGTAATTAGACCATCTAGAATAGCACAGTCCATAGTATGCAAACAACGCGTCTTTTTTAATTTTCCAGGAGCCACATTTTTTTCTCTTTTCTTATTATTATGTTATGTTAGCCATCACACAGTCTATCACTAATTTTTGACATAGTGCTCCATAATTCATTGTTTGCATATAAGACCCAGTATCGCCACATTTTAAGACATAAAAGAAACTGGAGAAGGAAGGGGCTTGGGAAGATGGCGGAAAACAGAGGACCCTGGGCTCACCCGGTCCCACAGTTGCAGCTAAGTATCATCCACATCCAAGTCAACAAATCAGAGAGCGATCTGAAGCCCACAGAACAAACTCCACCACTAACTATGGAGAAGAAGCCACAACTAAGAGGTCAGGAAGGTTGGAAAGGCAGAGGGAGGCTGCCCACCGGAGGAAGGGAGCTGGGTACGTGGAGAAGACAGAGAAACTGGCCCCCACACCAGAGAGCTCACACAGGAAGACTAATCTCCATAAACTAGAGAGGCCAAATTCCAGGAGATTGTATAACCAGTGGGATTTGGAGCACTGGGCGAGCCAGGAGGGCCAGTGGAAGCTGGGTCCCCGCCCTTAGAGGGACATCAGTCTGTGCAGAGAGGCAATACCAAAGTTGCAGTTTGCACAGTGCTGGAACAAACCAGAGACAGGTCTGTTCTCCCTGATTTCAGAGCATATTGGGGGACTTCTCTGAGATCAAGGGGGCTGGCAAACACTGTTTTCCTTCCCTGCCCCCGGCCTCAACACAAGGCCAAGGGGTGGGGGTAGGGGGAGGCTGCACAGACACTTGCTGCCTGACCAGCTAACAGGGCACCACACCAGAAAGTTCTTCCCCAGGACGCTCCCACTTTAAGCCCACTGGCCTCCAGCCTGGACTCAGGGCAAATTTTGTGAAAGCTGTGGGCACATCCCACCCAGCCACCAGTGCATGGCCGTCACCAAGCACTACACTGAGCCACCACTACCCCACCCCCCCATGCATACCCGGCCACAGCAGCACACAGCCCCCAGCCACCACAGCACTTGTGGGGGGTCTGGCATAGGACTAGGGGCCCAGTGCCAATGTTACTAACACCACTGCCCCGCTCCCAGGTTCCCCAGAGGGCACACCCCTCAGAGCTGGCCTGCCTGGGTCCCTCTAGCACCAGAGAACAACCGCAGCCCGCAACAGGCAGACAGTCAGGGGGGATGACTGCACTGAAACGAAAAGTGACTCAGACCCAACGGCAGGGCACATGCAACAGGTCTGGGAACAGGGGATGCTGCACGGCTGGGCACTCCAGGACCTCCTCCTGATAAAGCCACTACTTTCAAGAGCAGAAGACACAGTTGGCTTTCTTAACACAGAGAAATGGACACAGAGGCAGACAAGAGGAGGAGACAAATTTATCCCAAATGAAAGAACAGAACAAGGCCATGGCCAGAGATCGAAGAGAAACAGAGGTAAGCACCATGCCTGATAGAGAATTTAAAGCCATGATCATAAGGATACCCACTGAACTTAAGAGTGGAAGACATGAGTGAGACCCTTGACCCAGAGATAAGGAATAGCAGCAGAGCTACAGGGCTCAATAAATGAAATGAGAAACACATCTGATGGAATGAACAGCAGGATAGAAGCAGCAGAGGAATGAACTAGTGAACTACTTTCCAAGACAGAGTCATGGAAAGTAATCAAGCTGAACAAAACAGGGAAAAAAAAAAGAACTATGCAAAATGAGAAGAGACTTAGGGAACTCAGCGACTCCATCACATATACTAACTTTCATATAAGAGTCCCATAAGAAGAAGAGAGACAAAAGGGGACAGAAGATTTATTCGAAAAAATAGTAACTGAAAACTTCCCTAATCTGGGGAAGGAAACATATTCAGATCCAGGAGGCACAGAGAACTCCTATCAAAACCAACAAAAGCAGACCCATACTAGACATATTGTAATTAAGCTGGCAAAATATAGTGATAAAGGAAAAAAAATTTAAAGCAGTAAGAAAAGATGACAGTAACTCACAAGGGAAAACCCATAAGGCTAAGAAGAGATTTTCAACAAAAACTCTGTAAGCCAGAGGAGTGGCAAAATATATTCAAAGAGCTAAATGGGAAAAACCTGCACCCAAGAAAATTCTATCCAGCAAAGGTAGCATTCAGAATAGAAGAGATAAAGAGTTTTCCAGACAAACAAAAACTAAAGGAATTCATGACTACTAAACCAGCCCTGCAAGAAATATTAAAGGGCAGTCTTTGAGTGGAAAGGGGAGACCAAAATTGACAGCAGGTAGGGAACACAAAAGCAATGAAAATGAATATTCCTGTAAAAAAAATCAGTCAAGGAATGCACAAAAATAAAATGATATAAAATATTTTAAAACATACTTAAAATGTTGGGAGAAAGGAGTGAAGAATAGGTTCAAACTTAAATGACCAATTTAACATAGTATGCTACATGCAGAAGATGTTAATACAAACCAATGCCAACCATATATCAAAAAACACTAATAAATGCAGAGATTGAAGAGCAAGAAATCCAAATATATCACTAAAGTAAATCAGCAAAACATGAAGAGAGAAATACAAGGATCAGAGAAAATCTTCAGAAACAACCACAAAATAATAAAATGACAGTAAATACATATCTATCAATAATTCCTCTGAATATAAATGGAGTAAATGCTCCAATCAAAAGACTCAAGCTGACAGCCTTCCCTTTGATATCTAGAACATGTCAAGGATGCCCACTCTCACCACTCTTGTTCAACACAGTACTAGAAGTCCTAGCAACAGCAATCAGACAACAAAAAGAAATAAAAGGCATTCAAATTGGAAATGAAGAAGTCAAACTCTCTCTCCTTGCAGATGACATGATACTTTATATAGAAAACCCAAAAGACTCCACCCCCAAACTACTCGAACTCATACAGCAATTCAGTAATGTGTCAGGATACAAAATCAATGCACAAAAATCAATTGCTTTCCTATA
>CM052811.1:105586715-105606617 GCA_028533885.1 Nasua narica | reverse complement strand
TCGGTGAGCACCAGCCCCTGCTGTAGTTTGTATCGGCGTGTGCTGGCTCATACCGGAAGTCTCCGTGCGCCCTCCGATGCTGCCCAGGACCTGTTCAGAGATTGTGCGCCGATTAGCAGACCATGTACTGTTTAACTTGGCTGGCTTCCTCTGTTTCGAGCGAGGCAACCCAGGACCCCTGGATTCGGTCCTGGATTACTAGTGTGGTTTGGGCTGATGACTTTTCTTCCATGCTGGGGGTGCAGAGAGAGCTACAGACAGATTAACCTCATAGGCTGACCTGAAATGCCTTGGACACTGACAGTTCTAATGGAGATGACTGCAAAGGCAAGACCTTGTTGCCTCGTGAACCTGGCCATGTTGCCATGGGAACCAGGGTTCTGCTATCCGTCTGGCTCCCTGGAGTTAGGAAGTGTCTCGTGGGAGCAGAGGGGCCAAGGCAGACAGGGGTGTGGGTAAGAAGGCAGGAAACAGGAGATTTGGGAGGCGAGGTTAGGAGATAGGATGGGAAAAATCCCACTAACTGAGGTGGGGACTGCGTCCCCATTCTTAGCTGGGTTCAGAACTGAGCCCCAGGAACCTTTCCTTCTGGAAACACTCCCTGCCCTGGGGCTTCAGAGCAGTGTCTTGGAATTTCCTTAGCTGAAATCATCAGTTTCACTTCGCCAAGGAAACTCCCAGCAGAATGGGGTCCTGGCTGACTTCCACTCTCGGATAAACCTTGGGCAACACAGACCAATGGGAGGACTTGAGCCAGTTCTCTTTTGACTTGTACTGATTTGGACCTCTCTGTGCACTGTTTTCCTTCCATGAGTAATGGCATGAATGATGATAAGATTCTTCCAGTTTACCTCTAAGGCTCTTGTGGTAGTGAAAATACCTTATAAACTTTGCCGCCTTCAGACCCAGGAGACTTGATGACTCTTCACTTCAGGAAACCCTGGTAGGGGGTGGCCGCTGGCCCGGCTGTGAGTCCAGGTCCCTAATCTGGAGACCCAAGCCTGGCTCGGTCCATCGTTCATTCTGCGTTCCCATCTCTCTTTCTCCGTGTTTTTGTGGGCCAGCTTCTCTGTCTCCAGGTAGACTCAGCTCTGTCCAAGGTGGGGACTGTAGCTGCGGAAACACAGGAGATGGGTTCCCCCCCCCTTTTGCGCACCCCCAGCTTTTCCTGCCCTGTGCCTTTTCTGGGCTAGTACCAAAGCTGATCCCCAGCAGGAATGCGATAATCATTACTTACATACATGGCGTTTAAAAATCGAACCAATATTTATCATTATCTCAATGCCTCTGGCTTTTGCCTATTTAGAGGAGGTCTCCCAGGAGAGGATCCTGAGACCACGGTGTCAGGGCAGGTGGTATTTATAGGAGCTGATGCTAGGAAGCACCAGTAGGGGAGGCGAAATGGGTCAGGGAGGGGTAGGAAGGTCTTAAAGAGTATGTGGTCGAGAAAGCACCATGGGAACACTGGGGGCTGGTGCAGAACATGCCTCAGTTACCCCATCCAAGGAACAAGGGAGCCAGTAGCCTCAGTATGTGAGATGTGGGGGCACTGGTTGACCCTAGAGCTGGACCCAGGCAATGGGAGGTTCCACATGCCCTCTCCATTCCTGGAGTGTATGTTCTACCCACCCTTCCCACGGTGGGATCCCTTTTCAGGGACAGAGCCTTGAGGGAGCAATGTGTGGTTGAGACCATCTGGAGGGCATAAATGATGGAGCCCCATTAAGCCCTCTCTGTCGACTCTCAAGCTTTGGTAGGCGGGGTGCTGGCTGCGTGGCCGCCTGGGATAAGCCTGCTGTGTAAGCTCCCTTGCTTTATGAACCTGCCACTTATCCATCTGGAGTGGCTTCTTCTCTTGGTCTCTTCCTGCCCTCTGTTTACAGGAGGCGTGCTTTAGATATCTTTTGGGAAGCTCCTAACTTCTCAGTCCCAACAGGTTGAGGGCTCTTGGGGATGTGAAGTCCCCGGATGAGGTGCTGTAGTTCATAAACTTAACCACTTGACCATCAGAAGCAGGTGGCAGTGGTGCTGGTGGTGGGGAGTGTGTGTGAAACATTTGGTTTTTGGGGGGCTCAGTCGGTTAAGTGTCTGCCTTCGGCATGGGTCATGATCTCAGCGTCCTGGGATCGAGCCTCGAGTTGGGCTCCCTGCTCAGCGAGAAGCCTGCTTCTCCCTCTCCATCTATCTTCTACTCTCACTCTATCTCTCTTCCAAATAAATCTTAAAAAAAAATTTCAGATTTAGGCCTCTACTTGGAACAGTCTAGCTTGGTAGGCGTGTTAGCCTAGAGGATTTCAAACTAGGGCTTAGTAAATGTCCAAACATAAAATATTCCAAAACATCTAACTTTAAACAAAATAACTTTCTAGGGAAACTTCCAAGGTAAGTTGTTTTCAAGAACTGTAATTATGTTGACTTTCATCAGTTACCTTTTACTAGGTAGCAAAGCACTCAAAACTTCAGTGTCTCAAATCAGTAGCTACTTACTTAGCTCACAATTTGCTGGGGCGCAGGCCCCATTGGGCATTCCTTCTGGTCTCTGTCCTGTGTCTGGGGTGGCCTGCCAGCCAGGTTGGCCAGGGGCTGGGGGGCTGGCTGATGCGGAATGACTTCAGCTGGGGTGGCTGGTCTTATTGGACACGGGGTCTCATCTCCCATCAGGCTAGCCCAGGCTGTTCACCTAGGAGGTGTCTGGGCCGGGTTTTGAAAAAGGAGCCGTGAAGGTTTCTTAAGATCTGGGCTTGGAATTGGCATGGCATCATTTCTGCCCCATGTTTTGTTTGCTTTTTAAATGAAAATGTTTGTTTTGAGACAATTGTAGATGCACACACGATTGTAAGAAGTAATACAGAGTGATTCTGTGTACCCTTTACCCAGGACTCCTGGGTCTGACTCCTGCAGTGTTACCTTAGGAAACTGCTCTCACACCGCAGCCACGATCCAAGCACTGATCCGGCCAAGACCGAGAACATGTCCATCGCCACAAGGATGGTTCATTTCATAACCAGACCTACTTCTCTCCTTTCCTCATTCCCTCCTCCATCCTGGAAAACCACTAATCTGTTGTCTGTTTCTACGATTTTGTCATTTTAAGAATGCTGTATAAATGGGATTGTTTTGTATGTCTTTGGGATTGTTTTGTCCTGCTCAGCATAATTCCCTGGAGATCCAGCCCAGGTCATCGCATGAATTAGTAGTTCTTCATTATTGTTGAACAGCATCCCATGATGTGGATGGACCCCAGTTTCTGGAACTCTCAGCCCACTGGAGGGTGTTGGGGTTGCTTCCAATTTTGGGGCACTATGAGTACAACCTCTGTAAACATTGTATATAGATGCTTGTGTGAATGTGAAGTTCTCATTTCTCTTGGATAGATACCCAGGAGCATAATCCCTCAGTTGTATGGCGCTGCCCTGTTTAGATATTTTTTCCCACCAAATATGTTTATTTTAATTTTTCAGTGTTACAAGATTGACTGTTCATGCACCACACCCAGTGCTCCATGCAATACGTGCCCTTCTCAATACCCACCACCAGGCTCACCCAACCCCCACCCCTAGATTATTTTTTAAAAGAGAAACTGCTAACTTGTTTTCCAGAGAGGACGGATCATTTTATATTCCCACCAGTAGTATGTGAGTGATCCTTGTTCTTGACATCCTCCCCAGAGTCTGGTGGTGTCACTTAAAAAAAATTGAGTCATTCCAATAGATGTCTAGTGGTATTATGATTTTAATTTCTGGTTCCCTAATGGCTAATAATGTTAAACATCTTTTTATGGGCTTATAATCCTCTATATATCTTCTTAGTGAAATGTCTCTTTCTGTCTTTTGCCCATTTGCTAATGGTATTGCCTTTTTTCCCTCAGTGTTGATTTTGAAAGAATTCTTTGTATGTGTGTGTGTATATATATATATGTATATATATGCATATACGTACATATGTATATATACACATATACATACGCTAATCCTATGTTGGATATGTGTTCTGCAAATATTTTCTTCCATCCCGTAGCCTGTGTTTTTCATCCTCTTCACTTGGTCTTTCACAGAGCAGAAGCACTTAATTTCAATGGAGTCCAGTCTATCAATATTTTTTGTGGATCATCCTTTTGAGATCAAATCTAAGAACTCTGCCTACCTGGGGATCCAGAAGATTTTCTTCTATAAGAATTTTATAGTTTTATGTTTTCTGTTAAATAAGTCTGTTCTCCATTTTAAGTTAATTTTCATGTAAGTTGTGAGAATTAGGTCACAATTCATTTTTCTTTTGCCTATGAATGCACAATTGCTCCAGAATAACTTACTGAAAGGCTTTATTTTTTTTTCCCATTGAATTGCACTTTGTCAAAAGTTTGCACCTTGTCAAAAATCAGTTGGGCATATTTGTGTGGGTCTGTTAGGGACTTCCTTGTTCTAATATCTGATCTGTTTCATTTACTCTTCTGCCAATTCTACACTGTTTTGTTGACTGTAACTATATAATACGTCTCGAAATTGCATGTGAGTTCATCCCACTTTAGTCTTTTTCAAGATGTTTTAGTTATTAGGCCTTTGTGTTTTCATATAAATCTTGGAATAATCTTATATATACAAAAAGTCTTGATGGGATTTTGATAGTAATTGCCTTAGACCTGTACATCAATTTGAGGACAATTAAGTTTTACAGTGTTGTTTTCCAACCCAGCATGCGTTTTTACACTTATTTAGATCTTCTTTGACTTCATCAGAGGTTTGTAGTTTTTATCATACAAGTCCTGTTCATGCTTTTATAATTTTCCTTCAACCATCAAACATAATTAGAAAACTCAAGAGAAGCAAAATCTATCGTAATTACCCACATTCTTGCTTGTTGATGTTCCAAGGTTCTCTTTTTAATAATTTCATTTCTATTTCTAGAACTTTCCATAGCTGTTCTTTTTGGGTAGGTCTCCTGGTGAGAAATTTAGTTTTCCTTCTTCTGGGAAGTCTTGATTTCTCCTTCATTCTTTTTTTTTTTAAAGATTTTTATTTATTTATTAGAGAGCGAGAGACTGAGAATGAGAGGGGAGAAGGTCAAAGGGAGAAGCAGACCTCCCGCAGAGCCGGGAGTCCGACATGGGACTCGATCCCGGGACTCCGGGACCATGACCCGAGCCAAAGGCAGTTGCCCAACCAACTGCGCCACCCAGGCGCCCATTTCTCCTTCATTCTTAAAGTATGTTTTACTAGATAGAACATCTTTCAGTGCTTGAGAAATGTGCCATCATTAAAGTTCAGGGTTTGCTCCACTTCATGAATCTGCAAGGTTCCGTCTTTCACCATATTTGGAAAGTTTTGTTTTTGTTTTTAATATTTTATTTTTATTTTTATTAAAGATTTGATTTACTTATTTGCTAGAGAGCGAAAGCACAAGCAGGGGGAGGGGCAGGCAGAGGTAGAAGCAAGTTCCCCACTGAACTAGGAGCCCAATGTGGGACTCGATCCCAGGACCCTGGGACATGACCTGAGATGAAGGCAGATGCTTAACCGACTGAGCCACCTGGGTGTCCCCATATTTGGAAAGTGTTCAGCTGTTATTTCTTTGAGTACTTTTTTGGACTTGCTCTTTCTCCTCTTTCTTGGACTCAACACAAATGTTAGACCTTGTGTTAAAGTACCCAAAGTCTCTGAACCTTCCATTTTTTTTCCTCTTATTTGTCTCTCTGTTGTCCAGATTGGGTAATTTCTATTTTTATGTTTTTCAGTCCACTAATTTTTTCTTTTATTCTGCTGTTGAGACCATCTATTGAGTTGTTAAGAACTTGAGTTACTATATTTTTCAGTTCTAAAACCTCCATTCAGTTCTTTTTTTCCCTTAGACTTATTTTTTACATTTGTTTCATATCTGTTCATAATTGCTCATAGAAGCATTTTTATTATGATTGCTTTAAAATTCTTCTTGGATAATTCTGGGATGCCTGGGTGGCTCAGTCATTAAGCATCCGGATCTTGATTTCAGCTCAGGTCATAATCTCAGGGCCCTGGGATTGAGCCCTGAGTTGGGCTCCTGCTCAGTGGGGAGTCTGCTTGCACATTCTCTCTCCCCCGCTCTGCATCTCCACCGACTTGCATACGTGCACACACAGTCTAAAAATAAGTAAATATATCTTAAAATTCTCATCAAATAATTCTACCTCTTATTTCATTATTGGCATCTATCAGTTGTCTTTTTTTTTTTTTTTTTTACATTTAGATTCCTGATTTTTGTTATGTTTTATTTTGTATTGAAACCAGGACGTTTTGGGTATTAAGAGACTCTGGATCTTATTTAACTCTGTTTTAGCTGGCCTTTTCTGATACCTTACCATTAAGGGGTGGGGGGATGCTGCCTTATTAATAGTAGGTAGGGGTTAACATCTAGATTTCCACTTAGACTTTGTTGACACTTGAGTTCTTCAACATTCTTTTGATCATGCAAGTTATAAGGCCAATCTGGATTTTAAAAGAGTAGACTCTACCTCTTGACGGTAGAGCTTGAGAATCGTTGGAAAAGGACATGGACACCAGGAGGGAAATAATTGTGGTCACTTGCTTTAATGATTTTGGCTATTAGTAGGTAATATTGGGAAGCAGCTACCAAAAGAATAGCTTTGATTTGGGAATAGTTGATCTTAAGTTATTTCTTCTGTCAATGACTTCATAGCAGGGACAGTTGTGCAGTAAATACTTAGTATGTGACAACAAAACCAAGTTACCAATTTCTAAGAGAATGTTTATCTTTTTTTTTTCCCCCTCTGTAGCTGGTAGATCTATGTCGAGCTTACCCAAGGGCATATTTGAATTACTAAAATACAAGTTAAAAAGAAAGGTGGCTAGTACATTTCCTGTTTTGTTCCCCCACTGAAAATTATCATCTTAGCTGTCAAGACTTTATTGACCCTGTCACACGGTATTAGGGACTGCTTCTACCTGAGCGTAAATAATCAGAGATGAATACTGATCTTATGTAGCCCATGACAGATTTCTGTCTACAGAAGAAAAGACAGTGAAAACTGCACTCATGTGTTCTTTGACCAGCCTCTCTATGAGGCTGTCTTACCCATAGAAGAATAAATAGGCTCAGTGATTATGTCTCATAGAATATTGGCTGTAAAGATGAGAGGGGCCCATCCCTGCAAGAGGGTAAAAGTAAAGCAGATTGTTAAGAGTTAGATTTTCTAACCAAAGCAGTCTCAAATGGTCCTGGAAGTAAGAGATATTAGGCATGAATTTTTCAGAGTTTGAGCTTTTAAATACATCTTATTTTTGAAGGAATGTCATGAGACAGGCAGCAAGAAGACCTGGGTCAAAAGTTCAAGGCACTTGACTTTGTTTTTAGAGGGAAAACATAAATCACTGTTCCAGCTTTCATGTTTCCTCGCATTGGAATCCTGGCTTGGGACACTGTGACCCGGCTTCCTCACTGTGGCTCTTAGGGGCCCTGTGATTTTTTTTTTTTTTCCCTCTCTCCAGTTCTCTCTCTCATCCCTTGCCTGTACACATGCACTTCATGAATTTTTTCTTATACTTTGGAATGTTCTTCCCCTACTTGTCTCCTTTGCTAAATATTACTGACTTTCGAGACTCAGTTCATGAGTCCTACCCTGATGCAGCCTTACTGACCCATTGTGCAGAATTAACCCCCTTGTTCTTTGCATCCCATACTCTGATTTTCCGTGGTTTCTCCTAGAAGCCGGTATACTTTACCCTTTCATTGCCCACGTCCCCTTCTATAAAGTGAACATTTCTAGGGCAAGGATGGGGTCCTCTCCACGTGCCTAGCACATTGATGGCCATCTCTTTATCAACCAGCCAGGGATCTCTGGGCCGTGATGCGGTTTTCTCTGCAGCAGATCCAGACCCTCCACTACACAGCTCCTGGGAACGGCTCATTGCAGTTCCTACTCCGTCCTGAGCTTCACAGCCAACCTCCCTTCCACCCTAGTCTGTGTTCCAAGAAGGCACGTGCCTTTTAACTTGTAGCAAAGCCCTGCACACGTTCTTTTTTTTTTTTTTTTAAAGATTTTTTATTTATTTGACACAGAGAGAGAGAGATCACAAGCAGGCAGAGAGGCAGGCAGAGGGAGAGGGGGAAGCAGGCTCCCTGCTGAGCAGAGAGCCCGATGCGGGGGCTCCATCCCAGGACCCTGAGATCATGACCTGAGCTGAAGGCAGAGGCTTTAACCCACTGAGCCACCCAGGCGCCCCGCCCTGCACACATTCTTAATTACATTTTCCACATCACTTCCTGGAAGTGGAACTACTGGTTCAAAGTGTATGATGAATTTTACAACTTTTGAAATGTATTGTCAAATTGCCCTCTAGAAACGTTATTCACTCCCTTCATTTCCTTGAACACTTGCTATCACTCAGTGTTATCATTAAGGGAAAAAAAAAAACCTTTTTCCAATTTGGTAGCCAAAACAATGTTCTTATTTTTATGCACTAAACTTCCATTAGCAGGATTTCCCAGAGGTTGAACAGACATTTATGTAAATGCCTTCTCCCCTCCTCCTAATTTTTCCTGGACATCTCCGAGTTCCATGGGGGCAGTTGAAGGGATCTCTTTCCCTGCATTTGTGGTCTTCTTAGACAGGGATCCTGGGAATTCCTTCAGGTTCTACTACCATCATGTAGCTGGTCTCTCTGGGCTGAGCTCTCTCATCTTGTTTGGTATTAGGAGATTAGAAGTGGCCTCCACAGGTGGCGAGCAGAGCAGTAACTATAACTGGGAAAACAAGCGAGATCAATATCTAATCCTGTGCAGCCAGCCGACCCTTTCAAAGCCTCATCTGTATTGATTTCTGTGGGCGACACTTCCCTTTCTTGGGTAATCAGTCCCTTTGCTCAGCAGGTGAAAAAGCGAGTGTACTTATTCTGGCTTTTGTAGGAGCAAGGATGGCTACTTAACTCTGAGCTGCTGGAGAGGAGGGAGGGAGGACCAAGGTGGCCTCCTTTGGACTAAATTCTGTTCAATGGCCTGAGTGTCATGGATATTTACCTGGTCTCATCCTTGTTGAATGAAAGCTCACAGGTCCTGGGGGGAGGTGGCTATGTCAGATGAATGTGGCTCGGCAGGAACATGGTGGGCAGGAAGTTCAGTGGAAGAGAATGAACTTGATTAAATGCCCACTGGCACTTCTGGTGAGATCAGCATTATGCTTTTCATTCTACGGATGAAGAGCTCGGTTCAGGGAAGACAGGTTACTTACCCCAAGTCACACATCTGTTCCTGTCAAATCTGAACCCAGATTTGGAGGACACTGACATTATTACCCAACCCTGTATCCTACACTCTTACTCTGAGGACCTAAAATCTAAAGTCCTGTCAAAAACTACCTGGATGAAAAATATTTCTGGGGCATTGACAAGACACTAGTGCTTTTAAGTTAGGGGCAAGGGCACATTTCATCAAGTATCTGAAGGACTGCGATAGGAAAGAGAAGTTGAATTTTTGTTGTTGGTGCATCAAAGGACAAAAGAAGGAGGAGAGTAGAATTTACAGGGAGGCAAGTAATGCCTTCACAGAAGGAAATACTTTCTAAGCAGCTGTAGATTTTTAAATTTAAATTCAAGTTAACATAGTGTATTATTAGTTTCAGGGTTAGAATTTAGTGATTCTTCAGTTGCATATAACACTCAGTGCTCATTCCATCAAGTGCCTTCCTTAATGCCCATCACCCAGTTACCCCATCCCCCCACCTGCCTCCCCTCCAGCAACCCTCAGTTTGTTCCATAGAGTTAAGAGTCTCTTTCAGTTTGCCTCACTCTGTTTTTATCTTATTTTATTTTTCTTGCCCTTCCCCTCTGTTCATCTGTTTTGTTTCTTAAGGTCCACATAGGAGTGAAATCATACGGTGTTTTTCTGACTTACTTTGCTTAGTACAGTATCTTCTAGTTCCATCGACATCACTGCAAATGACAAGATTTCATTCTTTTTGATGGCTGAATAACATTCCCTTATCGCTATCTATATACATGTATGTGTATATTTGTGTGTGTGTGTGTGTGTGTGTGTGCACGCACGCATATGTGTGTGTATACAGCTGTAGATTTTAAAGGAATGGGTGCCCTAAGAGCTTCCCTAATATGGAGGTATGTTTTGCAGAACTCTGTAGTTTTAACAAAGATGTTCCTTTATCATGGGGTACCTGGTGAACCCCTACTCATCCTTTAAGATTCAGTGCAAATGCCATCCATCCATTCTCTGTCCATCCATCCATCCGTCTTTACAAAAGTATTCACTGAATGCCTCCTATGTTCCAGGGAATATGTTAGAAGCTGGGAATCCATGATGGAAACAGGCCCAGTCCCTGGACTCACGTAGTTTATGTTTTGCAGTAAATCTCTCTGTTGCTGTGTTGGATACCTGCCTACGTGAGAGCTCTCAGTTAAGCCTCCTCTGTGCTCCCACTTCCAACTGCCTGAGGCTTCCTCTGGCATCTAGAACCTGCCCCACAGGCAAAGCTCAGCAGCCCAGAAGAGCCAGAGGATTAACCCCCTCGTGGAGCACCGCTTCACTGGTGCCTAATGGGAATTTGTATGTCAAATACTCAGATCCCTCATCCCCCAGCTGTGTTCTACATTGACTCCCAGAGTTCCCTACTGTGATTAAGATCTAGCTGCCCACCGTGAAACTGGTTGATAATACACCTGACATTGGTTGCCACTTTCCCACTTCCCCATTGGAGTTTCCTGAGATCACCTCCCAAATAAACTCCTTGCCCTTGCATCTTCTCAGTGTCTGCTTCTGGGAAAATATAAACTAAGATGCTCTTGATGGGTCATAGTGGTTAGGAGGAAAAGAATCACGTTAGAATAACCACAGTGACAGAGGCAGTGGTCACTGCACACAAGGCACGTGTGTACAAGATTTTGTGGAGGTAATGATGTATTTGGTGTTTTAGTTAGTAAGAAAATGTGAATGCACTCATGGTTTTTCTTTTCCCTCGATACCATAAAGAAAGAGCAGACCCACCCAGAGATGAAGGCAGACAGATGAGGGAATCAGCATTTACTCTGGTGTCTGGCTGTCTTCCAGAATGTGAGCTCCGTGGGGGCAGCGATCATATTTTCTTCCCCGCTGTAATTCACGGACCTGCAGAAGATCTTGATTCAGAGCAGGCAACAGCATCGTGGAATTGACTTGTAAATTCAAGTATTCTCTTTATGGATTGCAATTTCCTCCACCATATTTAACAAGAACAACTACTGCAACCATCACCACAAAAATTTGTTGGTGATTTTTCACAGATGGTGCACCGTGGTTGGTGCTCTGCATACATTCTCTCAGTTACTACTCCCGGTGTCTCTGGGGTGGTTCCTGTGGCAGATAAGGGTCATGCCCCATCCTCCTCCCCACGGCCCACCCGAATCCACCAGCAGCTCCGATTCCCGTCCGTGAAACCGCTTTACCTCAGGTACCTCATGTCACCATGGAAACCTGGCCTACTGCACAGAGAGAAGCCTGAAAGTAGAAGTTAAGATCTTGGGGTGGGGAGCGGGGAGAGAGTGGCATCAGTGGATAATCTGCCCCAGCTTCTGGCCTGTGGGAAGTTTCTGTGGGGCACATTTTGTACCATTTGTCAGAGCTCCCCTTGTGGGATTGAGTGCTAGTGGCCCACAGCAATAACCTCCTCATGAATGCTTGCTCAGCTGGCTTTCCTCTCATCTCGGGCTTTCTCCACCCTTCCACCCTTCACGGAATCACCAGCTTCCAAGTCCTTCTCTCCTGGTCCACTGTGAGGAAACCAAGCTAAGATAACCATCCTTTTTACAATGAAGGAAATGGGTATTTGGAGAGGTCAAGTGTCTTGATCGTGGCTGCTGAGTGAATAAGCGGAAACCCAAGATTCAGACTAGGTTTTCCGAATATGATCATTCAGTTCCATGTTGTATCTCAAAATAAGGACAAAAGTTGTATTTGGTCCCAAGTAGGTTCCCGCCTTCATTCATAAGCACCCGCTATGGGCCAGGCTCTCCCTCAGGAATGAGAACTAGTGAAGAGTGGTATTGTCCGATTCCCAAGTAGATTAGTCTTGTAGGGGAGTGTCTTAGTCAGGCTGCTAGAACAAAATACCATAGACTGGTGGGCTTAAACAACAGACCTTTACTTCTCACAGTTCTGGAGGCCGAGAAGTCCAAGGTCACGGTGCTGGCAGATTTGGTTTCTGTGGAGGGCTCCCTTTTTTAGCTTGCAGATGGCTGCCTTCTCACTAATGTGCTCACATGGTCTTTCCTGTGTGTGTGTGTGTGCACGCGCGTGCAGAGACAGCAAGCACGAGAGAGAGCGAGAGCGCGAGTGAGCGAGCTAGCTCTCATGTCTTAAAAGGGCAGAAATAGTCCGGTTCGATAATTCAAGAGCACAGTGGAAAAGTCAATGATATGATTATTAATCAGCTCTCTAAGAGCAATAACTTGGTAATTATATTTTCATACATTCATCAAGCATTTAAACCTGATTCTTATACACAATGGGGCCATAAGAAGGCAGTGTTAGTTGGTTCATTCTGTATTCAGTTTCCAAAGATGTTAACTGGCATTTAATAGTTTGGTAATTGATCTATGTCATCCTAAATTATTGGTACAACCTTCAGCGGGGAAAGGGAAAGTATTTCTGGAAGTCCAGTGCACCATCAGTGTTTAATTGCTGTCCCTTACGGATAAAAATTAGGTCACTCTAAATTGTCACAAACAGTCGAGGGAAATAGCTGCACTCTCACCTTTTCATGAAATAGTCTGGGGTGGGGGTAGCTCGCTTGTCCTCACAATTGTGCTTTTGGTAATTATATAGCATTTGTCATTTTCCTTCTTTCTTGTCCGTGCTCACTGTGGTGTCCGTATCATCACGGATGATGCCCAGAGGTCACAGACATCATGGCATCAAAGCCCTTCTTGCTGCTGCCCGCTGATGCATTGTTGGTACTTAAACCTGGGGACCGAGGCACAGAGCAGTGCCTTCCTTCTCTGGCTGCCAGTGTAGCTGGCAGCCTGCACCCTCCTGGCCCCTGTCACTCCCAGGACCCCTGTCTGCCCGCCCCTGACTCATAAGGCAAGCTTCCACAGGGGGGATGCTTTTCTATTTGAAGAGCGACCTCCACGTGTCTCTTCATCTGCAAAGTGGGGGTACTGGTAGGTTCGACCTTAAGGGCTGTGGCAGACACTCTGTGTTCTGCCCACATCTCTCTGGCTCAGTTCTGTGCATGTTGGCCTCACTTGTCATTGCCGGCACCTGCATTTCTTTTCCTGGGGGCTCTCTGATGCTGCCAAAGACGTGAGCATGACTGCTTGAAATGCCAAGGAATGAATGTTCCCCGAGACCGGCTTTCAGCCAGTGACTAAAGGGAGTAATTGTATAAATATTCCAGCTCCTTCACTCTTTGAATGGGTAGCTGGTGGGGCCTCATCTAGACAGTACCCTGGAGCTCCTTGCTGGTAACGAAATCCAGTTGCTCATGGTGGTAACTGCAACAGCACACCCTTTTCTGACTTCCTCCCTGTCTCATTTCTCCCCCACCCCCACCTCTTGCAATCACCTCTTAAACACTTGCACTCAATTTTTGCCTCTGGTTCTGCTTCTTCAGGAACCCAAACTAAGACTCAGGGTTGTCGTAAAGGTCAAATAACATATGCACGCATACCTTGCTGCAAAGTGTATGGACATACTTGTCACCCCGTGAATATTTTGTTGAATAAGTATATGGAAATCTTAAGGTTTTACCTGTTACTATTTGAAGTCTAATTTTGTACTTTTGTGGCTCCTGAACTCAACCTCCTCCTTACTTCAACTTATTTAAAAACAATTCCCGTAGTTTAATAATCCAGAACCCACTCGTTCCTTGTTTTCTTCTGCTAAAAGTTTGATTTTTCTCAAGGCAATGTCCTATGGTTCGTGTGAGGGTCTCTGACAGAAACATTCATGCATTTAGCATGGCTTGTCCCCCAATTTCGTGTACGGCGTGCACATCCCAGGAATAGCGGCTGTACATCTGCACTGAAGACACGACCTTGGGTCATCCCCTCACGTCTGGCCATGGCTCCTGTTTGCACAAGGACCCGATCACATGCACTTGTCCCGACTGTGTCAGGGTGACCCGCACATTGCCATGGGGCTCTCGATGCCTTATAACTGGACTTTGATCTTGAAGTATGTCGTGAGTCCAAGCTGAGGATCCACAGGCTAACACTGGGTGGCAGATATATTTTGTTTTGGTATAAAGAGTGGAATAAAAATTAAGGCAGCCTTTAAAAAGTGGGATCATTTCATTGAACATTCTGATTTGTCGCTTCTCTTGAAAACATGGGAAGATCTAGTAAACTTGGGCTGGAATTTCCATGTGGCAACCATCAGCTGGTGTTAGAGGTACTGTTTCTTCTCAATGGGGGCATCTGGGTGTAGGTTCTTCAGTCCGCTACAGTCACTAACTGCCTGCCCATCCCTCTTGTCCCCCCCCCCCTTTCAATTACATTAACTGTCTTCATAGTCATTGTCCTTGGCAACCATGGCTTCTTGGGGATGAAAGAGAACTATTTCCACCTCCTCCCACCCCCTATATTTTAAGGCAAAAAAAAAAAAAAAAGCCTACTTGATAAAACAGGGCTACCCATTTCTAGGTCTTAAAAAAGGATTACATTAAACAAATTAACACATATGCACCCAAAGAATGGAATAAAATTGTTCCTTACAACCTAATTGCGGAATTAATTCATGGTGCATTACAGGTGGTGGGACCTGATAATGAGACACAGGATTAAAGCTGTGTGACATTTGTCAGTTTTCTCTGCAACTAGATGTGTAACAGGCAATTGAAGAGAATGCAGAAGACTGTGTGAAGTCTTTTGGAAATGGCGGGGGTGGGGGGTGGAAAAATGGCCCTCTTGTCTTGCCCCGTTAACAGTTCTTGTTCTAAACACCTGGTTTGCTGTCACTAATTTAACGCTACTCTTGTTGGCCCTTGATTCTGGAATACTTCCCACTCTCCTTGGTCCCTTGGATACATCTGATATAAAACCCACTTCGGATAGAGTTATTGTTAATGGCCTAAAAAAGAGGAGGGGTCTCTGCGTGTATCTTTTAGAAGATCACATGTTCCTGCTCTTTGGGTAGAAAGATGTTCTATGTAATTTTCCCTCTGAGCAGCTGCATCCTGAATAATGCACAAAGGTTTGGTCTAGTCAGGAATGTTAAACACTTGTTTATCTGTCTCTCTGCTCCCCATAGCCGTGGGGGATCGAGACGAGAACAAATACTCTGCTTTAAGGAAATTAAATCCACTCAGATTAATGTAGAATTCTTGAACATCAGGGGGTCTCGGTAAAACTGTGTTTTCTTAGTTTATCCATACCCTTTTTCAACCTGAACATGATCCTAAAATACACAATATTGATGATCTTTAAACACAGTAGCTCCCAGCAAATGCCTTTGTGTTCTGGGTGGAACTGATCAGATCCCACACATGGATTAGGTATGCCATGCTTCTCTCTCTCTTAATTTTACATTCCATGGCGATTTGGCTCCCAAATCATGAGCACACTGTCAGATTTAGTGACCTCATTTCTCATCCAGGACAGCCTTAATGACACTCAAATATATCATTCATTTCCCCTATTCCAAAATATACCAACATTGTATGCCATCATTCACCCAACTTGACTTACAGGCTATTTTTTTAAAAATCATTCCCGTTCTGTCCAGACAAGGTTGATAATTCAGCTGGAACTTACATCTGCAGGAACTCAATAATTATCAAATTTGGACAAAATATTAATTCCCAACTTGGTATTTTCCTATTTTAATACTGGCCAGTTTTTCTGAAATTGGTGACTTTAATTTTTTTAAGGATAGGACAGATTTTAGACCCAATTTAACTTTTAACTTATCAGCATACTATTCAAAGGAAATGAATGTCATTTCCATGTTTGAATTCATTCCTAATATACTGGAGTGCAGATTTAAACGGTGGGCAACTACAGCACTAATGAAAGCAACAATTTTCCCTCAGCTCCGTGCTTAGCTTTGCGAAGGGACCACAGATGCTGCCCTCATGTCTGGGTTAGGTGTCCCAAGAACAAGGGCTTGAGAGAGGTCCTGCGGTCTGGGCACATCTCCTGGCAAACTCCATTTCTTCCCCTTCTTCCTTCAGTCTCTTTGAGCCAAACTCCTGCATCTTCATTCTCTTTCCTATATGGGGAGCTTTTCTCCTCCTTCGTGCTGCTGCTTTTTTTTTTTCTTTAAAGATTTTACTTATTTATTTGACAGAGAGTGCATGCAGCAGAGGGAGAGGGAGTAGCAGACTCTCTGCTGAGCAGGGACCCCGATGTGGGATTCAATCCCAGGATCCCGGGATCATGACCGGAGCCGAAGGCAGACACTCAACTGACTGAGCCACCCAGGCACCATGTTCCTTCATGCTTCTTGTGAAAGCACCAAACCATACAGAAAAATAAGCACAGGAAAAAATCAAATTCCTTTCTAACACCCCATCCACCCCTTAACTTTTCTCACTAGAAGAAACCATGGTTAATAATTGTATATGTAAATTTCCAATGAAAGGACATAGCCTCCATCCTCCCTTACCATGTTCCATTTAGATGCTGCCAGCTCTTAGCAAGTTGGAAAGTGATGCAGATATAAACGCCAAAGGATCAATTACTTGGCGTGTGGGTAACCAGCCCACCGTTGACTTGTTTTGAGATGATCCAGATCCTGCTTAAATGTATGGTGCATATTGTTTTATCTTGAGGGATCCATATACCTGCCACCACCATTCCAATCTCCTATGTTCCTTTTGGGGCTCTCAGTCACAATATTGCCTTCCTCTGGTCATCCTAATGGAGACAGAGTTTAGGCCCAGTCAGAGATCTTGTATATGATTGACAGGTGAATGCTAGGAAAAGAGGTCATCTTTATTTTAGACTATCGGCCAAGTAGGGTTGAAGTGGCCAGGGGTCCTCTTTCTCACCACGAAGGAAGAACCTGCCTGAGAAAGAAGGCTGAGCCCTGATGGTCAGATGCCAGAGTGACTATCGGACTTTCTGAGTCACAGGAGCTAATACATTCCCTTTATTTTGACGTAAGCCAGGTTGAGCTAGACTTTTGTCACTTGTGATTGAAATTGTCCTGATGTGCATGCTAAGTGGGTTGTGTTTCTTGCAAACATCTAATAGAGCTACCCACATAGATTGATGAGACTGAAGGGTCTACACACAAAAATGTGGCTTTGTAGGTGCAGCTTGTGTATAACATGGAGGTAACTGTGAAAATAGATAATACCCGGGGAATCTAATCCATGGTATTATGGTAGCACACAGAAACATATCCTGCCCAGAGATCTCCTAGAAATATTCCCTAGAGCTGGGAAAAATGGGAAGCTCCCTAGAGAAGGTAATGTGGGGCTGCAGGTGAGAGCTAGGTTTACCTTAGTGCAGACCATGAGAGCTGCAGGATGTGGCAGCACTTTTTCACTGTTCAGAAGGCTCTGATTTCCTGGGCAGAAAGGTTTGGATAAGATGGGAGCAATGTGGGACTAAGGCAGCAGAGAGGGAGCACAGAACAGCATGGGAATACAAGTCTTGGAGAAGACCCTAAGAGGAGGGACTGGCCAAGGTCACCAGAAATGTGAGATACGGAGAAGGTCAACTAGCCATAAGGTTTTAAAAGCATTTCATTTGGGAGGTGAGGGAGTGGTGGGTGATTCAGTCTGTAGGCATTAAGGGTACTTATGTGACTTGGGGATGATTAAGTGCTTATGTCTAAAGTTGTAATCTGTTGATCCCATGATCCTTGTCCATCCATCCATCCATCTGTGTGTCTATCTGTCCGTCCCTCCATCCGTCCTTCCATCCATCCGTCTTCTCAACCATCATCCACCCATTCCCAAACATTTATTGGGCTCCTATCTTGTGCCATGGCTTGTATTACTTGGGAGTGAGAAAGATGAGATGTCCTTTTTTTTTTTTTTAGTACTTATTTGAGAAAGGGAGAGGGAGAAGCAGACTCCCTGCTGAGCAGGGATCCCAGGATCATGACCTGAGCTGAAGGCAGGTGCTTAACTGAATGAGCCACCCAGGTGCCTGGATGAGAAGACATTCTTATCTTTGGGGTACTTCAGGCTAGGGTGGGAAATAGATATATAAACAGATCATTGCAACACTGTTTGCCAAGTGCAATAATAAAGGCATTTGCAAAATGCCAAGGGAAGGCATGTTGATTGTGAAGATTAAATGAGATTACATGTGTGAAAAGCACTTTGTGAGCTATTTAAATATTAGTCATTATTATAATCTTCATAACAACTCTAAGAGAAAGGCTTGGATTATTATCCCTTTAAATTTTTTTGTGTGTATCATAAAAGCCGCCTGAGTACTACAAGTTACAATATAAAGTAAGAACTCGCCCACGATTCAGTTGCTTTAATGCTGACATTGTTTTACATTTGCTAAGTTTCATTAGTGTCTTTTCCTAGAATTTTTTTTCCACATAGCAATCATGCTGCATATATCATGATATTAATTTTTCTTGTTAAGTTAAATTAGCTATATTTTTCCAGTTCCTTAGGTCACACGCATGGTGGGGGAGTTGATACATCCTGGCTCAGTCCTGGCCCAAATCCCATACTCCTGGTTCCTTATGAGTTCCTGGGACACCCCCAAGAATGGCCATATAGGTTCCTGGTCTCTGTCATGCTTCTCTCCGCCACTCTAGGCAGGGAGTTATGCCTAATATGAAAGTCATTCCTCTTTGGTTTCTCGCTGATGAGAAGCTACTCCTTTGTACGGAGCTCTGTCACCACAGTCAAGGGGAAAGTGACCTCTAGATTCACCTAAGTCACATTGATGGACCAGTTTGAGACTGCAGTAGGTACCCAAGTTGGAGGAATATGCATGCCTGCCCCACTTGCTATTCTTTTATTCTCCCTTACAGCCAATCCTGCCAACCTTTCATGCCCATCATACCACCAATACAGCTCTTCGTCAAGGTGGCCAACACCTTCTGTGTTTCCAAGTCCAGTGGCCAGTTCTTAGCCATCATCTTATTTGACTCATCAGCAACATTTGATAGAGTTGATCACTTTTTCCTCCTTGAAGTGCTTTCTTAACTGCCAGGGCACCACATTCAGGGCAGCTCCTTCTCAGTCCCCTTGGCTGGTTCCTCCTCATTTTCTTGGCCTCTAAAGATTGGACTGCTCCAGAACTCAACCTGTAGACATTTCTCCACTTAGACTCACTACTTAGGTGGTCTCACCCATTCTCTTGGTTTTATTTATTTATATATTTAGTTTTTATTAAAGATTTTAAAGCAGTCCTACACCCAATATGGGGTTCGAACTTGCAACCCTAAGATGAAGGGTTGCTCTTTCCAACTAAGCAAGCCAGGGGCCCCCTCCCCCATTCTCGTGGTTTTAAACACAGGTTGGGGGCCCCTGGGTGGTGCAGTTGGTTGAGCGACTGCCTTCAGCCCAGGTCATGATCCCGGAGTCCCGGGATCGAGTCCCACATCGGGCTCCCAGCTCCATGGGGAGTCCGCTTCTCACTCTGACCTGTTCTCTCTCTCTCTTTCCTAATAAATAAATAAATAAAATCTTTAAACACAGGTTGATCACTCCTAAATTTATCAGTCCAACTTGGATCTCTTCTCTGAACTACAGATTCCTATATTCAACTGACCAGTCAGCATTTCCACTTGGGTGTCTGATAGGCATCTCCAACATTGCTTGACCAAAATGCAACTCACGGTTTCCTCCTCATGCAACCTGCTCCTCCTCTAGTCTTTTTTTTTTCTCCCCAAATTTGTTTATTTTAATTTTTCAGTGTTACAAGATTGATTGTTCATGTACCACACCCAGTGCTCCATGCAGTACATGTCCCTCTCGATACCCACCACCAGGCTCACCCCCCCCCC
>CM052811.1:105516398-105586215 GCA_028533885.1 Nasua narica | reverse complement strand
CGCATCCAGGCTGGCCACGAGGTCTGACCAAATTGTAGCCCATTTCTTTCAAAGGCAGAATAAATTTCCCCCTTCCAAAGTTTGTAAAGGAAGATGTGCTTGGAAGGAAACATTCCTCACACCCAGCCAAGACGGAGTCTTGACAAGCTGGATGACGAAATTCTTAGAAGCTGGCCTCTTAGCCACTGCAAGGAAGCAGAAAGATCTCTAATTAAAAGCAGTCCTTCCCAGGTCGCGGGCGGGCTTCAAGCAGTCCTTTGGTCTCCAGCTGCCTCCCCGAGTCACAGAACACCTCCCACCCACAGGGAAACAAAGCACGGCCCGTGCCACCTGGTAGCTGCGGGCCTCTTCTTATCCACACTCCTGCCTCCTTAGGGGAAGAAACAGAAATATCGGCGAGCAACTTGGGCTTGGATCACCCTTTATTAATCCCTAGATGCACTGATCATTTTCCCAGTGTCTTGACCTTCTCTGACTCCACCCAGGAGGCATCTTTAGAATCAGGCCCTTTCCATGCAGGCTTACAAAAGCCATGCCAGTCAGGTCCAGGACCATCTGGGTCTGTTTGGTCCAATGACCCTGAATCAGCACGGCCTCCACGTCGTCAGAAGGGCAGGTAGGGTGCTAGCCGGCTGCCATGGTGGCTGCCGTGGCTGCTGTTAAAAGTGGCCTCCCTGACTTCATCAAGATAAAAAGCTTCTGCACAGCGAAAGAAACAGTGAACAAAACAAACAGGCAACCCACAGAATGGGAGAAGATATTCGCAAATGATGCTACAAACAAAGGTCTGATATTTAAGATCTATAAAGATCTCCTCAAACTCAACACTCACAAAACAGATAATCACATCAAAAAATGGGCAGAAGACATGAACAGACACTTCTCCAAAGAAGACATACAAATGGCTAACAGACACATGAAAAAATGTTCATCATCATCAGCCATCAGGGAGATTCAAATCAAAACCACATTGAGATTCCACCTTACACCATTTAGAATGGCCAATATCAACAAGACAGTAAACAACAAGTGTCGGTGAGGATGTGGAGAAAGGGGAACCCTCTTCCACTGTTTGTGGGAATGCAAGTTGGTGCAGCCACTTTGGAAAACAGTGTGGAGATTCCTCAAGAAATTAAAAATAGAGCTACCCTATGACCCTGCAATTGCATTACTGAGTATTTACCCCAAAGATGCAGATGCAGTAAAAAGAAGGGCCACATGTACCCCAATGTTCATAGCAGCAATGGCCATAATCGCCAAACTGTGGAAAGAGCCAAGATACCCTTCAACAGACGAATGGATAAAGAAGTCCATATATGGACTTATGTATATATGGTCCATATATACAATGGAATATTATGCTTCCATCAGAAAGGATGAATACCCAACTTTTGTATCAACATGGACAGAACTAGAAGAGATTATGCTGAGTGAAATAAGTCAAGCAGAGAGAGTCAATTATCATATGGTTTCACTTACGTGTGGAGCATAAGGAAAAACATGGAGGACATTAGGAGAAGGAAAGAGGGGTGAATTGGGAGAAATCAGAGGGGCAGAAAAAGCATGAGAGACTGTGGACTCTGAGAAACAAACTGAAGGTTTGGGAGGGGAGGGAGGTGGGGGCTTTGGTGAGCCTGGTGGTGGGTATTGAGGAGGGCACGTATTGCATGGAGCACTGGGTGTGGTGCATGAACAGTGAACCTTGGAACACTGAACAAATAAAATAAAAGTATTTGGGGTAAAAAAGAAAAAAGTGGCCTCCCTGAATACCAACCACAATTAGCTGCTGAGGCCCCTGTCAAAAGTAGCTACAGGGGGTGTTTTCCCAGACCATTGCTCCATCTTGGTCCTGAGTTACCAAGAAAATACAGAAAATCACATTAATCAAGGAAAGAGGCTTTGGACAGAAAGTTCCAGAAGCTGGAAGTTTGGAATGGCAAAGTCAGCCCCGAGAAAAAGGCTTGCCCCTCAGCAAATGAAGTGGAACCGTGCACAGCCCAGAGCCAGAATTTGTCTCTTTCACTGGCTTTTCAATCCCAGGTTTAAGAGATTTGATTTATTAAAGTTTTTAAACTTTAACCTCATAGATGAATTTCTAAGCCAACATTGATGAATTTCCCCCATCCATCATCATGCTTTAATGGGACGTGACTCTCACAAAGCACTCGGGCCTCCAATTTTGTTCAAAAATAAGTATAAAGGAATGAAGAAGAAATCCTCCAAATTTTATCTCAGAGACTACACACACACACACACACACACACACACACACAACCCAAACCCCCTAAGGCCCAGCCTCCTGCTGTGGTTGGTAGAGGGGAGGAAGACTATAGCAAAATGATAGAAATAGCCTCTCTCCCTGCTTGTGTCCCTTGGAAAAACTCTTATTTATCCTTCAAAACCCAATTCATAAGCTGCTTTTTCTTTGTGTTTTTCCCCAACCATCTGATCCCCTCTGAGTCTATTGTTGTACTTTTCACACTACGATAACTTTTATTCACTCTATCCCTTCTAAACTCCGTGGGGTCTCTGACTTTGTCCCCTGTACTCGAGAGCCTAGCACAGCACCTGGCACATAGTAGGTGCTAAATAAACACTTGTTGACTTCAATTGAATCAAGGGGCTTATTTAGGTTCTGGTTCAAGCTCTTTATCCTTCAATAGCTTCCCTCCCTGGCATCTCAGTTTCCCTGAGAAGAAGATGAGATTAACCATTTCCTACCCAGCTGTCTTCATCAGCTCTGGCTATTATAAAAAATACCATAGGTTAGGTGGTTTAAACAGACATTCTGCCTCACAGTTCTGGAAGCTAGGAAGTCCAAGTTCAAGGTGCCAGCAGATTCAGTTCCTGGTGAGAGCTCTCCTGCTAGCTTGTAGAAGGATGTCTTCTCATGGTATACTTACCTGGCCTTATCTCGGTGTGTACACATTAAGAGAGCAAGGTCGGTCTTCCTCTTCTTTCAGGGGTACCAATCTCATCATGAGGGCTGCACCCTGATGACCTCAGCTAAATCCCAAAGGCCCCACTTCTAGGTACCATAAAACTGGGAGTGAAGGCTTCAATGCATGAATTTTGAGAGGACACAAACATTCAGGCCCTAACACCTGCCTCCTCCCTAAGGCTGTTGTTAGGGTCAAAGAAGATGAGTTGGAGTAAATGGGACTGAGAACCTTGGAACTCTGTTCAGGTGTGAAGGATGATGTAAGGATAATTGCAGAGCAATGCCAAGACCGACATGCAGCCTGCTGTTTCATCACCTTGCCTCCCCCTTGACCTCCAGGGCTGGAAATCAGTAACATCTGTCAAGTCAGACTGTGCCACTTCATCTGTCATAAAATACTATTCACAAAGTCAGACGACCTTCATTTGATTGATGAAGAAAAGAGAACTTATTTTTTCCTAAAAAGTTTGCGATGACTCATTCCCTAGGATTCCCTAGGTTGAACTATTGATGGTAAAATTATCATTTTGCCATTGAGCGATCCACAGAACTCTTCTTCCAGAAAATACTAACCTAACTGGGGGTCCATCACAAAACAATAAGACACGATAGACGGATTTGCAGTCCAAAAAGATTGGAAAAGACTGGGTTAAACAAAGATCAATGATTTTCCTTCCTGCAGGACTTCTCAGAGCCTTTATGACTCAGCTAGGCATTGCTAACCTTCAGAAGTGTCACTGAAGCAGGTTTCTTAAGGAATTGGCCAAGAATGTGGGGTTTGGGATTCTGGTGATATCTATTTCTATCAATAAGAGACAAGAGTAAGCACTCAATTGGGGAATGAGTGAGGAACAGAACATGAAAAATTAATTCTAATCATAGATACCACCTGAGCCACTACTGTGTAGGATGTTGGACATTCCACACACATTGTCTTGTTCAATCTTCCCAACAAACCTTGGGGTGGAGAGCATTCCCTCCCACACCCGCCCCACCTCACCTCCTTTCTGCCATCCTTCATTGGCGTGACTTTGCCAATTACTCCTATAGCATGTGAAACCATTTTTTTCCTGCCCGTAACTATGAGAAACTTTCTTAAGGGGTAGCAGTAGTCATGTCAGAACAAACCGATATAGTTATAAATTCAAAAGGAGAGAAGAGCTTACCCGGGGATTGTTGGAGCATTCGCTTCCAGCCATAACTGAAGCATCACACTGTTGCAACTCTTCAGCCTCCGTGGGCCTTTTGAAGGTAAGATAAATATATGGTAAGTATATCACCATGTATCATTCCGTCACGGAACCGAGATGAGCATCGCTATTTTGCTGAATCGTCTATTGATATAATTTCATGATTCTTTTTCTTCTTGTTTGGCACAGACAAGTGCATGTTCCTCAATCTTATATGAAGTATGAATAAATGCACCTTCAGAAAACCTTGGTGGTTTTATCTGAGCTGAATATATAAGGAAACTAAAAATGTAGAGTTCACCATGTCAATGCAGCTTCGAGACGAGCCCACTCACCCCCTTGCCCAAGTCCCTGGCAGATTTCATCCCTGACTTACATAGAGATGCTGCAGTTACGGCTCTCCCACTCACCACCCCCCAAACTGAGACTGTGCAGTGAACAGCTTACTCGGGGTCCCCCAGTCCGCAGAGGGCAGAGCCTGAGTTCTTCTCTCTCCTTCTCAGGAACAAGGCAGACAAGCCATTATCAGACGTTGATAAAGTCAAGGCCAGCTTGGCCATGATAGAATTGGCAGCTGAAACCCAGAAAATAGATGTCAAGCCGCCACTCTCCCAACCCCTTGCTGAAGGACTGCACCAAGGCTGAGCCTGCAGCTGGAGTCAAGGGGACAGAAGCAGGTGCCTGAAGTGCAAGGAACCAGAGGGGGACAAACAGATGACTCCCACCTGGACAGACCAGGGTGCTTCTAACCAGCTTCAAAACGTGGGAATCCCTCCGCTTACCCAAAATTCTGGCCTAGGTAGATGGATTTCTTTCTCTGGGCCTCTACTACAGCTGTGAGAATTCTGGATCAAGTTTGCACACGAATTGCTAGTAGTAACTTTTGAGTCATGACTTAGATAGGGGGACTTAATCCAAATCATAGTATCAGAAAGGCATTAAGCTCTGGAATGGAGGTTTGGACACTAAAAGAAGATGCCTTTGAATATGCTTATTATCTTCAATGGAGCAAAACAGATGGGCACGTATTCCGCTCAAAAGATAGGGAAGGACGGTACTGAGGATTTCCAGAGAGCCGCGCTAAGTGGAAGTCAATGGTACAGTACCTATTGTGGCTATGTGACCGACTCAAGATGCGAAAAATGTCATTGACGTCACCTTTATTCAGGGTGCTATTATTGCCTTCATTTTGTGAGGGGAAAATGTATTCATAGGAGTCTTCCTGAGTTTGCCTCTGCCCCAGTCCCCAGTCCTATTTTTCCCATGAGTTTCTCAATTGCAATCTCCTGCTGGGGGAGGGGAGGGTTGGAATCACAATTTTTGCAGCTGGAGACAAGCCAGTGAAGCCTTTCTTCATGAATGGGACCACTGTCAGCCCAGTCACCCACATCACAGCCCTGGGGCCATCCTACTAACCGCCCTGCAATTCTCTTCCTCCCTCACCCCTGCATTACATCAGAGCTGTAATCTGACCTCTCTGACATCTGTCGACTCTGACCCTAAGCTGCCACGTGCACTAGTAAGATGTTAGTTTGTGTCTTGCTTAGGTTTCTTCCTCCACGTCCCAGCTGGCCTCCTGGCTCCTTGAGCGGGTTTCTAAAAGGCCATCTAGGAGTCCTGCTTCATCTCCTGTCGCTCTCACACATACCCTAAATTTCTGCCCTATGGAAGTTCTTTTAGCTCTGCTGCCTTGCTACTCCTGCTCTTAGTACCTCTTCCAGAACCCCACTGGCCCCTGACCCCCCAGTTACAGTCTCCTTAAAGATCTACCTCATTCTCATCTGGGAAGCCCTTTTCAGTCCTCCTCCTGCTTCAGAGTGAGTTAGGAGCTCCCCAACTTAGACGCTCCAATTAGAACGTCAGCCAGCCGTGTGACTTTGGGAACATCACAGGCCCTTTGTTGGTACATGGATATAACACCTGTTTCATGGGATTGTCCTAAGTGGCGGCCCATTATGCCTTCAGCACAGAGTGTGCCCTCAACAGGTTTTCAATGATTGGAGTGGAGAAAGGAGGGAGCTAACCGGATCCTTTTCCTCCTTAGATGATGGAGAGATGACACTAGATGACTCATGTCACTTTATAAAATGCCTGATTTCAAGCCCTATTGTCTCCCTTTCTCAAAAACTGCTAGTTATGCCCCAATACCCACTTTCTCCTTTTTTTATATACTAACAGAAACCCTGGACTCAGTTGGGCACATGATGGGCCATCCAAAACAAATACGACAATTCCTAGCCTGTCTTGTAGCTAGATGCACGCGGGGTTAAGATGCTTACGTTCTAACCAACAGGACGTAAGCAGAAGTGTGTGCAACTTCCAGTTCCTGTCCCTACGCGCAAGGAAGAGGCACCTGTGTTCTGTCCTAGCTCACCTCCCTCAGCAGACGGGGGGCTGATGGGGGGCCAGGTCAGATCATACAGAGACAGGCGATATCCTAGAAATGGAGGAGCAGCAAGTGTCAAAGCAGCCTGAGCCCCTGAGCACTAGCGAAGAAGAGAGCGGCCACACCATCGTGGCTTTTAATGTGAGAGAAAAATAAACTCATTTATTAGGCCACTTTGGGTTTCTCTTCGAGCAGTTGAAACTCCATCCCGACTAATACAATTTCAAATACATTTCCATTTAGCATTTGACTCCACAATCCCACCAATAAGGGGAGCAAAAGAGGGTAGTTTCTACTCCATTCACCTCTCCCAAACTACCGCAGGTGAGCACCCAGGTGAGGTAAGCCGTAGCTTTCAATCAGTAAAGCTAAAAGTTATAAAAATGCCTGCAGAATTATATGCCAAAGACTTCTATTATTACCATATCACTATGTCAAAATCGAAAGGCATGTAAGATTTCTCCAAAGAGGCCGTCCATAATGCATTGCAGAACTGTGTAGGTGTTTTATGAAATGTGTTTTATTCAAGCTAGGATATACAACACTAACATTATTGAAAGAAATTGAGGGTCCAGTCGTCTGCTTTTAATATGTTCATTATTCATGTTATAGTCCTTTAACCAAAAAGTAAAGTCGTATACATATTCAATTTAATTTAAATTTTTATTTTACCTGCTATTCATCTTGGGTGTCCAATGAAGAAGAAATATTCCCTTATTACTCTTATATTAGTTTCTGACAGTTCAATTTCTCTGACTGCTATGCCTCAGACAACCTCCCCTGAAAAAGCATATAGGTAATTGCTTTGATCAAAATTTCATGCCAAATCTTTTAGATTCCATGTAGATCACTGTGTGTGAACAGGGACACGTGCCAGCAGAGCCCACGGTGCCACGCCCAGAAAAAGTTTCTCCATCCAAAACATGGCCACCCATTGGGAATCACCTGGGAGCTTTAAAATCCACCGACGCCCAGCCCCACTCCAGAGCTTCACATGTAACTGGTCAGGGGTTCCGGGCTCAGAATGTCAGTGAGAGTCTCTGATTTCATAATTTGGTGGGTGGGGGGTGGCAGAAGACCTACCCAGGGAATGCCTGCTTTGGACTATTGGCCACATAGGTTTGTAGGTTTCTTATATTTGTTTTATGTGGTTTTTTTACAGTTTTTAAAAGATTTACTTTTTGAGAGAAAGAGAGAGTTGAGTGAGCAGGGAGGAGAGCAGGCAGAGGGCAAGGGAGAGAAAGAATTCTCAAGAAGACTCCTTGCTGAGCGGGAAAGCCCAATGCAGGGCTCGATCCCAGGACCCTGAGATCTGGACCTGAGCTAAAATCAAGAGCCAGCACTTAAGTGAATGAGCCACCCAGGTGCCCCGTTTTTTACAGTTTTATAGAGACATTCACTTGCCATAAAATTTGCTCACAGTGTACAACTCAATGACTTTTTTTTAAGGATTTTATTTATTTATTTATTTATTTATTTGACAGAGTGGGGTGGTGATCACAAGTAGGCAGAGAGGCAGGCAGAGAGAGAGGGAGAAGTAGGCTTCCCGCTGAGCAGAGCGCCCGATGCGGGGCTCAATCCCAGGACCCTGAGATTATGACCTGAGCCTAAGGCAGAGGCTTTAACCCACTGAGCCACCCAGGCGCCCCTCAATGACTTTTACTACATTCACAGAGTCATGCTACAGAGAAGGGAGGGAGGGAGGGAGAACAGAGAAGGGAAGGAAGAGAGAGGAAGGAAGGAAGGAAGGAAGGAAGGAAGGAAGGAAGGAAGGAAGGAAGGAAGGAAGGAAAAAGAAAGAAAACAAGACCAGAAGCGGGTAAAGCTATTGAGTCAGTTATTTCTGTCCAGGGTCTTCCACCCAGGACAATTATTTTCTTCTCATTTAAGTATTCTCTCTGGCAAGTTACTTATTTTTTCCAGTCTGTAAAAGGGGTGTGATAAGGTTGACCCTACATGGTGGGAGGCAAGGCTCAAATGTTTTCATATAAAGTAAGCACCTGATACTTGACACAAAGCAGGTAACAAACAAAGGTTTATTCTCACTCACTTTCTCTTCATAAGAGCTAGAAATGGGGCTGGGAGAGCTCAATCAAGTCATGAATGACAAAGCAAGAATGAGGGCAATGTCTCAAGACTTTAAGATTGCTGTGAAGGAGGGCCCCTGGGTGGCGCAGTTGGTTGAGCGACTGCCTTCGGCTCAGGTCATGATCCCGGAGTCCCGGGATCGAGTCCCACATCGGGCTCCCAGCTCCATGGGGAGTCTGCTTCTCACTCTGACCTTCTCTCTCTCACTCTCTCTCTTTCCTAATAAATAAATAAATAAAATCTTTAAAAAAAAAAAAAAAAAAAAGATTGCTGTGAAGGAGAGAAGTCACAGGCTGTCGGGATTCCTGCCTTAATGTCCGCTTCAGAGACAGACTCCTGGGCTTCGTGGCATATGACTCGGACCCTTCATATCTAAAACCATGCCGTGAAATGTTAAATACCTGGATGAAAATTTTAAATGCATTAGGAATGCCATTATCAATATCTTTGTTATGATATTGTACTACAGTAACCCTGTGTTGATCCCCAAACTCTATTTCTCTGTATTATTTCTTACAAACGAATGTGAATCTATAGTCATCTCAAAATAAAAGGCTTAATTTTAAAAGCCCACAATAAAAAAAATGAATGACTCTGATGAGTGGTAACTGATCCTTTGGTAAGTCACAGTTTCCAATTCTGTGCTTTCAAGGAGATTGAAAAAGTATTTAATTGAGTTGTTGATTAGCAGATCATTAAAAGTTGTTCTTCATGATTTTTTTTAAAAGCACTAGACAGAACAAGTGATTCAGAGCTGTATTTGAGTAAAAGTCAACTTGTAATAGTAGAAAAAAAAGGAATGGGTTTGTGTTTCAAATATTTAGATTTAAAAACATGTCAAAAAATAAAAATATAAAAAAATAAAAACATGTCAATCTCATTTTACAATTAGAAACACACAAGTCTGGTGTATAATCTTAGCAAATAGATTGGTTTCTAAATTCCCTAACATGGTCACTGAAAGAAGGAGCTGTGGAGAATGGGGGAAAAATCAGAAAGGAAAGGCAGAGGGAAGCAGAGAAGGACATAACATGAGGGAGACTCATTTCTCATTTCCAGAATCCATTGTAGGTAGGGAGTGGCCATGTAGGCCCTGTTTGAGGCACTAAGATGGAAACAGATTATTTGGTTATTTTTCTTTTTCTTTCTCTTTCTTTTAGAAAGAGAAAGCGAGAGAGAACACATGAGCTGGGGGAGGGGAGGGGCAGAGGAAGAGGGAGATAGAGAAGCTTAAGCAGGCTCCACGCCCAGTGCAGAATCTGACACAGGGCTCAGTCTCAGGACCCTGAGATCATGATCATGACCTGAGCCAAAATCAAGAGTTGCTTAAACCCACTGAGCTATCCAAGTGCCCCAGAAACAGATTATTTTTCTAATCCAAAGAGACATAACTAGCTTACACACAGTTTTAGCTTTTCCCCATCCTCCTGACATCTTGCAACCCAGATGATAAAAATCTCCTCGTAGAGATGGTGGACTAAGCAGCAGTTAGGTGGGGTTTGGATTCTTGGCAACCTCTTGGGCTGGCTGTACCAGCCCGGGACTCGTCTTAGGAACAAAATGAACTCCAGCTTGTTAAACCCCTCTGGTGAGCTTTCTGTTACATGCAATCAACACCCCCAGCTGCTAGACCACCCTGTCTGCGGTCGGATGGACAAGTTAGAAACATCTTCTGAGTTCTATGGCTAAAACGAAGGTTTTGTTTCCCTGTGGAATTTTATAGTTTTCATATGTGTGTAAAGAAGTGATTTGCATTTTAGCAACTCACTTTGGAACTTGAGAAATACCAGTTTCTTTGACAGTCAGCAGCTGTCTGATTGCCTTAGGTTCATTCTTTGAAAGGTTAGACCTACTACATTTAGTTGGAATCGGTGTATTCCTTGTGTTTTGAAAAATAACAAAAAATCAGGATTCCAGTTTGGAGGATCCAATTAACTATGCTGTATGTCTAGAGTCCAAAACCTATCCACACTGATATGATCACAAATACAACTAGAAATTAGTACCATCCGCTTTGAGTAAAACTGACCGGGTATTTTGGTTTGTTTTAGAAAAGGTAAATCTTCTAGGTTACTTCCTCAAAACCCCTAGGATCCAGCTCTGAAGTTTGAAATACTGATCATATCATTGCCAATCACATCATGCGGCCTGAACGTTTAGAAAGGGTGTCTTCAAGTGTCAGTTCTAAAGTCCCCACCATCTTTTTTCATTTTAAAGAAATAAACTTTACTAAAATACTAAAGATATTCTAGAATGAAGTAAAATATATATGTTTAAAGCAAGAATTTTAGATTGAGTGTTTGTTCTGCTCCTCCTCCTTGGATATAAAATAGTACATTTAAACAATATTCCTGAAGCTCCATTTGGCAACAAATGTCAAATATTTTGCCTACCCATTGCCCTTGGTGATTTTGTTTCTAGGAATTTATCACAGATGAGTGCAAGAACCTAGCAGCATAGTTCACAATAAAACAACCCAAATGCCCAGCAATAGAGGATTCATTATAGTATACCCATGTAATGAGGGCATTAAAAATGGTCTTCTAGAAGATTGCTTAACAACATGGGAAAAGGGGCCTCTGGCTGGCTCAGTCGGTTAAACATCTGCCTTCAGCTCAAGTCATGATCGCAGAGCGTCAGGCTCCCTGCTTGGCTGGAAGTCGGCTTCCCCCTCTCCCTCTGCAGCTCCCCAGCTCATGCTCTTGCTCTCTCTCTCTCCCCCTCAAATAAATAAGTAAAATCTTTAAAAACACGTACACACACAACATGGGGAAAACAGTCATAATTAAGTGAAAAATCAAAAATATATACAAACCCATTGGATAAATGTGTTATGAAAGGATATGCACAAAAATGGCTTTTTTACAGATCATTGTTATTTTCTTTGTGTTTCTGTTTTAAGTAAACATACATGACTTTTAAAAGGAGGTTGTTTGTTTTTTTTTTTTTTTTTCATTGCTGCTGCAGCTGCCATCTCTTCCTATGACCAAGTAAATTATCCTTAATGGCCTTTCATATCTCATCAGAGAGACTGGCAGGAAGAGAGCTCATCAACTGTGAGGATGGCAAGTCGCTGAGAGGAAGAGCAGACATAGAGGGTGGCAGGGAATGATGACCAGAAAGACCAAATCAAATGTAACAGGTGTAAGGACAAAGTCCTACCATGAAACCTATCTGCCCTGCTCCAGAATGGCCAGGCTTGGCTTCAAACCTTCATGGAAGAGATAATCTCTCCCAAGTCGGGTTACTGCATTTGAAGGAGAACAGGAACAAACTGGAATGTATCCTAAGAAAAAGGGCCGCGACCCAAAGACAACTGGGAGATATGCAGTGAGAGAGACAGCTGGAGGAACAGGGACGGTTTACACCAGAGAGGTGACAGGGGCGCCTGGGTGGCTCAGTGGGTTGAGCAGCTGCCTTCGGCTCGGGTCATGATCCCGGAGTCCCGGGATCGAGTTCCGGGATAGAGTCCCACATCGGGCTCCTAGCTCCATGGGGAGTCCGCTTCTCACTCTGACCTTCTCCCTTCTCATGCTCTCTCTCATTCTCTCTCTTTCCAAATAAATAAATAAATAAATAAATAAATAAATAAAATCTTTAAAAAAAAACCCAGAGAGGTGACAAGGGAGGGATGGGGAAGAGACATGGGAATCACCCGCAAACCTCTGAAGGACTGTCATTCGGAAGACAATTGGCCCAGAGTGCAGAACTAGATCTAATGGGTGGAAGTCGGGGGGGGAGACCAATTTTAGTTGAAAATGAGGTGGAATTTTTGTCTTAATTAAATTAAGACTTCCCAGGGCACCTGGGTGGCTCAGTGGGTTAAGCATCTGCCTTCTGCTCAGGTCATGATCTCAGGGTCCTGGGACCGAGCCCCACATCAGGCGCTCTGCTCAGTGGGCAGCCTGCTTCCCCATCTCTGTCTGCCTGCTTCTCTGCCTACTTGTGATCTCTCTCTCTCTCTGTCAAATAAATAAATTCTTAAAAAAAAAAAAAAGACTTCCCAACAACAGAATAGGCTATCTTATGCCACCATGAGTCATCCATCACTGAAGACATTCAAGCAAAAAATAGGTAACTATTAAAGTATTTTATAATGGAATTTCTGCATTCTGTAGGGAATTAGACTAGAAAAACCCTGATGCCTCCTTCCAACTCAAAAGTGATTCTAGAGTAGAGAACCCCTACTTGGAGATAGCACCAAGTCCCCATTCACCAATTCTTGCCAAAAATTCCCTAATTAGAGATGAACTCTTTTGGTTTTATCTTCTATGATATTAAATTATCATTTAAGATTTAAAAAAAAAACAACACTTAAAGCTACTATCAGATATAATCAGCTTCATATGAATGAGTCTACCAGATCCGTTCCCAAGGATGGGTTTCCACAGTGATTAACAAGGGGGATAAAATGGTCCTGAGCTAGGAAAGCAGCGATATCCAGGAGCCATGGAACTGGAGAGGAAAGGGATGCCCCAAGGATCAAGTTCACAATCCTGTATATCAACACACCGACTTTGGTCTTGAAACTCCATCTTAATGTTCACCCCATGGTCCAGTTCATGTGCCAATTACTTTCACTGTTTCTTTAATCCAAGGGTGGTTAATGAGCACCAGACCAGGCTCTCTCCAACGACACGCGAATGTGCCCACTCCACAATCGCCAGCCAGCTGTGCTGCTGAAATTAACTTGTTCAGCTGGCCCTCCAAATAAAGCCATTTAAAGAGTGCAATGTACCATAGAAAGCAATTTGTTTCCTTAAGATTTAGTACCCCACATGAAGATTGATTTTGATTTGAAAGACAGAAGCTACCGCAAGGTGAATAATTTTAAGTTTAACATATTCCTCCTCTCAAGGAGCCAAATGCATTAAAATTAGGTGCAAAGTGCTTCTAATTTGTCAATCACTCCTTGGATAATTCTGTTCCTGCATTACCAGGGAAATTGCCCAAGAGACCTGGCTTTTGGCTCCTTTCATCTCCACTATTCTTTTAACTTGATCATGGCTGCAGTATCCAAATGTGGCTCCACTTCTAGGAGCTGGGTGAGGGGGGATCCAGGATAAAGACAGCCCCAAACCTACCTTAAATTTGTCAGGAGGTCAGAGGGATGACAGGCCTCCTAAGTTCCGTCACACGTCAGGTTGTAGGACTGGGCACTCCATGAAACAGCTGACACAGAAGACATTCCTCCTCTGTCTGCAATCCCAAGAGTGCTTGCTAGTTCCTTCTGTCCATTGGCAAGCACTTCTCCGAGGCCTGCTCTGTGTCGGACTCTGTGCTTGGCCCCCTGGTACACGATGACCAAGGACAGACCTTACCCTTGAGAGCCTCAAACATCAGAGAAACAAACAAACAAACAAACAAACAAAAAAACCACAGCTGCCCCAAGGGGATAAGTATGGCGCAGGAGGTAAGCACAGGACCCTCTGAGACCATTAAGGAGGTTACACGAGGCCTGCAGGGAAAGGGGATGAGTTTGAGGAGTAAGTGAGCCAGACTGTCCAGGGGGGCCTATGACGCTCAGAAGGAAGAATGGGGAGAGAGAGCATATAGAGTCACACCTGGCATTTGCTGGGTCCTTCTGGTGTTTCAGGCATCGTGTTAAGCACTTTGCGGGTATGTTCTCCTGCAGTTCTCACGACGGCACAGTGCAGTGGGCTCTGGTCCAAGGTAGGGACCACGATCAGTCCTATCACACGGATGGAGAAACGGAGACATTGGTAAGTTAAATCGCATGCACACGGTAACTCAGCTTCTAAGTGAAAAAGTCAGGATTCACATTCACTAAGTCTGATACAAAGTCTGTGTCGATGTTTGCTTTCCAAAAGACATGGATTGTTGGGAGAAGTCTGAGCTGGAGAGGAAGCCGCACCATGCGGCGGTCAGGTTCAGTCCAACCTACTGATGTCAGTGATGAGATGTACGTAGAGTTCTCAGCACAGGACCCAACACGCATTAAGTGTTCAATGAATGTTAGCCAGGAGGAGGACTAGGAGCGCTTAGGGGAACGCTGAGGCAGATGGAGCCAGAGACTTCAGCGACTCTGGGAGTGTCTCAGGAGTCATGCAAGGTCGGACACTACCGTGAAGGCAGCAAGGATTCACCCTGGGTGTGGAGGTGACATGCTTAAGGTTTGGGCATAAAAAGGTGACCACCTAAAAGGCAGCTTTACAAGAGAAAAAGAAGGAATAAAAGGATCTTGGAGGTTATTTTGCCCCAGGGGAGAAACACTAGAACTGGCTGACAGGAAGCAGGGAGGGCAGGAGATGGCCTTTAAAGGATATTTAGGAGGGAAAACAGGCTTAGCAAGAGATCACAAGAAGTAAGAAAGGGAAACATTCCTGCCTTAGGGAATTAGGTGAATGGCAGTGCCCTTCCCAGGACAGGAAATGCGAGGAAGGGAACATGGCTTCTGTTGGAATGTAAGACTGAAGCGGCTGTGAGGGGATGTGGTTACATGGGGGTACGGGATGTATGCATGGGGATGTCCAACAGATCTTTAGAAACATACAAAACCGAACCCAACAGATGGGCGTGGAATAAAATGAAAGTGTCCATCTCTCCATGGCTCCAATAACCATTCATGCCAACCCAGACTCCTGCCCACAGAGCCTGAAGCCTCCAACACGACCTAGCCCTCTTTGCTGTTCTGAGTCCCGGACCGCTCGTCCCCACAAGCCCCGTCTCCCACCCCACAGCCTGCTTTCAAGTCTGCCAAATTCTGGCCATTTGACCTGCACCCCATCTCCCAGCCACAGGCTTTGCCTCCTCTCTGTCTAACCTTCAGATTCTCTCTCTGGCCTCTCTGCTTTAGGACCCCCTTGAAAAAGTCCCACAGCCTCCCGACCACTTATGGCCAGTGCGTCTGGGAGTCCAGACCTGTACTTTAACAACAAGGTGAACAGGAACGGAGGAGTAAGGTGGAATGGAGGAAGGCATGAGGCCAGCAGAGTTTGATTCCCTCTGCGGAGTCAACAAGCCCCAGATTATCCCGTGTGTGCCCACAGTGTGGTTCCATGCCACGTCTTCCATGACGCCAATCTCCTCAATCTCTTGGGATGGATTTGAGTTTCATTCTTCCTGGACTCAGATTTGGAAATGGAAGTTTCTGAGAGAAGATGAGAAGGGGGTGGGGGGTGCATGTGAACTGATCTTGGCCAGTTGCTCCACCTGCTGCTTTTGCCAGAGCTACCAGGGCTGTGAGCCCTCCTCTTCCTCAGATCTCATGCCCACCTCATGGTCTCAGGCGTTCTCTCCTAAAATATAAATGCACAAACCATATCTATTTGTGGACAGGTCACAACCCCAGAAGGATTCCAAGGTACCACATTCCTGGAATGGACAACATGTGACTACTCATGTATTCAGGTCAGTGAACCTAGAGATGTGGTAGCAAATGCAGTCAACATCCAATGAACAGAGGGATGAATGAACTCCATTATGTGTAATATTCAGACTTTCTGGCCATTGAATTAGGCTCCTCCAAAGAGGTAATGAGGGCTCCAGTCTTAAAAATATCCAAATAGATAGAAGATAGAGAAGCAAAGCAGATGCAGAGGGGACAAGTCATAGCTGAGCCCTTCCTACTCTTCGAACATGTCTCCCTGTGACTTATCCAAGGTTGAAAGGCTAGAAAACGGTCCCCTGATCTTGTCCAGCCAGGCCCAGTACCCTGGTGTCTTGGCGGCAGATGACTGCCAGGATACAGGCATTCATTGACGCCCTCCCCAAACACGGCTCTGCACAACAAGTGCCCTGCAGCACACAGAAATAATTCTTACCCTGCATCACTGATAACCATTCCGTTTTGGAAACTTGATTCACCAGTAGTCATTTCAGAGGAGCCCTCTGCTGCTTTTGCTCCACACTTATTACGGGTTAGTGAAGAAAAGGAAACTGGTCAAAATGAACTAGCTACTAATCCACGCCTTCTTCTTCCCAAGGGAAAAGCAAGAGGAAGCAATTAAGAACAAGGAAGCTGGGTCCACCAGCCCAGAGACTGCAGGGCCGGCCCAGACACAGGTCAGACATTTGGCACACAGGAACAAGGCACCCAGCATTGCCTGCCAATGACCAAGGTTCCCATCCCACCCCACAGCCAAGGCCGAGAATGCTTTGTGCCCCCATGGAGTGCTCATCCCCAAACTGCTGCATCATTTTTGAATTTGTACAGTAATAGGATGTCAGTGGGGTCATCTCTCCAGCTATCTGTTCCAGCGGTGGCTTTGCAAGAAGAGATTTGATCATTCCTGGCAGCGAAGCTGGTGCTCCAAGCAAGGCGTGAAATGACAAACAAGCACATTTGCAGCAAAGACTCCCAGGTGGCTTCACCAGCAACGATGAGGCTCAAGCACGTCCCTTGATAAAAATCTCATATTCCTTTAGCCCCACAGGAAATAGCACCACTAAAATCAGGAGGCTCATTAGAAGGGAAGTTAGAGGGGACATGAGTGGGACTATCTCAGCTCTCAGCTATACTCGAGCTGACGCCTGTCGCCGAGACAGCAGCTCTGTGAAGCACCACGGAGGGGGCATTATCATCACTGAGAGAGGCATCCTGCAACAGTATGCGCAGGGACTGGGCAGGGAGGGTCCAGCAGCAGAGAAGGTGGAGATCGGAGATGGTGGGAACAGTAAGCTGGGCTGGGGGTCCTCAGCAAAGAAGTCAGTGCCCCATGTGGTCTAGCACGGGGGCTGAGTATCTGAGCCCAGTCACGTGGCTGAAGTTCAGAGACATACTCAGATCCAGCAGAGTTAGAAAGCAGAAGAGAAACTGAGGCAGGTGTTCAGGGTTATGGAGGAGGGGAGACTGTAGCTCAGGAGCTGACATGCAGATGACTATAGCTCAGGAGTGTCTGCATAAAGTAAATAATTAACAATGTTAATTGTTAATTAATGCCTAGGGACGCCTAGGTGATTCAGTTGGTTAAGCACCTGCCTTCAGCTCAGGTCATGATCCCAGGGTCCTGGAATTGAGCCCTACATCAGGGTCCCTGCTCAGCAGGAAGCCTGCTTCTCCCTCTCCCACTCCCCCTGCTTGTGTTCCCTCTCTTACTCTCTCTCTCTGTGTCAGATAAATAAATAAAATCTTTAAAAAAAAAAAAAACAAAGGAACCACCAAACTGGCTTCTACACCAGAGAGTAATATTCCTGCCTTGTTTCTGAACTTCACATAGGTTCAAAATTACTCTTTGGTATGTACCCTTTGGTACCAGCAGTTTTCACCAGCATAATAGCTGATATACATCCGTGTCACTGTGTGTAATGGTGATTCATTCTTTTTCATCACTGTGTAGTATTCCAATGCACGAATACCCTGTGGTCTGTATATTCGTTCAGTGTTGGGTGGTTTTGTGTTTTCTGGCTATTGTGAATAGTGCTGCTGGGAACATACTCCTATTTGTCTTTGCTTTTGTTGTATGGTGGACGTACACACCCATCTCTCCAAGGTCTGCATCCAGGCCTGGATTTGTTGCCTTGTGGGACAGGCATATGTTTAGCTTTAGTAGATACAGTTTTGCTGTTGTACTTTACATTTCTGTAGCCACGTCCATACAACACAACTGTGCCCTCCACTATGTGTTCTCAGTGGACTGACCCTTTTATCATTCTGTAATGTCCCTCCCTGACTCTGGTAATTTTCTTCATTCTGAAGTCTACTTTATGCAGTTATTAATATAGCATTACTCAACTTGGAAAAAAAAATTTTCATTGGTGACAATTATTAGAAAAAGGTATCCTAACACACTGCAGTGGAGATACACAATAATAAAGCTTTTCAGATGACAATTTCGTAGTATCTACTGAAAAATGTACATACACGCCCGTTGACCTAGGGATTTTAATTACAGGAATCTATCCCACAAAAAAATTATTATACACGTGCAAAAAAAAGCTGAATGTACAGGATGCTGATTGCAGCATTGCTCATGACAGTAAAAATAAATAAATAAATAAACCCAAACAGCCATCAATAGGAAAATGGCTCAACAGACTATGTTGCATTCATATTATGCAGCCAATAAAAGGAGGCCAATCTCTGTACATGACCATGAACAGATGTCCAAGACCTTTCAAGAAAATAAAGGTTGAAGAATGATAAGCGTGGCACATGATACTATTGCTATTTTTAAACCACAAAACAGTATTGCACTTCAATATTATCCATGGGTTTGTGTGTATAGTGACTGCATAGATTGGGGCGAGGGTCCTGAGATTAGGACAGAAGATCAAAGAGAACTTTAGCCTAACCTATCCTGTTTTATTTTATAACAAGAAAGGTTTTTATGCATTACTGGTGTAACTAAAAATCAGTAAGTAGTACCAATGTTGGGTACCCCATCTCCCCCCCAACCCTCAGTTTGTTTCCCAGAGTCCAGAGTCTCTAACGAACTGTTGAACACTACAACAAAAACTAATGATGTACTACATGCTGGTTAACTGAGCGCAATAAAAAATAAAAAATTGGGGCGCCTGGGTGGCTCATTTGGTTAAGCAACTGCCTTTGGCTCAGGTCATGATCCTGGAGTCCCGGGATCGAGTCCCACATCTCCCCCTGCTGAGTGGGGAGCCCGCTTCTCCCTCTGACCTCTCCCATCTCATGTTCTCTCTCTCTCTCTCTCTCAAATAAATAAATAAAATATTTTTTAAAAAATAAAATAAATAAAAAAATTTAAAAAATAAAAATAAATAAAATAAAAAATTAAAAGGTAATTGGATTAAGATTTTAAAAAATAGTACCAATATTGGTATTGTAATAGTGCTGTGTGGCGACAGATAGTATCTATATTGTGGGGGGAAGAGCGTTAAGCATTGAGTTGTGGAATCGCTATGTTATCTATCTGAAACTAACATAACATTGTGTGTCAACTCTCCTTCAAACAAAACAAAAAACAGTACCACTGCTGATTTCTTATTTTGACAACTATACCATGGTAGTGTAAGATGCTAACAGTAGGGGAAACTGGGTGACAAGTATACAGGAACTCTGCATTATCTTTGCAACTTTTCTATAAAATCTAAAATCATTCCAAAGTAAAAAGTATATTTAAGAAAACCAGTGAATAATTGCCTGGAATACAAAAAAGAAAGCAAAAATAAATTACAAGATATTTATATTATATTATATTATATTAAGATTAAGATTACTATGCAGCCACAAAATTCAAATCAATAAAATGATATTCTGCCATGAAAAGGTTCCCAAGATACATAATCAAGAAAAAGAAAAAGTTGTGATGAACCATGAGAGACTATGGATTCTGAGCAACAAACTGAGGGTTTTGGAGGGGAGGGAGTGGGGGGTTGGGCGAGCCTGGTGGTGGGTATTGAGGAGGGCATGTATTGCATGGAGCACTGGGTGTGGTGCATGAACAATTAATCTTGTAACACTGAAAAAATAAAATAAACATATTTGGGGGAAAAAAGAAAAAGTCAAGTATCATAACAACCTCAATTATGTGGACAATTATTTTTTTAAGATTGTACTCATTTATTCATGAGACAGAGAAAGAAAAAGGCAGAAGGAGAAGGAGGCTCCCCATGGAGCAGGGAGTCCAAAGTGGGACTCAATCCCAGGACCCTGGGATCACCATCTGAGCCAAAGGCAGACGCTTAACAGACTGATCCACCCAGGCACCACTGTATGCACAATTAAACAGAGTCTTATTAACACACCCGGTATATAAATCAATAGTGAAAGGCAGGAAGTCCACATTCTAAACTAGGAGTTGGCACCAGATTTGAAATATTTTCAGCTCATGGACCATCCAGTCTTTGTCACAACCATTCAATTCTATCCTTAGAGCATGAAAACTACTATAGACAATATATAACTGAAAGGGTGTGGCTGTGTTCCAATAAATCTTTATTCACAAAAAATATCTGCAGGATAGATTTGGGCCGTGGGCTGTGGTTTGCTAACCCTTGTTCCTTTTAACTTTGTTAGCAGAGTGAGAAATGAATTGTTTATTGTGAAAAGTCATTTACAGAAAAAAAAAACATTTTAATGTATTATTTTCATTGAAAATAATATTAATTATTAATAAAAAGAGTGTCCCACACCAGCATCCAACATAAAACAGTGTTCAATACATTTTGTGTCTTATACCCTTTTCTGTCCACCACCATCCTGCAGCTAAAATCCCAGAACGCCTTCATGGTTAACCTGCCAAGCTGTTACAGTTACTTGGTCCCCCCACCCCCCAGCTGGAGTGCCTTGAACAAGGTGCCTATGGAGGGAACAAGAACACAGTAGGTGTCACAGCCCAGCACTGAAGTAATCTCCAGCTCCCTTATCTGCTTCCCCTCCTGCAGAGGCCTCCTGGGAGGCTCAGTCAGGTATAAGAATCTTCCAGAACTCTCCAGGCCCTCTCAGGGAGAACGGCTGAGGACTGTGCTAATTGGCAACCAGGCTGAGTGACAGTTATATTCGAGAATGATTTGCAAATCGCATCCTCCTAGAGCTTATTAGGGGACTCATTAACGGTACAACAGTACATTACTTTCTGAAATTCTGATCTAAGCAGAAAATTAAAATTATTTGTTAAATGACCTAATAAAATTGAATAAAATGTGCTGAGAAAATGAAAACCGCAATAGATCATTCTGCAGATATTGGCTAAAAAATAGTATCTATTTCCTGTCATTGAGAGGCAGCTCTGTGCCCTCTGCACAGCCCTGGAGGGACCCGGTACGTGACACAGAGCCTCGATGATCCCATCTGCGGAATGACTCACCAGCAAGTAAGTAAAGTGGGTGCTGGCAGGAGCCCGAATTCCAGTGAGACCCCTACCCACCTGCCTCCGCCCCCTGCAGCCCACCCAGCTCAGGCCTCACCCTTCATCTTATTGCTTCGACTACCTCTGCCACCACCTCACTGATCCTCTTGTCCCCTAACTACCCACTCCGACATGGTCTTCACAATTTCTGTCAGAACGCTCCTTCCAAAATGCGAGTCTCACACTGTTAAACTCCCGAGAACATTTCTAGAAGCATCCAGTTGCTCAAAGACACAAACTCTATAGCAGCGATTCTCAAAGTGTGGCCCCTAGACCAAGAGCATCACCCGGGCACTTGTTAGAAATGCAAGTTTCAGACGAATGGATAAAGAAGACAGGATCAATATATACAATGGAATATTAGGCCTCCATCAGAAAGGATGAATACCCAACTTTTGTATCGACAAGGACGGGACTGGAAGAGATTATGCAGAGTGAAATAAGTCAAGTGGAGAGAGTCAATTATCTTATGATTTCACTTATCTGTGGAGCATAAGGAAAAACATGGAGGACATTGGGAGAAGGAAAGGAAGGGTGAATGGAGGGAAATCGGAGGGGGAGATGAACTATGAGAGACTGTGGACTCTGAGAAACAAACTGAGGGTTTTGGAGGGGAGGGGGTGGAGGTTGGGCAAGCCTGGTGGTGGGTATTGAGAAGGGCACGTATTACATGATTGCATGGAGCACTGGGTGTGGTGCATGAACAATGCATCTAGGAACACTGAAAAAATTAAATTAAATTAAATTAATATATATATATATATATATATATATATATATACACACACACACACACACACATATATATATGCAAGTTTCCAGGCCCCACCCAGATCTACTGAATCAGAAACTCTCGAGGAGGGGCCATCAATCTGAGTTTTAACCTCTAGGTGATGCTGAGGCCCGGTCAAGTTTGAGAACCGCTGCTCTAAGGCATAGCACAAAAGAAACGTTGCAGTCTGGTCTTGATTTTCCTGACTTTGTGCCTGCGCTCCCACCTCCCACCTTCCATCTGGACCCAAGCACGCAGCCTACTGACCCACCCGGAACAGACTGCGGGTTTGTACAGGCCACTTTCTCTGCTGGGAAAATCTCCCCGTCTTGCCTGGCAAACACCACCTCCCTCAAAGATGCGGCGTTAAAATGTCAATTTATTTTCCCACGAGAAGAGCCACTTTCTACTTTGCTTGCATCATCGCCCAAGTTAGGTCCTCTGCTGATCTGAAGAGGAGCCTTTCCTGAGAGCTCCAGGGAGGCCATGCTCTTCATCAGGCCCTACTTAACCTTCCGTTTTCCCTTAATGTCTGCTTAGAGACTGGCTGCCCTGTTCAACTGTAAGGAATGGCAGCATAGGGTGGGGGAGGGAACAGGCTCTTCTCGGGACCTCACACGGAGCCTGGGAGGGAGTTCGTGCTTAGGAAACGGGTGCATAAAAAAGAATCTTAACAATTTGAGCATATGGGGAAAACCTCAAAGCCAGTTCATGGACACATCTGGTCTTACGTGCTCCTGAAGAGAAAAAGATATTCAGAGCAGCAAGCCCCCCCCCCCCCGCCGTTCCCCCCACCCCTGCCTCCTCTACCAACGAGGAGTAGCAGTTTGAGTAGCAGTTCGGCTCCATGCCCTGCATGCAAATGACCAAGCTCGCATGTGTCTTCAGCATAAGCTAACAGTTCACTTAGCCGGAAAAGATGTGGGTACGGAGGTGTCGCCAAGCAGTAGAATCAGGGTTTGCGCAGCAGCTAGCAGAGGCCCCTGTGTTCAGCAGCCATACCTTCTGGGTGTGTGAGGCACAGGTGATATGCTTATCAACATACGCCACGTCTGCACTCATTCACACTAACAAGAATCAAAATCAGCTCTAACAGGAAACATCTAAACCCATTTAATTCTTTCATCTCTTTTGAAAACTAGCAGCTTTCCTGGAAAACATGCTCTGTTCATGAACCCAAAAATCTTTGCATCCATATCAGTCCCAAGCTCTCAACTGTGAAACCCCAAAAGATGACCTGGGAGAGGTCATGGGGACCTAAAACCACAGCCTGAGAACAGAGGAAGAGGCTTTCAAAGCCAACCACTCAACCTTCCCACTAATACCTGAAAGCTCCCAGCTATAATCTCAACCAGCAGTGGGCCAACAGCCAGAGCGAGGCTCACCACCCTCCCAAAAGGGAACTCGAGATTTGGCATTGTGTCCTGAATATTCTAGAATGTCACAACTTTGAGCTGTGAGAAGAAACTTTAAATGTCATTTAACTTAGCGTTATGGCCACAGATCCCTGAGCTACTATCCAAGATCAACTATCTTTGGTCAAAAAGCCCCCCCCCTCCATAAAACAGACACTTGCCAAAAATAAGGTTAACCAAGCTGTTCTTTAATTACACATTATAAATTTCTGGGGAAAAATCATCTGTGAACCCATTGGTGCCCATAAAAAAGGAAAGCTGACTGCAGGAGGCGCACTGTGCTGAAAAGGTGGACACCAATGACCTAGTTGAAAAGGTCCCATTTTCAGCGACGAGCAAAGTGAGGCCCAGAGAGAGCAGGTGACTTGCCCAAAGATGCACAGATAGATGGGGGAAGCAAGCAGCAAGAACGTATTCCTCCTACTTCTAGCCTGGGGCTTTTTCAACAGTTCACCAGCTTTCACCCATAAAACTTGTGAACCCACAGGAAAGGAACTCTCAAAGTGTGGTCCCTGGACCAGCAGCATGAACATCCCCAGGGACCCTGTGAGAAATTCCTATTTGGGGACCCCACCACAGAGTTGCTAAACCAGAAATTCTGGGGTCGTAGTCCAGCCACTTGTGTCTTAAGTCTTCCAGGCGACTCTGATGCCCTGAAGAGTTTGAGCCCCACTGCCATAGGGAAATAATACCTTCACCACCTGCTATTTTTCTCAATCCAGCTTGAAGGGAGCACCTTGTCCCAACATTAGATGAGGAAGTCATATATCACAGTTCACAACTGAGAAACCATCTTGGAAACTTAGTCCAAACAGCCCCCTTGGCCTAAGTCCCCTCTAGTGTATCGCTGATAGAGGGCCAACTGGCTTCGGCTGGATGCCCCCAGGAATGGAAACTCCAAGATGCCCTTGCCTTTATTATAAATCCCATGGGTTAGAAGTTTCTTCCCTATGATCTTCCCTGCTCCCCTTAACCTCCACCCTGCACCTATTTCAGCCGTGCACCCTCTGGGTGGCCACACCAGCCCTGCAAACATCCCTTCACTGAAGCCTCCAAGGTGACTGTTCCATGGCTGCCTGCCCCCATGGGAGAGCAGTCACTGAGAAAAGTTCTTGCGTCTGTGCCCCAATAATCTCCCTTTCCGGGTCAAATAGAAGGAGGCAAGGTAGGGAGGGAAGGAAGAAAGAAAAGAGGATGGAAGCAAGGAAGGAGAGAGAAGAAGGAAGAGTGAAGACAGGATGGAAAGGAAAACGGAAATGCCTTTCAAATACTCAGCACTTGGCATTTGATCCACAAAACCACTCTGTGAAATAGACAGTATCCTCTGCCACTTTAAAGACTGGGAAGCGAAAGTTCCGTGCAATAAAATAAACTGGCAATGGCCATCCTCAATGGTGCCTCCCCTCTAAGTAGGTGCTTCCCTCATCTCCACAAAACCACGGGCAACCATTTCCTATCAGCAGCCTAGTCCTTTAACCACCCCAGCAGGTGAATGAACCCCACTTCCTCAGTCTGTGCGCCAAAGTCCTGGGAATGGTGCTCATTGGTCTACCGGGGTCACATGCTCATCCTTAAGCCCATCACTATGGCCAGGATGGTGTAATGCTTTGATTGGCTAGGCCAGGATCATGTACCCTCGCCTGGTCCAGGGGGTGGGAGCAGTCTCCGTTAAATGAGGGAGGAAGGAGGCAGTGCTGGAGAAAGAGAAAAAGTCACGATTCCCCTATCCTTGAATTGCGGGATGATCTGAACAGAAGGGATTCCCATAAACACAGTGACTGTCTCCTTCTTCCGCCTGGTTAAGCTCTTTCTACACACACGCTGCACTGAATTATTAAAATGTAATAATAAAGGCTCCTGGGTTGCTCAGTTGGTTAAGTGTCTGCCTGCCTTTGGATCAGATCATGATCCCAGGGTCCTTTCTCCCTCTCCCTCTGCCTTTCCCGCCCCTGCCCCGCTTGTGCACTCTCTCTCAAATAAATAAAATCTTTTTAAAAAAAAATAATGTAAAAACAGGGGTGCCTGGGTGGCTCTGTGGGTTAAAGCCTTTGCCTTCAGCTCAGGTCATGATCTCAGGGTCCTGGGATCGAGCCCCACATCGGGCTCTCTGCTCAGCAGGGAGCCTGCTTCTCCCTCTCTCCCTCTGCCTGTTTCTCTGCCTGCTTGTGATCTCTCTCTCTGTCAAATAAATAAATAAAATCTTTTTTTAAAAAATGTAAAAACAGTAGTTAAGAATGAGTCAGAAAAGAAAGGCATGGAGCAGTGGGAATTCCAAGCAGCACAAATTTATTGTTAGCACCCACAATCCTGATCTCAGGGGCCATGGTTCTTCTGTTCCCCTCCCATTGGTGAGTTAGGACATGTGTCCCATCCCAGGAAAGAGATCAACATTTGAGATTCTTTCCTATTTATTCTTCCCATGTCTGCAATCACTCTTTGAAACTCATTCTTTTTAAATTTCTCAGCAATGCTCCTGCAGGATGCTTCAGTGGTTCAGAGGTTAGAGATCATTGATGTCACTCATTCCTAAAACCCTCAGCACCGGCTCAGCTACGGCCTCCAGCCCAGCCAGGATTTCCCTTTACAGCAGGAGCGCACAGCCTAAAATACCTTATACAGAAACTGCAATCCCGCCCAATACCAAGTACTCATAGCGAGTTATCAGATATTTAACAAGTAATTCACAACTCAGAACATTTAAAACTACAGAATTCTTAGTATTATGAACACATTTTTACAAACGTTCGACTATAAACAATTATGCTAATCTTTTTTTAATGTTTATTTTATTTATTTTATTTTATTTACTTGACAGAGAGAGAGATCACAAGTAGGCAGAGAGGCAGGCAGAGAGAGAGGTGGAAGCAGGCTCCCTGCTGAGCGGAGAGCCCGATGTGGCGCTCGATCCCAGAACCCTGAGATCATGACCTGAGCTGAAGGCAGAGGCTTTAACCCACTGAGCCACCCGGGCACCCCAACAATAATGCTAATCTAATATTAAAATTGCCTCTAGGTTTAAATACAAAACAATTTTATAATTCTGGATTCACTCTTAGGTTTTAAAAACATTGGCATATTTGAGCTCTGGATCTAGCATTTCAGAGCTTCCTAACAGGTTGACAATAAAATCCTTACAGGAAACTTTTTTTTAAGATTTTATTTATTTGAGAGAAAGTGAGAGAGAGAGAGCACAGCGGAGGGAGGGGCAAAGGGAGAGGGAGAAGCAGACTCCCTGCTGAGCAGGAGCCCAACCAGGACTCGATCCCAGGACCCCGTGATTATTACCTGGGTCGAAGGCAGACGTTTACCTGACTGAGCCACCCAGGCACTCCCTTATAAGAAACTATTTAATCTTTCCTTTCACTAAAATAAAAAGAATTAAAATTAAGTTTCTACTTAAAATGCAGATAAAGAGAAGGCATTGAATATCTTCTGATCACTCCTTCTTAACTCCCTTGCCTCAGTTTTCTTGGACAAGTTTAGAGAAGAGGAAACACAGGAGAACAGACCGTATTCATTTATCCCTTTTTCAATCATTCAACAGACTTTTTTAAAGATTTATTTATTTACTTGAGAGAGAGAACAGGGCAGGAGAGGGGAGGGACAGAGAGAGAGAGAGGGAGAGAGAGCCTCAAGCCGACTCCGCCCTGAGCATGGAATCCGACTTGGCGCTGGATCGTGAGATCACGAACTGAGCTGAAATCGAGTCGGAGGCTTAACCGACTGAGCCACCCAGGGGCCTCGCAATAGATTTTTTTTTTTTTTTTTTGGAGTGGCCACCATATACCAGGCACTGTGCTGAGTGTATGCTAGTGAGCAAAACAGATCCCCTCTGCCTTCATGAGGTTACGGTCTAGTACAGGGGTCAGCAAACAATAGCTCACAGGCCAAATCTGGCCTGCCACCTGTTTTTTTATACCCTGCAAGCTAGGAATGCTTTTGCATTTGCTCCCGGTCCAGGGGCCTCACCTTAAAAACCACTGTTTAAGCTAATATAGTGAAGAATATGGAGAGGACACATTATGATTCCCTCGTAAAGAGACGATGCAATAATGAGGAGGAGGAGGAGGAAGACACTAGTGGTAATACAATGTTGTCGAACTTAAATTTTATACCATATGCAAATTTTCTATCAAAACAGTTTCACATTCATTCAGACATTGGGAAGATGGTATGCTTTCTGCATAACCACGTGAAAAAAAATTGATGTACTTCATTCTGTCACACGAGTCAGGAACAATTTTACTGGCAGGAAATATGACTATATTATATGCATGCAGGTTTCTGCATCTCAAAAAAATAACAATACATAAAATGCTCCTTTTAAAAAAACCCACATTTTAAAATTTCTCATTAATATTTATTGTTCATTCATTTGGGGCTCAGTTTATAGAAAATTTATAGGAGGAAAAAGTTAAAATGTAGCAAGTTCTATTCTGAGATCTTGATGTTATTGATGAGCTTAGAAAAGACCACTGTGAGATGATTTTAGTGTGGAAAGGATATGAACAACTCAGGGTTCCGTACAGGCATAGTTTGAGAACCACTGGTGCAGCAAGGCTTTGCCAGACGAGCATTATTGATTGAGACGTAGCACTTTGGCAGTTGCTCCATGCAGAGGGCTGAAGCTGACCACGTTGCTTGGCTGAAGTTCATGTTCACTGTCCCCACCGCTCTCTCTACAGGTTGTAGTTCTTCCTCCTAATTCCCCCAACCTGTTCCCCCGCAGCACTAACCCCAAGATACTGCCTATTCCTTGTAATTTCTCTATATGCTGCCCACACCTGCAGAAAGAATTCTTTTCTTAAACTCTCTTCAAATTACCCAGCTGGGGTGTGCCATTGGCTTCCCACTAGGACCTGACTGATACTTAACACACAAGTTCCCAAAGTGTTCATCTACAGAATCCTTGGTGTCTCTGCAATCTTTTCCATGAGACTGCCAGGCCGACAGAAATACCTAATAATCATGCTTACTGAGTAGTTAGGTTCTAATAATTTAATAAGTATTTGTGTCCTCACATAACTTAGTAGGTGATTTTTTTAAAATAATGCACAAAAATGGACAGAAAACATATTTTTATTTCACTCTAAATAACTATAATTACTTAGGAATACAATACAACACTCTGTTGAGTGTTGTATGACTTCTCCATTCTTGGGATCAACCTGGACACCCACCACCCTCTTTGCCCACTCACACTGATTTCCACACAAGACCTGATTCTTATCACAGCAATAACTGCAAACCCAGTTTTGCAAAGATATGATGTCATCAAAAGGAGAATAGCGCAACCTAATGTTGAAACTGTGAATTACCTTGAGCTGGTAGCACGATGTCCAGAAGATGTTGAAGTTTCCCTCAGAATGTTGAAAATATCCACTGGGCACCCCTCTGGGTTTGCAGTAGAGCTCCCTGGCACCTTGGCACACAGTTTGGGAATCACAGACATAGCACCATCCGCACTCTCCTGGATTCTGGTATGCTTTTCTGTGCAGTAAAGAAAGAGGAAGAGCTGTGGCCAGCTTGACGAAAGTGATCCTGGGAATGTGTCTCAGCAGAGGGAAAAGGTACAAACAGCTGGATGAGGGCAATCAGTACAAAGAGTTACTCCATGGCTGATTGACCCCATCCATTGAATTTGACTTCTCATAATCCTCCTGCATCTGACCTTGGCTCCCCATCCTGAGAGTAACTCTCCCTCACATTTAGGGCCAGGGAAGCCCTCTTCTCTATCTGCAAAGACATCATGGCCGCATCCTCGTCCTTCCTCTATATGTCTTTAGTCTATGAGAAAAATGAAGCAACAATTTGGCTCTCATATTCACTGTTCTGAACTTTATTTTCCTCTTGGTTTCTTATCTTCTCTGTTCAAAGCCAATGTCTATTTCCACTTTGCAGCCAACATGGCCAAAGATGAAAGATCCTGTCATTATTTTCCCTACATAACAAATCACAAAGCTGCTTTATCCCATTCCTTGATTGCCTCTGTTTCAAGACTCATTGTTTCTAACTATCAGAGGCACATATGAATTTCCTCTTTATGCCTTTTCACTTCCATTCCCTGCAAACACTTAGCCATTTATTCATTTTTATCAGCACAAACATCAGTAACACTTCGGAATAATCGGCTTCGCTATGATAGCTCATTTATTATTCATTGCAATAACCTTCAACTCACTACACATCAATAAAGCGGAGAGGGAAGCAGCTCAGCCCTCCCATGTGTGGGCTGGGTGTAGGCTCTCAGGGCTGCCACGGGAAGCCCTCTGCCCACGGCACAGGCAGGATGCCCGGACCCTGCCTTGGGTCTTTTGGAAAACAGCTGAAAGAAACTGGGTAATGGGGGGGGGGGGACTCCTGGCAAACCTCCCCTCGGATTCCCTGCTGTTTCCGTAACGCGAGGCTGGGAGGAGGAGAGGGGGCTTTTGAGTCAGACAGCCCAAGTCTGAATCCCAGCTGTGCTAGTCACCAGCACATAATAATGACCACGTGGCTTGTCCTGTCTGAGGTCTTAGTTCCTTCCTCTGTAAAATGAGGGTGTCACAACCTGCCTCTCGTTAGCTTTTGTGAGCCTCATTATAATGATTAGACTGCATGAACGGCATGATGTGGCCCACAGTAGTGGCATTCCTATCACTGGAGCCGTGAGCCCACCCATACCCAGAGCCCAGCATTCAGGTTCATAGTCATGGACAGGTGTGGCCAGCAGTTGCACACATGAACTTTCAAGACAGACATTGGTTTTATGGGGACGTTTCTTCACTTCTTGGGGTCAGTGACCTTGTACAAGTTACTTAAAGCTCTCTAAGCCCCTCTGAAAGGAGGCTGGTAATAACTCTCCCAGCAGAGCGTTGTTGGGATTAAATGTCTTAGTGCCTGAGAAACAGTAACACATCGCCTGGGGGCATGCTAAGTACAGAGCAAATGCTCAAGGAGCTGTTTTTACAACCATTATTAGTATTTGCCAAAATTCCGGGCCACAGCAGGCTGGGAATAAAAATGAGTGACAATCTCACCACCTAGGACGTTACACCCAGTCATCCCAGTGACCTCCTGCCTCTGTCCCAGCCACAGGGTAGGGTCTGCTGTAGAGACTTCCAAGGCTGGCAAAGCCACAGACACTGGCCTCTGCCCTTGGCCAAAAGCCACACTGCGGCAGAGCCAGTGCATATGGACGGTGCCCCACAGGGCTAAAGCCACCAGCACAGAACTGTCCACGCATGGCGGCGACCCCTGGTCCCTGTCCACTGGCCACATGCCAATACACAGGTCCCTGGGCCACCCACCTCTTGCTTCCAGCATCTCTCAGGGTTTCCGTGAGGCTTCCCCTTCAGGAGGGCCCGTGAAAGAAAAGCAAAGTTACACAGACAGAACATCTGAAAGGAGTTTTCTGTGGGAAGCAGGAGTGACCTCTAGGACTTCCCCAAGTCCCAATGACATAGCCCCTGATTGGCAGGACACAATGCTGGCTTCACATTCCAGCCCTGCCCCTCCCTGCCTGGGTGCTCTTGGGGACGCTACTGAACCTCTCTGCACTTTAATTTCCTTCTCCACAAAATGAGGCTGTAAATAGAACTTGCCTCACTGGATTGCTGTTAGCAGGAGACAGACAATGCTCGTCAAGACACGGGCACGGCGCCCTGCGCAGAGAATACACTTCAACAAGACTAATTGCTAATGAGCTATTAAGCAAGAAATGGCTGATTTGCCCACCAGATAGCCCCCCGCCACAAGAGGGCATCCTGAGTGGTCTGGGTGTGCCGGCTAGTGGAAAAATCTGCCCCCAGCCAACACTTAACCCACTTGGCCCCTGGCTCCTACCTACCCGAAAGGCAACGGCAAAAGGCAGGTGCATTCGTCCACTAGGGCTGCTGTAACAAAGTACCACAGACCGGGGGACTTACACAATAGAGATCTGTGTGCCGACCAGTTTCGGGCACTAGAAGTCCGAGATGAAGGCCAAATGTTTCCACACACTCCTCCCTTGGTGCTGTGTCCCAACTGCCTCTTATAACCACACCGGGCCCCAGAGGAGGGCCCACCCTCACAAACCACGGTTTAACTTCATTACCACTTTAAAGGCCCTATCTCCAAACAGCCACATTCTGAGGTCCTGGGGGTCTGGAATTCAGCACAAGAGTTTGAGGGGGACACAGTTCAGCCCCTAGCAGTGGGCAAAGCCCTCCAAGGTGTGGAGACCCTGGAGATGCAGCACTGTGCGGACACCCCGGAAATGTCAGGACACCCCATTCTGCATGAAGGCAGAACATGTTCTCCCGCCACGGGGATCTCACCTCCATCCCGGGCCCCAAGGGAGACCCCTCGCACCCCCGGCAGCAGCCCCGTCTGCTTTCCACATCCCCAGTCAGCACCCCTGTCAGGAGCAGCAGGAGACATGTCCACAGAGCATCACAGAAGGACGTGAGAACTGTCATCCCCCGCCTGGTGTGACACCGCCCACACTCCTCAGCGCAGGCCCACCCGGGGGCAGAGGGTTTGACAGTGCAGTGCCAGGTCCCACGGCCACTGCTGTCCCAGTGGGGCATGATGTTCCCAGGGTGCGAGGGTGGGGACAGAGAATTTGAAGAAAGGAAGCATCTCTGAGGGTGAGGGCAAGGCCCCATGAACACGACCGGGGGGGGGGGGAGGGTAGAGCGATGGCAGGGGACAGCCACGCTGCTCCCAGGGTGCCAAGGTGGGACAGACAGGCCTCTTAGGCCAGTGACGATGCTCTCACGCCTCGGTGGGGGGCTAAGAAGTGGGATGTGATTGCAGCAGTGATTATAATTACGATGACTCTGGACAGAGAGCTGGAAAAGGATTTTATAATAAAGCGTTGATGAGGCTGAACGAGGAGCGCAAAGCTCGGAGCGAGCCTTGGCAAGGGTGGGCAGGAGCATGGGGGATGGAGCCCGCAGACCTGCTTCCTGCCCGAGGACATTTCTCCTGCACAGCAAGCCCTTCCAAGAACAGAGACGGAGACAGGAGCCGCACGGTGCTCGCAGACAAGAAGCGGGAGGCTCAGCCTGGGTGCAGGTGCTGCAACGGCCAGCCTCGCGACAGGCCCTCGGGCAGCCAAAATGGAAGGGAAGGAGAACACGGATCCCCTGCTCACTTGCAGCAGGCACCACCGTGCCTTCCCGTGCTCCCGCGCAGTGAGACCCGCTACCACCCTAGCTCCGGGCCCATCTTACAAGCAGGGAACTGAGGCACAGAGAGGTTAGGTTCCTTGCCCAAAGCTGTGTGGTAAGAGACAGCGCTGGGATTTGAACCCTGGCAGCCACCTTCACCTACACGGCCTTGTCAGACTGAGAATTAAGAACGAGTTAGCCATCGCGGCCTGTGGAAGTTGGGAAACCAGGAGCAGATCCCAGGCTCAGGGAGGCACCCACAAGGCCTCCAGGGCCGCAGGACTGAGGGGCCTGGGGCAGGACTTGGATTTGCCAGAAGAGGGGTAGCTGCTGGAGAACGGGGCTGAGGAGGCTGGGAGCCTCCTTCGCTCCTGCCCTCCAGCTCCCATCTGCAAGTCTAACTCCTGTCCTCCACTCTGCCACAGCCCTGGCTCAGCCAGACTTATTTCTCTCAGTACACGGCTGCTGTGTACGGCCGGAGAGCCTGGGCACTGCTCAACTCCAGGGGACACCATTCACATCATAGTTTAGGTCTGACGGTTGACCCTGCTCCAAAGAAAAATTCTTTAGGATGCATGGGGGTAGAGGGGACTCCAGAAGAGGGGCATTAGTCCGCGCATCATGGGTCTATTTCACCTGCTATACCATTGAGTTAAAAAAAAAAAATCTCAAATGTTGTATTAAAAAAAAAAATTCAGGGGCGCCTGGGTGGCTCAGTGGGTTAAAGCCTCTGCCTTCTGCTCAGGTCATGGTCTCAGGGTCCTGGGATCGAGCCCCACATCTGGCTCTCTGCTCAGCAGGGAGCCTGCTTCCCCCTCTCTCTCTGCCTGCCTCTCCGCCTACTTGTGATCTCTCTCTCTCTGTCAAATAAATAAATAAAATCTTTAATAAATAAATAAATAAATAAATAAATAAATAAACAAACAAATAAATAAATAAATAAAAAATTCAAGGGGCACCTGAGTGGCTCAGTCAGTTGAGTGTCTGCCTTCAGCTCAGGTCATGATCCCAGGGTCCTGGAATCGAGCCCCACATCAGGCTCCCTGCTCAGCAGAGAGCCTGCTTCTCCCTCTCCCACTCCCCCTGCTTGTTGTGTTCCCTCTCTCAGTGTCTCTCTCTCTCTCTCTATCTGTTAAATAAATAATTAAAATCTTAAAAAAAATCATGTATGTTTTCATACACCCAGCACATTTATCAAGTACCTCCTACATGTTGAGCTACAACACAAACCTCAAGTGCCCAGTTCTTGCCCTCAAGGAGTTTTCTGTCTACCAGATGAGACTGACATCAATCACATAAATAAAGGCAGAATTATAACTGTAGTCAAAGGCAAAGACAGAGGTGACACAGCAGAGTGAGAGCCTATCAGGGGAGTAAACAAAGGTCTCTAGAAAGGAGTGGCACTTTGGTCAAAGTCTAAAGAATGAAGGGGGTCAGGGGAGAAAGAGCCCACTGGGCAGAGGTAAAGTGTGCTCAAAGGTTCTATGGCCAGAAGCAGTGTGTCAGTTAGCTGCTACTACGTAACAAACCATCCAAAACACAAAGCTGAAAACTACAAGCACTGATACCCTTCACAGGTCTACGGGTCAGCTGGGCTTGCTTCCGCGTCTGCCGTCAGCTGTGTCTGCCGATCGTGGCTGGACTCTATGACATGTACACACTCAGCTGGCTGCAGACTGGTTTCAGACGACCTCAGCTGGGACAGCTGGGCTCCCCTCCACATGGTCTTTCAAGCTAGCCCAGGGTCCAGCAGAGCCAGGACTCAAGTGAGGCAAATGGGGGTGAGTCTTACAAGTGCACGGTTAGATCCCGCCTTTATTTTAAATTTTGATATTTTGTTCAACATAGATCTCTGGCATCTTATTTTTATTTTTCCCCAAATTTCAAATATTCTCTATCTTGATTACTGAGTTTTTTTGAAACCCCCTTCAATTTTTCTAGTGAGGCAAGTGCCCCACCTTCCTCGCCCTAGTCCTGGCCCTAAAATAGGGGTATGGCCCAGTCACTATCAGGAAGAAGGCAATCATCTCTCTACTAGAACAGAGCTGGTAGCTTTCTAACAGAGGCAAAGCCTGAGGTGGGTCCTGAGAGGTCAGGAGGATATGGGCACGTGGACAAGGCAGGGATCAGCATACCAGGCAAAAGGAACAGCATGCCCAAAGACTCACATGATGAAACAGCTAGATCATAAAATGTGGGTTCAAAGCACTGAGGGGGCTGATTTTGAAAAAGGAGGCCAATCACCTGGAGCCCCAAGTGCCAGACTGGTCAGCTCAGACTCTGCCCTGTGGTGACTGGGAGGGAGCCTGGAGGCTTTGAGGCAGGGAGAAGGCCTCATCCTCAGATCTGATTTATTTAGCAAGCCCAGTGGTGTTCTAAGCACATAAGGGATGTTAACTCACCTGTCACTGCAACAATCCTATGAGATAGGTCCAGTTGGCAGATGAGGAAACTGAGGCACAGATTGGATCAGTGGCTTGCCCAAACTCCCAGAGTTCCTAAGTGGTAGATCGAGGATTTAAACCCAGTCTGTCTCTGGAGTCCCCATTCTTAACCACTACACTTTGCTCACTTCTCTACCCACTTATATTTTAGAGAGGTAATTTTAGCCAAAGTGGGGATGAACAGGAAGGCAAACACTGAGGCAGGGCAGCAGGCAGAAGGAGACTGGTGAGGAGGCTGTTTGTGTCGTCCTGGAGGGAGGTGTAGGCGGCCTGAGCTAGGCAGGGCGTGGGTGCAAGAACTCTGGGTGTCAAATGCATCGACCTTGTAGACCAGGGAGAGTCCCAGGGTGATGGTTCAGACAGGGAAGGCAGGCTGGGAGCCAGCCTTAGGGGGATGGAGCTTGGCAGTTGGGGGCTAATGGAGGAGGAGAGCCAAAGGGGTGGGAAGTGCCATGGCAAGGGCTTCAAAGCCAAAGGGCATCTTGCATAGAATGGAGAGCCTGGTTTGCAAGTGGTGGTGGGGAACCGGGCAGAACACGGATGCTGCCTCCTCGTGACCATGGAAAGGACGGTATATGGGGGAAAAGAGCTCCTTCCGCTCGAGCAGGCACCAAGAGCCACAGCACACAGGGTGACGAAGGGCAGGAAACAGAGCATCCTACCAAGCAAAGAGGGTTTCGCAGTGGAAAGGGGAGAAGGAGGGCCCGTAGTGGGTCAGGGCGTGTCGCAGGAGGGTGCAGGGGAAATGTAAATGCCCATTATCCCCACATTCAGCCAGACCACTGAGGTCCTGGGCCAAAGCCAGGCAGGGTCCGTGAGCACAGGTGACGAAAAGCAAAAACCTTAAGGCTTTTCTAGTCGCCACAGCAACCTGTTTGGACAAGGGCTCACCTTTAGCTCACCTCTGCACACCAAGGGATGCTTATTCCAAACATAGAATTCTGCCCAAAGGCTTATTCTGGCTGCAGGAGAGCCAAAATGCACCCCCCCCCCCCGAAATAGCCCTCAACCAATGACAGCCTGGGAGCTGGTACATAAATAGCCCCGCCCCCCACCTCAGGTGAAATAACTCTGAGGCAGTATTCCCCCCACCCGCCCACCAGGTGTGTCTCTCAGAAGAACTGGGTCCCCGCCGCTCTGAGGGTCACCTGCTTGATAACACACACCTTACTGGCTTGCTTTCTCTTCCTATCTTACTTTCCCATCCTTACCGGGGCTTCCTGGGACCACCGCCCAAATAAACTGCTCGCACTCAAGTCTTTGTCTCCGGGTCTACTTCTGAGGGCGTCCAACTAACACAGGGGCTCCAGGGAGGGGAGGAGATCTGCTTTTAGTCACACGGCTGCTCAGTGCTGGGCCACAACCCCAGCCCAGGTCTCTCAACTCCAAATCCACGCAGTCGGAGATTAAAAACACAGAATAAATACTCACAGAGATCCCAATTCTACCACCTGTGTAGATGACATGAGTCTCTATGCTCTGCCTCCCTGTGAGAGAATCGAGTATCTCCCCTCTCCTCGTTATGCAGTACCTCCCTGTGGGAGGAGCTAACGTCCTTGGCCATGTGACCTTCTCTAGCCAATGAAATGCGAGAGGTGAAATGTGTCAATTCTGCGCGGAAGCCTTAACAGCCCTGACGGGCTCTACCAGTTTTCTCTTGCTTTTCTTCCACCACTATAATAGCATGTCCCATATAGGAGCTGCTGTTTCAGCCTGAATGCTGGAAGGAAGACAGGCAGAGTACGGCACGTGATCCATGAGTGGCATTAAGACAGGAGTGAAAAAAATTCTATCATTTAAAAAAAAAAACAGACAAATAATACTGTCTACTTAATAGGATTTTTGTGGGAATTACATGAGCTAATGCGGGAGAAGACTTAGTACAGTGTCTGGCACAGAGTAAGCACCCAATAAATGTTAGCTGTTATTGTTATGTTTTCCCCTACCCCATCAAGAGACTTCCCCAGAAAGTGAGCTCTCCAGAGAAAATGTACTGCTCCTGCAGGGCTCCCCCCACCACTTGTTTGTTAAAGCTACTTACTCGCCCCTCCTAATGGCCCTGATCAGAAGTCTGTTGCCCCCACCACAATGCCGAGAGAAGTGCCAAGCAAGGTGCCCGTGTCCCAGCAGGTCTGCATGCAGGAAACCCATAGCAGTTAATGAATCCCCATGGAGAGGTCCGGATTAGCCCTGGTTTAATACCCCGAAATGGCAGGGAGTCATTTATTCATAAACTATGGTCTCTCCCTGTTGCCTGTGCATTACGAGTTATTTATGAGGCAATTTGCACAGTTTCACACTGGCTGGCCATTATGCTGCTGTCTGCTAACCACTAGGAGGGTTGCTGAACCCAGAGACAAAACGGCCCTCCCCCTGCCTCAGCTTTGCCCACGACAATGAGCTAGTGGTTCTCCCCCAGTACAGCACCATTGACTCTTTGGGAAAGAGAGCAGGACCCAAAGCTGGGTGAAGAGAACGCCTCCTCCACCTCCAGCCTAGCACCCCTGAATGCTCCTGGGGGTCTGTGACAAGAGACCAGCTGGAGAAAAGGCCCTTGAGAAAGATACTGTGTGCAAAGAGAGGTCATTTTAATATGCCCTATGGAAGGGAGGTGTGCAGACTGTCATAGTAGATATGCCCCGTCTGATTATGAAGAAAAGAAAAAATTTTGTGAAGTATTTTCCATGTGGTTTGGCACCTAGAAAGCTTTCAATAAGTGTGACCCATTGTTACCATGGTAATGACTTGTATCCCAACTGTTTTCCATCATCTTAGACATCACGCCCTAGTACACTGGTCAGTTTGCTACACCTACAAGTTCAGCCCATGGGTACAGAAACTTCTGATGCAAGCTAAATGGGCATCATCAACTGTATAGAAGACTACAAGCAAGCTAAGATCTGAAAGGTAGCTCAAGAGTTTACAAGTTCATGCTGGCCCCAAGCCACCCTCTACAGGCAAGGCTAGCTACTGCTGGCAGATCGTTGTCTTTGGAGTTCAGTTTCGTATCTTTGAAGTTCTTGAGTAAAATGACTTCTGTGTTCCAATTGCTACCGCAAATAATTCTGTCCCTAATTACCACTGTGGCTCCATGCAACACAAAAGATTCCAGAGATGGGGTTCTTCATCCCTATCAGTGGAAGGGGGTACATAGATCTCCACATTTTAGGCACAAAAATGAATATATTTGGGCTGAATGTAACCTGCTTCCATCACCCTTTCTTCCATGGCTGCTTCCTGTCTACCATTCTCAAAACAACCCGCTTTCTGTAAAGACTGACCCCCAGGGGCTTTATTTATTCATTATTCTATTCTATATCACATAGCTCTTGGAAACCACCTCGAGTCATTGTTCCTTGATCCCTTTACCCAATAACATCTTCTATGTCTGAAGGTTCCCCATCCAATTTTAATGGAACAAATATACTAATGAATAATAATAGCTAAGATCTGTTGAGTGTTTGCTTTATGCCAGGTGCCCTGTAAGTGTCTTGCATGCCTTATCTCTTTTCATCTTCACCATCACCTAGCAAATGAGTATTTCTTAACTAACAGATAAAGACTGGAGACGTTAAGTAACTTCCCCAAGGTCACACAGCAAATAGGAAGAAGAAACTGAGGTCAGAACTCAGGCAGTCTGATTTCAGACCTAGACCTTGTAGCAGATTCTGTAGGTGGCCCACCACATCTCCTTGAGCTCTACCTTCCCAGGAACGCCAACCAACTTCTATCTGTGTGGTCTTCCAGCAAAGCAACCTAAAAATGTCAGACATCAACTAATGACTGATGGGATTTAGTCTGGGAATACCCCCAGCTCCCTCATCCTTTGAGAAGGTAACTCTGAAGCGTGTTTCTGCCCTAGCTCTCAGAGCTCCCAGTGGAATTCATCTTCACTTGCCCGTGGTGGTAATCTGCTTGAGAACACACCCTGCGTAGGCTTCCTTCTCTCCTGTCTCACTTCCCACTGTTTCCTGCCAGTGTTTCCTGGAACTCCATCCCAAACAGGGCACTTGCTTTCCAACCTATGTCTCAGAGCCTGCTTATGGGAAAACTCAAACTAAGGCGATGATCTTTCCCCCAATCAACTCAATTCTTTTCCCTTTTCCTAGAACCAAAATGCTTTTCTCATTGAAGCTACAGCATTCCTGAGCAGTTCTCGGGAATTCTGTTTATCTATCTCTAAGTGTCCATGGAGATAAGGGGCAGCACGTGAGTAGAGGTGGCTTTGTCTGCCCTGCGAAGGTAGAGTGACCATTCCACATCTTCTCCTCTGACCAAAATAACCAGCTCCATGGTGAGAAGGGTTTTCGAGCACGTTGTCTGGCTTGCATGTGGCTCGAACTCATTCAAACGGACCCAAAATTAAAAGCGATTCTCATAATTATGACTCCCAAGTGTTCACTTTTCTGAAGCAGCTAATCTTTGTTTTGCTGACGCACATCAACAAGAAGATGATGGGTTTGCTGACAATCCCAGTCACTAGAAAATGCAGGGGGAACTGAAGAGGACAGAATAGAATCTGATTAAGTTGCAGAATTTCCACCAAGGAGGAGAAGCTGAGAAGAAGCAATCTTCACCAGTGATTGGAAACTAGCCCTCCCCCAACAAGTCACAGTTCTTCTCCATAGGAGGAAAAACCCTGTCCCCAGCACAAAAACACTGCCCTTCCTGATCCTTCCTGCTTCGTGCCTGTCCTGAACCCAACAGCTTCTACTGTCACAAACAGCCAAGCCCTGAGGAAGTCACTTCACTTCTCTGGGCCTCAGCTGCCTCATCTGAGAAGTGGGAATAACAATACTTATCTTATCTGTCCAACAACTTCTTGCTGTGTGTCCACCACGTGCCGGACACTTGCAAGGATCAAAAGAGATAATGTCTGCATGCACACAGTTGGCATACAATAAGCTTTCAGTAATCCTTAACTGAAATCATTAATTATCATTGTTACTTGATTTGACCCTCAAGATGAAACTGTATCACGACTATTTTTATGTCCATGATTAATCCAAGGCTAAGAGGCGATCAAGACCTGCCCAGGGTTGCACAGCCACAATGGTACCCAGGGCTTCTGATTTTAAGATCACTTATCTTTCCACCCCACATTGTCTTGAGGTCCCTGGATTATAAAAAGAACACTCTCTAAAGGAGTAGAGTGTCGACCAGGGGTGGGCAATTTGGAATGTTCCCAGTAGCGGATACTTTAGGCTTTGCAAGTCATATGGTCCCTGTCACACATATCATCACTGCCACAGCACATGGGCAGTCATAACATAACATAAGCTGATGAGCAGGGCCGTCTTCTAATACAGAATTTTACCTCTAGTTTGTCAACCTTGGTGGTGGATGAAAGAGCCTGAGCTTTGGAGACAGACAATCCAAGATTCAAATCCCAGCTCAGACAATATTAATTGCATCCTCGGACCATCTAAACTTCCTAAGCTTCAGTGAGTCAGGCTTATTGGTCATCAAATGGGAAATCATATTTATTTTGTAGGGTTTTGTTAGAGGTTCAGGATAGGCTTGGGTGCTTAAACCCTACCACTCATTCCTCTCCTCCCTCTGGCATTCTGCTGAGAAACCAGTCCCTGGAGGATCCACAAACAGACAAGAGACAGAGTCCTGGCTGCATTAACAGGCAGGCATGTGTACAGAGTCCAGTGCAGAGATCTCAAGAAAAGGAGATATTGGAGAGTACAGAGAAGTCTGGAGCTCCAAGTGAGGCCCCCTACCTCCTGCCCCCAGATTTCTATCTTGGGATGAGTATGATCCCCATAGGAAGAAAGCTACATGACCAGGTCTTCAGAACAGACCCAGAGTCCCTGGAACCCACCAGCCAGCCATGTGGGCCTGGATGGCTGGTCCCTACTTGCCTATGGCAGACAGAGCAGAGACCTGGCTCATTCACATGCAGTAAGATCACTCACTAGCAAGAGGTGACCCAGTGAATATTAAGTCTGTCCAGTTGAGTTTCCAAGCCAGCAAAGGGGTTCAGAGGAGCCTGGAAACCCCCTCTGTGGCCAGGGGGCAGGGTGGGGCATTCCCTCTTCAAGCCTTGGCTGTGAGGACCTACCATGGCACCTGGCACAGAATAGATATCTGGGGGTGAGTGCCCCTGGGAGCAGGACCCATGACAGGGATCCAGATGCATGTGATGCATTGAGGGAATGTCCTCAAGAGAAACATGGAAGGCAGGGAGGGAAGGAGAAGACCCCAGGAAGGATGGGGTTTAGGATCAAGTCTAGTCTTTCCCTGATCCATGAGGGCTAGAAGCATAAATTACACCACGGTGGTGACTTATCTTGTTGACATTCTGTGCACCTGGGAGGTTTTGGAGACTGGAGTTTTCATCAAATAAAAGCTCTCTTCTCTTCCTCTCCACCTTCCTGCAGCAGGTTCCCCAGGGAATAACAGATAGATCTTTATCAGAAAAAGAGAAGATTTCTCAAGTATGGTTTTATCTTTACCCATACACCTCTGGTTGCCAGTCTGACTTGAGTCTAAAGAGGGAAGATCGAAGTCTAGGCCTTCAAGGATGAGAAGAAAGGGGAACCCTCTTACACTGTTGGTGGGAATGCAAACTGGTGCAGCCACTCTGGAAAACAGGATGGAGGTTCCTCAAAAAGTTAAAAATAGAGGTACTCTATGACCCAGTAATTGCACTACTAGGTATTCACCCAAAAGATACAAAAACACAGATTTGAAGGGGCACATGCACCCTGATGTTTATAGCAGCAATGTCCACAATAGCCAAACTATGGAGACAGCCCAAATGTCCACTGACAGAAGAATGGATAAAGAAAATGTACATATATATATATATATATATATATATATATATTACTCATCCATCAAAAGGAAGGAAACCTTGACATTTGCAACAATATGGATGGAGCTAGAATGTATTATGCTAAGCAAAATAAGTCAGAGAAAGACAAATACTATATGATTTCACTCATCTGTGGAATTTAAGAAACAAAACAGACAAACATATGGGACAGGGAGGAAGGAAAAAGAAAGAGGAAAACAAACCATAAGAGATTCTTAATGATAAAGAACAAACTGAGGGGTGATGTGGGGAGGTGGGTGGGGGATGGGTTGGATAGGAGATGGATATTAAGAAGAGCACTTGATATGATGAGCACTGGGTGTTGTAAGTGACAAATCACTGAATTATACTCCAGAAACCAATATTGCACTGTATGTTAAGTAGAATTTTTAAAAAATTAGGAGGGGAGAAAAAAAGGCTAGGCCTTCACAGATGGAAACACATCTCATCCTATTCTTACCCCAAACCCTCACTCCCCTCTTTGTAGAGGATCTCATGGACGATTTCACCAACCTGAGGAAGTGTTGTCAGGTTTACCAAGAACTAGGGAGGATGTGTTTTGAAACCAGAAAAGAGAAAATGAAAGAAACAAGAAAACATAGATTCTGCCTTGTGTCTGAGAAATATGAGTATTTATGCACATACTAATTGAAATTGGCTCAGCCGCCATATGCACACAGTTAAAGGGGCTGGTGTTCTAGATACAGAGTCTAAACAAAAGCCGTTTTCAAAACACAATGCATTATGCAGGCTCCTGACAGAACTAAATAATCATTTCTGGTGGGTTTCTAGTCAAACCAACACCGCAAATACTCAGTGAGGCCCTGCTGTGTGCCCAGCAATGTGCAATAGTCTAGACTACAAAGACAAATGAGTAAGAGGTCACAGGCTGCTGGGAGAAATCAATGCATTAAAAAAAGAAAAAACATAGGATACAACACAGCTGGTTGTCATAGAGGCAGGCACACAGATAGACGGGAGCTGTTGCTTCTGCCCGAGGAGTTCCCCTCTTCTTGGGAGCTGCTGATGGGGAGCAGGGTCTATGGAGTGAAGCAGTTCACAGGATGAGAAGGGTGGTCCAGTAGCATGGAGGTAGGGAAGCACCTGGTCTAGAAGGGCAAATAATTTGGTGGGGCTAAAGCATCGTCAGCAGGGGCAGAGGGGAAGGAGACGCTGATTCCGCCCCCCCCCCCCCAGCCAGGTCCCAAGCTCCAGTGCCACCTCCTCAGAGAGCCCTTCCCTGACCTCCTACCAAAATATCGCCATTTCCTATCACCTCACTCTGTTTGGCTTTCTTCATAGCCCTGAACATTTTCTAAAGTTACTTTCATTATCAGTGTATTTGTTTGCATTCTCCCCAGACAGCCTGTAAATTCCTTGTAAGGACACAGCCCTTGTCTGTCTTGCTCATCGTTGTCTGGATTGTTACCCATCAGCTCTCGGAACGGGGCCTGAATACGTGCTCGATAAATACTCGCTTTTACAAATGGGCAGGTGACTAAATCCATGAACGGGGTATTTGCAGCCTGGGTTTGTGGAGCACTTCAAACCGGGACAACCACTTTACCTGTGATGGCTTTATTAGTTCCCGTGACACCAGCGGCTATAACAAACAAGCCCAACATTGTCACCGTCTTTGCCCGATAGGAACGTACCACTCACTCGCTTAAAAGGCCAACACAAGTGTTACCGGCTGACGGGTGGCTCTCCTCCCTTGTTGATTAGGGACCCAGGTACTTTCCATTTTGTGGCCCCCATCCCTCAGGGCCTGGGAGTTCCTTGTCTCCTGCGGGGGAGGGGGGGAGACAGGGGGGGAAGCAGAAAGAGAGCCTCAGCTTGGAAGGGACACACCTCTACCGCTCAGATTCCTTAGGTGAGAAGGAGTCACATGGCTCCATTTCAATGTAAGTACACTGGGACGAGGAGTTTCTGGCCAGACGGGCACCGTTCAGTGACACCACACTGTGGAAAGCGGAGAATGAGTCTGTGGTGGACAAAGAGCCGGCTCAGCCACGTCAGCCCAGGGCTCAGAAAGGTTAGGCCATATTATCCAAGAACTCACCACTCACAAGTGGTACAATTGTCCCTTCAATTTAAAAAGTAGCCAAGTCCCTCCCCTCCCCTGTTCTCACTCATGCTAATTTCCAAGCCCTGAGATAAGAAGGTGGCATTTCCTGATCTTGCCCAAGATTCTGAGGAACTTTCCTCTCAGAATCCTGTAGCTCCTATAAGCAGAGATCGTTTGTTCTGTTCCTCGGAAGTATGCAAGCCAAGTTTCTAACTGACGGGCAAGAGAGGAATGTGCTCAAATTTTGCCATGAATGGAGAGAGGGAGTCAACAGGTGCAGAAGGTAGGACGCCTGAGGAGAAGGGGGAAGGGGACAGCCGCCCAACCAGAGAGGGCCTGACAGTTTGCTTCCGCCCACAGCCCCCTCCAACGACATCGATAACCACTCACATGGATTTAGCATTTGCTGTAGGCCAGGTACGAAGCCAGTGCTTGATCATCATTCTCTCTCTTAATTTTCAGTGACATTGATCTGATGGCCACTGTTCTCCCCATTTTTGCAGATAAAGAAACTGAGGCCCAGAGAGGTTAAGCAACTAGCCATTGGTGACCCAGCCAGTGGGTGGAAGATGGGATCCGAGGAGTCTGGTCCCAGAGCATCACCTTCAGCCGTCTCCGCAGTGAGTGGGGCTGGCGACCAGGGCTCGGAAGAGGTGCGGTCTGGCAAGGGCTTCCATCTTCACCGATGGCCTAGCATCTTGTCTCCTGAACGTCTTCACCTGGGGAGCTAGAACTCTGTTGGCTCTTGGGGGTCGGTGTGCCCTCTTTGTTCTACCAAGAGAATGAGCTATCTTTATGCCTCGAGGTGCCTTTTGGATCACAGGAGGGTTTGCCCCACTTGCCCTAACAGTACTGCTCTGCCTCTTACACGGGAACATTTTGTCTTTGCCGTTCTTACGACAAACTGTGCTGCACTTCTAAGCCAAACAGGGTGATGTACATTCAAATTACAGTTCTCACTTGTGATGACTCGGGCCTCTTAAGTAACCAATCATCGTGACTTTGAATGAGTTTAATTATCAGGGTACTTCAGTGCATACATAACAATGCACACCCTTTAGCCAGGCTGACAGCCCTAATTGAATCCAGCATACTAGTCTCATCTGGGAGAAACCACTGGAACTTGGTCCTGACGCTTTACACTGCATCATCAGAAAGACTGGAAGGGTCAGCCCAGCAGCGCAGCAAACTCCCAAGCCTGGACCCTTTTGGGGTCTTTTTTTTTTTTTTTTGGTCTTCAAAGGGCAACTTGACTAATAACAAAAAGAGATGGATAATTTTTTTTAGGAAAACTTCTTCAAGGAAAAGATCCACTTTCAGAGCGCTGTCGTCAGACATGGCCTCTCATCTAATCGCCTCGGTGACTACAAAGGTGTCGTCCTCCTACACAGTGCCTGGAGCTTAATCAAAGTGAGTCAGATGATGGCAATCCAGAGGTGGCAATCAAGGCTCAGGCGGCCCACTGCTGGTTTAAGTGGACACAGTCGGTCCAGGCCAAAGCCTGGCTCTGATCTCAGACCTGCCAGCTCAATTACCAAAGGGAGAATCTGGGATCAATGAGACAGTCAGCATTCCCATCCCCTCAGTCTCCCAGACCTAAGTCCACCGGCCCTGAACAACAACCCCAGGACCTACAACCATCCAATTCCATCTTCTGCCCTGGTGGCCAGGGCAGGCCTGAGGGGCACCCAGGGACAGACTGTACCAGCAACGGCTGGCCTGGAGTGCAGACACGTGGGTCCTAGCATCCCCCAGAGTGGCCTCTTGCTTTTCTCTCTGACCAAAACCCCTTCCCCCAGGCTCAAGGGTAAGAGTGTCTCCAGTTACCCACCCCCTTTCTGTACCACCTAACACACTCTCTTGACCTTTTCTGTCCAAAGACTATGTTGGCAATCTGTTGAAGCCCATACATGATTTCTCAGAATAATATCTTTAAATGCATCAAATAAAACATAGTGAATAACAAAAGAAACCAAAGATGTTGAAATACAGTTATCAATGTATTTTTAAAATTGGCTGTAGAAATATATGTGCTCCTTTATTAATGCATTAAACAATGAGATCAGAGGGTCTAATAACTTCCATAATTTCAAAGTAGTGATGAGCATGAATAATGTTTGAGACATCTGCAACAGCTACAATGTGAAATAAAATTAAAATATCAGAGATTTTTATTGGTAGCAAAGTCACAGATAGTGCTAATACTACGGAAGTTTGCTGTCTATATTCAGTAATTGAAGGAAATGGTAAATTTCAATTAGATGTTAGTAAAAATAAAAATATATTTTCCCATATAAGTTCACTCCCATGAACTTATAAAGGGATAGACTATCCCAAGATAGACTCCCATGTCTATCCAAGACCCTTTATTGAACCCCAAGTTAAGAACCCCTACCCTGTGGCTTGAGCGTCCAACTCTTGATTTCGGCTCGGGTCATGATCTCAGGGTTGTGAGATCGAGCCCCATATCAGAATCCCTACCCTAATCCCATATTGAACCAGTACCCATGCCCCTGAGGTCCTGGAGAAGGAAGCAAAGAAGAGCATTCTAAGAGTCAGCACCTTTGATCCAGACTGCCCTTGTACCTATATCCACACAGAGTCCTTGAGCCCCATCATCCCACACCCTGCCCCCACTCATCCAGCCTAGACTAACCTCTAAACCTTGACTTCCTACTTGCCATTTGTTTTATTCTTTAATCATTTCCCAGTTTATCGACTTGTCTCTTTATTTGTACACAAACCACATCCCCATTTCCTGCCAGCCTCCAGCTCACATCACACCTCTTTGCAGCATCTTAACTGGGGTCTCACAGTACACATTTCACTTCACACAACCACAATACACATTGGTAAGGGAACGCCACCCCCACTCATTTCCAACAGGCTCCTCCAGTCCCAGGCTGGGGCAGCCTCTACTGCATTGTATCCATTCCTGCCTCAATGGGGAGAGAGCCCCCTTACTGTCTTAGAATTACCCTGTGACATACTATGAAGACCAGACCCTTCCCCCTGAGCTGATCTTACACTGTGGTAAGAAGATGAACTCTGTCTTAACTTCATCGTGACGCTAATATAGAAGAGTGACAGATTTGGCTCTTTGAGGTAGGACGTGTGTGTTCACACACCAGATAGGGAACACTTCAAAATGAAAGGAAGCCAATAAGAAGTGTGTTGAATAATTGATTATTGAACAGTCGGTAGGCTGCATATGTGCAAAAAAGGAAACATAAGACACCTCTAATCCCTGAAGACACAGCCCCCCCAAACCCTCACCACCACCCCCGCCCCTGTGGAATGTAATTGCTCTCTTGTCAAAGCTTGGTCCTCTAGGATGCAGACTGAAAACAAACTTTGGAAATTATCTGAGCATATGCTTGAGGGTTTTCCAACCCAGTTCTTTTTGTAATTTGCATTTGGAATTGAGCAAGGAGTGGTGTTGATTAGATCTATTCATGAGTTCTCTTGGCTTTTACAATTTATAGTCAAGGGAACAGGGTAGATCCATATCTCTTGCTCCCAATATTTCCAGATGGGCATGTGAAATAGCCAGTGTCTATTGTTGTTATTTTTTTTTAATTTGTTTTGAGGGCATTCAAAGTCGTACAAACAATTGTCAATTTTTAATTACGGAATTCTGCAGACCATCAAAACTTCATAGCAATGGACAGGAGGAAGACAAGAACTCCCATTGCTGCGTACATTGTATCTAGAGCCACATAATAAAATAGCTAACACTTACATCGATCGCGGACAGGCAATGTTCTAAGTTGCCTTACGTGTAGTTTATAATCCTCACAACAATACTTCAGGTACTATTTTACCGTCATTGGGCAGATAAGAAAATGGGGCTCAGGAAAGGGAAGTAACTTACTTAAATTCACACAGCTAGGAAGCAACTGAGTTGGGGAATGAACTCAGGCACACTTGTTCTAGAATGTGTGTTCATAAATGGTGCCTCGTGTTTCATGGTAGAAGAAACCCTTGATCTAGGAGTTAAAGCACCCAAGCTTTAGCCCTAGGTCTGCAGGTGTTTAAGCATCTTAGCTGTATCCCTGGGTCTGCTGCACATTTATTGAATGACTGTAGATAAGTCACTCCCTCTCTCTGGCTGTCACCTGGCCTCGTTGTATTGAACAGTCTAATACTCCTCCTTTAGTCCAAAGGTGTTAGCAGGCTGTGCAGACCTTGCTAGAGGTCAGGAAAGGTGTGGTGGAGGGAGGTGATGCTGGGATCTGTGGTCTTGGCACAGGAGGCACAGGAGGCAGAAAAAAAAAAAACTGATATAAAAAGAAATAAAAAAGCAAGGTGCTGATAGATCTCTCTGAAACTTACCAACGGAATACAAGTGCCACCCTGTCCCATCTCGCCTTGATGCAGGTGGAGAGGAAGCAGGATACTAACAGCCCCACTGCCACCTGCCCATTAAAACCCAAGTACCCTAGAGAGTTTGCCAAACCTTGGCGCACCCTCCTTGACAAGTTAGGCTCATTGCCCAGCTAGGAGGTTGTGGACATTTTGGGGCACACATCTGCATCTGGGGTGATTCCTCAGGTCCAAGGATGCAAGAAGGAGTAGCCAGAAAAGAGCTAAAGCTCCTACCATTACAGGACTAAGATGCAAGAAAAGATAAAGGAAAACAGCCTTGCCGAAAATTCTCCCAGCTGACTAGTCCTTTGGAGAAAAAATTAAGCTGGATGCCGATCTCACTCCCACACTGAAATAGAAACCAAATGAATCAAAGATGTAAACATAGAAAGGGTATGCAGAAGAATACCAGAAGAACATTTAGATAAATAGTTTTATGATTCCAGGATGGCGAGGGCATTTTTTCTAAACATCAAATCAAGAATAGAAACTGAACAGGAAAGACTGGCAGATTGTACTACATAAAAATGTAAACCTTCTGTGTGAACAATAAATAAACTTGGAAAAATATTTTCAACATATGTTATAGACAAAAGGTTACCATTACTCATAAAGACAGAAAACTCTTACCCAAAAGTAAGGGGAAAAATGAACACCAGCCCCCTGCCAAAAAAAGAGTTACCATATGACTTAGCATTTCATTCTTAGGTATATATACCCAAGAGAAATGAAAGCATATGCCCACACAAAAACTTGTACATGAATGCTCTTTAGCTGGATTGTTTATAATAGCCAAAGAGTGGAAACAACCCAAGTGTCTATAAATAAAATGTGATATATGCATACAATGGAACATTGCTCAGCAATAAGGAAATAAGGTATCGTCACTTCATGGCTCCAATATGGATAAACCTTGAGATCATCCTAAGTGAAAAGTCACAAAAGACCACATCTTGTATCATTCCACTTATATGAAATGTATAGAATGAGCACATCTATAGAGCCAGAAAAGAGATTCGTGATTGTGTAAAGCTCAGAGGATTGGGGATAATGAAGAGTGACTGCTAATCAGGGTAAAGGGTTTCTTTTGGGAGTGAGAAAAATATTCTAAAACTGACTGTGATGATGTTTACACGACTCTCTGATACACTAAACTCCATCAAGTTGTATACTTTACATGAGTAGATTGTATAGTGTGTGAAGTATATCTCAGTGAGGCTATGATATTTTTTAAAAAAATCAATGCTGTCAATAATAAGATCAAAATTTAATCCCAAGTCAAAAGATAAGAAGCTGGAAGAATGAGGCCAATTATAATGAAAGTCTTATTCCACAACAAAAATGCAGACATTTTGAACTTGTATGTAGTAAGTAGCAGGTGTCATCAAAATATGCAATATAAAAACCTCGGGAGAGAAAAGGGACTCGGAGCACTTATCCCACAAGAGATCAAGGGAACTCAAGTAAGTGGGACTATACAAAACCTGATTAATCAAAGGGGTAAGATGGATCCATAGGTAAGTTTCAAATTCCACACCCTCCAAACAAGCATATTCTTTTTAAGTACCCATGGAGCATTTACAGAATTCTAAAGAAAATCTTAGTAAATTCACAAAAGTAGAAATTGCAAGTGGCACATTTTCACATACAATACAGTAAAACCTAATAAAAACTAACACAAAAGTTGACACAAGCAAAAAAAAAAGAAGAAGAAGAAAGAAAGAAAGAAAGAAAGAAAGAAAGAAAGAAAGAAAGAAAGAAAGACAAATCACTAAGAAATAAACTCTCTCTTGGGTGAATTCTGTTTCAAACAGAAATCAAAACTGAAATTGTGCTGGGGTACCTGGTTGAGCATCAGACTCTTAGATTCAGCTCAGGTCATGATCTCATGGTTCACAAGACTGACCCCCATGTCGGGCTCCACACTCAGTGGGAGTCTGCATAGATATTCTCTCCCTCTGCCCCTTTCCCCACTCTCTCGCTCTCTCTCAAATTAATAAATAAATCTTTTTTTTGAAAACTGAAATTGTGCTAGATTATATTCTCCACAAATTCTAAGACTTGGTTGTTCCTCTTAAGTGTGTTACAAACCCCTTTTTTGCACAGAAGCATAGCTAGATAGATGTGAGGTTTCCTTCTCATTTTGTGTTGTGGGATCTCATTGTTCCTGGGTCCTTTTATTTATCCTTAGACGTGTAATTGTGCTTTCTTTATTGCCTTTTGCTTATGCCCACTTATTTCTCTTTTTTAAAGATTTGGTTATTTATTTATTTGAGAGAGAGAGAGAGTGGGAGGGCAGGGGCAGAAGAAGAGGGAGAGAATCTCAAGCAGATTCCCTCATGAGAGTGGAGCCTGATGCAGGGCTCCATCCAATGACCCTGAGATCATGACCTGAGCCAAAATCAAAAGTGGTATGCTCAACCGGCTGAGCCATCCAGGAGCCCCTTGTGTCCATTCATTTCCACACCACTGTGAGTCCTACATTTATATTCTGTTTATTTATCTAGAAGTTTGTTTTCATTCTTTCTGCTTAGTAATTCTAGTATTAAAGGCAATGAATTTTCCACTGATAATAGCTTTGGTTGCATCCCAGAAGACTTTTAAATTTTTTTCCTGATTTTAAAAGTAACATATTATTTTTTATAAGTAAAATAGTATACATTTCAGGGGTGCTTGGGTGGCTCAGTGGGTTAAAGCCTCTGCCTTTGGCTCAGGTCATGATCTCAGGGTCCTGAGATTGAGCCCTGCATTGGGCTCTCTGCTCAGCAGGAGGCTGCTTCCCTCTCTCTCTGCCTGTTTCTCTGCCTACTTCTGATCTCTCTCTCTGTCAAATAAATAAGTAAAATCTTTTTTAAAAAAAGTATACATTCCATAATTTCTTAGATGAGAAAGTCCTCTGCTTGTAATTCCACCCCCTACCACAACTCCAACTCCCTTAACAATTGTTACAGTTTGAACATTCCTTCCCATTTCTTCTAGGCTAGTCACAAGAGTATGTACGTATATAATAATCTTCTGTTAACTGAAATGGAATCGTACTTTCATACTTGACATAAAATTCATTGTTTTCACTTAACCATATAAATAGCAATTTTCCATATTAATACATATAGCCACTCTCAGTGGTGACATAATGTTCAGGGTATAATCATATGTATTTAAGAGGTCAACTACTCACTGGTGTTTCAGTTGCTTCCAGCTTCAGATATGACAAACTCTGCTGCAAGGAACATTCTCAAGCATGCATCTCTGCACACCTGTACCAGCTATTGCTATCATATAACCCTACACAAATAGGATTTATAGCTTTCTCATTATTCTTGCACAGGTGACAAGGTTGCCTAGGACCACAAATAATGTTGTCTAGGACCACAAACCCCATTTTAAAAATAGCATAATAAGAGAAACAAGAAGGACCTGCCTAATACAGTTTCAGGATAAGTGGCAACGGAAAACCCCTCCAAGAGAGATTCAAATAGGGACCTGAGTAGAGGGGGGAAATGGGAAGATTTCAGGTTTTATAAATGTGTGAAATCAAATTTGTGGTTTCAGAACTCTGGGGACACTACAGATGGGCTTCGTCCTACTGGGCCCCACCAGTCAATGCACGGGAAGATTCACATAAACACGGCTGTGACTATTCTACCTGGCATTGTGGTCGCATAGAAGTAACCGCGCTCAGGGGAGGCAAATTCTAAGATCAAAACAAGGAGAGAAGGCTTCTGCTATGATGACCTTCCCACTCCCACTGTTGCCAAGGGAGACCGAGCACACCTGGAGTGGGGAGCAGAGCAGGGAGCAGACACAGCCAAGAAATCCTAACTAGAGGGGACAGGAGGAATAACTAAAGATAACAGGAATTAATTCATTTGAAAACAGAAAAGGAGCTCAACTAGTTATTTTTTAAAAGCTGTAAGAGCTCCTATTTCAAAAGTCGTTAATAATAAAATAGATAAACCAGTATGCTATCAGGCTGTGCAGAGTCTACCCTGGCATCTAGGATGAAATACTAGTGGGCAGCCAGGCAAGGTGTGATGAGAGATAAGGCTGGGAAGGTAGACAGGTGCCAGATCATGGAGAGTCTTGCATGCCATGCTAAAGAATGTCGCTCAGTCCAGGGGGCATTTGGACCGGTGTGTGTCTTTGCGAGCAGGAGTGGTGTGATCACTTTTTACTCTGGAGCAATTGCTGGGGGGCAGTAGGATGGAGGGAGGGAAATCTAAAGTCGAGAGAACAGAGACTATAAAATGCTCCAAAGGAGAGGCAAAGAGGACTGACCCAGCAGTAGCAAGGAGAGTAGACAATCTGGTTCTCAGGCAGAGAAACTCAGGAGGGGAGGGAGATATACAAAAATCATACCCAGTCTTACAATTGGGTAAATGTTCTCTTATACATAAAATGAGAATAATATCAAATCAGGTTATTCCAAAGATGATATAAGTGGGTTTGCTTTAAAGTTCACCTATGCCCCATCCTTGTTCCAAAAAAAGATTTGATGCTGCTTAAGTTAAAATCAAAAATGCAGAAACACGGTAAGCCCCAGAGATGTGAAATATTACCATCGATTGTTAGCACCGACACCTTCACAAACACCTGTGAGTTTAGAGACTGAGTCTGTGGTGCTGTGCGGGGTGGGGCAGAGGGGCAGTGAGGCTGGCTCTGCCCAGCGGGCCAACATGCGTGTGACCTTGGGGCCCGGAAGAACGGCCAAGGTTGATGAAACCCATCTGGGAGTTGTGAGCTCAGCGCGTCTGGAATCGGGGCACTCGCTGTGGGCCAGGCCTATTAGACTGTTTATCTCATTTAATCCTCAGAGCAAACTCGCAAGGACATTGTTATTAGAGAGAAAGAGAGAGAGAGAAGGAAAGAAAGAAAGAGAGAGAGAGAAGGAAAGAAAGAAAGAAAGAAAGAAAGAAAGAAAGAAAGAAAGAAAGAAAGAAAGAAAGAAAATGAAAAAAAGAAAGAAAGACTTTGCAGATGAGAAAATTTGAGGCTCTTAGAGGTTAATTAGCCTCCTCGGTGGGAATCCGAGGGACCCACGCTGATTTCTGTCCTTTTCCAATGATGCATAACATTCAGTGTCTGAAAAGGCTGAGCCGTGGCTCAACAGAAATATGTCCACAGCGGCTCGCCTGGCTGCAGCCCACCCAGGGGTCGCAGGCTGCCTGGTGGGAGTGAGTCTGGCTAGCAGGCAGCACTTCTGGGGGTGGGGGACAGCAAGCCCCACCTTTCTCTCTAGGGTTATTCGTTCTCCCTTTCCCTCCAGCAGCAAATAGCCCCTCAGTCCCTCCCTCTCCCTGGCAGGCCACTGATGGAGGCTCTCAAGCGCTCCGCATTAATCATCCCTGGTCTCATCTCAGAGTGATGCTGACCCCTGCTGCCCCTCCCAGGGGCCCCGCTCGGCTGCATCTCGGAGCTCTGTCTTATGGCCACAGTGGGACTTCTCCCCACTGAGGCTACGGCTCTCTTGTTAGGCTCACACAACAAGGTTATTCGTTCATTCCTTGCAGTTGGGTCACGTAGGACTTTGGAGTTGGCACCATCCACTATCCCTCCGGCATCACGTCCAAGGGGAAAAGATGCTGTTGAACCAAAGCATTTGACAAAATCCTCCCCACTCACCGTGTCACTTTAACTAGTCACCTACCCTCACCATTGACAGCCAGGCATCTCACTGCTTCCTAACTTGGCTAAATCTTAAACTTGGAGTTCCTGACGGGCCCTGGAGTGCCCTTGTGGGGTAAATTCCTGCTAGGATCCTCACCCCACCAGTCTTCCCTGGGATGGCAGTCTGAGATTAATTACAGCTTGGCTCTCCACCAGGTCCCCTCATATGGACCTGACCCAACCTTGACTCTGCTTCTACCAAGTCCTGTGCTGCGCCCCCACCCCCACCAAAGCCCCTTCCTATACACACACATAGCTTACGGGCTGTGCTGGGGGACCAGCAGCCACCAGGACTGGGAATCTTCCAGGACACATCTTGAGCAGCAAGTTCTATCCAGGACAGCAGGAGGAATAAAAGACATCAGAATCTGGGGGTTCCAACACTGAGGGGTGGCAAATATAAAGCCCTGGTCTGCACTCAAGTCAAGGTCATGGAAACAGAGGAAGTGGAGGGAAGAGAACCAGGTCAGAGCAGGGAAGGAGGTGGGGAGACCGAGTACAGGCCACAAATCTCACCGATGCTTCATGAGCCCGTGGGTGTAGGATGCCTGGAGGAACACTGACGGCTGTCAGGGCAGAGCCAAGGTTTGGTGACAGGGGTCAGGGGGCACCAGGAACAGGGTACAAACCCTTGACTCCACCTGGAGTGCCCCAATGTCTGAGCGAACCCATGCTCCTCCCCACGGCGGGGGCTGTCCTCCTCCCGCCTCAGTCCCCAGGGCGAACCCGAGGAGCACACCCTAGAGCAGGGATCAGCATCAAAAATGTGGAAGACTCAGAAGCAAAGGGGAGTTCTAGAACCTCAGGAGCAACGTTCGACAAGGCACATGCTCGGAGCTCACTTGATGAGGAGAAACTGCAGTGCAGGGAAGCCAGGGGCCTTCCTACAGTCTGGGTCACTCACTGAACTCCCCTGGCCCTTTCACTACGGTCTGACCTACTTCTCCCAGCCTAGGAGCTGGGACCTCGGACACCCTGGCTGGTAGGAGGAAAGGGAGGACAGGCCTGTCGGCCATGATGGGAAACTGGTATAGGGTGACTGATCCATCAGGATTTACCCAGGACTTTCCAGGTTTTAGCACTGAAAGTCCCACATTCCAGGAAAGCCCTCGGTCCTTGTTTTAAAATGAAAGTTCTACATCCTGGAATACCCTCCCCCAGGCCCAAGCAATTGGGTCACTTAGTCTCCCTAGCTCAGCTCAGCTTCCTTGTCCATCAAAGGAGTGCCCAAGGATCGGCAGGGCCCCTGGGGATTAGCTCAAAGACAAGATTAAAGTTCTCATTCAGATAATCAGACTGTGCAAGACATCCGTTCAGGCACAGCAAGACCCCAGTGGGCAAATGGAGCAGTGGGAAAGGAGTCTCCACTATGGGCAAGGATTGGCCAGAATCAGGCTGGATCAGGAGGGCAGGAGCCAACGGGGAACCTTCTGTCCCAACCCCTGGCTGTCTTACTTGCAGCTGTAACTCCAGTTTCCAGGACGATGCCTGGCATACAGCAAGAACTCAAGAAGCAAACTGAATGAATGAATGAATGAATGAATGCAGGCATGCAGACTTCAGACTCTAGAGCAGACCCTCACACCACCAGTGGGACCTTGCCCAATGTTACAACCCCTAACTTGCAAGCTGGAGCCACGGCAGAAGATGCAAAGGGTCAGGGTGGACAGACTCATTGGACACAGGTTCGGGCTGGAGAGCACAACCAATGGGAGGGAGCTCTGCTGCAAGAAGGCCAGCTGCTGCTGATGGTTCCAGGGGAGATAGCCACGGATCTCCTCTTACGGAAGACCCAGCCCTTAGCAAAGAGCCAAGACAGGCCTTTCGCTGAAGCCTTCTCCAAAAGTCTTCATCATGAGGAAGTCTCCATCACTAGTCAAAATTCAAGGCCAATCAAGCAGGCTTTCCATTAGGCAATCACTTCTAACTTGTAGAGCGCTCTTTACAATAATTATTGCGGCAGCGACTTGCTGGGTCTCTCTCCAGTCAGGCCTGAGAAGCAGCCACAGTGCCATCTTGTGGCTCTTTCAAGAACACTCCAGGGCTGTTCCAGTCCCTTCACCTGTCTGGGTGTGTCAAACACCCGGTTTCTGAGAATTCACAACTTTGGGATATCTCCATAAGAATCTCTGCCCTGCTATTTAACAATCTGACCCACTTCTCACCCTTTGCAAATATCAAAACACACACACACAATTTCCAAATGCAGTGTGGATTTGATGCCATGTGACCGTTGTGTTTCCAGAAAATTTTCAGAGCTTCCCACAGTAAATCCACATCCGCTGAGCTCGCTGGTATGCAATTCTCAGGTGCGATCCAGAGAAAGACCACACTTCTCCAGTCTTGCTTTCTCTACTTACGGAGGCACACCTTTCTGGCTCGTAAAAGGAAATATGGTAGTTGCCCACCATGAAGCTTCTTGTCTCCTAGGGATGTCAGGCAGAAGTCAATCCCTGAAAAGGTGCCCTGAGACCGTGCTGTGAAGGACGCCGGTGCCATGAGCCAGTGATTGGGCGGGGAGAGCGATGTCGCCCAGGGGGGCCAAGTGAGGAGGCTTCCTCTGTGATGCTCACTCCAAGAAGTGGACGTCTGCCCTGTCTTCCAGAACTCACAGAGAGGACATGAGCTTTCTGTGCATTATTTCAACAACCTGATGGGCAATGACTGTGGGGCACAAGGGGCTTTGAACTGCCCCCCAGGACTGGGGGTGTTTTGTCTGATTCCCGGTCACCCAACCACCCCAGCCACCAAAACCACCACGCAACACACATACGCAACGCACACGCGCACACAAACACACACACACACAATGCACAATTGATTTCTCATCTCTTTGTCTTGAAGAGGAATTAAGTTATGTGCGGATGAGAACTGCAGTTGGATGGAGTCATGCTCAGGTGAGAGAACGGAAAGGCTCTTTCAAAGAAACCTGAGGTTAAGACAAGGTAAGTTCACAGAACAATGGGGCGCCCCGGGTGGCTCAGTCAGTTAGGCACCTGACTTCGGCTCAGGTTATGATCTCAGGGTTCTGGGATGTAGCCCCACGTGGGCTCCCTGCTCAGTGGGGGTCTGCTTCTCCCTCTCCTTCTGCCTCTCCCCTCACTCCTGCGAACATGTGCTCTTTCTCTCAAATAAATAAAATCTTAAGTTAAAAAAAAAAAAAAAAGGAACAGCAGCTGAAGAGTGAGCCTTTAGCCTGAGCCCCCTGTGGAAGAGAAGAGGTTACAGCTAACACAGCTGGGAGACTTCCCAGGTGCAGAAATTCGGGGACCTTCCAGCTCACCTCCTTCTGATGTTTACAGGAGGACAGTGGAAAGGATGTGAGTCTTAGAATCAGACAGACATGGGTTCTAACCCTGGCTCCAGCATGATTTGCCAAATTAACCTTTCTGAGCCATTTCAAGATCTGTAAAATGAAATTAAAAATCTCTATGTTGCAAGGAGGCCCATGCTCTGCTCTGGTCCTCAAGCCTGGGCTCCTACTCCCCAAAGCCCCTGCTCTCTCTTGCCCTGCATGATAGAGGATTGCTTTCCCAAATATTACCGGTACTTTCTTTTAGAAAGAAACTCAAAATTCAAGATTTTAAATCTGTACTAATGTTATAAAGAATAGATTTTTTTTAAGTGCACTCAATGCCCAACGTGGAGCTTGAACTCATGTCCCCAAGATGAAGAGTCACATGCTCTACTGACTGAGCCAGCCAACCATCAGAAGAATAGATTTTTAAAACATGTTTACTTTCCATACTGGCATAAGTACATCACTGAATAGATGAATTAGGGGAAAGAGTTCTTCCTTACTGAAGAATACTACTTAGTAAATAGAGAAGGAATGCTGGAAATAGAAAATGACCAGTAGGCAAACTTCATGGTAATAATGGTCACACGCAAATACCACTGAAAGTACAATCAGAAAGAGTATATTTGCATAACTTCAAAGTATCTCCCCTACAAGATGCTTATTAAATACAAACAGGAAAATGGTAACTTTGCAGTGAAGCAACTGGCAGACCCAGGTTAATACCCCAAGTAATAAGACATATCAACATCAGCGATAGGATGCCTTGAGAAGGGGGCACAACGCTCGTGTGGTATTCTTGCCAGAAAAGCATAACTTCAATAGAATCACGAGAAAACACCAGAAAAACCCAAATTAAGGATCTATTTCTACAAAATAATTGGCCAGTACTTTTCAAAAGTATCAAAGTTATGAAAGGCAAAAAAAGAGAAAAAAAAAACACCCTCTCATAGACTAGAGAAGATTCAGAAAATATGACAACTAAATGCAGCATAGGGTCCTCGATTGGATTCTGAACCCAAAAAGAACATTAGTGGTTGTATAACATTCCATTATAATAATATACAAATATTTACCTAACCAATCCCAGATTTGTCCCTAATTTTTCCCTATTATAAGTGATATTTTTATAAAAACCTGTGTGTTATATGTGTGACAATATTTATATAATCACTTCTGCCATATCCTGCCATATGTGTGTGTGTGTATATATGTATACATATATATATATTCTGAGATAGATAGATATAGTCTTACAAGGAGGGTGGTTGAGTCAAAGGATAAGAAAAGTTCAAGTTTTGATCATACTTCTGCCAACAGTGAGTGAAAGTAACCATTTACCCATATCCTGACAAATAATGACTACTAGCATTTTTCAATTTTTTTCAGTAGAATGGGAAAAACATGAATTATTAAATCTTTAGCCTATCTGAATGTCACTCTAAGACCTCTGCTCATACTGGAAAGGGAACTTTGAATATCTTGAGTAACGTTCAGCCTCTGCACTCAGCGGCCAAGTGACTTAAACTCTCTGTGGTAGCCAGTCTCCAGGATGGCCCCCAACGATCCCTGTCTATTGGTATTCATGTCCTTGTAGAGTCCCCTCGCACACTGTACTGAGGTTGGTCTGCATGACCAATAGAATAAGGTAGATTGATAGGATGTGGTTTCTGAGACTAGTTCATAAAAAGGCATGTGGCTTCCCCCTTGGGTCATTAGCCCTGGTGGAAGCCCACTGCCATGTTAAACCAAGACTCGGGACCTCTACGGAAGGCTCATCAGTCACACGTGACAAGGAGCTAAGGCCTCCTGTCAACAGCCATGTAATGAGCCATCTTGACAGCAGATTCCCCAGCCCAGTCCAGCATTCAGATAATGGCAGTCCAAGCCAACATCTTGACCACAACCTCATGAGAGACCCTAAATTAGAACCATGCAACTAGGGGCACCTGGGTGGCTCAGTGGGTTAAAGCCTCTGCCTTCGGCTCAGGGCATGATCTCAGGGTCCTGGGATTGAGCACCACATCAGGCTCTCTGCTCAGAGGGGAGCCTGCTTCCCCCTCTCTCTCTGCCTGCCTCTCTGCCTAATTGTGATCTCTCTCTCTGTCAAATAAATAAATAAAATCTTAAAAAAAAAAAAAGGACCATGGAACTAAGCCACTCCCAGATTCCTGATGTTCAGAAACTGCATGAGATAATAAATGTTTGTTATTTTAAGCCTTTACGTTTCAAGGTAATTTGTTACACAGAAAAAGATAACTAATACACTCTCTGGGCCTCACTCTCCTCATCTGTAAGACCGGAATGGTCATAATAATAATGCCCACTTCACAGAGAGAAAAACAGATGAAACACCTGCCCCCTGCCTGATCCGTAAGCACCAATGTCTGCTCCTCTCTCTCGATGGGCACCCTCGAGACACAGACTGTTAGGCCTGACTAAACAGAATAGTGTTTTGTGTTGCAATGCCTTTGACCTTTTCCTTTAAAATTCATGTCAAATCAGTTTCTAATTCATTTCCAGGCACATTATTCTAAGAACGAAGCAAAGAGTGAATTTTGTTGCAGTGCATTCCCTGCCCTTTTATTTGATGAAATTACAAAAGCAAATAGTCTGGTTGCTCTGGTCTTCGGAGGGCTGCCAAACCCTTCTCTGAGAGATCAGGGAGCAGCTAATTGGGACCTCTAGTCGTGAGCTAGTGTAGACAGCTGAGGAACAGGCTGGCCTTAGTGTAGATGCTGGTACACGTTTCCAAGCAACGTGGACACACATCTTCAAAGCTAAACAGCTCCTCCTTTCTCACCTGATGGAGGTTCCTAGTGAATGGACTGAGACCAGTGGTGGTGAGAGAAGGGACGGCAGTCGGGAGCCATGAAATCCCCAGGGATGCTGGTCTCCCAGAATCCAACCCCCAGAATTCTGAGGCAAGTCCCTGATCTGGGGACAGAAGAACAACTGAGTGCTCCTCTCCCCTTGAGCAGCCCACACCCTGCCAGGCCAGGCCAGGCCAGCTTGGGGCCTCAGTAGAGCATCCCTGGAAGCCCAAGCCCCGCCTCTTCCCTTCTACAGGTGAATTCCACCCAGACTGTAAACTAGTGCTACTCTCAACTCTGCCATCTGGTGGCCATAATCGGAGACTGCAGCTTCCCCGCAGAACGGCCACCTTCAAAGGGATAGTGTCCCTCCAGGAATTGCGCTGGCAATTTTGTCTCCCCTTCCAAAGAAGTGACCAGGTTCTTTCTGTTTAATCCTCCATGCCAAAGAACTTGGGTGGACTGCCAAGGAAGAAATCAGAATGTTTTTAATAGACATCATTCTGAGTCTTTCTCACAATTATTTAGGTCAGCTGCCAGCCCAGTTTGGAGCCTTCATCTTGCCTCGAGCCACACTCCCTACTCCCTGAGGACACTTCTCCTGGTGAGTGGAGTGGCCTCTGTCCCTGTATTTGTTCCTTTTTAAATAACTATGTCCAGAGCCGTTAATCCCAACAATCTCTCCATCCAAACCCAGGAGGTTCTTGGCTAACACACTCCAGGTGGGCACAAAGACCCAGGCAGCCTCATTCCATCTGCATACAATAACAGACACGACTAGTGCCCCCTCTCCACTTTCAGTCTGCAGTAATTAAACCAAGCTACAGTGGAGAGAAGATGGACGGCCCAACAAACGTGGAGGAAAGGAACGTGAATCACAGTAGTCACAGGGTTGAGAAAGGACCAGAGCTTCAGAACCGACAAGTTCTGAGACCATCTCCAAGCAGGGTCTTCAGAGCAAAGATGGAGCGAGAACAGGAAGGACTAGAGAAGGCGTGCCCACTAATAACTTTTGAACACTAGTTCCCACCACAGAGGCCACGCTAGTTTGGGAATAGATAAGCCTAGAATTTGAGTTCTGACTCTGCCACTTAACCTGGTGACCTCAGGCTAGTCTCTTCACAAAAGTGAAACTGGGCCCCAGTTTCCTTCTTTATTAAATGGGTATGAAACCTTCTGCCACTGTGTTTAGGGAGGAGCAAATAAAGCCGGGCGTGTGAATGTACCTAGCAAGGAGACCGTGCCCCAGGAAATACTCCCTAGATACTGCCCGTCTTCACCCCACCTGCAACTCAGGCAACAAGAGACATCACCCGGGGGAAGGAACTCAATTTCCTTCTCTCGGAACCAAGAAAAGAAAATGCCTAACTGATTATATGTACCAACTTTTCAGAGGCTGCTGCAATTCAATATGCCTTTAATGAGCACCTACATGCTGTAAGGTTCTGGGAGAGACAGAGGTGAGAGGGGCATAGTTCTTACCCTCAAGGAGCTCACAGCTCATCAGTGGAGGTGGAAGAAATGGCCACCCATAGTCCAAACAGGTGGCGCTAATAATAACAGGAAACATTTAGATAGCACTTATTTTATTCCAGGATGCATATTTTATTAATCCTGAAAATAGTCCTTTGACTATTTTTTTCTTGAAGACTTTGAACCCAGCCTTGCCCACCACGACTACTGTTTGAGCTGATGCATTGTGCATTACTGTGCATCACTGTGCATTGAGGTTTTGATTTCAGTTTTCAATAATGTGGCACGAAACATCTGTGTGGGCTTCATTTTGGAGTGATGGGTTGGGAGCTGGTCCTCATGCTAGGGGACCCAAGATCAGGGCCACATGGTGATTTTCGTGGGCCTTAGATACTTTTGCCTTCCCAAGCCCTTCCTCCATAAAATATTACTTTTTTAAGAGAATCCACACTTTATTTTATTTTTTTAATAATTTTTTTTTAATTTTTAGATTATTTATTTATTTGTCAGAGAGAGAGAACGTACAAGCAGGGGGAGAGGCAGGCAGAGCAGGCAGAGGGAGAAGCAGGCTCCCTCCCGAGCAAGGAGCCCGATGCGGGACTCGATCCCAGGACCCTGAGATCATGACCCGAGCCGAAGGCAGCCGCTTAACCGACTGAGCCACCCAGGCGTCCCATAAAATATTATTTTAAAATGTATGACTATGTTGGTATAAAGATGAAATAACTCAGGCTGGATTCATTATTTTATATTCATTCTTCTTATACTTATTTTTTTCTGATTTTTATTTTTTTTAATTTTTTTTTTTAAAGATTTTTATTTATTCATTTAACAGAGAGAGAACACAAGCAGGCAGAGAGGCAGGCAGAAGCAGAGAGAGGAGCAGGCTCCCTGCGGAGCAAGGAGCCCGATGCGGGACTCGATCCCAAGACGCCGGGATCATGACCTGAGCCAAAGGCAGTTGCCCAACCAACTGCGCCACCCAGGCATCCCTAATTTTTAAAATAAATTAAAATTAAAACATTTCCGGGAACCTCTAAAAATATTAACATAATATTTTTTCTGCAGCTCTAGACATTATGCCTAGTGGATAAGTCTACCCAACCCTGATGCCAGAGGCCATCTCTCTGAGACCATTCAGTTTTTCAAGAAAAGAACACCCATTTTGTCCCTTGGCCTTTTGAAGTTGGGGGAGAAGAGTTGATTTTCCTATATATGAAATTTGGCTTAATTCCCATTTTCAGCCACACGCCTCCCACTTCCCCTCCGCTGTGGCTGGTGTGTTCAGGGCTCATGGACCCAGGCAACAGCTTCTTCAGGCACCATCCCCCATCTCCTTCCCAACTACTAGAACTTTCTTGAAATCCCTTCCCCACAAATGCCCCTTCTCCCATTCTTTGAATCGTTGGAACTTTATCCCTTTTTCATTTCTCTAATGGGGTTCCAGAAGGGGAAAGAGATAAATGCAGATCAAGAATCCCCCGTCTTTAGCCAGACGTCCCTCACTGTCGTGTCATTTAGAATGCTTTCAGCGGCATGTAACAGAAAAACCAGCTCAAGTGGCCTGGCCGATAAGGAAATTCAGGGCCAGCTTAATGTAGTGCTGCAGCCACATTCCTCCATAATCCCCTAAACCCTGCCCGCATCTGTACAGTTGGCTTTATTTTGAGACTGTTACCTTCATGAGGGCAAATGGCTGTAGCAATTCCTAGCTATGTGCCCACCCCATAATACCCAGCTGACGATTCCCGGTCATTCAAAAATGCCAAAGCCTCAGAGCAGCAGCCCAAATGGCAATCAGCTCTACGAAGGAAAGCAAAGCTCAGAAGGGGACAGCAGCTAGCCTTGCAACTTAAGTCAGAGTGAGGCATGTGTTTCCTGGGCGCCTGGAGAATGTCATTTAAAGACCCGCCATTGGGGCACCTGGACCATTTGGGAAGAAGTAGGACCCTAAGGGACTTCTGTCTGCTCAAGGAAATGCACATAAGATTGGCAAGATGAGGGGCGCACCTGGCTGGCTCTGTTAGAAGAGCATGTAACTGTTGATCTTGGGGTTGTGAGTTCAAGCCCCACACTGGGTGTAGAGATTACTTAAATGAATAAATTTTTAAAAATTAAAAAAAAAAAAGATTCAGTGAGATGAGTAAACTGTCGGGCATCCAGCTGATGGAGAAGGATGGCAAAGACCTAGGGAGTGAAGCAGGACCCCAGGACTCCAACAATGGCCCCCACAAAGATGTCCACATCCTGACCCCCCAGAACCTGTGAATGTTTCCTTACATGGTACGAGGTGGATCCCACTGTAATCCTTAATTTACAGAAGATGAAACTGAAATACAGAGGGTAGGGGACTTGCCCAAGGTCATACTGCTAGAAACTTCATCATTTGCCTGCAGCCAGCCCCAGAAGTGGCCCATCTTTGTCTGAAGAAGGAGGAAGGGTTGTTGGGGAGTCCAGGGTGGGGGGTGGAGAAGAAAAAAAATCCCAATTTAAGATGGAAAGGAGCATTCTCATTAGGGAACAGGGAGGCTGTGTTGGCTTTACGGTCGGGGACTCTGGCTCTCACTCAACATGGGTGAGAGCCTTCCTTTTCTGAGACTCAGTTTCTTTCACTGAAGCTCGAGCAGACAAAACAGCCTCAGCGCATGTACATTGTGAATGCTGGACCTAAGTCCAAATCACCCAGCTTTCCTGGCTGGAGAAGGCTGAGCCCTGAGTCCTGCTGGCCAGGGGAGGCGGAGGGTGAGAAGCCACTGAAGGAAGTGGGGTACGTGCCTGGCACAGAGGCTACAAGTCCTGTCCCGGAGAAGAGTAGGGGAGGGCAAGCCAAGCTTCAAGAAAGTGGCTGAAACTTGGGATGGGAACAGGGTATGGAGCCAAAATCAGACTGCAGGGGACCCAGGGCCCCTGAAACTGAGGACCAGAAGATCAGGCAAAGGACTGCGGCCTAGAGGAATCTGGAAAAGGCAAGGATTGGGAGCAGCTCCTGTTTGCAGGAGCTTGTTTGCACAGGCTGGCTGAGAGGGGCTGCCCTCTGCACCCCATGCAGAACCTGTCAACGCTCAGCAAACCCACCAGTCCCTGTGATCAGAAAGCCACAGGCCCTTTGTCCTTCTGGAAGTGAGGAAACTCTCCTCTGGCTCCAAGACCTGGGAAGCATGCATTCCTTCCGTCATTCCTTCCTGGACCTGATATTTATGAGGTTAGCCATGCAGAGGCCTTTCAGGGGGCACTCCCAGCGTGGTCGCAAAAGGCTCACAGGCCACACCCCAGGACAGGCAAGGAGGGAAGGGCTGTGGGACCTCCCGGAGGTGGGGCGATGACCAGCTGCTCGCTCACTGCTGTCCTAGGAACAACACAGAGGAGGCAGATTTGTGATGTGAGATGGAACAGCAGGCACCGGACTCATCCTGCTGGGGTTTTCAGAACCATACAATATGCTTGATTGAAAGGCTCTTTTAGGAGCTTAATTTTTTTAACATTAAAGAATTAAACCAATAATATCCCCATGTCAGCATCTCTGTGATTATGTCCTTTGTGTCCTGCTTGCTACATAGTTATGAGCTTTCTAAAAATTATAGTCTATGTCATCTGTACTGAAGGAAATCAAGGGAAAAGGGAGAGAGGAAGAGAAAGCAATTAATATAAGGTGAAAACATACTGGGCACCAGGTGCTGTTCTAGGGGCATGACATCCGTTGTCTTAGGTTGGCCTCCCCACAGTCCCAAAGGGAAGATGCAGTCATAATCCTCGTCTTACCAGTTAGGAACCTGAAGCTCAAAGAAGTAAAGAGACTTCTCAGTCATACAAAGGATTGGAACTCTCTGGTTGGTTGGCTTCCAGAGTCATCCTCCTCCACTGCTGTCTTTGTTAATTCCCTCCTCTCAGAGCACCCCCCCCCCCCCAATAACAGGACCCCTTGGTGCCACGGCCCTTCCTCTGCCGGGCAGCTCTGCTGTTTGCAGGAACAGTTCCTGGGGCTGATGGGAAGGTTCTTTCCTGTCCCCCTGGCTTGGCCCCTCAGGTGCTGTTGAGCCTCCTGATGGCCCCAGGGCTGCAGGGAGGAGCCCCAGATGCCCCATCTACAGAGAGTCAGGGCAATAGCCTGAGAAGCAGGGTTGTAATGTGCAGGGTGCCCGGGAAGGCTGTCACGGGGTTTAAGTCTTAGAAGAAGTGGAGTCTTGGGACAGGCTGTGTATACCTCAGAAGCAGGAATCCTGACTGCCAGACACGTCTTTGCTGCTCTCTAGCTGGGAGCCTTGAGGTGAGCCCCTTTTCTGAGCCCATTTCCTCACCAATAAAATGAAACTATCTTCCATGGGGGTTGGAGTGAATACATTATAGGCTGTACAGAAGAGTTTCCGGAGTTTTTCCTGCCCGGTGCCCACAGAAGGGGTCAACGTTGTAAGGCTCTGCTGGGGCCGCTGGAGGGCAAGGAGGAACACCAGAGAAACTCAACAGCCAGTGTCCTGAGTGAGGTTTTCCTGTGTCCTGTAGGATATGGCCATGGGTAATCAAACCTAAGACATAATAACAACTTAGATCAATTCAATCAGAGTACTTAAGGAGGGGACCCAGGCATGAGTATGTTTCCAAGCTCCCTACGTGACTGCAATGTGCATCCAAGGTTGGGTGGTTACTGCATCACACCCTCCCCCAGGAGGCCTTCCGCAGAGCAGCTGTCTCCCTATTGCCCCCACTGAGCCCTGCCAGGCACAATGATGCTCTCGCCTGCACTGATTGGGAAACCTAATTGCCTTAAGGTTCTGTGCAGAGCCAGCCGGGACTTAATCATTCCATTCACATCAAAATATTTACTCCAAATAGTCATTACCACCTGGAAGGGGCTTGCAGATAACTAGGGAAGAGGGGTGGGAGAGGCAAGAGTTCAGCACACCCTGGAAGGGAAGCAGACTATTTGCAAAAGCTGCTGTCCCCAGCATCCGATGCTCAGCTCTCCCCCCCACACACACACCCCCTGAGAGATTACTTGAGTTAAGTGTTTGCACTTTAATGCTCCAAGGCCTGAATCATTCCATTCCGCCTGGCGCAGGTGCTGGGGCTGGGGAACATACGGTAAAAGATTTGCATAAAGTGAGTGATTTGCATGGAGTGGAAAATTTGCATGCAGTAAATAGCTAAGGGGAGGATAAAATTATGGCCCAGAAATGGCCTAAAATAATGTGTTAATTCGTAGCCCTAGTGTAATCTGAATGCTTCTCTGAAAACTAAATGTCTGCCTTCAAAAAGAGAGCTACCTAGTTCCTGGCAATCACAGCTTCTGTCCTGAGAGGCGGGTGGGATCACAAGTGATGGGACACAAGGATGAGTGGGCCCATGCACGTCCCACAGGCCAGGCGCCTGACCCTTCCCCCCAGCACTCCTCCCAGCTCGGCACTGCCCATGCGCTCTGTTCAGGCCGGCGTGCAGCTCAAAGAGGTGCTTCTGCACTGTGAGCTCCCCGAGGGCAGAAGTATCCAGTTCGGCTGGACGCCCCCCACCCCCTCCAGGACAGGGTCCTGCACCACTGGAAATGTTTTCAGCTACAGGAACAGAAACCCCAGCCACAATAGCTTAAACCATGAGAACACTTATGGCTTACTTAAGGAATTCAGAAGTGGATTGGAGGAGGGGCAAGTCAATGTCACCAAGAACCAAGGCTCCTGGAATCCTTCCACTCTGCCATCCTTGAGTCAGCTCTCATGCTATCAGGAAGGTTGCGACAAGCCATCACATCCTCATCATCCTCTCAGGTTAAAGCACAAAGCAAAAACCAAGAGGGCTCGCAGCTAAATGCCCGCTCTACCTTACCAGAGAGGTAGCTTCCCAGAAGCCTGGGCAGACATCCCTTTATCTCATTCACCAGAGCTGAGTCCCAGCGTCCGTGTCCAGACCAGTCACTATCAGAAGGGAGGAGGACTGAAGCTGGGCACGTTGCCGCCTGATCAAAATCAAGACTCTGTTAGCAGGGAAGAATCAGAGGGAGTGCGTTGGGTAGAAAACCAGGGTTATCTACTGGTGACAGTAAACGTCTGCTAGTGAAGAGAGGAACAGCTGCTTAGGGGACTTCCAGGGCATCTTCTCTCTCCCTGGAGCCCAGATCCAAATATCAGGATCTTATCACTGCACAGTACAGGAACACCACTCGGTATGAAGCGTGATGCAGCAAGCGTGGAGAAGGAACACTTGCAGGTCTGAGTTCTGTTCCCCGTCAGCAGCAGGGACTTTGGGAGATGGTGGAGAGGGTGCTGCAGGAATTCTATCTGGAGACAGTGAGTCTGTTCTAGCTTGCTAGCATGACCAGTGCTGCCACTAACCACGGTAATGCTGGTAATGTTGCTAGTTGCCAATTATAGAGCACTTACTATGTGGCAAGCACTTCTTCCAGACCATCAATTTTCTTTTTTAATTTTTCTAGTTGTCTTCATTTTTTTTTTCTAGACTTCAATAGATTTGCTTTCAGACTACAAAAGCTAATCCTGGTCATTATGACAAGCCAATTAAGACAGAAGTGTACAAATAAATAGCCAACAATATCTCTCTCCCCACCAAAATAACCACTTTGAACAGTTTAGCAGATCACTGCATTTTCACTTAAGTGAAAAACACCCTTTCTGCTTTGAGGCTCATGGTTCCACAGCTCTGTTATCTTTAGCGCTCCTGGCAAAATCTTGGGAGAATTCAATATTCTCATAGGAGACCCATCCAAGCCTCCACACTGACCTTTCTCCTTGACTTCAACAATATTTGCCCATGCTCTTTTCTCACTCCATTCCCTATTCCCATGATACCTCTTCTTTGATCTCACGGACACTCCTTGGAGTGGACTCCAAAGACTCCTGCCTTTCCTACAAAATTACCACTTCATCTTCTTCCCTCTTCAGCCTAGACCCCTTGAAGCATCCCTTCCTCCACTCTTGCTAACGCTTAGTTCTTCTACCCAAAAGAACCCCAACCCTCAATCAGTTCAACTCTCATCCTTCCTCACTCACCCACCCAGAGAGCCAAATGCAATTGAAAGAAACTATACAGGGACGCCTGGGTGGCTCAGTTGGTTGGGCAACTGCCTTTGGCTCAGGTCATGATCCCAGCGTCCTGGGATGGAGCCCCACATTGCATGGGCTCTCTGCTCAGCAGGGAACCTGCTTCCCCCTCTCTCTGCCTGCCTCTCTGCCTACTAGTGATCTCTCTCCTCTCTGTCAAATAAATAAATAAAATCTTTTAAAAAAAAAAAAGCATAGTGGGATCAAGTAAGTGAGAAAAACATTAGAAGAATAATCCTGAGTCTGCTCTAATTTAAGTAAATCATTTAATACATTGATTTTTTTAATGTTGTTAATGAAACTCAAATGATGCTAGGACATTTTTTCTAGTCTCAGACCTGTGTCACATTAGGAAAAAAAAAAAAATATATATATATATGGTTCTGATTCTCAAGGCATTGAAAGACAAATGAATCCTTCCTGAAGTTTCCTTAGAGAAACAGAGATGAGAGTTTTATGCACATGGCACATCAAAGCTTCTTAAAATTCCTTAATTCTCTGTTCAAGGTGGATGGGATATTTACAAATATGATTGAACTAAGGCTCACAATACTTTTTCTTCTTCCTGGACACTTCTAGGAAGTGGGAGGACTTCCCCGTCTCCCTTGCAGTTAGGTTTGGGCCCTATGAATGGTTTTAGTAAATGGAACATGAACAAATGTGACTTGTGTCACTTCCAAGCCCATATATTAGTAGGACCTGGTATGCCTCTTTCATATCTCTTAGTTTCTTTCCCTACTGAGGGAACCTGACAATCATATGCAGAGAAGGGAATATTTCAGAGAGCCTGGATCCCTGAATCATCAGATGGAGGAGAGCATCCACAGGCTCCATTAGACTTTGCAAGACCAAAAAATAAACTTTTGTTTCGTTAAAATACTCAGATTTGAGGACTGATTTATTACAGCAGCATAACCTATCCTATCATGATTCATATGATTAATATGATCCTGAGCAAAGAAAATGAACCCTTTCTTTAAAAAAAATTTTCTAATACCAAGAAGTCTAGGGATGCCTGGCTGGCTTAGTCGGTAGAGCCTGCAACTCTTGATCTCAGGGTTGTGAGTTCAAGTCCCACCATGGGTATAGAGCTTACTTTTAAAAAAGGA
>CM052811.1:105479473-105515898 GCA_028533885.1 Nasua narica | reverse complement strand
AAATGAAATGAAATGAAATGAAATGAGATGAAATGAAATAAATACAATATCCTTGTGTCCTGGTTATCAGGGTTTCCTCTTACTTGATTTAATGGCTCATTTTGGTGGAACACAATCTTTTCATTTAGAAATGGGGTACATGGAAGATAAAACTTTTGAGGCCTAACCTGTCTGAGTTTATCTTAATTCTGCTCTCTCATTTGCTGCATTGATTGGTGTAGAATTCTAAATAGGAATTGTCTTCCTTCAGAAGCTAGAAGGTATGTAGTCTTCTACTTTCAGTCCTGTCAATGAGAAGACCAAGACAGTTCTGATTCTCTGCTTTTTGTATGTGAGGTGTTTTTCCCTGTCTTACTGCTTTTATGATAGTTTCTTCACTTCTGACACTCTGAAATTTCATAAAAATATGCTTTGGTATAGATTATTTTCCTTGTTGCATTGGACTGTTAGGGCCTTTTTTTTTTAAGGGTTATTTATTTATTTTAGAGTGAGAGTGAGAGAGAGCACAAGCTGGGGAGGGGCAGAGTAAGAGGGAGAGAAGCAGACTCCCCACTGAGCAGGGAACCTGACACAGGGCTCAACCTTGCCACCCCAAGATCATAACCTGAGCTGAAACCACCAGCTGGATGCTTAGCCTCCCAGGTGCCCCTGGACTGTTAGGGCCTTTTAATTGGGAAACTCACATCCTCAATTCAGGGAAATTTTCGTGTGTGTGTGTGTGTGTATGAAAAAGAGAACATATATAAAAGAATATGAGTAATATAAATCATAAAACATAGTAGTAAAAAAAATGCCCATAAACCCACCATCTGGGACACCTGGGTGGCTCAATGGGTTAAAGCCTCTGCCTTTGGCTCAGGTCATGATCCCAGGGTCCTGGGATGGAGCCCCGCATCGGGCTCTCTCCTCAGCGGGGAGCCTGCTTCCCCCTCTCTCTCTATGCCTGCCTCCCTGCCTACTTGTGATCTCTCTCTCTCTGTGTCAAATAAATAAATAAAATCTTAAAAAAAAAAACCCACCATCCAACTCAGGAAATAGAATATTTCCAATTCTTTGAACCTCCCTCTATGTTCTTTTCTGATGCCAGTCTCTACCTTCCTCCACTGCCCCCATGCCCTGACCCCTCACCAGCCACAGAACCAATCTCATGTTTTGTTTTCTAATTCACTTTTCTTTTTTGTTTACTGTATATGTACGTGTTGCTAAACTATACCTTGCTTACTTTTGCTGACTTTGGAACACCATAGAAATGGCATCACACACAGAAATAACATTCTTCTGTGGCTTGCATTTCATTTAGCATTGTTCCTATGAGTCATCTACGCACATGGCTATTGTTCATTAACTTAACTTTGTAGTCTAGCATTCTTTTGTGTCAAGGTACCACAATTGATTTATCTCTTCTCTCAGTGATAGGCATTAGGTTATTTCCTTTTGTTGGTTTACTTGTGTTTGTTTTTATTTTCTGTCATGTCTCCTGGTATGATCATTTCTTTCCCTCATTTTCTCTCTGAAATTTACATTAGTTGTGGGATCCTCTGGGCTGAGCCTTAAATATTTTTACCTCTTCTTCCCTGTTTTCTGTTGCTTTGTAATTTTCTTTCACAGTCTCAGAGAATTCCTCAAATTGTATCCTAATTCATCTGCTGAACTTCTTAAATTTCTACTATCATATTCTGAATTTTTAAGAGCTCTTATTCTCTGGATGTTTCTTTTTATAGCTTACTGTTCTGTTTTCTTAGATAGTAGACTCTAGTTTTCAGAGGCCTCCCTATGGCTAGCTAACTGCCAGACACAATATTCAGTTATGTGGTGAGTAGAGAGGAATTCTCCACATGTGTGTTTAGACCAGTGGCATTTTTTGCAAAGAGCTGCAAAGAAAGGGGCTGCTGAACTGAAGAAATGGAATCAGACTCAGCTGAAGCAAAAGTCCACTGGAAAAGTATGGACAGCCAGGATCTGGATGACTCTCCCCCACCTCGTGTCCCGTGTTAGGAGAGTTCATTCCAGGGGAGGCAAAATTTGGTGCTCCTGAGGAATGGCCCAGGAGAGCTGAGGCCACTAGGAAGCCCCCGCTCAGACCCAAGGAGGACTGGTATGACTCCAGCACCTGAGGCCAGATCCCTGAAGTGGGAAAACAGCACCTTTCTCATCCCCAGCGTGCCTCTAAAGCCCAGAACCTGGTTAACAACACTAGCTACCTTGCTTCCCGCGTGAAGCAAATAGCCACAAACAGGAGAGCTGCGTCTCAGACAGGATGCTAACCTGCCGCTTGCATTTAGCAACCAAAGTTAGAGGGGACAGAATCTGAAAGAGGAGAGTGCAGCTCTCTCGTGTGGCCAGGGCTCAGTGGCCCGGCGGGGGGAGGGGGGGGGCATCATCTCAGAGACAGCTGAGTAGTTCCTGGTGCCAGTTCTAATGGGCAGATCCCAGGACGTGATGTGACTGCTCACCCTTGTCTTCTGGTTGTGAGTGCCCTCCAGTTATGCTAGGAAGTGAAGAGAGGCCTAAAAGAGGTAGGGAAACGGGAGAAGGGCCTGGAGGAAAAAGCATGCTCTGGATTGTTTTCAAACACCACCAACCAATTCTCTGCTTCTCTGTGAACACTAACTGGGCGTCCCACCCTTGAACTCAATACTGACACTGTCTACCTAAAGAGAACAGCAGATCCCACAGGCTAGGGGCTCAGTCCTACAACACTGCCCCAGTTCAGATGCTCTAAGCCAGGTTGTCACCTAAACTTCTAACCAACTGATTATAAATTGGAAGTTTCCATGACCCCCTCCTAGGATATGATTAATTTGCTAGAACAGCTCATAAAGCTCAGGAAACAATTGTTTACGTCTCCCAGTTTATTATAAAGGATGTAACGAAGGATGCAGATGAACAGGTACATGGGGCCAAGTTCAGGAAACTTCCCAAGCTCAGGAACTCCTGTCCTCATGGATCTAGGGTTCAACACCCTCCTGGCACAGGGATGTGTTCACCAACCCAGAAGTTCATCAAATCTCCTTGTTGAAGAGTTTTTATGAAACTTAATTTGCAGTCCCCCCCCTTTCCTTAAATCGATGGGCAGAGCTGAAAGTTCCAGTCCTGTAATCAATGGTCTTTCTGGTGACAAGTTGGCCAGATACAAGCCCCACCCTAAGTCACCTTATTAGCATAAACTCAGCTGTGATTAAAAGGCCTTGTTACAGGGGCACCTGCGGGGCTCAGTCAGTTAATAACCTGCCTTAGGCTCAGGTCATGATCTTGGAGTCCTGGGATCCAGCCCTGCGTGGGGCTCTCTGTTTGGCAGGGAACCTACTTCTCCTTCTCCCTCTGCCCTTCCCCCCCACCCTGCTCGAGCTCGCTCTCTCTCACGCTCTCAGTCTCTCTCTCTCAAATAAATAAAATCTTTTTTGGAAAAAGGTCTTGTTATAAATAACAAAAGGTACTCCTATCACTTAGGAAATTACAAGAGTTTTAGGAGCTCTTGCAAGGAACTGCAGATGGAAACCAAATATATTTTTTATTGTAGCACGTGGGCCAACCCCTCATCCGCAGGGATAGCTGCTTCCACTTTCCACGGGGTGCCGTGACTCACATCAGTGAGGAGATTATCCTCCACACAACTCCCTTGCCTTCACGCAGGTGGGTGAGGGAGGGACGGGAAAGACTGGGCAGCAGCTGCTGCTGGTGCTTTGCCCGCCACGCCTGGGCCCCCTGGGCTGTGTTTTATGCAAGCTGACTCTCCCGTGCTTCCTCTCCCCACACCTGCACCTGCAGCTCTTGGTAGAGAGCCAGAGAATGTATGTGCCCCTAGGGCCAGCTGTCAGCCAGTGGCTGACAAACTAAGGGAATAGTCCCCCTGCGCTCTGGCTCCCCGGTGGGGGCAGGTTTAAGGGGTCCCTGGAGTTCCTGTGAGGGACCGAGCCAGGGCCACCCTCCTTAGATACTGCTTGCTGTCACATCTTTGCTCGGCTTCCTTTCCAGGTCCAACACCCCCTCCCACCGCCCCCCCTCACCCAGTTTTTTCTAAGAATGCTTAAATAAATAATTTTCCTATGAATCCTCTTCCCCAAGTCTGTTTCTGGAAACTCGAGCTAAGACGGTCTCATATTTCAGAGTCCTCACTGGTTCTTCACTACTAAAAATGGAAAGACAGGGTAGTCCTTTGTTTATAAAGCACAGTGCCGATGCCGGAGATATAAAAAGGTAAACCCCGAATTAGGAAAGGGTGTAGAATTGTTTCTTCACGTTGAAGGGGAAGAACTGGGCTCCTGAAGGGTGCAGCACGGTAAGGAGGACAGGAAGCTGGGAGCTTGAGGCAGAGCAGGGCCTGAGCAGCACCGCAGTGGGAAACCTCTGCTGCACCAAGCCTTCCGTAAAGGCTCCGCATGCGCCCCCCTGTGGGTGTCATGTCTGGAGCAGGGGGAATCCAGCGAAAAAAGGCTGGGAAGCGATGCTGCAGTGCAGACCAGAAGAGCAGGATGGGAAGTCAGGGTGCTCCCGAAGATGAACACAGTGGAAGCAGGAACTCTGAGCCAGAGAAGACTAAGGAAAACATAATCCACCACATGTGCAACGCATCCCCACCCCACATGTGTGCACATATGCACGCACACACACCGGTCCCCCAAGGGGTGGAAAAGCATAAGATACCCCCTCCTCTGAGATCTGAATAATACATGAAATTACAAACTCGAAGTAACTGAAGGATAAGTTCTAAAATCATCCCAAGAATATACGAAGGCATCTTCAACATCAGGACGGCATTTCTCAGTTCAAATTATAAGGTGACTCCCACAGCAAACAGGAATTCACAGAAGGTGCGGGCTACAATCAGCACAAGCTAAGACAGTGAGGGTATCGTAGAACATCGTGTCCTCCTTCCTATGACCTGAGCCTGGTCCCTGCTGCTTCTAGTCCATGGCAGAGCCAGGGCTGCCCCAGGACTTCTTCCCCCTGCCCTGCTCATCCAGGGACTCACCCAGTGGCCTGTGCAGGTAGCCCTGCCCACCCCTCTGCTGGCCCTGCTGCCAGCCTCCTTCCTGCATGGCCAGGGTCTTAACGGTGAGTGCTCCAAGTTCAGCGGAGTCTAATGCAATCAGGGAGCTGAGAACCTGCCTCCGAATCCATTCCTATCTCTGACTCGTTTCTCCTTCCAAGTCTTTATTCCACAAACATTTATTCACCACATGCTACTCCCCAGGAACTGATATCTTTGTTCTCTCCCCATCCCCTTTCTGTTTGTCTCCTTCCCTGACGCCATTCCTGCCTCTGTCCTCCTCCTTCCCCTCCTTCTATCTTGACCTGACTCTCTCTCCCTCTTCCTGTCCTTCTCCCAGTCCTGGTCTCTTTGAATAAAATTGGTCTGCATCTCTGAAGACAGATGACGTAACAGAGTTGACAGCACCTGCGGTAACTGACATGTCACGGTACAGTTTGTGCTTACAAGTCCATTTTCTCCCTATTATGAATAACTGTGTAATGAACATGATTTTTGATCTTTATCTACATCTCTGATTAACTCCTTCGGTTGAGCTCCCTAGGTATAGTATTTTTAGGTCAAAGGGCACCGACATTTTTAAGGCTTATGATGTATTTGGAAAAAATTTCTCAACAATATTGCCCATAAAACTGGACTTATTTTTTTGAGATTTCTAAAATTAATTAATCAATTTATTTATTCATTCATTTACTTATTGAGAGAGAGAGAGAAATGGGGGAAAGGCAGAGGGATAGGGAGAATCTCAAGTAGACCCCATACTGAGCACAGAAACCCAATGCAGGGCTTGATCTCACAACCCTGAGATTATGATCTAAGCCAAAATCATGAATTGGATGCTTCACCAACTGAGTCACCCAGGTGCCCCATAACTTGACTTCTTTAAGTTTAGTCTTGGATTTAAGATGGGGTCACAAATGTTTTTCCAGGATCCCTAAAGACACTCACATTCGGGGGCTCCTGAGTGGCTCAGTCGTTAAGCGTCTGCCTTTGGCCCGGGTCATAATTCCAGCTCGGGTCAAGTCCCACATCGGTCTCCCTGCTCTGCAGGAAGCCTGCTTCTCACTCTCCCTCTGCTGCTCTCCCTGCTTGTCTCCCCTCTATCTCTGTGTCTCTCTCTGTAAAATAAATAAAATTTTTAAAAAAAGACACTCACATTCTGGAATATCCCTGTAGATCGATTGGTTTGTAAAGGGCATGCCTAGTCCCCTTTCTGCACACTTAAATACTTGTTTGTTGGCTGGTCCAACACACCTATGTCAAACCTGTGCCAAGTGCTGGTAATGACCCCGGACTAGATTCTGGTGATTTAGAGCCCTGCCAAGATCACGGGTGACTCCTTCCTTCAGACTAGGCTCAATTTTGGCATTTGATATTTTACAAATCAAAAGTAAGATGAGAATTTTCCCATAATGTGAGATAAGATGTGGTCTAAGGTCATTCTGCCACCCGTTTATTCCAGACAGTAGTAAACAACATTCACCCACACTGCCTTCAGTCTCTGCTGGCCAACAATCCCTCTTTTTTCAAACACCTAGATAGCACTGGATGCCCTAAAGGTTTTAATCACGGCTTGCTATAAATCTAATGTTTGTATCACCTCCAAAATTCATATGTTGAAACTCAATCCCAAATGTAATGGTATTAGGAGGTGGGCCCTTGGAGTGATTAGATCATGAGGGCAGAGTCCTCATGAATGGGATTAGTGCCCTTATAAAAGAGTTGGCAGAGAGTTCCCTCACCCCTTCCACCATGTGAGGACACAGTGAAAAGAAGGTCCCCTAGAACTAGGAAGTGGGCCTTCTCTGGACACCAAATCTGCCAGCACTTTGCTCTTGGATTCTTAGCCTCCAGAACTGTGAGAAATAAATTTATGTTGTCTTGAGGTGCCTGGGTGGCTCAGTCGGTTAAGCATTTGTCTCTTGATTTCAGCTCAGGTCATGACCTGGGGGTCGTGAGATAGAGAAGCCCCATGTCAGGCTCCGTGCTCAGCGTGGAGTCTGCTTGGGAGTCTCTCTCTCCCTCTCCTGTCCCTCCCCCCACTCACATGCTCTCTAAATAAATAAATACATAACTACATAAAATATTCTTTAAAAAAGAAATTTATGTTGTTTATAAGCCACCTAACTAGTCTATTGTAATTTGTTATGGCAGCCCAAACAGACTAAGATCCTGCTCAAGGAAGAGGTGTTTTGACCTTTTATTTTCTCCCCGAGGGCCGAATTTATGGTACCTGCCCATAGTCTTTTCCCTCATTTGAGATAGGTTCAATGGGCTTGTCTTTCTGTCACTCAGTGGATACATGAAAAGATCTTGGGGTAACTTGCTCACTAATCATAATTTTTAACTATTAGGTGAGTGTCAAGGGGTGTTTTTAGGTTCCCAGGGATGAATCTGACCAAAGGTCTCATAGAACATTTAGGTGCACTTAGAAGCTCACAATGCATGTTAATCAAATAATCATAATACAGTGTGATAAAGGTTTATCTGATATGCAATAAGGGATGTAGGATCTGAAGGGAGCCCAGAGGAGAAGTCCATAGTGCAACAAACAAGAGCAAGAGACCTTATTAACTGTGTATCAGTCAGCTACTACTGCATAACAAATACTGCAATAATCCTAGTGTCAAATAATAATACATACTTGTAAATTTCACATTCAGGTGACTAAATGTTTGCTGGGTGTTGACCTTGATCTTGTCTGGGCTTAGGTGGCTGTGACTCCAGGCCATGAATTTGGTTTAAGGCTATTCCATGCATTTTATTTGTTTGTTTGTTTGTTTGTTTGTTTTAGAGAGTGTGAGTAAGGGGGGAGCGGAGGGAGAGAGAGGAAGAAAAGTAGACTCTTCATTGAGCACAGAGTCCAACATGGGGCTCAATCCCAGGACCCCAAGATCACACACCAAGCTGAAATCAAGAGTCAGACAGTTAACTGACAGAGCCACCCATGCACCCCATTTTCCATGCATTTTGGACCTCCTTGGACCATCGGATACCTCATTATCATAGCAAAAGGCACGCATACAAGAGACAAAGCCCAACATGCAAGCACATTTTAAGCCTCTGCTCACATCATGTGTACTAATATCCCATTGGCCGAAGTAGGTCATATCACAGAAGCCCAAAGTCAAGGTGTGATAAAGTACATTCCTTGCATGGAGCTGTAGTAAAAAACTAATTATTTGCTGAATAATCATCTAACCTACCACAAGCTGAATCTTGGACAACCAGGGGGTGTTGTTCTAGGAAGAAGTGGGAAGAATGAGTGTTCCATAGAGAAGAACCACATCAGGAAGGGCAGAGAAACACAAGGATATGTGGCACATTTAGGGATTTGCAGGTGGTTTGAAGGACAGAAGCCCAGGACACTAGTGAGAGATGTTGAGTGTGTGCAGGAAGCTGAGTCTGGAGAGAAAGACAGGAGCCAGTATCTCAGGATGGGAGGAAACCCAAAAGATCTGGACAGATTTGAGCAAGATAAGAGGTCTGTCTTTCCTTTTGGATTTTCAGGGGACTCTTGCCTTGTCTCTTGAAGTCTTTACTTCCTTGCAGGAAAAACCTCTTCCATCACCCCTCTTTGTTCTCTAGGGAACCAAAATTATCACTTCACTCTCCAAGTGAGGAATTGCATTAATTCTCCTTTTACTACTTCCTTCCTATGCCCCATATAGCATCTAGTAAATGTGTGTTGGATATACCCCCAAAAGTGTAAACAACTAGGAATTCTTTTCTCAGAATTATTTTCTTTTCTGATAAGGTATACTTATTGAAAGAATGTCACAAATGGTGACTGTGAAAGATACATGACCTATGGGCAGAAATAACCACCTTCACACCTTGATGATAGCCTCCCAGTTTCTATGCAATGTAATTACATAACTAGAATCATACACCGTTATATTTAACCACCTCTTGTTATATCAACTCAAAACATAACAACTGGAAACAACAACCTATCACATCCTTCTTAATGGCTGCATTGTGTTTTGTTGTATGGTTGTGCCCTTTATTCAGTCTCTTAACTTTCACCGCTAGAAAGAATACTCTGAAGATAGCCTTTCACATACATCTTTGCCCCTGGTCTAGTTAGCTGTCTAAGCTTAAATTGCTAGATGTAGAATAGTTTGTTCAAATTCATACCCACTTCACCTTTCATACAGATCGTTAAATTGCCTGTCAGATGGTCGTATCAATATGCAGTCCTACGTCACACACTTGACATTACTGGATATTTTATACATTACTAATATGAACAATTTTATCTCATTGTTATTATAATGGAACGATGACTTTTTTATTTCTTTGTGAAAAAGATGTGTTTTTAAATTAGAACTTTCCCAGCAGAGCTATCAGCATACGTGAGGGGAGGACACAGATATTTTAGGAGAAAGGAATTATTAAGCTAGAAACAAAAATTAATAAATTAGGAAGTAAAAAAATAAGTAGACTCGATAAATAAAACTAGAAACTGGTTCTTTGAACAAGAGAGGGGGAAAGAAGGAAAGAAAAAATTACCATCAAGTACAAGCAGAAAATAAGAGGTAAAGCTTGTAAAACAAAGTACCAGATATAAGGAATAGGGTCTTTACTTCTACATATTTTTTTTTTTTAAGATTTTATTTATTTATTTATTTATTAGGAAAGAGAGAGAGTGAGAGAGAGCATGAGAAGGGAGAAGGTCAGAGTGAGAAGCGGACTCCCCATGGAGCTGGGAGCCCGATGTGGGACTCGATCCCGGGACTCCAGGATCATGACCTGAGCCGAAGGCAGTCGCTCAACCAGCCGCACCACCCAGGCGCCCCTTTACTTCTACATATAAATCACTAAAATTTATTAGAAAACTGTATTTTTTTTCTTTCCAATGCAAAAGCAAAAGAGCCCTTTATTCAAGCTAGCTTGAGCTCAGTCTCTCACACTCACCGACGCAGCGGCATGGTGTAGAGAAATAGAAAACTGTATATTAAAGTTTATGTTAATACCTCAAAATTTATCAGAAATAAATGGTTTTCCTTGAAAATATAAGTTCCTAAAATGGATTCTAAAGAACCTATATTCCAGAATTTATCAAAACCCATTGATAAAGTGGAAAAATGTCTCCAAGCAACAGAGCCCCAGATGGTTTTATGAATGACTTCTAGGAAATCTTATTTTAAATACCAGTTCTATGTTATTTAAACTAGACATTTAAACTAGCACAGAAAAAGATGTAATTTATAATAAAAAAGTGTGTTTCATTTTATAATACCAAAGACTAACTAGGCACTCACAGATAAGAAAGTATTAAATAAAATATCCGTAAGTTAAATCTAGCAGCATATTAAAAGAATTGTGCATCTTGATTAGTAGTGTTGATTCCAGGAAGAATGATTAAGAAATCCGTGTTGAATCAAGCATTCTGTAATACATCAGATGGTGAAAGGGAAAAAGCATATGATCATCTCAATATATGTGAAAAATGCGTTAATGAAAGTACAACATCTATTTCCGATAACAATGACAATAACAATGGTGATGGCAATGATGATGATAAATGCCTCAGTAAGCAAAGAACAGAAGGGCCAAGGATACTTTATTTTTTAATCAGAAGCCACAAGCAGCAAATTTAATGGTAAAACATTAAACATCAGGAGTGTTTCAATTAAATGAGATGCTCACTGTAAATGCTATTAATCAAAATGTTTCTGAAGTCTCAGAACAATGCCATTAGTGAAGAAAAGAAAATAAAAGGAATAGATTTTAAAAAAACAACAAATTATCTTTATTCCCAGATTATATTCTTTTCTTCCTAGAAATTCCATGAAAACCAATTGAAAATATTATGGGAACTAATAAGAGATGTCAGTAAAGTGGGGGTTTTTTTGTTTTTTTTTTGTTTTGTTTTTTTGTTTTTAAGATTTTATTTATTTCTTTGACAGAGAGAGAGAGAGAGATCACAAGTAGGCAGAGAGGCAGGCAGAGAGAGAGAGGGGGAAGCAGGCTCCCCGCTGAGCAGAGCCCGATGCTGGGCTCGATCCCAGGACCCTGAGATCATAACCTGAGCTGAAGGCAGATTCCTAACCATCTGAGCCACCCAGGCACCCCTTTTGTTTGTTTTTGAAAGAGAGAGAGAGAATGCGTATGCACAAGCAAGCAGGGTGTGGGGGTGGGCTAGAGGGAGAGAGAATCTTAGGTAGTTTCCAAGCTCAGCTTGGACCCTGATGCAGGTCTCAATCTCACAACCCTGAGATAATGACCTGAGCCAAAACCAAGAGTCAGACACTTAACCCACTGAGCCACCCAGGCACCCCAAAAGTGGTTTAATATAAGAAATAAATAGACAAATCTACAACTTTCTTATATACTAACCATAACCAGTTAGTAAATATAATGGGAAAAAAAGGAGATTCCAGTCATAATTGCAACAATAACTGTAGAATACCTATGTATGACTATGATAAAACTATGACATGAACAAAACTTATGACATGTGAATAAAATATACCTAAAACAAAAACAAAAACCTAAAAAAGTTGGAGAGAGACCACATGTCAAGGTATAAAAATGTTAGTTTTCCCTGAATTACTTTATGAAGTTAATGCAGTTTCTTTCTTTTTTTTTTTTTAAGATTTTTATTTATTTGACAGAGAGGAGAGAGATCACAAGTAGGCAGAGACGAAGGCAGAGAGAGAGGGGGAAGCAAGCACCCCGCCGAGCAGAGAGCCGGACGCGGGGCCCAATCCCAGGACCCTGAGACCATGACCTGAGCCCAAGGCAGAGGCTCTAACCCACTGAGCCACCCAGGGGCCCCAGTAAATGCAGTTTCAATTCAAACGCCTATGAGATTATTTTTGGAACTCAAACAATTTATTCTAAAGTTGTCTGGAGGAAGGCATGCTTGAAGCCAAGAAATTTTTGGTGGGCTCTTAGCCACACAGAGTAAAGACTCCATTTCCCATTTTCCCTTGCAGCTCAATATGTTCGTGTGACTACGTTTTGACCAATGCAAGTGTTTTGTTGCTGCATCCAGAAACCTTTCTTTATAAATGGCTTACATGCATCATTTCCCTTCTGTAACCCCTTTCTCTACCCTGCTGCTTGGAATATGATGATGTCTGAGGGTGAGGCTGTATAGGCTCGACCTTGAGAAGGAAGTTCAATCTAGTAACAACACAGCAGAAATCTGGAAGGAACCTGGTTTCTAGAGGTTTTCATGAAAGAAAAAAACCACATCAGTTCCAGATTGCCCATATCTGGACCTTAACATGAATGAGAACAGACGGTCTTATTTAAGCCACTGTTATTTGGGGTTTTCTTCATCCACAGGTGAATATAACCCTATTATAATAACCTTTCATATTTTCCCCATGCTTATACAATTATATTCAGACGTATATAAAGACACACATGCAAGTTTTATGTTGGTTTCTGTCATTGTTTTGTGGGAAAAAACAACTTTCTTCATCTTGTTTTCCTGGGTCTTTACAACCTTGTGAAATTTTCTCCACTTTAATTAGTATAGCTCTAATACATATTTTTTTAAAGATTTATTTATTTATTTTGAGAGATAGAGAGAGAGAGAGAGAGAGAGAGCACAAGTGGGAGGGGCAGGGGAGGGGAAAAGAGAATCTCAGGCAGACTCCATGCCCAGCCCAGAGCCCACAACCCCAAGATCACCACCCGAGCAGAAACCCAGGGACACCCAACCAACTGCACCACCCTGGTGCTCCTCTAATACAGTTTTTGATGGCTTCAAAAAAGTACCAAAATTTAGTCCCTCGTCCTCTCATTATTAGGCACTTGCTTTGTTTCAGATTTTTCTCTCACCATTCACAATGAAGTACGGTAATAAACATAGGTTCTTGTCTCCTAGGAGTAAGCCAACTGGACAAAGGGATATGCATTTTAAATTTTAATTGATGTCACTAGATGACGTTCCAGAAAGATGGAAACATTTACATTTCCATCAGCAATGTATGAGAGCACCATTTCTCGACATCACCAAAAGCAATAGTTCTTTTTTATTTTTTAGCAGTCTGGTCGATGTACAATGTTGTTACCTCAATTCGCTTTTCTTGGATGATAATCAATAGCTGGTAATGTAAGGCTCCTCTCCATTCTTTTCATAGTTTTCAGACAACAAGATCATTTTATCCAGTTTAAACAAAACCCTATGGGGTTAAAAATGGAATTATAATAAATTGATATGTAAATTTTTAGAAGATTAAAATTTTTTGTATTAAGCTTTCCCATCAAGAACATGGTAAAGCTTTTTATTGGGTTTGTTCTTTTATGTCTTTCAACAAACTTCATAGTTTTTTATTTAGCTTTCCCTATGCCTTTCTTGTTAAATTTATTCTTAAATATTCTGTGGTTTTTGGGAGCTATTACAAATAAAACATTTTCTCATTTACATTTTAAGGTACTTATTGGTGAAACAAGAAAATGCTATGATTTTTTTTTGTATATTTATCTTATAACAAGTCACCTTGTCAAATTTTCTTATTCATATAATTATATTTTTTAGTGGAACCTCTTATATTTTCATATTAAATAATAGCATTAGAAAAAAGATAATTTTAGTTCTTATTTCCAGTGCTTATGTAAGTTATTTCATTTTCTTTTTTTGGCGTTTTCTAGGCCCTCCAAGACCAGAATAAGTAATAACGGGCCAAGTTTCATGGGTTTTTATTCCTCCCCTTCAATTGTTAGTGCCCCTGTACCTCCCTCTACCCTTGGTTGGACCATTTCACTTCTTACTGAAGGGCAAGAAAAGTACTTGCTTTCCCTGACACTCCATCTCTAGCACCCAAATAGGGCTGAGAACATGCTATGGGAGAAAGTGGCCAAATGTTGAGTTCTGCTAAGGTCAAGTGAAATAGGAATTCAAAAGTGCATTTTAGATTTAACAAGTTCATTGATGAACTTAGTGACAGTATTTTAGTGGAAAGATGAGAAGCCACAGGACAGAAATTTTGGACAGCCTCTGAGAGCGCCCTGTGCAAATATTTGTGGGCCGGAGCTCTACTAGTGTTTATGCGACACTGAAAACATTTCAGGATAGTGGAGCTCATGGTGCATATGGAGAGCTGAGAGCTGAGCGAACGCCATGCTAAGGACTTTGTGCTTCACCTTGGGGGCCGTGGGTAGCTATGGAAGAATTTAAACTAAAGAGTCACACCATTAGAATTGCTTTTTAGAATGATCATTCTTTCTAAAGAAATAGAGTACCATTTCCTGAATTTACCCATTCCTCTCCATCCTTATGTGCATTGCCTTTCCTTGGCTCACCTTTCCCACTCCCTCCTCACATTTGGATTGCTGCAGCAACCTCCTGGTCTCTTTCCATCCATTCTTGTCATTCCTCTATTCTTCACACCAGCCTCCAAGGTATTCCCTTTGTTTTGTCTTTTCTTTTTATTTTGTTTTTCAGACTGATCTTTTCTAGATTTCAAATCTAATCATGTCATTCTGCTTAAACTACATTATTGGGATCAGTAAAGCACTCTCCTGGCTCCTATAGTTTCTAGCCTTCCCAGGTGAGTTCCCAAGTGCATTAACATCCGTCTTTTGATTGGTAGAATTTTTGTCTGGGGAATGACTTATTCTTGGGGCCCCTAAGGAGAAAGCCAGTTTCTGCTCTAGGAAAACAGAATTTGATGAAGATACAGTGAGCATCCTTTGAGGTTTTGGGTGCAGATTTCCTTAGAATTGTTTATTCGCCCAGTCTGGAACCAGTTCAAATGGTGCTAAAGGCTGGTCCTGGTGCTTATCCCATTCCTCTGCTGAATGTTCCTTATAGGAGCAACTGATGTCCTCATGTCTGCTGGAATGACAGGATGAGTTCTCTGGAAATTGTAGATCTGTGTCTGAAAATGGAATCAGGAAGATTTGGATGGGGCTTGGGGAAGAGTTCTTCTTGGAAGATTTCACAAAGCAATTCAAGACTAGGATTCAGTAATAATTATGGTGACAGCAATGTGGCAGGATTGTTTTCCTCCCATATTTGCCTCCCTTCCTCCTCAAAGCCTGGTACTTCCTGAGACCAAGATAGCAGAGGTAGTGAGACTTGATCAGATTCTGAATTTGTTTGGAAATAGGGCTGATGGGATTTGCTGACAAACTGAATGTAGGGTGAAAGAAAAAGAGATGGATCAGAATGACCCCAAGATGTTTGGTCTGAGCAATTGGAAGCCAGGAGTTGCTATTTATTGACATGGAGGAAGCTATAGGATGAGCAAGTTTTGAAAAGGTCTAGAATTTAATTTTGGACATGTTGTATTTGAGATCTATTAGACATCAAAGAAGGACATCAGGCAGGTAGTTGGGCATACAAGCCAAGGGTTCTTCTTCAGGGAGAAGCCTGGATTGGAGATATAAATTTGGGAGTGTTTAAAGTTATCAGACTGGATTAGGTCACCAGGAAGTAAATGGAAATAAAGACGGGGAACCAATATAACATTTTGGGGGCAAAATGGGGCAAATACAACATTTTGATAGGGAGACGAGGGAGAACCAATAAAGGAAACCAAGAAAGAACAGTCATTAAAGTAGAAGGAAAACTTAAAAATTCAGTGTCATGGAAGCTGAGCATAGAAAATATTTCTAGGAGCAGAGAATCATCAAATGCCAAATGCTGCACATAAGTTGTATTAGTCCCAGTAGAACTGACTGCTGTAATGGAGACATTGGAGACCTCCCCATATCTCAGTGGCATGGGCAATGTAAGTTTATTCCTCACCCATGTACAGTATGTTCAGCAGCAGAGGAGAAGGATAAAAAGAGAGGAGAAGCAGCTCTTTGCTCCATGAAAATATTCAGGGTCTGTGTTGACAGAGGCTGAATTATCTTCAATTTGTGGTTTCAAGGGTACTCAGCGTGTCAATGTCCAGCCAGTAAATGGGGGTGGGAGATGAGAACAGTGCACAGAAAGTATAATGGTAAGCATCTGGCAAGAAATAGAGGGCACAATTAAGTTGGGTAATTTTAGAAAGGTTTAATAAAGGGATTATTTATAAACATAGGAGCAGGGGCAGGAAAACTAAAAGGATTTCCATAACCCTGAGATGGTTGACAGTCATAGCTGTTACTACCGTAGACTTAAAGAGATGAGAGAAAGCAATGATTAGTGATCCAGGGGAAAAAATTCCCTGACCTCCTTCCTCCCTGCCTCTAGTCTCCTGCAGGTATATCCCAATGACTCAACCCAAGCAGAAATGAGAAGGCTCATTAATAAAATCCCTAAGGCTAGGCTCCTGAGGCCCAGAGCACAGTGGAGAAAGGTGAAAAGGCGATTTGGAGGAGCAGATATCCAGCACGGGATGTTTCTAGGGTTGGAAGCAAGGCTTGTGAGCTAGGCTTGGAAGGCATGTAGATCCCTTCCATCCACATTCCATTGGCCAGAACCCCATCCTATGGCCACCTCCAACTACAAATGAAGAAGTCGAATGCCCAAGAGGCGGAAAGAAGAGATTTGGTGAACAGCATACCCCTCTCTACCTCATGGCCATGCAAGATGACAACTGAGAATTGACCATTGGATTCAGCAATATGGAGGCAATTGGTGATCATGATAATCAATCCAGTCTTGGTAGTCACGAGTGTGAAAGCCTAATGGGAGAAGAGGCAAGAGAGAATGGGAGAAGAATCGGAGACAGCAATTGCTAACAGCTTCTTTCAGTCAGTTTTGCTGAAAAGGGAATCAAAGCAAAAAGGTAATAGCTGGAGGGTTGTGAGATCAAAGGATTTTGCTTTGTTTTTCATGGTGAAGAAATAAAAGCATGTTTTATGCTGATGGGAATGTTCCAGGAGAGAGAAAAAATTGATGATGCAGAAAAGAGGGCAAATTGCTGGAGTGATGTCCTTGAGGAAGCAAGAAAGGATGAGATCTAGCCATAAACTGAAGGTTGGCCTTGGAAAAGAACCCAGGCAGTTTATCTATAGGAGCAGTGAAGAAAGCAGAATGTATGGACAGAGTCCTGGTAGGGAGGAAATGTGGTAGGGAGCTTACTGAAGTTCCTTTCCAATTATTTGTATTTTCTCAGTGTAACAAGAAGTAAAGTTAGCCGAGAATGAGGTGGAATTTGGGGGGTTTAAAAAGAAAAGAGACAGTATGACATAGTTACCTACAGTGGTGTGAGAAATTATCCCCAGAAATTAATCTTCCCGATGGAGATGGTCCAGTTTTCTCTGGGACAAGTGAAAGCCTCTGGCCCTGCCTTTCTCCACTCTGTCTGTAGTCCTCTCCTAGTCCTAATCCAGATCAGAATTGGATAATAAGTATATAGAGAGAGCACATTTACAAAAGCCAAGCCCTGCTCTAAACATTTCACATGTATTCAGGCATAGTAATGCTACGCAGTGGGTACTACTTCTTTTTTTTAAAGATTTATTTATTTATGAGAGAGAGAGAGAGAGAGGCAGAGGGAGAGGGAGAGAGAAACCCCAGCAGACTCTGTGCTCAGCACGGAGCCCCACATGGGGCTTAATCTCATGACCTTGAGATCACTTCCCTAGCCGAAACCAAGAGTCAGACACACAACCAACTGTGCCACCTAGTCGCCCCAATAGTAAGTACTACTATGATCAATTCCCTTTTGTAATAAGGAAACCAATGTACAAGGTAAGTAATACAGTAGATACCTGAGCTGAATTCAGCTCAGGCAGTCTGGCTCCAGGCTCTTGAATCCTAATTCTCTATCTACATATATTAGATGTGTCAGAGATAATCACTAGAGGGGGCTGGACTTGAGAGAAGGAAATAGAGTTTTGAAAGGGCAAGGGTAGGTGAGAATGAGATACTGTGCTTAGGAGAGGACTGGTAGGGACTTGCTGCTAGGAGACAGGTGGCCACATGGTAACCCAGGGAGCTTGGGACCCATAGCTTGGGACCCAATATCAGAAGTACAAGGACAAGTTGAATAGGCGTGCATCGGTCAGCTTGGAATGCTTGCTTTCATCTTGATGTAGCGTTCCCATGCTTTCTGTGTGTCTCACTGGCTGACAGAGCTGCCGTGTTTCCATGATGGAGGGGCACGGTGCTGTGGTGGGAACGATAATGATGATGTGGTAAAAACAGCTCCCAGTCAATTCACGCTTCATCAGTGAACAATGAACTTCATGAAGAATTTTATCAGCAAAAAAAACCATCAATCAGCAAAGAACCAAACATTTTACTTACATCATTTAATGCTTCTAGTACCCTTGTGGGGTACACACCATCATCCCCACTTTCAGATAAGGAAAGTGAGGCTCAGAGAGGTTGTATCTCTGTCCAAGGTCACATGGGTAACAAAGCCTGAACCCCAGCCTGTTAAAGTCAAAACCTATGCTGCTACATTGTACCAGCTGCCTCTCTATTTGGGGATGAAGCACCAGGAGCCTGAAGGAACCCCACAGGGCCCCGAGGGCCTCTGGGGCAGGGCCCCCCGGGTGAGAGGGACTCCCTTTAATGAAGGCAATTGAGAAACAATCCTCCTCTTTATTTGCCTGTAACATGGGCTCAGAAAAGCTAATTATCTTCCTGTGAACCAGTTAACTATTCAATTTTCTCCATTTGGGTAATTAATTATCAGAGTCAAGTGCAGGATCCAGCTAATTTTAGAAAGACGCAGCTGTAGGGTCATCTGGGGAACAAACTCAGCTGTGAAGCACAGGCAAGAGCCTCTTTCTGCTGTGGCTCAGAGGGAGATAAAGAGAGGGGCCTCGGGTTGGCTGGAGTGGAGAGCATGGCGAAGTGTTCCCCAAAGCAGGCTAGCTAAGCTTCCCTCAGCTCCAGAGAGCAGCAGAATCAGGGGCATGGCCCAGGAGGGAAAAGCAGCTAACTCAGCAGCCAGCATCACGTTGGGGAAGAAAGGGGGGCATTTCTTCAACCACCATGGCTCTGGGTCCTTTCTCCCTTTGAGAGACCCATGGGATCTGTCACCCCCTCAGTCCTCACATTCTCGCTTGGAGCCAAAGCCACAGAGAGAAAGAAATCTTAGTTCCCGTCTCTGGCTATCAACTCATGTTAACGTTGCTAACATTGATCAGGAGCCAGGCATAGTTCATACCAAGGTGGTTAGATACAATGACTTTCCTGTACTACAGATGAGAAAACAGAGGCTCAGAGAGGCCATGCTGGATCTCGTGGTTAGGATATGGCAGAAGCTAGGATTTGAGCTCAACTCCCCAATCCATGCCCTCACCTTCACTTAAAGTGACATGCCATATGTGCAATTTTCTGAGGAGCACCATGGTGAAGAACTGGAGTATCTGGGACAGCACGGGTTGGAGAAGCACTTGGTTCACTAAACTAAGTCAGTGGTTAAGGATATTCAGACCTTCAGCAAGCTCCTCAAGGGAAGGGACTTTCCAGTTGCAAAAGCAGGAGGTCTAGAATTCCTGCCACTATGTGCCATCATGTGCTCTTGGGGGGAGGGGGGCGTCAAGAGAGAATGGAGAAGACCTGGCCAGAGAGTTTGCCTCCAGGTCAGTTGCTTGCAGGGGAGGAGGGGTGTCAGGGTTGGCGTGAGGATGATGATGATGACAATTTTATTGAGCACTTACTATAAGAATTATACTATACTATAAGAACTGTAATAATCACTTTTACTGGGTTGATAGGCTCATTTAATCCTTATGATGATCCATGAAGTGGTCATTCTTATCATTCCCATTGTACAGATAGAGAAACTGAAACACCAAGTTCAGTTCCTTGCACTTGGATGAGGAAGTTGAATTAAAATCTGAGCAGTTTGTCCCCACCATTCCCCTCCCAGTCAACCAGACCCTGGCAGAGGGTCAGAGAGAGCTGGTAAGGAGGGCATCCCAAACTATGGACAGCTCTCCATGGCCCCATGGTCGCAGAGCCACGTTCCTAAGATTGGTTCACGGTACCTTTTGACTACTACCAATATCTACCCTGTGTGAAAAGTTCTGCTTTCTGGCCAAGGGGAATTCTCCTTAGACGACTCTTAAGGACCAGGTGCTCTGGCTTGATTCAAGTCCCAGACAAGCTCTGTGGAGTTGGGTCCTGAGCCAGGAAAGTCCCTCCTCAAGGTTCTAAAGACCCATTCTCTAAGATGTGAGAGTTTTCTCCTTGGGGGCCAGCCAGAGAACTGTTCCCCACATCAGCCCTGCAGTCATTTCTCCTGTCCAGCACTGCTCTTCCTATATTTGCCATTACTTTCCATTTCTATAGGAAAGCCAGTCCCATCTGCCTTAGCTTCTCCATCTGTGCTTCTGTCATCCCTGCAAAAGCCCAGGGCCCAAACTGGACCTGCCTAGTTAGGTCTTCCTCATTTTGCCAGCTCTGATAGGAGTTTCCAAGTTCAAAGCCAGGCTCCCTGGCCCAAGCCGCAGGCCCAGAGCCCCAGCAGGTGCAGCATAGTTGCTAAGCAACATCTCCGGATCTCTGTGTGTTCCTGTCACATGATTATTGTTGCTAAGGAAACAAGTCCTCTGGCATCCCAGGACGCAGCAAGGCCTAGGCAGTGGTGTGTTACCTGAGGCCTAACAAAAATTTTCCTGTTCCATGTTCCTGACAAGGTGTGAGTCCCTAACTGCTAGAGGGGATTAGCAGGTTGATCCTTGCTTTTTACCCAGGCATTGGCTCTTAGAAGGGGGTGTCCAAACTGGAGTCTTGGTCACCCACTGGGCATTCATGGAATCCAGTTCTTAAGAGAGGCTTTTAAAGAAACATACTAACAGGATTCAGAAGATAATCTTATATCACCAACTCTCCCACTTCTGTCCATAGATTGCACTGTAAAGGCAGAATTTGGATTTGAATTGGGGGACGGGAAAGGTGAGGAGAGGCAGTGGACAAGAGGGTTGCAGTGGGGTCGCAGGACCCTAGTAACAAGAGAACCCGAGAGGGTTTTCCCCAGTGTCACCTCCCCACACCTGCAGCTTAAACACTGCAGGACGTTGGATGCCATATCAGCAGATGTCACAGTCTCCCTGGATGTCACAGCTTGCTTCCCTGGATTCTCCAGTCCAGACTTCTTGGAGCTCCCTCCCCATGACTGACCCAGAAATGAGATGGAAATGAGGAAATCTCTCTGAAGGACAAAAAGACAGAGAGGTGGATGATAAGAGACAAAATATGAGAGAATTTGAGCACCAGTGAGAAGGTGCAACAAAGGATGTCTGAGTGGCTCAATGAAGTGTCTGCCTTCAGCTCGGTTCATGATCCCGGGACCCGGGGATTGAGTCCCACAATGGGTACTTTGCTCAGCCAGGAGCCTGCTTCTTCCTCTCCCTCTGCCTGCAGCTCCCCCTGCTTCTTGTGCTCATTCTCTCTCCGACAAACAAATAAATAAAATCTTTAAGAAAAAAAATAGAAGATGTGACAATTGAATAATAGGAATTCCAAAAATAAAGAACAGAGAAAACAGATGGAAGAAAATAACCAAAGAAATAATAGGGATATATTGAAAATAATTGAAATATCCTGGAAAAGATAGGCATGAGTTTCCAGTTTCAAAGATTCCAAGGAAGGGCCAAAAACAAACACTGAAATATTTCTACCCTAACTCACATCTTTGGGAAGTATCAGATTAATGGTGATAAAGAGAAGATCCTAAAAGCTTCCAGATAGTGAAACCAATTTGCATAGAAAATATCAAAAATCGTAATGGCATCAGCCTTTTTTTAAAATTAACATATAATGTATTATTTGTTTCAGGGGTACAGGTCTGTGGATCATCAGTCTTGCACAATTCACAGCACTCACCATAGCACATACCCTCCCCAGTGTCCATCACCCAGCCATCCCCATCCCTCCAACCCCTCTCCGCTCCAGCAACCCTCAGTTTGTTTCCTGAGATTAAGAGTCTCTTATGGTTTGTCTCCCTCTCTGGTTTCATCTTGTTTCATTTTTCCCTCCCTTCCCCTATGATCCTCTCTCTTGTTTCTCAAATTCCTCATATCAGTGAGATCATATGATAATTATCTCTCTGATTGACGTAGTTCGCTTAGCATAATACCCTCTAGTTCCATCCACATCATTGCAAATGGCAAGATTTCATTTTTGATGGCTGCATAGTATTCCATTGTATATATATTTATGTATATATATACATATATATATGCATACATATATAAAATATGGAATGCTAATCTTCTCTGTATCGGTCCAATTTAGTATATGTGCTGCCGAAGTGATCACTGGCACCAGACTTCTAAAGTAAAAGGTAGAAGATCATGTGGCAACATCGTCTAACTATCTGAGGAAAATTATTCTATCCTTTCTATTATAGCTGTTTTCATTCCCAAGACCTCTTTTTGACCTAACTGATTCCTCTTTTAAAACACACCCTGTCCTTTTTCCATGGGGGCAGCATCCAGTCTTATCTTCTCTATTTGTTGTCTCAAATTCCTTCAATTACATCCATTAGGTAGATAGTTTGTGTCTCTTTCACATTGGAGGCCTTCCTCAAATGTTTAGGGACATTTAGTGGTTGTTTGGATAGTTTGATTAGTTTTAGGTGTAGAAGTTTAGGCTGTGTGATCATATTTACGAGTAAAGTAGTAAGGGGCACCTGGGTGGCTCAGTTGGTTGTGTCTGACTCTTGATCTCAATTCAGGTGTTGATCTCAGTGTCATGAGTTCAAGTCCTGCACTGGGCTCCATGCTGGGGATGGAGCCTACTTAAAAAAAAAAACAAAAACAACAACAACAAAAAACCCCACCAAAAACCGGAGTAGGGAGTAGAATACTAAAAAGTATTAGTCAGAAGCTCTTTGTACTTGGCTTGGGCACGTGGTTTGTGAACATCACTGAAAGGAGGTCCCCCGGGATCTTTTTGTTAGACCCTTCTTCTTAAGCTGATAGGATTCTTCAGAGAGATGGATTGCCTACTCTTGCTTGGAAGGTATGATCCTGGCAACCAGCACTCTCGTTGCTGTGAGGAAAGAAAACGGTGGGAGTTTCAACATTCAGTATGCAAATTTACATCTCATTCCCCTGCTTTCTGCAGGGAAGACCCCTACCCTCAATTGTACCTGGCATCCCCAAATCTAGAAGCCCTCTTTTACCTTATCCAGAAAATAAACCTTCTTCTAGGGTTGTAGAGAATCAAGGGTCTTCATCTTAGACTTTAAATCAATCTTCCTATTGTAACCCTATCCAGTGGTGCCTCCAGTCCCTGAGCTGTGGAGGTTTTCCTGCTGTGAAAACAGGTTGCTGTTTCTTGGCTTTTCCCACAACCCATTTAGGATTCAGCTTTCTGGGTCTTCTAAGCTAGCCAGCATACATTCATCCTATTGGCAGCTTCTAAAATTTTATTGCTGCTTGGGTATGTCTCCTCTCCCACCCTCTTTGTAGATCTAAACCTTTTCAAAATTCCTGCACTTATTATTTTAGTTGGGTTTTGGGAAAGAAGGTTGGTAATCCATTACCCTTGTTCAAACTGCCATCTTGAACCAGAAGTCTTGATGTTGATTAATAACTGGTAGGAAAATGGGGCGCCTGGGTGGCTCAGTGGGTTAAAGCCTCTGCCTTCGGCTCAGGTCATGATCTCAGGGTCCTAGGATGGAGTCCCACATCCCCTGCTGAGCAGAGAGCTTGTTTCCCCCTCTCTCTGCCTGTCTCTCTGCCTACCTATGATCTCTCTCTCTCTCTTTTTCTCTCTCTCTCTCAAATAAATAAATAAAATCTTTAAAAAAAAAAAACAACTGGTAGGAAAACATGTACATCCAGACCGGCTGGGTTTGAATGCGGGCTTTAGCATCTTGACTCTTGTAGGTACTAGCTGCCTAACCATGGGTAAGTTATAGAAACTATGTCTCAGTTTCCTCATCAGTAAAATAGGGATAATAATGGCACATACTTGGGGCACCTGGGTGGCATAGTTGGTTAACTGTCCAACACTTAGTTTCAGCTCAGGTCATGATTTCAGGGTCCTGGGATCGAGCCCTGCATTGGGCTCTGCACTCAATGAGAAGTTTGCTTGGGATTCTGTCTCCCCTCTCTCTCTGCCCCTCCCACCTGTGCACTTTCTCTCTCTCAAATAAATAAATCTTTTTTTTTTTAAGATTTTTATTTATTTATTTGACAGAGAGGAGAGAGATCACAAGTAGGCAGAGAGGCAGGCAGAGAGAGAGGGGGAAGCAAGCTCTGCTGAGCAGAGTCCGATGCGGGGCTCGATCCCAGGACCCTGAGATTATGACCTGGGCCAAAGGCAGAGGCTTTAACCCACTGAGCCACCCAGGTGCCCCTCAAATAAGTAAATCTTAAAAAAATAATAATTAATTATAGTTCACTTGACTATTGTGAACTCTGGAATAGGACATAGTAAACCATTCTATCAAAAATTGTTGTTGTTACATTATTATTATCTTGTATTTACTATATGCCAGCACCTGTGGCAAGGGCAGTGGGTCTGGGGAAACTCAGATGAACATTCCATTTGAGCTTCCACTCCTTCCAGCCCCAAAACTGGTATGACCAGTTTTCCCACTCTGGTCTATACCATGTAAACACAATATGTGTCCTAAGTAAATTACAAGCAGGTGGAAGTTCTAGTTGTGCAAATATAGCTGGTAACAATGTAAATAGAGTATCCAAATGAACTGGAGGCCAGCAATGGCTGGGCAGTTGCTTTCAAGTATGGTTCCATCGCTTCTGTTAAGTGTAGTGGCCGCGGGCATCATTTCCCACACGACTCGCTGACACGTTTATTTCTCAGCATCCAAATGTCAGACATGTAATCATGTCTGTTACTTGTATTGCTGGGCAGATGACAGCATCTGGACAATGGAAACAGCAGCACGTGCTTGTGGCAGTGTCCCCAATGGCTTAAGCAAAATCTCCTCCCCCTTTTCAATGAGCTTCCTTTGCGTTTCCTTTCTTCTGGTCGGCTAGGCTTTCATCCCCTCTCTCTCTGCTCTCTTTGTCCCGCAGAGCAGGCAGCAAACCTGCAGGTTCTGTAATCTTGCTGCTCAGCTTTAAAACAAAAAACAAAAGCAAAAAAAAAAAAAAAAGAACCAACCAAACAAACCCAACTCTGTTACAGTTCTTGAACTTTCCCTCCTGGAAGGCAGGAGCCATCAGCTTTTGTGAAAGTAGCAGCTACAAGGTCTGGAAATCTGGAGGAAAAGATTGAAGAGGGAAAGAAAATCAGAGACCTGGGGAAGAAGAGAGAGGAAGGGCAGGAGGGAGGGATGGAAAGAAGGAGGGCGGGAGGTCTTAGGCCGGCCAGCCTCCAGACTGAAGGGCTCGGAGAAGGACGGGCTTCTTTACCACGAGTGCATGGACCAGCCGCTGCACATTCACCCCAAGCTGCAGATGCCTCGATGTTTTTTAAGTGATAGCAATTGGGCCAGTCCTGCAAGATGCAGTTATTCAGGCTATTTTTGTGTAAATGCCTTCCTGCCCTCTCTGCTTTGAATGTTCTTCATCCAATAACCTGTACTTTGATGGCTCTTGCCCCTAGCTTCAAACACTAAACTCCCATTTCCAGGCAAGAATTTCACAGCTCATCATTCAAGGGCCCAGGAGTGTCTCACACTGCTGACAAGCCTGGGAGGTGACCCAGAGACATCTGCAGATAGACTCTCCTTTGGCTCTAGCTACCCTCCAATGGGTACAGTTCCATGGCTTCCTCCCAACACTGCCATGGATGCTGAGAGGCATTGGGGTGGTGGGAGCATCACCATGGGAGCATCATGGGAACCGAAGGAGGCCCAGCAGCTCTACTGTGCTGGAGGAAAGGGCTTTACAAGCTCTCTAGCTCAGCAGTCCTTCCAGGTTTCCCGTTGATGTTTTCCCTTTTCAGGGTTCAGAACTTCTTTCTCTCCTTTTCTCTCTCTCCTCACCCTCTCTGAAGATTCAGATATGTATTCATTGGACACCAACCCCCTGACTGAGCTCAGACTTGCCTAGGATGAGGGCCTGGTTCACTAGGTCATCTTCTCTGGTTCCCTCGTTGTTGAAGGTGACTTTTCTCCCGGGAAGCCCCTCGTAGCCTCGTGCCAGTAGATGTCTGGCTGGCAAGCCCAGCAGGCCTGTAGAGACATAACCAGATGTGTCACTGCATGCGTGGACACAGCTTAGACCAAGCCAGCATCCTTGCTGCCCTCTTCATCCCAGTAAATCCTTCGAAGGCGCTTTCACCAACCTGTGCCTTCACCCACTGATTTCACTTGGAGGGTGAAGTTATGATTCTTCTATTAACCAGGGCCCTTGGATGCTTCTCCAGAACTTGGCTTCCCAGTACAATGCTAGTACATGCTAAATGACCCTGTGCTAATGAGCTCTGAGTACAAACAAAGCTGTTCCAACACACTAGATGTTAATGGAGTAAGTAGGCCTATCCCCACCCTGGGCTTTGGCCTCCTCTCTGGGTACCTGCCCCGTCCGGCCCCAATCTTATCTACCCCAGAGCTTATTGGCTTGAGGATTCGCCAGACAGGCCCTGAGTTACCTGGAAGCAGGCAGCTGTCTTTGGCTTAAGGGAAGAAGCAAGTCCAAATGCATCATCAGTTCCCCAGCCAGTGTCTCCAGCTGTAGCCGCTTTATCCTCAGATTGGCCTCCATTTTGGTTCTTGGTTTCTTGGCTAGAGAGGAAGATTCTCTTGCTTCCTTTTGGGGCCACTTTTTCATGCCCTACTCCTTATTTTTACTGTGTGCCCAGGGTGCAAATAACACAGCTTTCACTTCCACTTGCTTTCACTTTTGGGGGGAAAACTTCTCTGCCTGCAGTGCATTGGCCTTGGGATCTTGCTCCCTCCTACCCCCTAGCCCCCGGGAGTCAATGATGAGCACTTAACCCATGCTGAGCCAGTTGGACCCTTTCCCTCTCCCCTCATGGATTTTGAATCTTGCACAGAATGATTCAAAGACAAAAGTGATTACTGTGTAGTGTAGCTACTCCAACCAAGCTTTCTAAAGAGACTGCTAATTCCTATTCCCTAGATCTCAGAGCTATGGATCTTTCCAAGAGCTGACTGTTCAGCTTTTTTTTTTTTTTTTTAAACAATTCTCTGACTTTTCCTGTAGTCTCCCAATAAATCCCATTTATAATTAAGTTAGCCAAAGTCTGTTATCTGTTGCTTGCTACCAGAGAACCCTTCCGGATTCCACAGGCATGCCCCTTTCTCCATCCCTCACTGCCACCTAGATGTCCTTTCCTCCTGTTCTCCAGGCTTCTGCTAGTGCCTCCCATGCTCAACCTCCCATGCTCAACCCAGCTGACAGAGGAACCTGTGAGGTCAACCTGCTGTAGCCCAGAGCAAAGCAGGGGAAGGGCAGGAAGCATTTGAAAGCAAAGACCTTGGACAGCACATGCTTCATTACTTATATTATATTTGTTAGAGCATTATTTAATTTTTCATACTAAATGAATTTAACATTTAAATAGCATTTAATAAGTATGTAAGGTTCAAAATGCATGCACTATTTTGATTCCTTGAGTTATCACACAAAATAGGAAAACCTTCTTTTCTAGAAAAATCTCTGTATCTCGACCATGTTCTCAACATAATCCGCAAACTTGTTTCCTTTCTTTCCTGTTCATGTTGATGGCACTTTCTTTGACTTATAAGTTTGTAGAGTGAAGGGATACAGTAACTCCCTCCTCCCCCAATAACAGTGGCCCAGCATCCCTACACCTTCAGGCCCTAGACATAGCCAGGATGTGGAGGTGGAAAAGCACAGGTCTTTGGGGTTCCAAACAGATCACGTTCAGCCAATTGCTGCTAACAAAATGCAAAGGCAGAGAGATAAGTGGTAGTAAAACAAGAAAGGAATTCGTTTCAGTGAGGCCAACACCAGGAAGACAGTGGACTAATGTCTCAAAGACTGCAAAGTGCTGAAAATACTTCCAGGTTTATGTAAGGAGAATGTGGGGCAAAGGTTGGTGAGTACGTGCAGGTGGGCAGTGAAGGTCAAGCCCATCATTGTCTTGGGGTCAGTCCTGCAGGGTCTTGCTGGCTCTGGGCAGTCCTTCTTGCTTGAGGTGGTTGTTTCAGTTCCCATCAGGGGACACTTTGCCCATAGGGTCTTTTGCCCGAGTTAATTGATAAGCTGGAAAGAAGACATCTCATCAATTAGAAAGTTCAAGGTCAAAATGGAGGTGGTAGAGGGACGCCTAGCTGACTTAGTTGGTGGAATGTGCAGTTCTTGATCTCTGGGTAGTGAGTTTGAGCTCCATGTTGGGTGTAAAGATTGCTTAAAAAAAAAAAAGTCTTAAAAAAAAAAGGGGGGGGAGGGTGGTTGAAGTCCTCTCTCATGGAAAAGCCAGAGAACAGGGCAGTTTTCCACAGTAGGCTGAGTAACATGAATCACTCAGTCCACCCCCCTCCCCCCCCACACACCTCCTCTGTGCTTATTTCCCAGCTGCTGTAAGACAGGCTGGCCTCACATCTGAACCCCCAGAAATGGGAGTGGCACAATGACATGACAGCAGCACCGTGACAAAACGGGTTTCTTTTCTTTATGTAAGGAGCCATTAGAATGTGGATCAACATCTAGTTAGGTGATTTGTTTTAGTTATACAATTAGAACTATTGTACTAGAACTATACAATTAGAATATAAGCATGTGATGTGAGCACTCCGTTTTATCAGCCCGTGCTGTCTCACACCGAGGCTCTGGCATTCTGGACTAGCTTATGTAATTCTGGGAAAGAGGTCTGGGGCAGTAATCAGGCTCAGTCTCCCTAAAAGCAGAGCTGGCCATCCTCCCTGCCGTCATGAGGAAGTGGTGAGCCTGGGAACTGGAGACGGGAAGGGAAGACATCAGGACAGAGTGAGCCCTCGATGTTTATCACATAAATGTTTAATGGCAGAGTCAAGGGCAGAGACAGGGCCAGGATCTGGGCCATGGGACTTCCCAGGGCCTCAGCGTCCTGGGCTTAGGTGTCACAGCTGGCTCAGACCCCAGCACTGCTCGTCGGAGGGATTGCTCCGTCTCCACCTGTAGTCTCTCTGGGGGTAGATGTGCTTCCCTAGTGACCTCTTGTAATGAACTTCTCAGTGGAATTCTCCACCTGGACCTTCCAGAGATGCCTAAAATGATGGGTCGGCACATGAGTTTGTTCATCTCTGTGCCAGACCTCCCACCTTTCCTATCTTGGGTGATAATACCCCCAACCTCAGCCATTCATCTGTCTGTGTAGGGAAACAAGACATCATCCTTGATACCTTGCTCCCCCTACCAGCACCTAATTTATTCTATCTCCAAAACATCCCATGAATCTAGTCACTTCTCACCACCCCCCGCAGCCCGTCACTACGGTGCAGACCACCATAAGTTATTTAATATTTAATATTATTTAATGATCTTGCACAGAATGGTCATGCCTTCACTCAGTTCCCAAGTGTTTACCCAGTACCTCCTGTGTGTTTGGTACCAGTGATATAACAGTAAGCACAACAAAGTCCTTATCCATGCAACTACCATCCTTACAGAAGTTAGTTGTTTCCTAAAGCACAAATGTTATCCTGTCTGTCTTCAACTTCAAATATATCAATGGCATCCCACTGCCCTCAGTATAAAACCAAACTCTCTATTATGCCTTCCTCTCCTGCAAATCTCACCCCACGGTCTCCTTTGCCTGTCTTCCCAGACATGTGGAGTCAATTTCAGTTACTTAAATGCACCAAACCTTTTTATACCCCAGGACCTCCCCGCGCCACCACCACCTCTTTACCTGGCTAACAGCTACTTGCCCTTCAGGTCCCCAACCTGGCGCTCTCTTGGCCAGCATTGCCAACTGCGATGGGTTAAGTCATGTTGGGGATGATGGAATTTGGAGGATGCCCAGGATTCCCCGAGACCTAAAACTCATCCTGTCACAACCGCTACTGCTCATTCCTTCTCCCAGAGACTTTGGAAGAAATATGTGCCCAGAGAACAAAGCCAGACAAATGCACGCTTTCTTTCTCCGAGGTTTTGGCCTCTCGTTGTGCTCGACTGAACAATGTGGAGGATTTCTTTGACCTGGGCTGGAGGGAGACCTAACTGACCTCAAAAGACAACATGTGCTGTTTTGGGCTGCTTTGCATCGGAGTGCCCATTCTATTTGGAGGAATCCAGAGCCCAGCACATTGGCGACATTTGCCCAGGGGCAGTAACAATGACCTAATTGGATGGTCCCTGTAGTAGGATCTTACCTAGCTTTTCTGAGGCCGGTTTTCCAGCCTTCCTGTCTGTTCTATGAGCTACTTGATATTCTTCCAGTAAATCCCTTTTTCTTTAGGATTCCTGGGTACAGTCTCTACTGCTGGAGACCAGAAACCTCAAATGTTTTAATATCTTTTTTATCCTATCCCCACCGTGAGACCCATCCGCACTCCCGACTCCACTGGTGCAAAATGGCAAAGCCCAAGGACAAATATTACTTAGTAAGATAGAGAGTCTAAGTTCCACAGCTCATCTTGACTTAGCCACCCACTCCAGGTTTTCCTTGATGAGCTGGAAACACAGATCCTAAGTGAGAACAAACCTAAGCCATTTCCCTTCTCAAGCACTCGGGAGGAGGAGAAGGATAATATCGGAAAATTGCTCATCATAAAGGAGGGAGATTCATCCTTCGCCCTGTGGCTCAGTTAGTATCCTGGCCCTTGGCCCATCCATACTGGCATGCCTCCTGCTTGGAGGCAGAGCCAGGGAGAGAGGAGCTTGCGCCTTTCCCTGGAGTCCAGCAGCTGTGGATGAACAGAAAACGCGTGTTGTCTGTCCAGGTATCCCATGGTTCCCTGAGAAATGAGCACCATTGCTTCCTGCCTTTGTCACTTCACCATGCTTGTGATTTAATGCTTTTCTATCTTCACTTCTATCTCATGGCTTCTCTTTCTAGTGAGTGCATTGATTTCTCTTACCTCTCCCAAATATTTACTCTAACTGGGTCACAGCTTCACGCCAGGCACCCCTGTCTGCCTGCCCCGTGGCCTCTTCTGCCTAGTGTCTCGGCCACCTCATTGCTTCTGCTCCCTGCCTCTTCTCTGTGTTTCTCTCAACTTGCAGGCCACTCTGCTGTCTGTGTTTATCTCTTAGATCCAAGCATCCCACAGATGCCGTGATTAGATCTGTTGGTCAGTCCACATTGAGAGGGCCTTGCCCAAGGTCTCGAGTCTCTGGTCACCTGGCTCAGGGAGGCTAAAAGGGCAAACAGACAGAGCTAATGGGTTCTACTCCAACCCAACATTTCAGACTCAACTTGTAAAAAACCTAAACATGTCAAATTTACTCCCTCTTCATTGTTTCTTCTGTGTGCCCGAACTCAGTGAATGTTCTATTTTCTGCTGTAACAATCTGATCTTCAAAATGAAGTCCTCCCTGTATCCCAATCCCCAGCTTCATCTCTGAACACTCATTCTGTACCACAACCGTCTTAACCTCTCAAAATGTAATTCTTGAGATGAAATCAGCTCTTCCTACCCTCTGGTCAACGCTCTTTCCTTTCAACTACCCTCCACACAAGGGGGCTTTGTTTAGACTTTTCTGTCTCTACTTGTATCTTCTTCTCTCTACAAGAGCCCAGTCTGGAATGCTTTAACATCCACATACACTGGACCATGAACGCTTCTAAGCAGAAATGATGATCCAGTGATCTCTGGGGCTGGCCTGGAGTGGATGTCCGTGAGAATTAAAGATCAACTCAGTTATGACTCTCAGACATCCTTCCCCTAGAGATCAGGATGCACAGTCCTCCATCCCCTGGTTTAGCAGCTCATCTTGAGGAAATGTGCAAAAATGAGGGTCCTGGCAACAGCCTGGTGGGATCCCACAGTCCTTCCCCCATGCCAGGACTGCTGTGGTGTGAAAGGATCTACAGGCTTGGCCCTGAGAACACTTCTCTCCAAAGAATGGCAAGAGCAGAGAGGACACAACTGTGATCTAGGTGGTCTTTTGCCTGGCCTGCCAGGGGCTGTAGGTGCTTGGCTGCTTTAAGTGCCTCTCGGTGGGATGAGCTCATTTCTTCTCGCTCTGTTGCTTTTGCTCGTGATGCTGCAGGACTCCTAGTCCAGGAGTGACTCAGCTGATTTGCCTCCTGACATACTTGAAGTGGTATAGGGGAGGAGCAGAATGGTAGGGGGTCAAGCTGGAAGCAAATTTTGAACGTTATAGTCATGAGGAGGCCTGGCCTCATGCCTACATGGAGAAGGCCAGGAGGGTTAGAGCCTGGTCCTGAACTTAACCTGGGAGTGCGGCCAGGGCTGGGGTAACTCAGCCAGCTCCAGAAGGACTTAAGAGGTTACAGATTCTCACTAAAGCCCAGGCTCTGAGACTCTCCCACCAAGCAGGCAGAATTCGTGGTGCAAGTGCAGCTGGCAGGTAGTACTTCGTAAGAGGTATATCAAGCCCTCATAGTAAGATGGAGACAGGAACGAATCTTCATAGAATGTTGGGGAAGGAAGGAAGGAAATTATGCAAAGAAGCAAGTCAGAATGAGATCTAAGGCAGGAACCAACCCTGTGAGTCTGGGCACAGGCTGAGTAGGGAGGAGAGACCTCAGGATCAGCAGCCTTACTATTCATTCCCCACCCTGTGCTGAGCCCCAGAGATGCAGCGATTACTGTGCAGGGTTCCTGCCCTAGAGGGAATCCTGGTTTGAATTTGGTGGGGAACCCAAACATATAACAGACTACAGTATATGTATAAGACTACAGTAACACTTGGTCAAGGCTGTGACAGAGGTCAGCACAGGGGCTGTGGAGCACAGAGGAGGACTAACTCTGCCTCTTCAGAAAGAGGAGATCCTTCATAGTGGAGGGAGAATCTGAGGGTCCTTCAAGATGGAGGGGAAGGTCTAAGGGTCCTTCCCAGGAGAGGGGAGAAACTGGAAGGTCCTTCACACTGGAGGGGAGGGTCTGGAGGTCTCTCATGGTAGAGGTGAGTTCATACTTGAAGGATGTCAAAGTATTCACTAGGTGGAAAAGAGATGCCTGTGTGTTGGCATGAAGTATGCTGCCGCCGAGCCTGTTGGGCACCACAGGTCATTAGATGGGACTGGAACACCAGGTGCATAGGAGGGTGTAACAGCAGACGATAGAGATGTTGATGAGAGACCCAAGAAAGGGCTGCCCTCCTGGTTGTGATTCTGGTGATTGCACCCACTAGTCATATGGATTCTCACTCCACAGCTCTACTATCTGCCTCAATCAAGTTACAAATCTTCCTCTTAAAGGAGGGGAGGTAGGTGATGGGTTGCTCTGTTTAGTATGAGTTTCTTTCTTCTTTTAACCATAGGAGTCTGACTTGGCCTGGCCTCAGGGGAACAGGGAAACTGAGGCAAGAAGGGAAAGGAAATTACAATTCAGTGGGAACTCAAGTGTCCAGGACTCATCCCCAAACACAGAACATGCTAGAAAAAGGACAGCGTGAGTAATGTTAGCCTACCTGTTTCTTCTGCCCCGTTTGTGGTGCTTTGAGAATGAGCTGGGGCTGTCTCGCCCTGCAGCAGGGTTCCCAGATGTTGTACCAAGTCCGAGATTAGGGGATGGTTCAAAGAGCCTGAAGATTTCTGAAAAGGCACTTGCATGACTGAGAGGAAGAGCGTGGCTTTAGGTTCAAATTAAAATAGTCCTCCCTAGCTCTATGTTCTTGAGCAAGTTATCCAGTTTCTCTGAGCCACTGGGTCCTCAGCTGTGAAATAAGGATTACAACACCTATTTCCCGGGATTGTTCTGAGGGTAAATGAGATAATTTATATGAAAGAGTATGGCACACAGTGGATATTTTGCTTCTCCTCATGATCCTGTCTCAAAAAGCCCAAGAAGGGGGAAAGCTTTATTCAACATGTATAAAGGGTTAACACCTGAATATATACATATGTGTATATATATATATATATATATCTTTTAAACCAGTAAGAGAACAGATACCCTGATAACAAAAATAGGCAAAAGATAGAAGCAATTAATAAATTAATACGTTTTAATGGCTATCAGCCATATACAAATATAATACCATATACATACAAATATATAGCCATATATACACACTTCATTAACCAAAAAAGGCAAATGGGAAAAAGAAAAAAGGCAAATAATAACAATAAGAAAATATCAATTCCACTTAGCTTGACAATAAGAAAATATCATTTCCACTTAGCTTGACAATGTATATAAGCTATTTACTCATAAATACAGTGTGCTTCCATTCACAATTTATAAACTACTTGTATTCTTTTTACATGAACTACCTATTCATAGCTTTTGCACGTTTTTCTGATGTAGCATTGCTCTTTTCCTTATTGGTTCATAAAAGCTCTTTATATATTAGATTTTAACCTTTTAAAGATTTTTATTTATTTGTCAGAGAGAGAGAAAGCGCACAAGTAGGGGGAGCAGTAGGCAGAGGGAGAAGCAGGCTCCCCACTGAGCAAGGAGTGCGATGTGGGACTCCATCTCAGGACCCTGGGATTATGACCTGAGTGGAAGGCAGTTGCTTAACTAACTGAGCCACTCAGGCATCCCAGATTTTAACCTTTTGATTGCCATATGTGTCATACATACTTTTCTAGTTTGTCATTTGTCTTTTGACTTGTTTATGTTATTTTGGCTATACAGAAGTTTAAAAATCTTTAAATGGTCAAAATCATCAATGAATGTTTCCTTGTTTGCTTGGCAAAGAGGATAAAGTTTCAGAATACACACCGTGGGAAAGGCTACCCCTAATATGCGATCATTGACTTAAGTAGCATAGACTGCAGCCACTTTACATGTAGATCTTTTACGTCTCACTGCTCTGATTCAAATTTTCTCATTATGTAGTGTTCCTATGTAGACTTGTCTTCCAACATAGATGTGAGCCGAGAGAGAAAATGCACTGATCACACAGACTTCAGTATTCTAGTCTTCTTGAAGTTGCATATCTCGTTGAAAATTAATTGACTATGATGGGGGTGCCTCGGTGGCTCAGTCAGTTAAGCGTCTGACATTTGATCTCGGCTCAGATCTGATCTCAGGGTCTTGAGTTCAAGCCCAGTGTGAAGCCTACTTAAAGAAAAAAAAAAAAAGAAAATTAATTGACTGTGATCTGGTTTATACATTTGTCTAGTGAGTTTGGTTAGTGTGAGTCTACCCTAATCTCAGTGCTGACAAAATCAGGTCCCTAAGCTATATGTAAGTGCAAGAGTTGGACTCTAGGTTGTGTTAATTCATCCAGAACTTTCTGAGAAACGTCAGTCTCACCACTTTTTCTTGCAGATAATTCCCAACATTTCCATGGCTATGCAAGTATCTTTCTCAATAATAAGTGGTGGCGGTAAAGGTGCCAGAAACCCTATAACTAATAATAATTAATAATCATACCTACACCCTAATTAAGTACTTTTTAGGTGCCTGGCACTGTTCTTGGTATGTGTAATGGACTATTTAACAGCTGCAGCATTCCAATATAACGTAAGCAACATTTTATCTGACTTATAGGTGAAGGAAAAGGGGCCTAGAGAGACAGAGTAACTTGATTGAAGTTACAGAGTCAGAAAGTAGTGCTGCCCGTATTTGAACCCTGGACTGCCTGCTTTCCTCTGTGCTTTTGTTTGTAGCAGTTGATTTTGATCCTGTCTTGAAATCTCCTTTAGCTTAGAGATCCTCACTGGTATCTAATTATTCCACTAACTACACCAACAATAACTTGATAACCTTTTTTCCCCCACTAATTTCTTCATTTCTTTCTGAATTTTCAAATCCCCAGCACTTACACACACATCTGAGCACCCTGTGGGTAACACAGAAGGAATTCCTGCCACACCCCTCTTCCGGGGAAGTATGGGCATTCATTCTCCCATTATCGTCATGGCTGCTGTGTTGAATTTAACATATAAAGGGTTTCTTGTGCATTGTCTTCCAGCCAGAAGAAGCAGCAATAGGCTGGCACATTCCGTATGAGGCTGTGGGCCTCCAGGAAAATGTCTTTCCCTTAGTGGTTTTTTTTTTTTTTTTAAGTATTGATTTAGCTCTTTATTTTCTGACTGAATATAGACCTTTACCAGTTTCAGGTGGCTTAGTAATGTTCAGATAACTAAAATGGACCAGTCTGTAAATGAATTGAGTTATTCGGAGGATATAAAAATACCATGCAATTTTGTTTTATGTAGTGCTATTTTTATGAGAGCTAGGAAACGTTCTGTAGGCAGAACAGTGGAAAACAGAAAGGGAGACGGCATTGTGCCACAGGAAGAAACAAGAGAGAAACCTGGAAAGAAGGAAGGGAAATTAATGACTGATGGTCACTTACTATTGCCAGTCACCGCGCTAGATCCGTCCTTTATATCATCTTGTTTTATCTCCACAGTCACCCCGGGACATGGATTTATCGCATCCATTTCATGGATTAGCAAACAGGCTCAGAAAGGTTAAGTAACTTGCTCGAGGGCACACAGCTAGTTCATGCAGAGCTGGGATTTGAGTGCAGTTCTCTCAGAGCCTTGGTGTGCTGGGTACACAACGGAAGAATAGATCACAAAACTCAAACTGAAGCCTAGCGGAGAACTGAGGAGATCAAAGTGAAACTGACAGGAGAC
>CM052811.1:105418380-105478973 GCA_028533885.1 Nasua narica | reverse complement strand
GGTAAAGCATTTCCCTGAGTTTTATAAGCCATTATAGCAAATTCTCCAACCTAAGGAGGGAGTTGTGGGAAGTTCCGTTTTATAGCTAAGTTGGACAGAAGTGTGGGTAGCCTGGGCACCCACTACTTGTGATTGGCATCTGAAGTGTGAGGGGTAGGGTAGTCTTGTGGGGATAAGCCCTTAACTTGTGGGATCTGGGCTAACTCCAGGTAGTGTCAGAATTGCTTAATGTGAGGAAAAACTGCAGACATTTGGTTCACAAGTGTAGTGAGTGGAGAAACAAGTCTTTTACATTCCTTCCAACCAACCAACCCACCATTTATTTATGTATCCATTCCTCCATTCCTCCACTCATTCATCCACCCATCCATCTGTGTATTTAGCCATTTACCATCCATTCATTAAATCATCCAAGCATTCATCCATCGTCTATCCATTTACTTACCCACTGATGTATTTATCCATTTCTACTGCTGCTGTGACCAATTACCACAAACTTAGTGGCTCAAAACAACACAGACCACCTTATACAGATGGTCTCCAACTTATGATGGTTCAACTTAAGATTTTCCGATTTCACAATGGTGCAAAAGCAATACCCATTCAGTAGAAACCGTACTTGGAATTGTGAATTTTGATCTTTTCCTGGCTAGCCATATGTTATACTATCCTCTCTCATGATGCTGGGGAGCAGCAGTGAGCACAGCTCCCAGTCAGCTGGGTATAACAACCAACACACGTACAAGCACTCTGCACCCATACAACCATTCTGTTTTTCACTTTCAGGACTAATTCATAAATTGCACGAGATATTCAACATTTATTATAAAATAGGTTTTGTGTTAGATGGTTTTGCCCAACTATAAGTTAATGTAAGCGTTCTGAACACGTTTAATGTAAGAAAGGCTAAACTATGGGGCGCTTGGGTGGCTCAGTGGGTTAAAGCCTCTCCCCCGGCTCAGGTCATGATCTCAGGGTCCTGGGATTGAGCCCCGCATCACGCTGTCTGCTCAGGGGGACCCTGCTTCCCACCCCCTGCCTGCCTCTCTGCCTACTTGTGACCGCTCTCCTCTCTGTCAAATAAATAAATAAAATCTTAAAAAAAAAAAAAAAAGAAAGAAAAGGGGCGCCTGGGTGGCTCAGTGGGTTAAAGCCTCTGCCTTCAGCTCGGGTCATGATCTCAGGGTCCTGGGATTGAGCCCCGCATCGGGCTCTCTGCTTGGCAGGGAGCCTGCTTCCCCCTCTCTCTCTGCCTGCCTCTCTGCCTACTTGTGATCTCTCTCCTTCTGTCAAATAAATAAATAAAATCTTTAAAAAAAAAAGAAAAGAAAGACTAAACTGTAATGTTCAGTAGGTTAGGTGTATTAAATGCATTTTTGACCTAGGGTATTTTCAACTTAACAATGGGTTTATTGGGATGTAACCCCATTCTAAGTTAAGGAAGAGTTGTTGTTCTAGAATTCAGAAGTCCAAAATGGGTTTTAAGGGGTTAAAATTAAAATTTTCGTAGAGTTGTAGTCCTTTTAGGGAGAGCTGGTTTCCTTGCGTTTTCCAGCTGCTAGAGCCCCTGCACTCCTGATCTATTGTCTCCTTCCTCCAAGTTTAAAACCAGCAAGTACATGCATCTTCAAATTTTCAAACCTTCAGAGTCTAAAATCACTGTCTTTGTGCATCTTCAAATCTCTCTCTGATTACGTCCCTTCTGCCTTCTTCTTATAAAGATACTTGTGATTACTTTGGGTCCATCCAGATAATCTAGGATAATCTTCCCATTTCAAAGTCAGTTAATTAGCTAATTTAATTCCCCTTTGCCATGTAATCTAAGATAGTCACAAATTTTAGGAATTAAGACACAGACATTTTGGGGGCCATTATTCTGCTTACCATACTATTCCTCCATTTATGCTTCAATCCATCCAGTTCATTCATTAGTTAATCTTTGTGTTCATCTACCAATGCATCAATTTGGTCATCCATTCACTCATCTATTTATGTACATATGTATGTATGTATCTATCATCTATCTATCACCTATCAAACTCCCCATCCATCCATCCAACCATCCAATTGTCCATTTCTTTATCTATTCATCCAACCAGTCGTTCACTTGCCCACCACCCATTCATCTGTCATACCAGCCATCCATCCTGATTTCATTATTTCCATTTATCCATTCAACATCCATTCATCTACCAATCATTCATGCATCAACTTATCCACCTATGTGACCATTCATCTAATTATTCATGAGCTACCCCTACCTTGCCTCTGACCTTTTAATTAACTAAACAGTACCCTTTCAAGACCCCAAACACATGTGCACCCGTGCACACGCAGGCACCCCCCCCAATTTGGACCTAATTACCAAAACAAGTCATCCTACCTGTGTAATTTATTCTCAACCTCCTCTTTTTCTGATCCTAACTCCAAATGATTTGGAGTTCCTGGATCCTGAGCCTCTCTCAGTTTTGCCTGTAGTAATTTGTACTGGCTGCATGCCAATGGGTCTTCCTATAATCTTAGTTTATGGAACCCTGCCTGTGTTGACTCTGTGTTGACCCTGATCTGCCCTTCTCCTGGTTATGCCCAGAAGGAGTAAAGAGAATAAGCAAACCTGCAGTATGTGAGTGTGTGCACTGGGAAGGTTCTGGATTAGAGCTGTATGTCTCAATGTTTTTTTCTGCTCTACTATCCTTGTTCTCAATTCGGAGGTTTGAATGAAAGTCAAACTCTTCACAATCTAGGTTGATTTTTCCCCCCCACGGGGAAGTAAGACAAATAGTACTGAAAACACTTGTGGTATGATGGCCAAAAAAACATTTTTGAGGGGCGCCTGGGTGGCTTGGTGGATTGAATATCCTCGATACTCAATACTCTTGATTTTGCCTCAGGTCATGACCTTGGGGCTATGGGGTTGAGCCCCACATCAGGCTCCATGCTCAGCGGGGAGTCTGCTTCTCTCCCTCTCCCTCTGTCCTCCCCCTACTCATGCTCTCTTTCTCTCTAAAATAAATAAATAAAATTTTTAAAAAAAGATTTTATTTATTCATTTGACAGAGAGGAGAGAGATCACAAGTAGGCAGAGAGGCAGGCAGAGAGAGAGGGAAGTAGACTCCCTGCTGAGCAGAGCTCCTGATGCGGGGCTCGATTCCAGGACCCTGAGATCATGACCTGAGCCAAAGGCAGAGGCTTTAACCCACTGAGCCACCCAGGTGCCCCAATAAATAAATCTTTTTTAAAAAATTTTTGAAAATACAAAAAAAGTCATTTAAAACTCTCAAAAATTGCCATTAGATAAGGACAAACTAAATAAACATGGTGCACTTTATTTTTAACCAGTTTTATTTCCCCCTCAGGCTTTCCCACCAAAGATACTAATAAGGTGAGAAAGCACATAGCACTAAACCAAAAGCATCCATAGTGGCAATAACTGCCACGTCACCACTCATTCACAAATGCCACCATAATTTACAGTTGTCAGACTGGTGATGGTCTCTCACCACTGGCTGAGCCATCGATAAGGTAGGCTGTGGGCTGTGTGACATTCCCAGCACTCAGCTAAAATGCCACCCCCTGCTCTGTTGCTCAGGAGAGCACGTTGGAATACAAATGAATGGGAGTAACACTATAATAAGAATACCCACTCCCACTTATTTGTTTTCTACAAGATATCTCATTAGTGACAAGACACTTGCCATGTACCTCGTCATTGGCCATGTCAAGACATGACCACTGAGAACCACGACTGAGTGACTGCCAGATTCCTATATATATATATATATTTATATATATATATTCCTATACAGTTTTAAGGTCAAAAATTCATGATGGACACAAGTTTAAGCCAGAATGAAACTGTTTGAGCAAGTCTTGGTAGACCAGCTCTTGTCCCGCAGATACCATGAATTTGTTGAGTGAACAGAAGTGTTGGTACATCTCCATGGAGCTCAAAACGGTCCCTTTGGGGACACAGTCTATACTTTTCCAAAACCGTTCAAGGAAGACCTAATGGAAATTGGGCTGCTATCGGAGCTTTGGCCAAAAGAATATTTCAGAAATGAGTAAAGAGGGACAGTGCTCTGACAATTCTCTATGAGACTGGCAGTCTGGTCTGGGAAGACGTCTTAGCAGACTTCTTAGCAGTTGGGAGATTCTAGGACCCTAACTCAAAAGATTTTGAAGGCACTGACATTCCAACACTGGGAGGTCACTGGTTTATGAATGGAGGCTCTGGCGGTCACCAAGACATGTGCAAATTATACATAAAGGGTTTATGCTTTAATGTCTTGTATAAAACAGTACTTGAAATCCTCAGCAACAATTCCTAGGTTTATGCCAAAGCTCTTTTACGTGCTACACCTCATTTGATCCTTACAACTCTGAGAAATTGCCTAGACAAGGCCTACCCCCCTTTACAGACAATCCAGAAAGTTATGTCCAGAAATGGCAAACAGTTTTCATGCTGCGAGCCATTCCTAGTAGGTGCCGTTGAGGATAGGAGGGGACAATATAAGGATGCTTACCATGCTCTTCCTCAGCAGAAACATGGAAACTGATTAATTTTAAAAACTATAGTGCTTTCTTCCTAGAGGGCAAAAAGCATCACTTCTTTTATTGTTAATTTGCAGGTGGTCGTCTCTCTGAGTTGGTCAGTTACGCTGATGGTAGAATTGTGTTCACAAGAACAAGGATTCCACCACAACTTGACGCTTGGTGAAAAACCTTGGCTTAAGCAAGTTTTTAACGGCTAAAATTATCTAACCGTCGCTGCAGGAAAGTACACTGCTGAGTAAGAATGAAGGATTTATGGAACTGTTTTAGCGTAAGGTGACCGGTGTCTTAAAAAAAATCCTGCCCGAGAACATGTGAGGTATGACTTTTTATAAATCATCATTACTAAAAGTGAGCACAGTCATATGTATAAACTTAGATTAAAAAAAAGTAAAAGAGCTGGTAGTGTTTGTTAGACATGCGTGAGAGAGCTCTGCGGAACTTTAAGAGTTAAATCAGTCAGATCAAATCATAAGGGGTGGAAGCCATATATTATCAGAAGTCACTTTAAAAAACAAAAGGTCCCTCAGGCCAAAGGCAAGAAGAACAGAGACTGACTGCAGTGGAGTCAGTGGAATTAGTATGTTTCAAAAAGAGTGAGTCAACAGAAGGGGGAAGGTCTACACAGTACAAGGAGAAATGAGAGCCAGAGGAAAGCATGTAATAATGGAGTAATTAACAATTTGTTGAGCAGTTGTCATGTGCTAAGTAGTTTGAATGAAACATTTAATCCACACAACAACCCTGCTATCAGAATCAAAAAAACCTCACTGGTGGTAACTCTGTGATTTGAACCAGATCTCTTGGCCTCCAAAGCCTGTGGGCTTAACTACTCTTACCCAGTTTTGTCCTGGGGAAGGCTGCTTTTGGCAGGCCAGGGCACTGCTATTGGCTACACACATTTTTTAATTTCTTCTTTGGAAGTTACCTCCACACACCATGGGTCACTGTTGGGGATCTCCTCAGTGGCAAGCCACAGTCACATGATTTTTTGAGCTGTAAGGGAGAATAGACTTGACATTGTCCACTCTCCTTTTACAGATATCTGTAACTTTATTTTTTGCAAACTGCCACCAACACCACTCCCCCAACTCTGGGGATATAAGATCCTTGACCCAGCAGGGGAATTCCATTTTTGGCAGTGAGATGTGATTCTAAAGGAATGCAGTTGATTTTTCTTATGTGACTTGTTATGTTATTCATCGTCTAATCAGAAAACCAAAAACTCTGAGAGGTTAAAACATAAGGACTTTGTTTGAGGACAAACAGGCCCAGGACTAGCATACCTATAACCTGCCTAAGAATCGTGTGCGGGGGCAGCGTTATGGAAATAAGTGCATGGCCTCATAGGATATTATAACTTTGAAAGACAAAATTCATTGGGCTGAGAAGTCTTGGCATACCTCTGCTCTCCTGACCTTGACTGAGACAGATCCTTCCAGCATAGGCTCTCATGGTGCCATGGGCCACTTTATGACACTTACCACTTTATGGTATGACACTTACCACTTCTGTGATGTTACATTTGTTTGCACGATTATTTGACTAATGCCTGTCTCTTCCATAGGGTCACACGCCCCACAGGGTCTGAATTTGTGCTGCATTTTATTTGTCATTGTATCCCCAGCACCTAATATAATGCTATGAAAGTCAGACGTGGGCATTCAGTAAATGTTCTTTCAGTGAATGTGTTCCATTTTAAACATCAATCTCCTTAAGTACCTTCCCAAGAGAAATGAAAACATATGTCCACACAAAGACTTGTATGTGAATGCTCCTAGTAGTGATATTCATCATGGCCCCAAAGTGGCAACAATCCAAACGTCCATCAGCCAGTGAGTAGTAAACAAAAGATGGCATATCCATACAATGGTATACCATTCACCAATAAAAAAGAACAATGCATTCCACAATCTGGATAAACCACAAAGACATTATGTTAAGTGAAATAAGCCAGACACAAAAGACTACATATTATACAATTCCGTATATATGAAATTTCTAGAAAAGGAAAAACTATAAAGAAGAAAGCAAATCCATGGTTGCCTGGGCCTAGGGAGTGGGAGTAGGGATTGCCTGCATATGGGAAGAACGGAACTTTTGGAGGTGATGGAAATGTTCTAAAATTGGATTGTGATGATGGTTGCACAACTGTATAAATTTACTAAAAATCATCAAACTGTACATTTGCAGTGGTGAACTGTATGGCATGTGAATTGTGCCTCAACAAAGCTATTAAAAATGTTTAAAAAAATCAATCTCCTTGGGCGCCTGGGTGGCTCAGTTGTTGAGCAACTGCCTTAGGCTCAGGTCATGATCCTGGAGTCCCTGGATCGAGTCCCGCATCGGGCTCCCTCCTCAGCGGGGAGTCTGCTTCTCCATGTGACCTCTTCCTCTCTCTCATTCTCTCTGTCTCTCTCAAATAAATAAATAAAATCTTTAAAAAAAAATCAATCTCCTTAGTCATTTTGTCCCAGCTTATGTTATATAGAATATTATCTCTGTGGGGCATTGTGCCAGAGACTACTAGTTGAGTCTCTCAACTCTTTAGTGAGAGAACCTCACTCTTTTTAAAGGATTTTATTTATCTGTAGAGGGAGAGAGTACATGTGGTGGGGAGGGGCAGAGAAAGAAGGAGAAGCAGGCTCCCCACTCCATCCCAGGACCCTGGGATCATGACCTGAGCCGAAGGCAGACGCTTAACTGACTGAGCCACCCAGATGCCCCAAGAACCTTAATTTTCTTTCCAAGGAAAACGTGGACTGGTGCTCCAGCAGACATCTTGGACCTTGGAAATGAAAGCAAAAATATTAAAGCTTGGATTCCTGGCAATCCCACAGAACAGCCAGTCTTGAACTGCCTGCTTCCCGTATTTCTCTTATGCAGAACAAAAATCAACTTCAATTTTATTATGCTTTGTTTTCTGTTACATGTAGCCGATTTAATCCCAATACCAGTTTTTTTTTTTTAAAGATTTATTTATTTATTTATTTATTTGAGAAAGAGAGAGAGAGAATGAGAGGGGAGAAGGTCAGAGGGAGAAGCAGACTTCCTGCAGAGCCGGGAGCCTGACATGGGACTCGATCCCGGGACTCCGGGATCATGACCTGAGCCGAAGGCAGTCGCCCAACCAACTGAGCCACCCAGGCGCCCATCCCAATACCAGTTTTAATAGGTATTAAATGAAAAGAGGATTCTGTGGTCAAATAATTTTGGGAATTATTAAAGTTTAGCCGATTTCATTAATGCAAGACCTCTCAGTTTTTAATATGCTAATAAGCAATGGTAACCTCCAAGATGGGCTACAGTATGCAGAACTTCCTAAACCAACTTGACCCCAAAACCTCTTTTTTTTCTTGTCTTTTTTTTTTAAATAGGCTCCATGCCCAACACAGGACTTGAACTCACAACCCCGAGATCAAGAGTTGCATCCTCTACCAGCTGAGATAGCCACGTGCCCCCCAAAACTCCTTTTTATTGGATCATCTCATGAATGACTTAGGGGCAATCGGAAATGCTGCTTTAAAAAGTTTACATTTTTGCTTCTTCCTTTCTAATTCATCCTTCTTCTAGGCTGATAGAGAAATCTTTCTTAAACATAAAGTTGACGATATCACATATCTGTTTAAAATCCTTGAGCAATTCCTATAGGATAGAGTTCAAACTCCTTTATGTAATGAATAAGTGATCTGGCCCTTGCCTTCTCTCTAGCCTCACCTTAGCAATCTCTTTTTCACATCATGAACCATTTGCACTGTTGAGAACTGTGCGTATTCTCCACAGTCTCTTTGACTTCGCACATGCTACGCCATTATGAGTGGAACACTTTCTGCCTGCCACTTTGACTGGTATTCTACCTCTGATCCTTTAAGACCAGGCTCACGTATTAACTCATTCACTTCCATTCATGCTTTAAGCAATTCCTACTATGTATCAGACAACACATTAGAACTTGGCTTCCAAAGCCAAATAAACATAATCTCTGGCCTGGAGGGATATCAGATCAAATGAAGTTAGACAAGTACTGTATTAGTCAGAGTCTGCTAATGGCCATAACAAACAATCCTCCCATTTCAGTGACTTGACATTAAGGTAGATAGTTCAGTTCTTACTCCAGGCACAGTCCGTTGTGGGTAAGCACAGGGGTTCTCTCCATGCAGTCAGTCAGGAACCCAGGCTCTTTCCATTGCCACTTTTGGGAGCCTCTAAGTCCTCCACTGGATATTTTTGCATGTGGCCAGCAGATGAGGAAAGGAGAAGAGTTTGGAAGCCCACATAGGAGGTTTTGGGGGATGTCTAGAAATGAGATATATCTATCAGTTCTTCCAGATTCCATTATCCAGAATTTAGTCATGTGGACCTATCTGATTACTGAGAAATGTGGTTTTTCTACAAGCCTAGGACAAAAATGAAATGGGCTGGCGCAAATAGGCTTTTCTGTGACACAGATATATAAACAAGAACAATAAAGAAGCTCACGGTCTGATGGAGGAAACAGACAAGTTAACAGAGGCAGAAAGGCAAGAAAGAACATGGTCAGGCAGGATGTAATCTGTGTTTATGGAGTTCCTATCAGAAAGTTCTAGAACTGCCAAAAGCCCTTCTGTGGCTCGTCTTCAGAGCTCCTAGGAATTGCTCTTCTAGGGCCCTCTGTAAATATGGACATACTATATGGTCTGGAAAGTTGTGCATCATCGCTGTCCCCTCCATAAAAGATCTTCAGGGTCTCTTAGTGCCAACCATCTCTTGTCCTGACAGCTGTTATGGTGTCCAGGTCTGCATGGGCTCCATTTGACTTCATGAGCTGTATCCTGATAAATCTCTGCCTCATGACCCTGCTGTAAGCCTCTTAACACTGAGTTTGGGGACACCACAAAGCCCCACTTGGTACCTGTGCATGAACTACTGAAGTGGATCTTTACCCAATGGGATGGTGAGCTGGTGGATGAATTTCCTTCCTTTTCCTCTCCTATAGGCTATGCTATGCCTCATGTCATGTGGCTTCTCAGAGGCTAATCCCTTGAGCTGAAGCCATCAGCCACACATAGTAGAGGCCAGATGAAGAAGTAGAGGTCAGATACTATCCTGGTATTGGTTCTTTTCACTTTATTAGCTTCTTCCTTTTGCCTCCCACTTCTGCCCTATAGAGTCAAGCTCTGTGTCCTAGTGGCTAAGACATCCCCATGGATGCATACAGCTAAAAGCCACTTAGTGGACAGCTTCTCCTCTAGTGCCTATCTGCAGGTCCCTGGATGCTGGAGAAGTGGTTTTCTTCCCCTTTTCTAAAGATTTATTTATTTATTTATTTACTTACTTACTTCCTTCCTTAAGTAATCTCTACATCCAACATGGGGTTCAAACTCATGTCCCTGAGATCAAAAGCAGCATGCTTGACTGACTGAACCAGCCAGGTACCCCACTGCACAAGTGTTTTAAGGGTCAGATTCCACTAACCCTGTTCTTTTCTGCAGACCTGATTCTATGAAGGTCAAGCTCGATGCCTCTCCTGAGTGTAGCCTCCAGATCTTTCCTTTGCTTGTACCTGTACCATTCATTTGTGGATCAGTTGTATACTCCTATTGATTTCTTATTTGGTAACATAACATCTGTATCTCTATGTTTGACTTCTTATGTGCTACAGACTTTTCTCAAGTTTAAGAACAGGAATTACTGTCTGACGAGTTTGCCTCCTTCCTGCTCCCACACCTCTCATTGCTGTCTTTTGCTTCTGTGCCTTGGCATATGTATGCTGCTCCCTCTGTCTGGAGCTCCATTCTTCCCCACCTCATTTATGTTATTTCATCTTTTGTGAGCGAGGGACATGATTTTGTAGAGAGGGTCACTTGACTCCCATGTAGGACTCACCAAGTCCGTCTCTGTTATAACTCTGTGCCCAGCCCCCTTCCAGAAACTAAAGTGCACAGACCTGAGCCCCATCAGCACTCTTGAGAGTTTTAGACTCTTGATCCTGTGTTGGACTGTAGGGGTTGTGGCCACTAATTTCCTGGTCCTGCCTCAGTTTCTGCAGCAGCTGGTTCGGGAGGGCAAGCATACTGTCCCTTTGAGTCAGGGGGAATAAGCCTCCCTCTCCATCCTCACGCACCAACAGCTTGGCAGGACTAGAGGTCCTCAGGGTCAATGTGTACATTTACATCTTGGCCCCAACTAGATTATGAGCTCCCTGAGGACAGGGATATTGTCTGCCTTTGCATCTAGAACAATATCTGGAACACAGTTGGTGCTTAATAAATATATTTTCTTTTTAAGGAAGGAAGAAAGAGGAGGAAGGAAGGACCATGAGGTATCTTGGCCAGCCTTGAGTCAAATGAGAAAAAGGGGCACAAGTGAGGTAGACAGGGAGCAAGGGGCTGCTATTTCTGTATTTTCAAACTGGAGAAATCTCTGGTATCTCTGGTGTCTGCCAAGAAGTCAAGAAGTGGTCCTCAGACAGGAGATAGGGTCACAGGATGGAAACCACAGGAACACTGGGGCTTCAAAGAAACTAAAAATATCCTCTCTCTCTGGGGGTACAGTAAGGCTTGGCTACATCATTACAGCTACTCCTGACAAAGTCAAGCCGTGGTCATCTTAAATGTATCCAACAAACTGCTTTAGGAATCACCAGGACTCAGATCATTCCTACTTTGAGGTAAAATGAGCCTCTACAGTCAGAATCCAGCCATTCCTTTTTTTGGGGGGTGCTAAGGAAACACCCACAATAGAGGCAGGCAAGGAAGGAGGGGGACAGGTGACTAGGGAGGAAGCCAGTAACAGGATATTGGGCCAGGTAGGTGGATAACTTCCCCTCCCTTGCTCCATATATTTTCTTTATAGTAATTTTCACTACCTGCCCCTTGTATTTATTTGGCTTTCTTTCTTAGCATGCCTATTCCATAAGAGCCAGGCCTTTGTCCTATTGACCGCTGTATCCTCTCTCTTACATCAATGCCTGGCATTTAGTGAATATTCAAAAATTAGCTGCTAACGAACGAATTAAAGAATATTAAACAATTAGTTGAATCTCTGCCAGGCCCTGTCCTTGAGGATGCTGCAAGGATGCTGGGGGAGATAGGCCTGAACATGAATACACCGTAGCTCGACACCCGATTTTTCGGAGGTATATCAAGGCGCCGCAGGATCCTCGGGGCTGAAAACTCCTGGGGTGTACAGGGGCCTTGGGAAGAGGTCCGTCGTGTGCCAGGGAGCCAGGCAGCCAGGCGGAGCGGCAGGAGATGCGGCTGGAGACACAGAATGAAGCTCTTTGGCTCTTTGCTGGGCTTCTCCGCATCTTTTCCTGACCTGCGGGACCCTTGCCTCTCCTCGCTTCTGTCTGCGGGACCTTGCCCATGCAGAATCTCTCTCTGTCGCGGGACCCCAGCCACATCCTCTCGCACCCCGGGAGACGCCAGCCCGGGATCTACCAGCTCGCTAGCCTGCTACCTGCTAGACCTCCACCTGCGGGCTGAAACCCCTCCACTCCCGCGCGCACTCCGGGTCCCCGCCCCCTGCCTGCGGTCTGCGGCGTGCAGGACCCCGCCCCGCCCCCTCGGCCCGCAGGACCCCGGCCCCGCCCCGCCCCCGTGGCCTCGCCGCTCCGTCCCGGGGGGCGGGGCCGCGCGCAGCGGCGTCTCCAAGGCGGGGGGGCGCGAGGCAGGGGGCGGGGCGGCCCCGGCGCCGGCCAATCAGCGCCGCGATCACATCCATGCAAATACGAGCACAATGGAGCGAGCCCATCACTCGCCCCTGCAAGCAAGCTTGAAATGGGCTTCCGCCTGAGCGGCAGCCAGAGTGACCAATGACTCTGTGTTTTGGGCTGGCGAAGCCCAATGGCGTTGCAGTGAAGGCGGGCCCGAGCTGGGTTAGGGTGTCCTTGCAGGGTGTCTGAGCTAAACTTCACCAAATAATAGCTGTTTGTATTTTGGCTGCTGCAGGAGCCATTTTAGGTAAGTTCTTCTCTTAACTTTTTATTTTCCTCCCCGGCCTCCTCTGGCCGGCCTTGTCCGCGGGTCCCTGGCCCCGCCCCGCCCGCCGGGCCGGGGTGCCCCTATGAATGGAGCCGGGATGAGGGGCTGCGGCGGCGCCGAGGCCGGGCCGGGGTCCGAGCGGGGCCGGTGGCGGGCGGCCTGGCGGAGGGCAGGCGGCGGCCTGAGGCCTGAAGAGAGGAGCCGGCCTCCGCCGCGCCCCGCTCCTGCTCGCGCTCAGGCCGCGCTCGGGCCGGGCGGCCGTCCTTGGGAGTGCGCCGCTGCGGGCCGCGCGGAGGGGCGGGGGTCCGGGCAGCCCCCGGCCCCTGGCCTGGCGGGCAGGGGCGGGGCGTGCGGAGGCCCCCCCCTGGGGCGGGCCGTAGAGGGACCCCCGGGCGGGCTGGGTCGTGCGGCGCGCGCGGCGGGGGTGACCGCTGTTCTACCGCTGTTCTGCCGCCGCCCCCGCGGAGAAGTTGCTCTATTGGCGTCCTGCGTCTGTTTGCAGGGGTGGAGGAGGGTGGGCTGGTGCCAGGCTGCTGCTCCGGGAGGGGGCGGGGGCCCCGGCGCGTCCTCGGAGCGCGCTCCCCCTCCGCCCCCTTCTTACGCACTAGCGCGCACTCGCCCCGAAAATTGGAATCCTGGAGGTGTCCAGCAACACCGCAGCCAAGTTTTGTGCATTATTAGGTTGCATGCTTGAGTTTTAAAAAAAAAAAGAATAATCTGTCCTCTTTAGGGTATTTATTTTCTGCACTATTGAGAAGTAACGGGAGCCTTTTGCTCCCAAATTTCCAGGGACATGCTTGTCAGATGTGCAGAGGGTTGGCAGCTATTTGGTTTTTAAAAAGACGCTCTTAGGAAATCCCCTCACTAGTGAGATAATTGAAATTTGAGTTTGTTTGCAGCTTCAGTTTTATTTGATCCAATTAAAAATACATAAGCAGGCACTTATATTTGTGTACATAAAGTATTCCTAGTTCCAGTATGACTGATGTGACTGTGGTTTCGGTAGTGTGGGATCTAATAAGGCAATATAATTCAATTTTCAACTTGTAAGCCCGTGTTCTCCAAATTAGGGTTTATGGGCCATTAGTAATCTGGCCAAGGTTTCTAGTGAATCCTTGGCATCTCCAGGCTTCTCTGGAACTGTTGTATGTGCCTTATTCCCCACCCCTTCAAAACTGCCCATTTCTGGTGTAACAGATCCACGAACAGAGAAGATGGACATTTAAACATTTTTTTATAATTTTCAGAGTGTCTACGGTGTTGCTGGAAGTTCAGTTATTGTTTCTCAAATGGCATACTGGAATGCAATCCCGTTAGGCCCCCAGTTTTGACATACTTTATGGGGATGTGCTTGTAGTACTTAGAGAAGTCCTAATAGGGACCACAGTACGGTGCTCCCAAGGTTAATTGTGAACTGCCTGTCTTACTGGAGATATGTAGTCACTGTGCATTATGCAGTCGTTTGTTGAGAACATAAATTGGTAGATCATGTTAGCAATCTCAGGAATATAGTTTTTGTGAACTTTGTGACTCTCTGGCAGGACGAAGCAAGTTTGAAATCTATGTATGAAAAAATGATTAGGCACGAATCTTCAAGTACCATGGTTTATGCCAGCCAGAACAGGTGGTTTCATATAAGCGTTGCCTGACTGTAACCAAAGGCCTGGGAAAATGGGGAGTGGTAAATGATTAATTTTGGACTTATTTCTGTCCCAGGGCAGATCTCCTAGATGAATTGTGATGGATTATTTAAACTTTTTCTTCATTCATGGACCACTTACTATTAAGAGCTAACCTTTATAATCTTTTTTTTTTTTTTCCTTTTTGCTAACTTTGGAGTCTCCTTTATAGCAACCAGAATATGATACTGTTTTTGCTGTAGTCTGGCCGTGGGCAAAATAAATCTAGATCTGTTGTGAAATAATTTGTGTCTCGAAGCGCTATTACAGTCTGCCTGGAGTCACATCTTTTATACTGCGGTTATTTCTTTGCTTTTTTTTACATTTAGCTTTTCTGTTGTTAACAGCGTGCAGTCATTCAGTGTGATCACTTTTACCACGCTTTTTAGTATTCTCTGTCCTTATCATTATTTTTATAATTTATTGATATGGTTGGACGTTCTCTGAACTCATCGGTATATTCTTGCCAACCACACAAGAAGTTGAAAGACCAGTTTGGAGTGAAATGGGAGAGCCACAAGTTAACACTGCTGTATTTCTGGACGATCCTTCGGCAGTTAGTTTTTTTTATATTTATTGATTTACTATTCTTATAACATTTCAAACGCCAAAGAAGATCTCACGCAGAATCATATCTCTTTAGAAACCAAATCTCATTTGTGACTTTTTTTGCCACTATGTTACAGAAAACTTACTAGAAACAGCAGAAGTTTGGGCCACTGTGTCTTAGAGATCTCTTTGATTTATAGACATTTCAGACAAGTTTTTTTCGGTTTTCTTGGAATCATGGCTTTACCTCAAGCAGAGATTGTGGTTATGTCGTCTTGTGTTAAACCATGAGGAAAAAGGGTTCTACACTCTCAGGCTTGATTCTCACTGTAGGAGCCTATGTTTTTCAGTTTTCATGGATAGACTTTGTATTGATAATCACCAAGTGGAGGCAAACATGTTCTGAATCCTTCTGAACAGGTTAGAGGATTTAGGGATTCCTCCTGCAAAAATATTTTAGGTATGTGACAGTGACTGTATGTAAATCAACTGAGGAGACTGTGTTTTCACTCCCTTCCATCCCCTTTGTCTCTCACCGCCCCCCCCCCTCAGTAAAACAAGGTTAGAAATAGTTTTTTTGTTTTTTTAAGATTTTATTTATTTATTTGAGGGGAGAGAGTACAGAGGGAGAGTGAGAGGAAGAAGCAGACTCCCTGCTGAGCAGGAAGCCCAATGTGGGGCTTAATCCCAGGACTCTGAGATCATGACCTGAGCTGAAGGCAGATGCTTAACCGACTGAGCCATGCAGTGCCCCGAAATAGTATTATTTTTAGTAAATATTTGGTGGTTCACTTTATACTTCCATCCCTCATACAGAGCTTTAGTTTAATTCAGGTGAAAAGCTGCAGCGAATTCCATGGGACTGCCTGCATGATCCTGTACCAAGTTATTATATTGAAAACTCTTTGAAACACATAAAATAATAGCTAGGGCTAGATATCTGTTTCCTAGAGAACAGGTTTGGTTTTTTCGTTGTTTTTTTTTTCTCCCAATAGACTGTGGCATGCTTGTGAGACAAGCAAAAAGAACTAGCATTGACTAAATACCTGGTGTGTGTCCAGCACAGCCAGGCACTGGGGCTGCAGAGATGAACAAATGTCTCCCATTTTCATGGTCACTCCAGGAGGCTGGACCAAAGCTCAGAGGGGTGAGGTAGCTTATTTAAGGCCATGAAGCTAGTGAATGTTGGAGCCAGAATTTGAACCCAGATCGTCTGGATTCAAAGCACATATTTTCACCAGCTACCCTCTCAAGATTTCTTTAAAAGCTGGAGTGTGCTGTCATGTTTAGTGGTACGAAGTTAAGTTCACTGACATAAGTTGTTCTATACACTCATCTATTTTTACTTTTTCATTTCAAGAGTTTGTCACTGAAGAGGCAGATTAGGATACAGTAAGGGCACCTTTAACCCTCCTTGTCTCCATAGTGTAGGAGAGGTCCTTATAGGGCACTTAAAAAGAGTTCAGCCTAGCCTGGTACTAATAGCCATGAAGTACAGGGGAGAATGCAGTCACTTTTTCCTTGCCAAAATGTTCTTTTCTTTAGTTCATTTTGTGGAGGCGTTGATACCCTCCTGAGAAATTCTGTTACTTCCATAAAAGTCCTGAAGGTAGTAAAATGGAGTTATTTTAAAATATCCATCCCTGTTCCCATTTCTGAACTAAGTTATTTGCATAAAATCCAGAGAAAAATGTTTTCTTTTTGCTTGTAGTACCTGTATTCTTTGTTTTTTTTTTATTTGTAATAGTGATTCTTTACATCCTCCTCCGCTTATTTTTTGTTATTTGCCGTCATTGATGAGACCTTTAGATTCTTTGATAATGTATATGACAATAATAGTTCCTATTCCGAGGAATCATTTTTTTTTAAGTTGATGAGCCTTTTTTCTTTATAGTCATAATGGAGGACTTAAAATTTTTAGCAAGGGAGAAAATCTGATATTTCAGTAGATTTCTGTGGTGCTTTAATCCACTAGCTGTTTCAGAAGACTTAACCTACTAAGACAGTATTTGAAAATTTCAGGAGAACTAGGAAGTAGAATTTTAAGATAACTTCAGGACACAAATCAAAATGTAAGTTGGATTTGAATTTCCTAAAAAAGCAAAGGGAGATTTCTATTTTTCTACTCCTTTGTTAATTAAAGATTCTTGCAGGGAGTATCACTGATAGAATTTCATGGACCAAATATATTATTTTATCAGTAAATTTTAAATATATTTGGAAATTTTTTGTACATTATGTGACCAAGGTGTTGTATTTTTGGAATCTCTGTACTTTTTAAAAAAAGATTTGTTTGAGAGAGCGAGAGCGCAGATGCAGTGGGGTGGAGGGGTTAGGGCACAGGAGGGAGAGAATCCCAAGCAGACTCCCTGCTGAGCAGAGAGCCCAGTGCAGCTTCATCTCATAACCCTGAAATCGTACCCAGAGCCGAAATCAAGAGTCAGTCGCTCAATCAGCTGAGCCACCCAGACACCCCTGGAATCTCTATATTTTTATTTTTTTAATTATATTTATTTATTTTTAGAAGATTTTATTTATTTATTTGATATATATATAGAGAGAGAGAGAGAGAGAGCACAAGCAGGGGAAGTGGGAGAGGGAAAAGCAGGCTTCGGGCTAAGCAGGGAGCCCAACAAGGGCTTGATCCCAGGACCCTGGGATCATGACCTGAGCTGAAGGCAGACACTTAGCCACCCCGGCGCCTCTCTATACTTTTTAATTGTAAGCTTGTCTTGAAGGTCAGGCTTCAGGTTAAAAGAAGGTTAACTACTGTGGTAACCTTAGCCTTTAGTTCCTACCTGTTTAGGTTGAGGCTTTTTCTCCCGGGATTCACGGACCCCTAGGTCTGGTCTGGTCTGTGAACTCCACAAAGTATACAAAATTTTGTTTGTGCACTTTAACGAGACGTGAATCCGTTCTTTTTACAATTCTCAAAGCGATCTCTGACTCCCACCCTCCTTTCCTCTACCTCCCATGTCTTCCCCACCACCACCACCTTCTCTTTCCACCCACACACAAAAACAGTATTGAAGATCATTGATTCAGATTGTTTCAAAAACAGTTGTTTTGTCATAAGCAAAATCTTTTCCAGGAGGCTGACTTTGTTGGGCTGTTAGGAGGTTCTGTGGTCTCAGTCTGGTGAAGCACTTCTGCATCACTCCAGGCAGCATCCAGGCAAAGGGTTATCCCCAGAATTTTTCCCTACCTTATCTTTCTATTTGGGAAGCTGTTCCATACCCTTGCTTGTGCACACTGGTAAAAGAGTAAGGGTAGGAGCAGGAACCTTGGGGGCAAATGCAAAACAGTCTTAGAGGGTCCTGTGCCTCTCTGCCTCAACCATCTGCCTCTGCAGATGGGACTGGAGGGGTGGCCATGGCAAAAGCTCCTGACATTTTCTTGCTTTGAATACTTCTTACTCATTCTGTTACTGCTTCATTCAATATGTTAGGAGGAAAAGGGTTTTTTTCCCCTAACATTGTAAGAGGAACAATTAAAAAAATCCCTCCATTTTTATATTCCCCGGACTTTGTATGCGATTCCTTGTCACTTTTCTGTTAAGGTTAATTTCAGGTTGAATTTTTCTTAATGTTTGGTTGAGCTTGTGAGCTTATTTTACAGATAACCTGGGTATATGTCGAGTTCTGTTAAACCAGATGTTACCAATAGGAAAAAGAATCAAATGTTAAAATTCTCAGAGCCTTGTTTTATAATTGGCTTAAGTAAAAGTCAAGCAAATTGGCAAAACAAAATTATAGAGTGACAAGAAAATTCTAGAAGTAGTCTCTAGGAAATGGCCAAACTTGAGAAATCCTGGAAATTTTCTCGTAGAAGTTCATTTGTTGGGCCAGACCAGAAGTTGAATAGAAGAAAAATCTGTTTTGGGGGTTTGATATGTAGTTGGAAAGGAAAACACCCTACGCTTGAGGCAATTTGGGGAAGGGCATTGACTCCTATGAAGGGATTCTGTTTGTTCCTTCCCCTAAGTGTACATGAGCAAAGAAGTGTGCTTGGACTATTTACTTTGAGGTCAAGGAAGCCATCAGTATTCTAAGAAATTCTTTGAAAGATTATTTCCAGTAAGCTAGTGCAGATCATAGATTTTATTTACTGAAATAAATTTTATATAATTTAACACAAAGACGTTATTAATGTTCATTTGTATATTTTGGCCTGACAACTCTTATGAAGTTAATAGTCTAAATTCAACTGTAGGTTAGCCTGAAGAAGTCAAGGCACCATCCTTGTTGACCATGTGGCAGAGTCAGAGATAATTATAAAAATGTGAAGTAGGGTTTTCTAGATCAAGGCTACTCATAGTCTGCAGATCTGTGCAGGTCTACGGAATGTTAACTGTCTATGATGAGGTACGTGCAGAACTTGAAACACGTAGCTGTTCTTACAGCATTTTTTATAAAATTGATTTGTCTGTTGAGTCTAATAATAAAAATGTAAGTTTATAGTATAGTCTTTGTTTTAAAAAAACTTTTTTTTCCTGGTAATTTATTTTTCTGGTATTTTATAAAAGTATTAGTCCACGGTGGATTGGAAAATAACAAAAAGTCATGGTTTTGTTTTTGGTAATCTCTTCACCCAGTGTGGGGCTCAAATCTACCATCCTGAGATCAAGAGTCACACTCTTGGGGTAGCTGGGTGACTCAGTTGGTTAAGCCTCTGCCTTCTGCTCTGTTCATGGTCCTGGAGTCCCAACATGGGGCTCCTTGTTCAGTGGGGAGTCTGCTTCTCCCTCTCCCTCTGCCTCTGCCCCCACTTCCCCACCCCCGTTTGTGTTCTCCCTCCTGCTTGCTTGCACTCTTTCTCTCTCTCAAATAAAATCTGGAAAAAAGAAAGTGTCACACACTTTGCTGACTGAGCCAACCAGGCACCCCCCAAAAAGTAGTTCTTTAACCCTAGGCAGCACTGCTTAAGGTGATAGGTAACATCACATTATCTTGCAGCTTTTTTAGAAATGAACATTTTTGGGGCCCCATTCCAGACTGACTGAAACAAATGACCTGGGGTGGGGACCCAGTAATCTTTGTTTAACAAGCTATACTGATGATTTTTGTGCACATTTAAATTTAAGAAACATTGTTCTAGATCAGTGATGTTCAGTAGAAGTTTATGCTATGATGAAATATGTCTCATGTACAGGACCTACTAGTCACTCATGTGGCTTTTGAGTCCTTAAAAGGTGGCTGGTATGACTGAGGAACAGAATTTTAAATTTTATTTAACATTTGTTGATTTAAATTTAGTCACATAGTGCCACTGGCATTTAACACCACAAGTCTAGATCCTTTAGGGTTCCCCTTTCAGGGTGGGGGCAGCAAAAGTAGATTTTTCCCCTTTCACTTATTAAAATACAGGATAGGACAAGACTGTCCTATAGCTTTAAATGAGACTGAGCAAGTGGTGCCTGGGGGGCTCAGTGGGTTAGCCTCTGCCTTTGGGTCAGGTCATGATCTCGGGGTCCTGGGATCGAGACCCCTATAGGGCTCTCTGCTCAGCGGGGAGCCTGCTTCCCTCTCTCTGCCTGCCTCTCTGCCTACTTGTGATCTCTCTCTCTCTGTCAAATAAATCTTAAAAAAAAAATAAATAAACGAGACTGAGCAAGTCATAGATTAAAAGTTGGCACTTATTGGGATGCCTGGGTGGCTCAGTGGGTTGAAGCCTCTGCCTTCGGCTCAGGTCATGATCTCACAGTCCTAGGATCGAGGCCCACGTGGGGCTCTCTGCTCAGCAGGGAGCCTGCTTCCCCCTCTCTCTCTGCCTGCCTCTCTGCCTACTTGTGATCTCTCTCTCTCTGTGTCAAATAAATAAATAAAATCTTTAAAAAAAAAAGTTGGCACTTATTTGCCCATTTATATTTACCTGTTTTTATCTGAAAGTTGATTTGATGTTAAGAAAATAGTAGGATCAGAAAATAAATTCAGATCTGTGTCACAAAAGGTTTTGCAAACACCAAGGTAGCTGTTTTAGTGAGGCCTTGTGACCCTTCATGGCTGAGACTAACATGCACGATGTCTTGCAGTATGACTTCTGAAGCTTTTGTCTTTCCTCTAAAGATTTAAGCTTTTAAGTGCAATACTGTGGTTTTCCAGTTCTCAGTAGAAAATATTGATCATTGGGAGTTCTCATTACTTTGGATTGGTTAATGGAGATTTTTCCTATGTAAAGTATTGTTGGTTTATCACCTTACTTAGAGGATGATTTTTCATTCTAAAGGGTAATTTTTGTTTTCGATAATATTCACCAAACCTCCCTTGAAAAATTGAGCTTTGTCTTCTGTCCCCTTCTAATATATTTAAAAATTGATTTGTTAAAAGGATTTTTTTTTTTACTTATTCAGGGTTGTATATGCTTCCCTCCCTCCATCCCCATCTACTTGTACTTCATATTTAAACTACAAAAAATCAAGGATAAAAAAAAATCAAGGATAGCATTGACTATAATATATTGATCAGTGTCCATGGCAGGACTGGAGATTATTTTGTGATTGACAGGTGTAAGGAAACATAGCTATAAAAGTAAATAGCTTTTTAAAATGCTGTCCAGACACAGTGAGTCTTTTCTAATTGTACCATAATTTTATTAAATATATTTGCCAGGTTTTAGGTTTTCAGGCAGGAGATTGTCAGTCATACAGGCAGTGACTCTTGAAGCATGAGAGACAGTAGGGGTGTCCCATGTTGTTTATACCCTCATAGTAGGTTCCTTAAAGATCATGGATAGGGCTGCAGGAATAGCAAAATTTTTAATAAAGCAGGGTCTATTGGCTTTGTTTATGACATGAATTAAGGTATTGTCTTCCATTGGTGTTCATTAAAAACCAGCACCATTTTAAGTGAAATAAGTCAAACAGAGAAAGATAATTATACGGTTTCACTTATTTGTGGAACATAAGGAATGGCATGGAGGACATTAGGAAAAGGAGGGGAAAAAAAGAAGGGAAATCAGAGGAGGAGACGAACCGTGAGAGACTATGGACTCCAGAAATCAAACTGAGGGTTTTAGAGGGGAGAGGGGTGGGGGAATGGGTGAGCCTGGGGATGGGTATTGAGGAGGGCACGGATTGCATGGAGCACTGGGTGTTCCACGCAAACGATGAATCCTGGAACACTGCATCAAAAACTAATGATGTACTTGTATGGTGACTGATATAACATAATTTAAAAACCCCCACAAAACAGCTCCATTTTGCATTTTGTTGTGGGGACAGTCTTACGTTCTCAGAGTGAGTGAAGATGTCCTGGCAGGGGTTTCTGTTCAGCTGAAAAGGACACAAGTATCACTGATCCGGGGGCCTCACATTTTGTAACATGCTGCTTTGCGCTCTTTTGTTTGACTTTGTCCAAAGAGTTTCAAGTTCTTAACCTCTAGGTATACATTTGGATTACTGCTTTGGAGTCTTCTTATATATGTTTTTAGAGAGATAATGCATACGGATGGGGGTGGGGGTGGGGTGGGGAAGAGAAGCAGAGAGAGAGGGTGAGAGACTCTCAGGATTTCAAGCAGGCTCTGCCCCAGTGCAGAGCCAGACATGGGGCTCAATCACACGACCCTGAGATCATGACTTGAGTCGAAATCAAGAGTTGGACATTTAACCAACTGAGCCACCCAGGCGCCCTTGCTTTGGAGTCTTAAGGAGTTGAAAAACCCAATTTGTTGGCACTGAAATCTGATAGTTGACAGGTACCAAGTTTAAAACGTTTGTCGGTTCCTTGCTTCAGGTTTGTTTCCATCACTGTCACTAGTTCCCAGAGCTGGGACTGGAATGTTGTATGAAATGTTACTAAAAGACTGATTTCATAAGCCCTGGCCATGTAGCAGCCTCCTTATTTACACATAGTAGTCCTACTCTGTCCACCCTTCGCTCTGATGCAGCATTCCATGCTAGCAGGGCTCTCCCTGGGTACTGACTTGCCCTGTGTTCTCTTGAACTCAGCTTTCTTGCTGCTGTTATAGCTGTGGTTATGGCGATTATTTCTAGTTTAAGCTTAAAGGGTTATCAGGGCTTACATAATTCAGCATCTCAGTTAGATTCTTCCAAACCAAAACCTCTTTCTGGCTTCTCAGGATTGAAGAAGAGTAGTGTTGGAAGGCACTTTGGAGGTCCTCTAGTCCAATTTCATCATCTTATGGATGATAGAATGGATATCTTGTCACGTAAATATTTTGTGAGACCATTGAGCTGGTCTATGGCCAAGTTAGGCTTAGAATTCAATTTTCACTTTACTAAGTAGGGCTCTTTCCCTGACTGATGGTTAAGGTCCAGAAAACCCCCATGGGAGAATTCCCTTAAGAACTTACAGGGATGGGGTGCCTGTGTGGCTCATTGGGTTAAGCCTCTGCCTTCGGCTCAGGTCATGATCTCAGGGTCCTGCGATCGAACCCGAATCGGGCTTTCTGCTCAGCAGGGAGCCTGCTTCCTCCTCTCTCTGCCTGCCTCTCTGCCTACTTGTGATCTCTCTCTCTCTCTCTCTGTCAGATAAATAAAATCTTTAAAAAAAAAAAGATTTCCTTATGTTAAAGAAGAACTTACCCGGATAATATGGGGAAGTTGTATTCTGAGATTAGAAGTGAATTTGTGAAAGGCTGAATAATTTTTTTTAATGTTCTCAAAATCGAGATATCAATGAAATTTTACGTGTCTTAAATGAATAAGAGTGAGTGGTACTATTTTGGTAACTCTTGTTTACTATATTTTGTTTACTGGAAACATTTTGGCATGTCCCTTTTATATCTTGGTAAAAGGCTTGTGGTACTATTTTGGTAACTCTTGTTTACTACTTTTTGCTTACTAGAAAATTTTTGGCATCTCTCTCCATTATTTCATTGTGAAATCCTTTGTAAATTTACCTTTGGGTCATTGCAAATAACGTGGATTTTTCCCCCCACATCTGCATACTTGTACCGCTTTTCAGTAACTCTGGGTTATTAGAACAGGTTTTTTCCCAGACCCCTCAGTTATTGGGATCATAGTAGCAGCCGTCAATCACTGAGCACTTACTACTTGCTAGGAATGGTGCTAGGCTCTTTCATAGTGTGGTGGTCGTCAGAGCTGCTTACTGGTACTCTATTTTTTTTTTCCCCTTTTCTTCTGGGTACCTGGTAGAATAGCACTTCATGCTTGAAGTTGAGCGTGGCTGTGTGACTCGCTTTGGATATTGAAATTCGAGTGCAAGTGATGAGAGACACTTCTAGGCAAATATCCCTTTTTTTCTGAAAGGAATCTGAAGTGGTTACATAATGTAAGCAGTAAGCCTATGCTTTAAACCACTGAGTTTTTTAAATGGAGTTTTAACTGTAGCATAAACCAACCCATCCTGTTGAATATAAATATACATGGATTCTCATTATTGATCTTCATGGCTAAATGCAGATATTAGCCCATTTTACAGTTGAGGAAATGGAGACAAAGGAATTCTATTTACTCGTCTAGCAGAACTGGTAGCCCAGGCATTTTGAGCCTGGCGTTTTTGTTTTGTTTTTTTTCTTTTCTTTTTTTCTTCCTTCCTCCCCCCCCACCCCCACCAAGAATTACTTATTTATTTGAGAGAGGGAGGGAGAACATGTGAGTGGGGCAGGAGTCAGGGGGACAGGGAAAGAATCCTTGAGCAGACTTCCCTCTAAGCATGGAGCTGGACATGGGGCTTGATCCCAGGAGCCTGACTGAGATCATAACCTGAGCTGCAATCAAGAGTCAGATGCTTAACTGCCTGAGCCACCCAGGCACCCCGAGCTCTACATTCTTAAGCACTACTTAAGTTTGCTGCTATTCTGTATGCTGTACCAACTCAGTACCCATAACTTCATGCCAGAGCTTATGTTTACTTCTCTGTTCAGCCCTTTTTACCAAGGCTCCTGTTCCAGGTCCAAGGGTCTCTTACCAGCATTTATCTTTCCCAGGGTTGTACTGCAGGAGCCACCATTCCCTTTCTTTCGTCTGTTACCTACTTCTGCTGCCTTCTGGAATTCCATATTTCCTTGCCTTTCTGAAACTCCCCATCTTTGATGGGGGTAGTTCCTTGCCTTAGATATCCTTGCGTCTCTAACATTTTCAGAGTACGTTTCTCAGCAGGCCTCATTCGGCGGTATGAGCAGGAGGCTGCCCAGCAATCACAAAGGCTTGGCAGCGCATGATTGAGGGCCTGGCTTTGCAGCCAGACCACCGGTTTGAATCCTGGCTCTGCCACTTACTGGCTGTGTGAACCTCCCTACTCCTCAGTTTCCTCGTGTGTAAAATGGAGGTTATAAAAAATACCTGTCTCATTTGGTCCTTTTGAGGATTAAGTGAGTTAATTTATGGAAAGCCTTGGATAGTACCTGGCACATTGTAAGCATGATATGTGTTGGGTATTAGGATTTTAGAGAATCAGGCATCACGGGGCCAAGATGAGTGGAGAAAAATCACTACTGACCCTAGTCTTTCTGATACTAAGATATTAAAGGTTTAATACCACACTTAATTTAATTTTTCCTTTTATTTAACAGGGGTTGCTGAGCAACTCTATACTGGCTGCTCTGCTCTGGGGGGAAGAGGACCTGGAGCTTGTCCTCAAAGAATTTATAGGGGAGATAAGAACGCATAAATACCTGTATACAGATAATTGTGCTATTGCCAGGTAGTCCATAAAAAGTGTTCTTTGGGCGTTCAGAAAAGGGGGAGGTAGGATATCAGAGAAGGCTTTGAGTCAGGGCATTTATTCGGTTTGGAAGGGTAGACAGGATTTGGAGGTGGAGACTGGGTGTGGTGGGGAGGAAATCGCCAGGTGAAAGGGAACACTAGATCGGGGGACCTATAAGAAACATGTTTGTTCATCTGTTCAGCAAATATGCAGTGAACATTTACTATGTGCTAGGTATGGATGTAGGCCTGGACGATGCCGCAGCACAAAGTTCCTGCTCTTACAGAGCTGTGTTAAAGTATTTGAATAAACAGAGCCATAATGTATCAGGCGGTGATGAGGACTAAGAAGAGTGTAGCGACATATAGATTTCTATAACTAAGAACAATATGATGATTCATTTCTAACGTTTTTCTTAGGGTATCTTTTGAGGAAACCCAAAGCTGAGCTAAATGGCGCTTTCATGTGCACCGAGCTGTATCTTTGCTATTTTCTGTGCTCATAGTTCTCTGCTCTTTGTTCTTGGCCTGTCTGGATATTTTCCTTCTTTTGAGACTTGAGTTCAAGTCCCACTGTCTTCATGGGGCTATCCCCCTCTGTATCTGCTGGAAGCACCCTCTTTCCTTTCTTTACTTGTGGAGTCAGTTTTGGCCTATATGATTAATTTGGCATTTCCTATTTTTTTTATTTATTTTTATTATTTTTTTTTTTTAAGATTTTATTTATTTATTTATTTATTAGGAAAGAGAGAGAGTGAGAGAGAGCATGAGAAGGGAGAAGGTCAGAGTGAGACGCAGACTCCCCATGGAGCTGGGAGCCCGATGTGGGACTCGATCCCGGGACTCCGGGATCATGACCTGAGCCGAAGGCAGTTGCCCAACCAACTGCGCCACCCAGGCGCCCCTATTTTTTTTTTTTTTAAGATTTTACTTGTTTATTTGACAGCATGAGCAAGGGGAGCAGGAGAAGGAGAAGCAGGCTTCCCGCTCAGCAGGGAGCCCAATGCTGTGCTCAGTCCCAGGACTCAGAGTTCAAGACCTGAACCAAAGGCAGATACTTAACCAACCGACTGAGCCACCCAGGCACCCCTGGCATTTCCTATTGCACTGCCTTTGTTTTTTCTCATATTGTTCGTCTTTATTCCGCAAGTATGTGATGCCCACTTATTTAGTAAACAATTTATCAGGCTTTCAGTTTGTTTTAGCCATGACTGGGCACTGGGAACTTGAAGATAAATGCACATGGTCTGTGCCCTTGTGGAATGCACAGTGTGTTAGAAGGAGAGAAATGTAAACTGCTACTACAAACATCATGATAAATGTCAAATTAGAGCTGTGTCCAGAGTTTTGTTGGAATGCAAGAAGAGGGAGCAACCATCTACTCAGGGGAGTTAAGAGTTTTAAAAGGAAGAAACGTCTACACTGGTTCCTGAAAGTTGACTTGGAATTTAGTAGTCAGAGACTGGGATTGGTGTCTGTGAGTTTGGAGAGCCTTTTATGCCAGGGACTTAGCCTACGAGGGGACGGAGGGGAAATGGTAAGTTCATTGGAGCTGGAGTGTAGTGCAGGGATGTGGACTTGTGGTGGACGGTAGGCCTGGAGGAGTGGATTGGAGCTGTTCGAAGGCTTCGAAAATGATGTAAGGAGCTGAGGTTTGTGTGGAGTCGTCAGAGGTTAGTTTGTATGGCCAGAGAGTAGGTTGTATGCTGTACTTGGGCAGCAGGGGTTGGCTTAGATCAGTGGTGCTCAAATTTTCCTGCACGTGAGAATTACTGGAGAGCTTTAGAAAATACTAGTGCCTAGGCCACACACAGTAAAATCCTTGTCTGGACGAGGGACCCTGGTATTGGGTTTTTGATAACTTCCCAGGTCATTCCAGTGTGCCACCCAAGATTGAGAACCTGTGGTTTGAGAGGCCTGATGACAGGTCAGTAAATGTAGAGGCTGTTGCTGTAGCTTAGCGAGGAAAGAAGTCTTTGAATTGAGGAATTGGGAACTGGGAGCCAACCATTGTTATTTTTCTTTGGTTTTCTCTGTGTTTGTTTTCAACAGAATTGCGCCCCCTCCCCCCAGGGGGGCAAGGTCCAGTCTTTCGGCTTTGAATTCCTCAGAGGTTTGTAAATAGTAGGTTCTCAATAAATACTTGCCTTGATTAAAGTTCGTTTTCTTTTGTTCAAGTACTCAGGGTTGAGTACTTAGGGCATTTTTATTTCATTTGCTTCTTTCCTTTTTTGTTATTAAATAGAAATTCCTTTAGGGATGCAAGTGGACGGAAATGAAACTTTTTGGTCAGTTTTACTTCCTCATAATTCAATTAAAGATTTAGGAAGTTAAAATTCAGTAATTCAACAATAAGTCTGCATATGGATTTGGTTTATCCATACGATCTTTCCTTAGTAGTGCAAATAAGTAAGTTTGCCTTTAATTCTTGACATTTGTGTAAAACCCATCAGTGATGATAAACCGTGACTTAGAGAATCCCCAGAAAAGGGGCTTCTCCCTCTCCCACCCCCTCTGCTTATGTTCCTTCTCTCGCTGTGTGTCTATCAAATAAATAAAAAAATAATCCTCAGAAAGTATCTAAATTCTTAACGTATTTTTTGTAAAGTTTTATTTATTTAAGTAATCTCTACATCCAATGTGGGGCTTGAACTCATGACCAAGTTGCAGGCTCCACCGACCGAGCCAGCCAGGCACCTCGAGATTCTTAAAGTATTGTTAAGGTTTAGCTTCCACAACAAAATATGGAAAGTGAGCCTTAACAGTAGATTCTGTTAATTTGTGTAATTCAGGAATTTATCCATGTGGTATAGAATCTGACTTGCTTTGTACACTTGAAATAATTTTTCTGTGCCAAATATATTTTATTTCTGAATGGGGATAGTATTTAAAAAATGCTGTGAATCATTTTTATGTCAACTTTTCATCCTCTATTCTAAGAGAGGGAATTGGAACACAGAGAAAATAAACACTTTTTTTTTAATAAAAACTTTTTTATACTTGTTGCTGCTCACACACTCCCCTCTGCCATTTAGTGTCTTGAAAAACATCAAACCTACAGAAAGTTATGGGAACAGTACCATTAACACCCATCTCCCCTTTACCTAGATTTGCCAATTACTGGTTTGCCAAATTTTCGCTTGCTTGCTCGCTCATTTGTGCACGCACTCCCTCTTTTTAGCCATATACTTTGAGAGTTACTTGCAGACAGACGTTATGACACTTCACCCGGAATACTTTGGCATCATTATCCTGAGAGAAAGGGTACACTTAATTACAGTATAATTACGACATTCTGGCCACTTGACATAAAACCAGTACTTAGTCCGTATCTAAATCTTACCGTTCATGTACTCTCCAGCTTATTTATTTTTCCTGCTCTTGAATCCAGTGGAGAACCGTGCATTGTATTAAGTTTTCATGTGTCCTTAACATTCCAGTATCGATTAGTGTGACCCAGTAGTCTCGGGATTTCAGAAATGGAAATGAAAACCAATGCACCGGCTGCCCAGCTTCCCATCCTTCTTCCCTGCTCACCTCCATGCTCTCCCTGGCTGGCCGGGAGTGGGCCCGCTGAGACTCATGGCCGAGTTCTGAAGTGGAACCTTGCACCCAGTGCAGACCTGCCTGTGCACATCTTCCTGAGGCTAGGAGAGGCTTTAGTCTGACCAGGGTTATTTTCTGTCTCAGAATTAAAGCCATTCTGGTTGCCCAGGTGCTTCACTAAGAAAAAGAAAATGTGGGCGCCTGGGTGGCTCGGTTGGTTAAGCGACTGCCTTTGGTTCAGGTCATGATTCCGGAGTCCCATGATTGAGTCCTGCATCAGGCTCCCTGCTCACTGGGGAGTCTGCTTCTCCCTCTAACCCTCCTCCCTCTCATGCTCTCTCTCGTTCTCTCTCAAATAAATAAAACCTTTAAAAGAAAAAGAAAATGTGATCATGTTAATGAGACTTTGAGAAAAGATTTTCATAGTTGACTCTAAATCATCTGAAACCTTAGTAGTTGTCTTCTGCTGTCTCTTGAGGACCACTGATTATCATGATCTTGTCTTTATTTAGTTCGTGGGGTTTCTTTCCTTTCCCTTCTCTTCCCTTCCCCTCCCCTGGGAGTGATATTGCCCCACTGAAAATGCATATTTTAACCTAGATTGGAAGCAGTCTAATGCCTAGAAACAAAGCAAGCTGAAGAGTCCTCTTGCCATCTTTACTGTCCCCAGAGAATTTAGCTTAGGCTTGCATTGACTGCTAAAAGTATAGTTTTGTAATCCTATTGTGACCAAGACTCACAGTAATAACAACACAATATATTGTGTGCAGTATATACACATATATGCAATTCAGAGGTTTTGATACTCAGTATTTATTCTTGCTACTTGTGATGCACTGTATCCACTGTATTCTTTTAAAGGTAGTTTTATTAAGATAATTTACATACCATAAAGTCACCTGTTTTATTATGTAAATTTTAAAAAAGATTTTATTTATTTATTTGACAGAGAGTGACAGATCACAAGTAGGCAGAGAGGCAGAGAGAGAGAGAAAAGGGGAAGCATGCTCCCCGCTGAGCAGAGAGCCCAATGTGGGGCTCGATCCCAGGACCCTGAGATCATGACCTGAGCTGAAGGCGGAGTCTTTAACCCACCTGAGTCAAAATCAAGAGTCATATGCTTAACCAACTAAGCCACCCAAGGCACACCTATCCTGTGAAATTTTTAATTTAAAAAGAAATGCTGGTTGTCAAAGCATGACAGCCAGCAGGAAGAGCTATGCCAAGGGGTAGCTGGTCTAGAGACCACTGTATGTCCACCAGAGAGACAAGAAGAAAGGGATGGGCAGAGTCTTGAAACACTGTGCTCACTGGAGTCATTGGACTTTGTTTTGGTAAATGCCCTTGAAATTGACCAGCCTGGCAGTTTTACTCCTTGGTATGGATGAAAGCTGGGGAGCTCATGGCAGGGAACGGCTGGCAGTTGAGTTTTTTAAGCCCATAGGTAAAACTGCTCCAGTGGCAACCATGGCTTGCTTCTCAGGAAAATGAAGGCAGCTTCATTCTTTGATTTGTGCTGCCAGCAGCCCCCACCCACCCCCCATTAAAGGAAGGAAGAGAGGTCGGTTTGGAGGGGGGTAGTAGGAAGGCAGGTTGATTTAACATTAGATAATAGAGCCTGAAATTCTTGAAATCCTCATTATTTAGTGGGTTTATGCATAAGAATATTTGAGAAAGTGACTGTAAGGATCTGTGTGTTTGATTAATTTGCTGTCATTAATCTCCTAAAAGAGTATAGAGCACTGAGGAAATGAAATAGGAAACTTTTAGGTGTTTTTTTTTTTTTTTTTTTTTTGGAAATGTTTAGTTTTTATTAGGAGTATGGAAGAGGAGAGGGTGTAAAGAATGAGGTGTAGCTTTGCTCTGTTGGGGTGTATTTGTGGTCAGAGGGAAGCCATGCCTATAGCTACAGGGTATCAGCTGTGCAAACAAGGAAGCCAGCACTAGAAAGGCCCAAAAAGTGGATTTTGCCCGTCTAGTTTTGGCCCCAGTGCCAGGCAAGGCAGGAATATGATAGGACCAAATAAAGCTGAGGCATCCCATCCCAGAGAGCAGAATAATTAAAGCAGACTTGGGTTGAGTGCTTACTATGTGCTAGGAACTAATCATTTTATATTTATTCTCTCATCTAACCCTTTAAAACAGTATGGGGTTATAGATAACCTATTACTCCCTCATTTTACTAAGGAGGAAACTGAGGCACAGGAAAGTAAAGAAACTAGTTCAGGGTCACATGGTTACTTGTTCTTACATGTGATAGAAGTGTGTAGGGCACTGGAGACCCTGCCTTGAAGGGTAAACCCATTACTTCTCGGGCCATGTCTGCTGTGCCATACCGCTTTTCAGGAGCATAGCCTACCTGGCGGGTCCCATTATCTTTACTGAAGTTATTTCTTCTCCAGGTTGCCACCCTGAAGTTCATTCTTAGAGGCTGGTGACCACAATACTAAAAATAACATTGTCCTAGACAATATTTATAGTTTTTTCACTCCCTCTTGAGTACAGACTGTGCCTTATCTGGGAAATACCACTTATTTTAGGACTCTAGAGTTGGACATTTAAATGGTAAGGCTTGTCCAATTTAGCATATTTCAAGTCAGTTGAGCAGGCATTTACCTGCTTCCTGAGTGCCCTGCCATATACCTGGTGCTGGGGGTAATAAATGTGGTCACAGTGTAGTAGGGGAAATAGACAAGACCGATATTTGAACTGCAGTGAAACTAAGTATGAGAACGGAGAGAGGAACATACAAGTGGGTGAGATTAGGAAGATCTTCCCAGAGGAGTTAACATCCAAGTTGGGTTTTGAAGGATAAATAGGAGTTTGTCAGGTAGGTAGACAATTGCAGAATAATTAAGTGAAAAAAAATATTATTTTTTTAATTTTTATTATTTTTATTTATTATTTTTATTTATTATTTATTTTTATTTATTATTATTATTTATTATTTTTCCCTTATTATTTTAAGGGACAGAAGCTCCCTTCTGATATTGCCAATATCTTTACATTCTTAATGCAGTAGAAAGAACTTCCAGTTGAAAAATTCCCTTTTTTCCCCTAGTGTCTTGAAATGCCATTGGGATCCCAGGCTTCAGCAGTAATGCTGAACATATAGGGATTATGCTTTGGGCCCCTTATAAGTAGGAAAGATGCTACCCAAGTAGCATGCACAGACATGCTGCAACTTTGGACAGAAGCAAATGTTCTTGTGTGAGGGGGTGATGGTGTTCCCTGTACTCTAGCTCTAACCAAGGCTTTGATTGCAGTTGCTTGGTGAGCTTTTTCTTCTCTCTCTCTCTCTCTCTCTCTCTCTTTTTTAAGATTTAGTTACTTGCTTTAGAGAGAGAGTGTGTGTGTGAGAGAGCACAAGAGCATGGTGGGGAGAGGGAGAGGGAGAAACTCAAGCAGACTCCTCACTGAGCATGGAGCGCAATGTGGGGCTTGATTCCATGACCAAGAGATCACAACCTGAACTAAAACCAAGAGTTGGATGCTTAACCAACTGTGCCACCCAGGCACCCTGAGATTTTTCTTTTCTTGTGTGAAAATAGTTGATTAGTTGTTGTTATTCAGAAGGAATTTAGTCATTCAGCCGCAGATGTTTTCTGAGCACTGAGTTTTGGGGTTGGAGGGTAGATGAAGACCATAAGTAGAATTTGGGTCTTTGAAGTATAACATTGTTCAGTAAAGGAAAGCATACAGATCTCAAGTGTACTGCTTGGTGGATTTTTACCACATTCACATATATATGTGAATATATCTGTGTAACTACAACGTTCAGATTAAGATAGAGAACATTCCTAGCACCCCAGAAGTTTCTCTCATGGCCCTTTTCTGATAATACTTATGTCCCCCCAAACCTCCTCAGCATTATTTTGCATCATATCTTTTGCCAAAAATCAGTTTTGCCTCTTCTTGAATTTTAAGTGGAATCAAAGAGGATGTGCTTGCTGTTTTGTGTCTAGCTTCTTTCCCTCAACCTTATGATTGTGAAATTCACCCAGCTCGTTGGAGAGCATTGATTATTTACCGGTCACCCTGCCAGGAAGAGACCTAGAATAATCACATGTGATTGATGCCATTTGAGTGCTGGCATTCATTTATTCCGTGGACATTTCCAAGCGCTACAAAGCAGGTGCTTTGCAAGGGCCTGACAACCAAAGATAAGTGAGTGCTTGCCACCACAGCTATCAGTCTGATGAATGGGATGGGCACTTACATAATTATGAGAACAAAGAATTGGTTGCCTTTTAGGGGATTTTGAAAGATTTTATTTTATTTATTTTATTTTATTTTTTTAAAGGAACGAACTTTTTTTTTTTTTTTAAGATTTTTTATTTATTCATTTAACAGAGAGAGAGAGAACACAAGCAGGCAGAGAGGCAGGCAGAGGCAGAGAGAGGAGCAGGCTCCCTGTGGAGTAAGGAGCCCGATGCGGGACTCGATCCCAAGATGCTGGGATCATGACCTGAGCCAAAGGCAGTTACTTAACCAACTGCGCCACCCAGGCGTCCCTTGAAAGATTTTATAGAGGAGGTGAAATTCCTGGTAGTCAGAAGATTACTAGAAGTTTTCTAGGTGGTCCAAAGGTGTGGATATATGAAGCAGCATGGTGTCTTCAGAGTCCTTTGATTTAAATTGTTACAGAGGTGTAAAAATGCCAAAAATATCACTTTGGGAAGACATTTTGAGGAACCCATTCGTGTATGAGTTTGACCTCCATCTTAGGGTGGGGTTATGGGTGATGACCACTCTAGGGAATGGTTGTAAATGTGTCATCATGGAAAAGGCAGGGAATGGAAGTGAAATTTGGTGATTGCTGTAGCTAAGGAGAAACTTCCAGTAATGCTTTACTGTTGATGTTGAGGAAGACTTTTATAAGGTTAGGTGAAACTACAGATCTGCTTTATGAACGTGGTATTTTTTCAGTAATTGAGGTGACTTGAGATGTCCCATAAAGCCATCAAAAATTCCCTGAGGTGGGGTGGCTGGGTGGCTCATTCGGTTAAGCATTGGTCAGCTGATTCAGCTAAGGTCACCATGGCAGGGGTCATGAGAACGAGGCCAGAGGTGGAGGCCTGGTTGAGCTCTGTGCTCAGTGGGTAGTCTGCTTGAAGATTCTCTCCCTCTGCCCCTCCCCCCCACTCACGGCTGCTTGGCACACTCTCTTAAATAAATCAATCTTTGAAAAAAATTCCCTGAGGGTGGATTTAGATGCAGCATCTGTGCTCAGTCATGGGATTTTGTAGGAAAAGGTGTTCCAAATGTGTTCCCTGTTCTATCGGTTTGCTGGGGCTACCATAACAAAATACCTGGACTGGGTGGCTTTCACAGAAATTAATTTTCTCACGATTCTGGGGGCTAAAAGTCCAAGATCAAGGTGGCAGGTTTGGTTTCTTCTGAAGGCCCTGCTTGGCTTGCAGTCCTCCTTCTCACTGTTGTCCCTTCATGGGCTTTTCTCTGTGCTGTCCTGATCTCTTCTTTAAAAGGAGACATGCCATATTGGATTAGGGCCCACTCCAATGACCCCATTTTAACTTAATTACCTATTTAATGGCCCTTCCCTCAGATAAAGTTACATTCTGACATACTGGGAGGTAGGGCTTCAGCATATGAATTTGGTATGTGCAGGTGATTACAATTCATTTCCTAACACTAATGTTTCAGAAGTTGCCATAATGTTGTTGGGCTGTGCAAGGGTTGTCACCTGAGAAAAGTGGGGTAAGGAGTGGGCAAGGACAGCGCCAAGAAGAGCAGGTTGTAGACCAGTTTGGTGTAACCCCTCAGAGGGGTGGGCTTGCTCTTCAGTGGCTGTCTCTTAAGTTCATAGTGGCTCATGGGCACACACAGACCTGTGAGCTTGGCTACTATGTCCAACACCATTAAGACTGTGGTATTTTATCAATTAATGAAGGGTGAAAATAAGGACTAGAAAGAAAAAAACCTAAACTGTGAAGGCCAGGTGGACATCACAAAGAAGATAGTTTCATAGCTTTCGTAACTTTTTTTTAAGACTTTATGTATTTGGGGCGCCTGGGTTGCTCAGATGGTTAACCGTCTACCTTCGGCTCAGGTCGTGAACCCTGGGATCGCACCCGCATCCAGCTTCCTGCTTGGCAGGGAGCCTGCATCTCTCTCTCCTTCTACTGCTCCCCCTGCTTGTGCTCTTTCGCTCTCTCTGTCAAATACATACAGAAAATATTTTAAAGATATTTTCTGTATGTATTTGACAGAGATAGCGCGCCTTGAGCATGAGCAAGGGGAGAGGCAGAGGGAGAAGCAGACTCCCCACTGAGCGCGGAGCCTGATGTGGGGCTTGATCCCAGGACCCTGGGACCATGACTTGAGCCGAAGGCAGACACTTAACCAACTGAGCCCCAGATGCCTCATTACTTTCATAACTTGTAATAACCTGTTCCTGGGCTAATAAATCGCATCCCTCTGATCTGCCATCTAACCATTTTTTTTTATTGGGCTGGCCTTAAACAGCCTTGGCATTCTCCTTATCAAAACGTGTGAACACCAAAGAGTTGTTTCTAAGTCAGATCACCGCAATCTTCCTCCTTCTGGGGGCAGGAAATTGTTGTCTGTTAGGATTTTATTTTGAATTTTCTCTTGTGGTGGCACCTGAGAAGATGGTGGGTGGGGATTTTTCTTTCTGTTGATAAAACTTCTTGAAAGTGCTTTTAGAGAGTCAGGCCTTACGTTTGTTTGGAGACAAAGAGCTCTTTTTTTTTTTAAAGATTTTGTTTATTTATTTGACCAAGAGGAGAGAGATCACAAGTAGGCAGAGAGGCAGGCAGAGAGAGAGAAGGGGAAGCAGGCTCCCCGCTGAGCAGAGAGCCCTATGTGGGGCTCGATCCCAGGACCCCGAGATCATGATCTGAGCCGAAGGCAGAGGCTTTAACCCACTGAGCCACCCAGGCACCCTGAGACAGAACTCTTATTGGGACTGCTTTTGTTGTAATCTGCATTGGAATTTTGTAGCAGATGAGGCTTGTTATACAGACGTGATAACTGGAAGTTTTTGCTTTTTCAAAGTAATGGTGTTTATTATAGTGGTATTATAATGGTCTATGTCCTGGAGTTGATGCTCAAAGACCATTTTCCAGAATTAGATCTTTAAAGCTTCTAGGTTATTATGAGAACTTATGCAGAGGTGAATGAGATGTGTTTTCTCACACCCACTCATATTAGACCTATCCTAATGTGAGGCAGGGATCTTGGGAAGTCCTGGCATACCCCAAGTGTTTTCATGCGCATCCCTGTTAATGCCAGTGCAGTTCCGTTGTCTTTTTGTTTTGTCCCTTAGTGGTGGGCTGGTTGACGATGAGTTCCGTTTTGCCAGGGTGGTCTGCGTCAGACGTAAGCATTTAAAAATGTTTGGATAGCAGTCAAAGGTAGTGTGCATTGTGGCTCTAATTTGTTTCTATTAATAGAATATTTGTGTTGTTTTTGACTTACTTAGCTATTTACTGAGGAATGAAGTTCTTTTAACAAGTATTATGGAGTCATTATTAATTGATTTAACAAGGAATAAGCTCATTGTTTGAAATGGGTCATAGTTCAAAAGTATACCTAGCATTTTAGTTACTTTTTGAAGAAACAGGATTGTTTTTCTCAAAACTTTCTCTCTTTAAGCCAGTAAACAGTATTTCTTGTACCCCCAGCAAATTAAATGTTTTAACTTCCCAAATTTATGTATTTATATATATATATATATATATTTTAAAAATTTTATTTATTTGACAGAGAGAGAGAGAGATTACAAGCAGGCAGAGAGGCAGGCAGAGACAGAGGGGGAAGCAGGCTCCCCGCTGAGCAGACAGTCCGACGGAGGGCTCAATCCCAGGACCCTGAGACCATGACCCGAGCCCAAGGTAGAGGCTTTAACCCACTGAGCCACCCAGGTGCCCCCCAAATTTTTATATTTGGTTTTCATTCTCTTTTCTACCATTTCATTCTATTCTAATCTTAGATTTGACTCAGTCCACTCTTTTTTTCTTTTGTAGTTTGTAACATTTTTCTTTTTTTATAAGCTAGGTGGATAATACTATTGTAGAAAAGTGGTTTTTAACCATTAAAGTGCTGATGGCACTCAAAAGCTCAGGTTATAGAAGATCTGGGGCGACTGGACAGACAGCAGATTTGAAATTTTATGTACCTTGGTAGAGTGGTGTGTATGTTTTATTGGCATCTTCCGTCTGTGGAAGTCCTTTAGCATTTGCTGCCATATTTTCTAGACATATCTCGACTTTCTTAAGAGGGTTTTTTTTTTAAAAACCCCCCTTTAATTAGAAATATTTCAACAAAACAATTCAGATGTTTTCTGTCCTCTTAAAGGGAAGAAGGGAGAAATGGAATCCATAGGTTACATTGCACTGGGGATTAGGAGCTCCCAGTGTAGCCTGTCGGTGCTTCTAGAGAATTTTCTTAATCCATGTGTTTTAGTTAGATCCTTTTAATTGCAAGGAACAGAGATTTGGGCCAAGTTAGTTTAGAAAAGTGGCGTGAAGTGATGTGGTAGATTGAGTCATTGGCCCCACTTATTCACTCTTCTTTAGTAGTATTTTACATTCATACCCTTGCCATAATGCATGAATGGAATTATACCCCTATCCCTTGATTTTAAGGGTTGGCTGTATGACTTGCTTTTGCCCAGTGGCATGTTAGCAGACATGAAAGCACAGGTTTGCAGCAGGTTTGTGTTGATAGCCGTGTCCTCTTGTGCCTTTGCCGTCACCAGGAGAAGAACCCTGAGTAGCTATAGCGTCTTCGGCAGAGCTCAGAGTGAGACGGTAGAATAGGGCCACCCCCGCAGACCTGTAGTTTAAAAGGAGAGTCAGCCCAACTCACATGCCTGAGGTAAAGCTCAATGCTTATTGTTGTATGGCACCAAGATTTTGTGGTGTGTTGTACAGCATTATTTTGGCAATAGATGACTAATACAGTTCTGGATCCAGGACAGCTCCTGGGCCTTTAGTGACCGTCTCTCTTGGATGGTCTCTCCTAGTATTTTACCATTTATGGGAGTCCCAGTAAATCTGCCCCACTCTTCTCTTCCCACCCACTGGCTTCCTCATTCTACCTTACTGCTCTCCTTTACTTTATAGTTTCTGTTTACTTATATGTTATGTTCTAATTTTTCCATGAAAAGGTCCCTGTGGCTCCTCCAGGGTCTCAGTCTCATGATTGCTCAACTTCTATTCGTATTACTTAATACCTTATTCTTTAGATTGCAGATTGGGGAGGAAATCAATTTTGCCTTGTAATGTTTTTCCCCAGAAATGTCATGTCCTCACTTGTTGGCCTCTTTAGGAATTGGCTGCCCTTGGGTTAGGGGTCTGCCTCTGGTCTGGTTAGATGTGTCTGGGGGGTTGTTGGGAGGAGGAATGTGTCTGAAATGTGACATAGGCGCTTAGTACCTGCCTTACTAACAGAGGCTGTGAATGTGTGGAAGACTTAGTGATAAGACAAGTCTTTTTACACAGTGTTTTATGTCATCTGGGGATTTTAGTGAGTGTTAAAGCTTGTCAGTTCTTGGGCTCATCAGTTCACCCAAGGGGAAGCTTTTAACTTGGCTCTTCAAAGTGTTTAATTTTCTGGGGCTGCATTCCATGTTTCAGTTTCCTAGTTCTGGGATATCAACCTTATAGCATGAATTCTCAGGATGAACCTCTTTCAAGGGAAGATGTGAGAAAAGAGATCATCTACTGGAAGAAAAGCTGACTCATGCAAAACTTTCCAGAGTTGAGAAGCAAGTAAGTCCACTTACTCTGAAGTTCTGAATTTGCTGGTTCTTGAAGCTTTTTTGTAGATTCTTTGGGATTTTTTTCCATTATTATGTCAAGTGCAAATAAAGACAATTTTATTTCTTCCTGTTTAATCTGTATACCTTCTTTTTCTTGTCTTACTGCACTGGCTAGGTATGATGTTGAATAGATGTGATGAGATTAGACATCCTTGCTTTTGTTCCTGAGTTTAGGGGAAATGATGCAGTTCAGTTACCTTAGGTTTTTTATCAGTGCCTTTTATGTGTTTGAGGAAGTTCCCTTTAACTCTAAGTTTTCTGAGAGTTTTAATCATAAATGGATGTCAGATTTTGTCAGATACTTTTTGTGTATCTATTGAGATGATCCTGTAGATTTTTTTCTTTAGTCTGTCGATATGGTGAATTGCATAAATTGATTTTTGAATGTTGAATCCTTCTTGCATACCCAGGATAAATCCTACTTGGTCTTGACATATTACCCTTTTCATCTGTTGCTGTATTCAATTCATTCTAGTATTTTGTTAAGGATTTTAATGTCTTTGTTTTGATCTTTGTTTGATCTTTGCCTTGTTTCTTATATTACTAGATTTGGTGTCAGTGTAATGTGGCCTCATAAAATGAGATAGAAAGGGTTCCCTCCTCTTGTGTTTTCTGGAAGAGTATATGTAAAATTGCTATAATTTCTTACATATTTGATGAAGTTCACCATTGAAGCTATTTGGGCCTGGAGTTTTCTTCATTGGAAGTTTTTTGGTTTTGCTTTTTTTTTTTTTAATTTAATTTAATTTTAAAATAAAAAATAAAATAAAAAATTTTATTTTATTTTATTTCAGAGAGAGAGAGCACGAGCCAGGTGGAGGGACAAAGGGAGCGAGAGAAGCAGACTCTCCCCTGAGCAGGGAGCCCAATGCAGGGACCCTGAGAATGACCTGGGCCAAAGGCAGATGCTTAACCGACTGAGCCACCCAAGTGCCCCTATTGGAAAGTTTTTAACTATAAGTTCAATATCTTTAGTAGATGAAGGGCTATTTAGGTTCTCTATTTCTTCTTAAGTGAGCTTTGCTAGTTTGTGTCTTTTGAGGAACTTATCTAATTCATCTAAGTTATGCAAATGTATAGGCGTGAAGCTAATATTATCCTTTTTTTCCTTCCTTCCTTCCTTCCTTCCTTCCTTCCTTCCTTCCTTCCTTCCTTCCTTCTTCTTTCTTTCTTTCATTCTTTCTTTCGAGAAAGAGACAGACAGCGAGGGAGAGAGAATCTGAAGCAGATCCCATGCCCAGCACAGAGCCCAGCACCAGGTTTGGTCTCACAACCCTAAGATCATGACCTGAGCCTAAATCAAGAGTCAGATGCTTAACCAACTGAGCCCCCCCAGGGACCCCAAATATTATTATCCTTTTAATGTGTGTAGGCTTCCTAGAGATGTCTCCTTTTTGATTCTCAGATTTGTTATTTGTGTCTTTTGTCTTTTTTTCTTGATCATTCTGCTTAGAGGTTTAAAATTTTATTGATCTTTTCAAAGACTTGGCTTTTGGTTTCACTAATTTTTCTCTTGTTTTTTGGTTCTCAAATTCTTTCGTTTTTATTCTCTATTATTTCTTTTACTTGCTTTGGGTTTACTTTGGTCTCCCTTTTTAGTTTCTTAAGGTGGAAGCTTAATTTATGAGAGGGCTTTTTCTTTATAATAACTTTTTAATGGTATAAACATTCCTCTAGGCACTGCTTCAGCTGCATTCTATAAAATTTTCATATATTGTTTTGATGTTCATTCAATTCAAAATATTTTCTTTTTTTTTTTTTTTAAGATTTTATTTATTTATTTGAGAGAGAAAGCATGAGAAGGGGGAGGGTCAGAGGGAGAAGCAGACTCCCTGCCCTGCTGAGCAGGTAGCCTGATGCAGGACTCTATCCTGGGACTCCAGGATCGTGACCCAAGCCGAATCGGTCACTTAACCAACTGAGCCACTGAGACAACCCAAAATATTTTCTAATTCCCCTTATCACTTCCTTTTTGACCCAGGGTGGTTTAGAAGTGTGTTTTGTTTCCAAATATTTGTGGGCTTTCTAAATATCTTCTTGTTAATGACTTCAAATTTAATTACTTTGTGGTCAGAGAATATACTTTGGTGTAATTTCAGTTCTTTTAAAGTTGTTGAGAATTGTTTTATGGCAAGAACAGACTATATTGGTGAATGTCCCATGTGCACTTGAAAATATTTTATATTTTAAAAAAAGATTGTGGGGCGCCTGGGTGGCTCAGTTGGTTGAGCAACTGCCTTTGGGTTAGGTCATGATCCTTGAGTTCCGGGATCAAGTCCCACATCGGGCTCCCAGCTCCACAGGGAGTCTGCTTCTTCCTCTAACCTTCTCTCTCATGCTCTCTCTCTCACTTTCTCTGTCTTTCAAATAAATAAATAAATAAAATCTTTAAAAAAAAAAAGATTGTGTATTCTGCTCTTACAGGGTAGAGCATTCTCTAAATATTAATTAGGTCAAGTTGGTTGATAGCATTATCCCTATCTTTTATATGCTTACAAGTTTTTTGTCTACTCTTTTTATGGATTACTAAAAGAGGAGTGTTAACTTTCCAACTTTAACATATATAAATGTATGTTATTTTATTAATTTTATATATATATATTTCCTTTGAGTTCTCAGTTTTTGCTTCATGTATTGTGAAGTTCAGTTGTCAGAGGCATACAAATTAAGGATTGTTATGATTTCTTCATGAATTAACCCCTTTATCATTATGTGAATGGCTTTCTTTGTCTCTTTTAATATCCCTTCTGAAGTCTACTTTGATATTAATGCCGTGGTTCTGGCTTTCTTTTGATTAATATTTACATGGAATGTCTTTTTCCATCATTTTACTTTTAATCTATCTATGTCTTTAAAGTGGGTTTCTGGGGCACCTGGGTGACTCAGTCAGTTAAGTGCCTGACTCTTGATTTGGGCTCAGGTCATGATCTCAGAGTGGTGAGATTGAACCCCATGTTGGGCTCTGCACTCAGCAGGGAGTCTGCTTGAGATTCTCTCTCCCCCTCTCTCATTCTGCCCCCCACCCCCAGCTCTCTCTCTCTCTCAAATTAATACATAAATCTTAAAAAAAAAAATGAAGTGGGGTTTATGGAAAACATGTAACTGGGTCTTCTGTTAATTTAGGCCTTTTAATTGAGGTGTTTAACCCATTTATATTTAACATCATTATTGATATGTTTAGAATTAAATCTGTCATCTTGCTAGTTGATTTCTATTTGTCCCGTCTGACATGTTCCCCTTTCTTCTTTTTATTCCTCCTTTCAGATTGAGGGTTTTAAATTTATCTATCTAGCTATCTTTTTTTTTTTTCAGATTGAGGGTTTTTAAAATTTCATTTCATCTTACTATCAGGTGTATTAGTTATACGTCTTTAAAAAATTTAGTGATAACCCTTGGGTTTACAATATTCATCACGGTCTACCTTCACATAATATACTAATTCACATTTCACTCACAGCATAAGATCCTCACAACACAGTATACTTCTGGTTTTCCCTTTCCATCCAGTGTGATACTGTTTTCATACATTTTACTTTTACATATTTTATAAATTCACAATACAATGTTATTATCTTTGCTTTGACATTTATCTTTTAGAATGATTAAAAATGTGGGAAGAGGGGCATTAAACAAGATATATTTATTTGAGGGGTGGGCAGAGGGAGAAGGAGAGAATTTTTTTTTTTAAGATTTTAATTATTTATTTGACAGAAAGAGATCACAAGTAGGCAGAGAAGAGGCAGGCAGAGAGAGAAGGGGAAGCAGGCTCCCCACTGAGCAGAGAGCCCGATGCAGGGTTCGATCCCAGGACCCTGAGATCATGACCTGAGCTGAAGGCAGAGGCTTAACCCACTGAACCCCCCAGACGCCCCGAGGGAGAGAATCTTAAGCAAACTCCCTGCGGAGCAGGGAGCTGATAGGGGTCTCCTTCCCAAGACTTGAGCTCATGACCTGAGACAAATTGAGAGTTTGGAGGCTCAACCTATTGAGCCAGCCAGGAGCCCCTGGAAAAAGGGCGTTTTATATTTACTTCCTTTTTTTTTTTTTATCATTTCTGAAACTGTTAACTTCTTTTTGTAGATCCTTACTTTTGTCTGGTGTCATATGCCTTCTATTGGAAGAACTTCACCATTTCTTGTAGGGCAGGTGCACAGACATTGGATTACCTCAGCTTTTGTTTGTCTGAAAAGCCATTGGTTTGCCTTCATTTTTGAAAGATATTTTTGCTCAATATAGAATTCTGGGTCCTGAAAGCCCCTGTCCCTTTAATACTTAAAAGATTTCATTCTAAGGGCACCTAGAAGAGCACGAGACTCTCTAGATCTTGGGGTTGTGAGTTTGAGCCCCCTACTGGGTGTAGCGATTATTTTAAAAAAATAACTTAAAAAAATAGTTGAAGAGATTTCACTCCATTATCTTCTAGATTGTATAAATTCTGATCAGTGGTCTGCTGAAAATGTAATTTTCTTCCTCAGAAGGTAAATTCTTTTTCCTCTGGCTGAATTTAATATTTTCATTTTGACTTTTAGCAGTTTAACTATGAAGTATCCAGCTTTGTTATATTTATTTAGCTCCTTACTTGTTTTTATTTGTTCAGTAAAGTTCTCTAAGCTTCTCAGATCAGTGGTTTGATGACTTTAATTTCAGAAAGTTTTCAGCCACTTTTTCTTCAAATATCCTTTCTGCCTTGTTCTGTTCCTCCTCTTTCTGGGACTCTAGTTACATGTATATGATATCATTTGATCATATCTCAAAGCTGTTCGATGTTCTTTCTATTGTGCACATGCTCCCCACACACTTCATTTTCTCTCTGTGTTACAGTTTGGGTGATTTCTAGTGATTTATCTTCAAGTTCATTGATTCCATTCTTGATTATGTGAGCCCAACAAAGAAATTGTTCATCTCTGATAAATTACCAAAAATAGCATTTCTTTTTGACTCTTTCATGCATAATCTATCATTCTGAAATTTGCAGTCTGCTCATGCATATTGTCTACTAACTTCTTTCACTTATTAATCAGTGTTATTTTAAATTCCCTTAGTTATAGCATCCAGGTCATCTCTCAGCCTGGTTCTCTTGATTGCTTTGTCTCCTCCCTCCCATCCTCCTTGCTTTTTGTGTATCTTTTAATTTTTAATTGACTGCTGGATGTTAGTGTTAGGAGACTGAAGTAGACATTAAATATTTTTGTTGAGACTACTGTTACATTAGGGGTAGGTTTTGGGGGAGATAAGTTGCCACATTTGTATATATAGAATATTCAGGACCTGTTTTAGGACTAGGAACTTAATTTTTTTTTTCAGTTATTATAGAATTTCACATTTTTGTATCTTTTTCTTTTTATAGCATCCATAGAAGTTACCTTGTCAGGACTTCCCCTTGTAATTGCTTTCTCAGTTATTTTGGCTTGCACCGTATTTGAAACTCTAACTTAGTTCTGATGTCTACCATACCAAATGATATTTGTTAGCAAGTTTGTCTTTTCTCACTAGACTAAGTTCTTAAAAGTAGGCAGAGTGTCTTATTTGTATTTGTATCTCTGTGGTCTTTTTTTTTAAAGATTTTATTTATTTATTTATTTATTTATTTATTTATTTGAGAGAGAGAGAGAGGAAGCATGAGAGGGAGAGGTCAGATGGAGAAGCAGACTCCCCGCTGAGGGGGGAGCCTGATGCAGGACTTGATCCAGGGACTCCAGGATCATGACCTGAGCCGAAGGCAGTTGCTTAACAACTGAGCCACCCAGGCGCTCCTCTCTGTGGTCTTTTAATTAATTTTAGATGTAAGTCTTTTTCTGGGTAGAATTGAAATTGTCGAGGGACGCCTGGGTGGCTTAGCCAGTTAAGTGTCCAACTCTTGGTTTTGGCTCAGGTCATGATCTGAGGATCATGAGATTGATCCCCACATTGGGCTCCATGCTCAGTGTGGATCCTCTCCCTCTCCTCCTTTACTCATGCTCATGCACATGCACTCTTTCTCAAATAAAATAAATAAAATGTAAAAAGAAAAGAAAAGAATGCAGTAAATGCTAGTTGGTGCATTCCAGTTTAATTATTATTAACAATGCATGTTAAAAAGGCAAATCCAATTTTAAGTTCTTAGAAGCTAAGTTCTTTCAGTAGGAGGACTTTTAATTTCGTAAAACCATCTGTCTCAGTGTGGATAAATATCCACTTCTGTATTACTTAAGGAAATAACCTTTGGTGTGAGTATTTACAGTAGGAAGGGAAAAGAACTGAGTAGTTTCTACCTTACTAGCAATAATATATTCTTGTACCTTCTCTCTTATCCTAGGGACAATGTGCCCTATTCCTAGGGGAATAAGGTCAATACAGACATAGATTTCCCAGGTCAGCCTTCCCTGGGACCAAAGGCACTTGTAGCTCATTTTCAATTGCATATTAAAACTGTATTCATCTTTAGGTATTATTTATTGTTTGTTTTTACAGTGTCGTCTTCTTTACCATCTTTGTTGATCAAATTATGTTCAAATAGATAATATAAAGCCCAGAGGGAATCATAGAAAGCTGATGCTAGCCTGGTGAGAGTTATTAAAAATATTTGGCAGAGAGCTATTGGGAAAATATTGTTAAAGCTGGTACGGTACAATATTCTGGATTCATGGTTTTCCTTAACTAACAAGAAGGGGTGGAAAACACAGTTGTGAATCAGAGAGGATTATTCTTTGGGTACCCTTAGTGCCTTTATCACGGAACCCCTTTATTAGGTTCATAGTTATCATATTTAGACAGTATCCTCTTCTCTAAATGCAGTACACTACTCTATGTGGGGCAAGGGTAATTATTCATATATTTTTCAAGTTTTGGAAGGAAATAGGTGATATATTTGACCCACAGATCTGGTATAATTAGGTGATGTTTTAACTACTCTGATAGCAAGTACGGGGTGATACTAGCACAGCAGGAACCAGTGTTAGAAGGAATGGGAGCGGGGAAGGGATTGGAAGAAGAGGTATTGAAATAACTTTTTTTTAACCACAGTGAATTTTTTTTATAATAGTAGATATTGTTTCTTGAATTTGAAAAACAACATTTATTTATATGAATGTGGGAGAAACTGAAAAGTATGAAGAGACTAATGGCCATTTAAAAATACATTTGACCCTCAACAGTGCCTGAGTTAGGGGCCCTGACTCCTGAGCACTCAGAAATCCATATATAACTTTTGACTCCCCAAAGACTTAACCAGTAATAGCCTGCAGTTGACTGGAAGCCTTACCAATAAGTCAATTAACACATTTTGTATGTTACATGTGTTACATACTATATTCTTACAATGAAGTGAGAGAAAAGAAAATGTTACTAAGGAAATCTTTTTTTTTTTTTTAAGATTTTATTTATCCATCTGACAGAGAGAGAGATCACAAGTAGGCAGAGAGGCAGGCAGAGAGAGAGGGGGAAGCAGGCTCCCAGTTGAGCAGAGAGCCCGATGCGGGGCTCGATCCCAGGACCCTGGGATCACGACCTGAGCCGAAGGCAACGGCTTAACCCACTGAGCCGCCCAGGCGCCCCACTAAGGAAATCTTAAAGAAGAGAAAATGTTTACAGTACTGAGCTGTATTTTTTTTATTTTTATTTTTTTCCCCAAATACTTTTATTTTATTTTTTCAATGTTACAAGATTAATTGTTCATGCACCACATCCAGTGCTCCATGCAATATGTGCCCTCCTCAGTACCCACCATCAGGCTTGCCCAGCCCCCCACCTTCTCCCCTCCAAAATCCTCAGTTTGTTCTGAGCTGTATTTATTGAAAAAGATAAGTGTGGACCTGCACAATTCAAACCTGTGTTGTTCAGAGGTCAACTGTATGCATGTTTTGGTAGTCAGTTTCCTTGGACAACTTTTCTCAGAGTGAAGAGGGGGAAGAGTTCAGTTTGGTATCAAGACATCTCCACACCTTGGTAATGGAACATTGCCTAATGGAAAACACACCCCCGCGGGAATGTTGTAGAATTTCTGCTGACAAAAGAAATCTGCCCAAAGTATCTCACATACTGTCTTTAGAGGCCACTACTGTCAGCTTTTTTGGTGTTTGTTTTACATACAGGCTTTCTGCAAGTTTTCATGCCTCATGGATGGATGGTGGCCAGACTTAGATTTGGTTATGAATTCCTGTTCTTTCTTTCCCTTGACCTTTGAAAAATGTTTTATTATGGAAAATTTCAAATGTACACACAAGTAGAATAATACAACAAATTATTTTGTGTGTCAGTTCTTTCTTTCATTCTCTTTCTTTCTTTCTTTCTTTTTTTTTTGTTAAAGATTTTATTCATTTGACAGAGAGACAGCGAGAGAGGGAACACAAGCAGGGGGAGTGGGAGAGGGAGAAGCAGGCTCCCCGCTGAGTAGGGAGCCCTACATGGCTCAGTCCCAGGACTCTGGTATCTTGACCTGAGCCGAAGGCAGATGCTTAATGACTGAGCCACCCAGGCACCTCCCTTCTCACTTTCTTTTTTTTTTTTTTTCCCCTTCTCACTTTCTTTTTGACTTGTTTTAAAGAACATCCAGACAACCTCTTATTTAATCTATAACTATGTTACTGTTTATATCTATTGGATATGGACTTTATAGAAAAGCACATTATCATACCCCAAAAATTTCTTGAAACCTAATTCCTTAATATTATCTAATACTGAATCTCTTCCCTTGATTTTTCTCAAAAATGTCTTACAGTTGACTCCTTGTTTTTTTGTTGTTACTGTTGTTTTGTTTTTTTGTTTTTAAGATTTTATTTATTTGAGAGAGAATAAAAGAGAGCTTGAGAGGGGGGAGGGTGAAAGGGAGAAGGTACGTCCTCAGCAGGGAGCCTGCTTCTCCCTTTGACCCTCCTCAGCAGGGAGCCCCATCCTGGACTGGATCTTGGGACTCCAGGATCCAGACCTGAGCTGGAGGCAGTCACTTAACCAGCTGAGCCACCCAGGCATCTTGACTCTTTGAACCAGGTCCAAATAAGATTCACTTAATGCATTTCACCGATGTATCTCTTTAATCTTTTTACATCTATAACATGCCTTTTTTTTTTTTTCTTATGCCATTTATTTATTGAAGAAACTAGGTTGTTCCCCTCCCCCACATTATGGATTTTGCTGACTGTGTCCTTGTGTTTTGTAACATTATTCTTTTTCCATATTACCTATAAACAGGTAGTTAGATTTGGAGGCTTAACTATTTTTATAATCATACCTATTTTTTATTATTTGTACATGGTGTATTAAACTTCCTTTCACATTCACAGATCATGTTTGATTATCCTACTTTGCATACTAAGATTGATTGGTGGGCTTCTGTTGGGCTAGCCTTTTGTTGTCAAGTGTTTTTTTTTTCCCATTTGACCAACAAAATCCATGGGGTGACATTGTCACAACCAACAGATTTCCAGGTCTGTTCATCTTCCAGCTTATGGTTGTTTTTTTGTTTTTTTTTAAGATTTTATTTATTCATTTGAGAGACAGAGAAAGTGAGAGAGAGCATGAGAGGAGAGAAGGCCGGAGGAAGAAGCAGACTCCCCGTGGAGCTGGGAGCCGGATGTGGGACTCGATCCCAGAACTCAAGAATCATGACCTGAGCCGAAGGCAGTTTCTCAACCAACTGAGCCACCCAGGCGCCCCCAGCTTATGGTTTTAATTTAACATTCATTAGTGATTATGGCCTGCATCATTTATTTCACTATTTTTAACATTTTAAGGAGACTTGAGAAACTTGTAGAAAAGGAAAGGAAAATTTTTAATTAAGAACTTTGGAAAAAAACTGCAAGTAAACTCTGAGGTGTCTGGAAATTTATGCAAAATTTTTTTTTCTCGGAGCGTCTGGGTGGCTCAGTGGGTTAAGGCCTCTGCCTTCAGCTCAGGTCATGGTCTCAGGGTCCTGGGATTGAGCCCCGCATCGGGCTCTCTGCTCAACTGGGAGCCTACTTCCCTCTCTCTCTCTGCCTGCCTCTCTGCCTACTTGTGATCTCTCTCTCTGTCAAATAGATAAATAAGGTCTTTAAAAAAAATTTTTTTTCCTCTGATTATGGCTAGTAAAGGACATGTGTGGAAAAGAATGTTTAAAAGTCGTGTGTTTAGCTAAATTTATTGCTAAGTAAATTTGTTTTTGAATAAGTTGTCCTTAAAAGGTTTTATGGGAACAGATTTTGAGTTAGATTCCTGCTTTTGGATTATTATGTGTTTGTGAAGTATTTTTATCTACATTGGGTTTTGCTCCAAGGATAATAAAATTCTTAGATTACTTTGTTTGGGGATTATGGGTCATGAATCCATATAGGTCACTTGAATCCATGTAGGTCATTTCTTCTCACTGTTGTGGTCACTTTTTTTTTTTTGTAAGCCAACCTAGAAGGCTGTTCTATAATATCAATAGAAATAGTGGACATTATAAAGTATTTCCTGTGTGTCAGACACTGTACTTTGTAATTTGTGTATACTAATTTGTTCAGTCCTAACGTGAGCATCAGCCCTGTTTTACATATGAGGAAAGAGGCAGAGAGATTTTTTTTTTACATATGAGGCAGAGAGATTAAGTGATTTGCCCTGGTCATACAACTAATGAATGACAAGGGCCTGGATTTGGACCTAGATAGTCTGGTGGTAGAATTTATGCTCCGCTGTAGCAGAAGAACAGAGTGGGTTAGGTAGTATCTCTGTTACTAGCAAAATATCTCGAGTGTATGGTCCTCTATTAGTCTTGGAGGATAATCTATTTGTATCCATATTTAATAATCTACATATGTGTATTTCGTTTGCTTGCTTGTTTGTGTGTATATATAGAGAGTGAGAGAGGGATAACATTTATGTCCACATGGAGGAACAAATATGTAGTTTTCCCTTTAAGAAGGTCTTTCTGACTCTGAGACCTTTTTTGAATTTCTTAAGTTTAGATGGAGGTGGAAACAGCCCCCTGACTGTAATAATATCACCTTGGGTAGAGGAACTTATGAGGTCAGAATAGATGGCAAGGTCCCAAGGGAAACCAAGCAGACAGCTTCAGGTCACAGTCAGATTCACATAGGATACTTCTCTGGCCTTTGGACCCTTTTGCCTTGAAGTTCAAGTTGCTTGCTCTCTAACCATCCATCCAGATCTTACCTACACATTTTAGGTTATTTTTGGCGCAGAATGCCATATAGCTAGTATTCAGTATCATAGAAATAGTTTTTCAAATTCTCCAAATCATAATAAATAGCAGTCATAGGTATCGATTATAGAACCAAGAGTCAGGAGGCACTATGTAAACTGTCTTGCCCAAGTTTAACTTTGGTCTCTGCTAAGTGATTTTTTTTCTTAAATTGAGGTAATGTGTCTCTCATTTTAACAAATTTCAGTAATTTTCTTCACCTCTCTTTCTGTCCTTCATTCTGTTTGTACTCCAGCAAGCGCATTTATTTCTACCGAAAGTAATTTGAGCGTCACGTTCTTTCACAAGAAATTTCTACCTTTCTTTATGTTTTTAGGTTTGAACTGTGCTTATTTTGTATTAGTCTGATAAGAGGTTAATCTGAATAAGAAAAGTCTAGATCCTCAAGAATCCGAATGTTGTTGTAAAAATCTGATGGTTTGAACAGCTGGATGTCACTGGTAAGATGGTGTTACACAGAACTAATGAGGAAGCTTCCTCAGGTCAGGAGCCAAAAGAAAAGGATTTATCTCGTTTCTTTCAGTCTGTGTTTGAAGCTTCAAGCAGTTGTGTGCTAGTGGTAAAATTTAATAGGAAGGTCCTCAAGGGACTGATTCTCTAGGTATAAGAGAGAGGATGGACTTAAAGACAACATGTTTCTTAATTTTACTTATTCCATTTACAGATTCAAATGTTGACATTGTATATAATTTTGGTAATTGTTGCATTACTAATTTTTCCCAAATTTAGAGAATTTCTTAAAGTACTTAGCATGTTTTAGTAAGGACGTTCATCGCTTCTAAAACAGAAATATTTCCTGAATCATCTTCTTGACTTCAGTGCAGCCCTTCCTTTTTAGTAAGTTTTTCTTGTGGGTGGGGGGAGAGGAATTTGTTACCCAGCTTTCTTATTCCCTAGAGAATGGAAACCTCAGTAAAATAGAGAACATAGTAATGTTTTTGCAGGATTCCCTTTCCATAGTTTTTTTTTTCCTTCTTCTCTTGCTATGTAGTTATTCTGTGTACAGAGGTCATAGAAGTATAGGATTTTAGAGCATAGGATCCTTAGGGAAGGATTTTCAAAATCTCAGATCAATTTCATTTTATAGTTGAAGAAATGGTCACTTCTTCAATTTCATTGGTGACTGTTCTGCATATCTTATCTTGTTGGTTCCTAGGTGAGGTGGTCAGCTCCTTGGAGAAACCTTAAACCACAAAGAGAGGGAGAAATTTGAGAAGTGGTTGAATTTGGTATAATAGAATTTCAAGATGAATATTATGTTGGACATAAAGAATTGTGATAATAAAGATAAGCTAAACATGCATTGGATGCCTTCTTGACTGATTGAGTCAGTTCCAGTATGGTGCTAAACTATAGGAGGTTGGCCTTTTATGTCTGGCCTTTGCCCTGGTACCAGTCCCTTAAGTAGGTAGTCAGAGGCAGAGCAGTAGAGGTGGTTTCCCTTGGTATGTAGGATGTGAACAGTCGCAGCTACATACATGAAGAAAGCTTGAGGTTTCTTTCCACAAAATTATTGACATTTGTATAAATATATTTTTACTGACTATTTTGTGAAATGGTCTTTTTCTTTTCATAACTTTTAAGTTGTTTCTTGGGCTTATAAGAGAAACAGTCACATCATAAATAAATAATAATTCCGTATCTTTCTGTCAAAGTTACACATTTCATAGTTTTTCCCCATATTCTCTAGAATGCCCGGAGCAGCTCTTGATGGATGACATCCTTGTCTTTTTCCTGACTTCTTAATAGAACTGCCTTGGACATTTCACCATAAGATTTGACTTGGTTTCAGATGGATATTTATAAGGGATAATAACGACTTCAACCAGATGAAGTATCTTAGTTCCACTTTTGACTTTGCAAATTAAAGGAAATACAGAGCATACCAAACTAGGAGTTAACAGAAAATATATCAGGTAGTAAATAATATTAAATACCTGGGAAAATTTATCCTAAAGAAGTATAAAGCAATAGGATGATTTCATTATCCTCAAGTACAGGTAGGACCTGTGCTGGCAAATTAAAGTTTCCAGATCATCTTTGAGAATGAAAAAATAGTCTGCTGCTCTGGGCATGTGACTGGGGCGAAACATACCACCAGATGTTCCTGTATACTCTCACTGGCGACCCTGTGTATGAGCAAGAACAAACAAAAGCACTGTATTCTTGAACCTGAAAAGACAGGCTCCCTTCATCCAGCGACGTCCCTCCAGTGCCCTCTACTGGCCAAGCTTAACATCGAGCTGTGTCAAGGAGAAATGCTTCAAGAGCTCTGTCTCTTATCACAGAGCAGGTACTGAAGGGTGAATTTGGAGTCAAGAGGCAATGTATTGATAACTAGTACCAAAGCCAGACTCAATTACTATATAATTCCAATGCAGTTCCACTTTTATAAGGTACAGAAACAAAGAAACTACTGTTAGAAGTCAGGCTAGTGGTTAACCTTGGAGAAAAGTAGTAGTGACCAGAGAAGAGCATGGATGGACCTTTCGTGGTAATAATGTGCTTTTTCTGGGTGTGGAAGCTGGTTATGTGGGTGTGTTTAGTTTGTGCAGGGTAGCTAATTTTTTTTAAGTGCATATTCTACTTCAACAGAAGTTAAAATATGCTGTAGTTTGATTCTAAAAGTGAAAGCTTAAAAGGAGAATCCAGTCTAGAATAGGAAATACAAAATAATCCTGGGTATCTCACCCTTTTCTTACTCTTAAATACTGATTTGAGGGTTGTACATTTTTTTTAAGATTTTATTTATTTATCTGAGATACTTACTTGTGTGAGAGAGAAAGAGAGAGAGCAGGAGCAGGGGAGAGGCAGAGGGAGAACCAGACTCCCTGCTGAGCAGGGAGCCACACTCTGGGTTGGATCCCACGACTCTGGGATCATGACCTGAGCGGAAGGCAGACAAAAGTGACTGAGCCTCCCAGGCGCCCCAGGAGTTGTACATCTTAAAGTTGAAAAGTCTAATTCATTCAGCAAAAATGTTCCTTACAGGACTACCTTTCTTTCATTTGGGATCAAACAGTAACTGAGGCCACCTGTAGAGCAGCTTCTACTTCCTTGTTGCAATTCTTCTTAACAAGTCTTTGTTTGTTTTTTCCCAAAGATTTTATTTATTTTTTGACAGAGAGGAGAGAGATCACAAGTAGGCAGAGAGGCAGGCAGAGAGAGAGGGGGAAGCAGGCTCCCTGCTGAGCAGAGAGCCCAATGTGGGGCTTCATCCCAGGACCCTGAGATCATGACCTGAGCCAAAGGCAGAGGCTTTAACCCACTGAGCCACCCAGGGGGCCCCCTTGCCAAGTCTTTGAAAAGCAGCTTCTTATTTTTTTTTTAATGTTTCAGATACAGTGTAAATAAAATATCACTGTTGTTCTCTGTAGGCATTATCTTTGCTTTCATCTTTGTGATGATATGCCCTTCCTCTTAGAGCTACTGACAGATCACCGGATCCCTTTTTTCCTGGCCGAGAGATTTGGAAGCCCACAATGGTAACTTCCATGTAAGGGTTAATGACAATGGGAACGGTAGACGGTTGGTTCAGGAATTGGTGGTGATAGGACAGACTCGGGCTTTTAAGAGCTCTAAACAGAAGCAGCTTAGTAGTGTGGTTTGCTCAGGAGCAGTAACTGGGTGCAGAATGGAAGGAATCCACAAGGTTGGAGTTGAACCTGGATCTCGGACGTGGATATGGAATCTAGATAGGAGTCACATTCCCAGAAAGCAAACGTTGCTAAGAAACTCTAGCCGTACCCTGTGGATAGAACTTAGGGTGAATTTTAAAGTGGAGCTAGCTGTTTAAAGACCAATTGTTATTAAATCAAATTAAAGTGAATAATGGTAATAGAATTGGTATCACCAACTTTTCTATACGGAGCTTGGTATATCCACATTGATAGGATAGGAGGTTGTTTTCATGCTCTCAGTGGCTGGTTGTACTCTTACTAGTGAGGCTTTGACCAGGGTAAGTGTCACCACAAACATGTAACACATTAGGCTGAGAACCTAAAGTGATTCCCTTGCAAAAATTGTTTCCTTATATTTCTTGACCTTAAGTCATTTGAGGGTAAAGGGGAAAAAAATAGTGTGACTGGTGAAATTAGCCAGTGGGCCTTTCATTAATAAATTCAGTGCATGTATTTACCCAATCTATATATAGGTATTTACTGTATTGTAGGCCCCGTACTAGGCATTGGGGACTCAAAGGTGAATCTGATGCAGTCTCTAGGCCCGCTATACAAAATTATTTTGTATTCTTCTCTTAGAGGGCTGCCTTTATTATATGTGTCTGTGACATACAGCTTTGTCACCATCTCCTTTAGGGTTCTGTTGAACCTTTAAGATCTGATACTTGGATTTCATATCCAGGCAAATGAGTTTCTTGACATTTATTTACTTCATTTTATTACTGGTCTGGGCCTATACTGTGCCACTTGTAAAAGGCTTCATTTGCAAATTTAGCATCTTAAGGAACGGGTACCTATGACTGAAGGTATGAATCTCATTGTGCACGTGTACTCCAGAGTGGCAGTTTGGAAGTTTTCTGTCCTCCAGACTGGTCATCTGTGTGTAGAACAATCTGAAATCGCATCCCTACAGCTGGTACTCAGTGCTGATGATGGAAGGGAGCATGGGAATGCAAACGTAATGTAATATTTGCATGAGATGACGGATATTAAGAAGTTTATGTCTCAAAGCGGTTGTCCTTTGATCTGAGAATTGATACTGTTTGCCAAGTAAACTAACAAACAGGCTCTTCTGCGTGTTTTTCTTGCTCGTTCTGTTGTGATTCTGACATCTCAGACCAGTCTTCCTAAAACAGTACCGCTGAGGTAATCACAAGTAAGTAAGTACTTAGGTGTTAGGTGTTAGAAGTCAGTAGTTTTAACAGGATGATGTTTGCTAATATGTTAATTTAAAATAGGTGACTACATCTATACCAATTTGTAGTGAGGTGAACCACGCCTAATGTAGATGGTGTTAACAGATTTGAGTCAATTGGCTTACATTTGCTTAAGGTGGTTTCTTGACTATTCATCTTACTGCCCACAGTTTCTGCTCTTCATGCCCTGCTGCCAGATTCGGAGAACCAGGGCATTTTATTGGCAAGAGATTTCTGTTGCCAGCCACCTATCTCGCCATTCGGCCAGTGTTGTCTGTGCATGCTTTTGCGAGAACTTTTTACATACGTGTCAGTAACACAGCATCGTGCTTTTCATATCGCCGTGCAGACTGCTTCTGCATTTATCACAGCACTCTCTTCCTTTTTGGGGGGGATTTTTGGGGAAGGGGGAATCGAGGGTGGGAGAGGTTTGGAGAACTGTGTCATGTTTTAAAAATACATAAAATCCTTCTCAATTTCTATTGAATTCTTAGACCCTAAGGGAAGGGCAGGAGGTGTCAGAGCTGAACAGCTTTTTTAGGGACTGAAGTCGCTGTGAACTCCGTCAGGTTGCCTCCTCCTCCTAGTCTTGCAGTCGGCGATTTCCCGTAGGATGTACAAGTTAAGTGTCAGAATTTTCACCTTAAAACTAGAATGTAAGGAAATTTATGTCAGATTCAGAATCCATTATTTGTCTTGTCTTTATACGACAGAAAAAAAGCTCTTTGGAAACATTTGGTACTTTATTTTACTTGAACACGGCAGAGATATAAAAGTAGTGGGAAAGCCCATCTTTTTAGTGTTAGGAATTCCAATAATGTAGGTGAAGGGATGTTTACAGATTGTAGGTTGGTTTACACTCAGGCTGGCTCTTCTGTTGCCCATAGAATAAAGCCTGGATGATCATAAATATGTGATTTTTCTTTTATTATTTATCCCAAAGTAGAAACTCTGCTGAGAATTGTCCATATTATAATTCTGTTAACGTGCTTACTTTGTTTCCCTGCTGTCTGGGATAGCTATCAGATAGACTTTATTTCTTACTCTAAATTACTCCAAAATAATTTTGTGTAACAATTCAGAATTCAGATGGAAGGTGTTATGGAAATAGATAAAGAATTTAAATAGAATTACTTACAGTTATATATCCCTGAAGATTTTATCTATGTTTATCGTTAAGAATTACATTATGAAATATTTTGTTCCATTGTATGTAACATTATCTGAAGGGTCCATCCATCTTCTCTAAAAATGTGCTTCCAGGTCTTCTTTTTTTTTTTTTTTCCAGGTCTTCTTGACAGATAGTTTTATCAAGCTGTTTTAATTGCTTCCTCTCCACCGGTGGATGGGCGGATGGATCAAAACCATCCTCTGCCGTAGCCTGCTTCGTCGTCATCGTCTTTTTTTTTTTTTTTTTCCTGCCGTGTGGGCTTTCCTTTTTTCCTTTGCTAGACTGTTAATACTTTATCTATGGACTATCCATCTAACCTCTGCCCACTCCCTGAGTACCCTAAATAGAACGTCTCCAAACCCTGACCTCTCACTTATGCTATTTTCATTTGCCTTTCATTTGCTCACGGCAGCTCGATGTAGAGCTGAGAGCTGAATCAGAACCCTGGAAATCCAGTTCTTGTGCTTTGGAATAATTGTGAGCGGTTGGGTTGGGCAATCATGCTCCTCTGACCCTTAACTTTCCTTAAGATAAAAGGATTGCTTTGCCTGAGCTTTAAGTTCCCTCTCTGTTCCTTCAAACTTAGCCATCCACTGTAGAACTCATCCATGTCCTCTTCCCAAAAGGTGGTTTCTGTCCCTATTCTGCAAATGAAGAAACTGAGACCCAGGGAGATTGAATAAATTGCACAAATCATATAATCCTTGCATTCAGAACTTAGATATCTTCACTCCCCAGTCTATGGGTATTACTGTTTGCCCACAACAAGGCATTAACGTTTGACGAGTCAAAAGATTGTATGTTAACTTGGTGAGGCGTGTTGAGAATGCACGGGGAGTATTATTTCTTAAGCCCTTTGTCTTCCCCCAGAAGGTTATAGCTTGAATTTTCGGGGCTCTGAACCTTTGGCTGTACTGTCAGGCGGTTAGTTTCTTCAATCCTGTGTTTACTGGTGGCATCATTCCTGATCTGGGTCAGTTGACATGATGGCGTGTGGTCTAATGATAAACAAAAAAGTACAGTCAGGTTTACTTTGCAGTGTGATATTCGATATAGCTCTGGAAGTGCCTGGCTTTCTTCTACTACTGACCTCAATAGTGATCCTTATCAAGCAAGTTGATTTTTATCACAGGATTAGGAATTAAAATGATTTTCTCCGATTGAAGAGAGCATCTTGAGGTGAGTCAGTGATTCATAGAAAACAATGCAGGTTTTATTTATTTATTTATTTATTTATTTATTTATTTATTATTATTCTTTTAACAATGCAGGTTTTAAAATTCGATACTTACTGGGGCACCTGGGTAGCTTAGTTGGTGAACGTCTGACTCTTGGTTTCAGCTCAGGTCATGCTCCCAGGATCCAGCCCTGTGTTGGGCTACTCTGTCAGGGTGAAGTCTGCTGGAGATTTCTCTCTCCCTCCCCCTCTGTACCTCCTCCCTTTCTCCGCAGTGCCCCTGCACTTGTGAGTGCAGGAGCTCTCTTTCTCTCTCTCTCAAATAAAATCTTTAAAAAAAAACCCATGAAATGAGGTACTTACTATCTGTAGGAAAAAAAATTACACAAGATTTTCTTAGCACAATATACTTCATGGCTTAGCTGTGAATTAGATATTGATTTGATAAATAACGGTGATAATAAGTATATTGGGAACCTAAGACTTCCATATTCCATAGCAAGAGGTTATCTGTTTTTGTAAGTAAAGTTTTATTGGAACACAGCCAGACCCATTCATTTGCATATTGTCTGTGGCTATTTTCATGGCAGAGTTGAATTGTTGCAACAGAGATCATGGGGCCTGCAGAGTGTAAGTGATTTATTATCTGGCCTTTATAAAGGTATTTGCCACCTCCTATTCCACAGGAAGAAGCCAGTAGAATAGTGTTTAAACTATATTTTTCAAAGATTTGCTTATTTATTTATGAGAGAGAGAGAGAGAACGTGAGCAGGAGGGAGAGAGACTCTCAAGCAGACTGTGCTGAGCACCGAGCCTGACGGGGCTCCATCTCACAACCTGAGCTGAAATCAAGAGTTAGACGCTTAACAGACGGAGCCACCCAGGCACTCCTAAAATAATGTTTAAAATTGGAAAAAATCGAGGCACCTGGGTGGTTCAGTCGATTGAGCATCTGCCTTCGGCTTGGGTCATGATCCCAGGGTTCTGGGACCAGGCTCCACATCAGCATTCCTGCCCAGTGGGGAGCCTGCTTCTCCCTCTCCCACTGCCACTCCCCCTGCTTGTGCTCTCCTCCCTCCCTCTCTCTCTCTCTCTCATAAAAAATCTTTAAAAATAAATAAATAAAATTGGAAAATATCTAATAGCGGTATTAGCATATTTTGCAGAAATATTATGGACAGGAGTAGAAGGAGTGGCCAAAGATCAAATGGTTTCCTCTGGGAAGAGTGAATCAGGAATGGGGATGAGTGGAGTCAGGGGAATACTACTTTTTTTTTTTTTTTTAAAGATTTTATTTATTTGAGAGAGAGTGAGTTAGTGAGAGAGCACAAGCTGGGGGAGTGGCAGTGGGAGAGGGAGAAGCAGGCTCCCCACTGAGCAGGGAGCCCGATGCGGGGCTGCATCCCAGGACCCTGGGATCATGACCTGAGCTGAAGGCAGATGCTTAACCGACTGAGCCACCCAGGCGCCCCAGAGTTTTTATTTTCAAGAAATCCCTACACCCAAAATGGGACTTGAACTTAAAACCCTGAGATCAGAAGAGTCACATGCTGTACTGCCTGAGCCAGCTGATTCTCCAGGAATACTACTTTTTTCGTGTTAGGCTTTAGATTATTGAACTCTTTTTAAAAAATATTTATCTATTTTAGAGAGAGAGAGAGAAAGAGAGTGCGCCCGAACAAACAGTAGGAGGGGTAGAGAGAGAGAATCTCAAGCAGACTTCCTGTTCGGCGTGGAGCCCAATACAAGGCTTGATCTAATAACCTTGAGATCATGACCTGAGCTGAAACCAAGAGTGGGACACTTAACCCACTGAGCCACCCAGGTGCCCCTAGATTATTGAATTCTTTTTTTTTTTTTTTTTTAAAGATTTTATTTATTTATTAGAGAGAGAGAGACTGAGAATGAGAGGGGAGAAGAAGGTCAGAGTGAGAAGCAGACCTCCCACAGAGCTGGGAGTCCGATATGGGACTCGATCCCGGGACTCCGGGATCATGACCCGAGCCGAAGGCAGTCGCTCAACCAACTGAGCCACCCAGGCGCCCAGATTATTGAATTCTTAAGCTAAATGCTTGTGTTACTTTGAGAGAGTATGAATGAAGAATACTGAGAAATTTGATTGCACTAGGAAAACAGAATAAACAGGAAAAGAAAAAAAGAGCCCACCAGTTATGGCAAGGAGAACAGGAACTCAAAACCTTTTCTTTAGTTTTCCCATTTACTCACTCATTCCATAGATAATCATTCAGAAGTCCGAATATCAAGCTTGATATGACAGAACGGTGTTCCTTCTCCGAGGGCACTTAGGCACTTACTAGCTGATGCACCCGTAGACAGGGAAAACGGGAAGAGGTGATATCACGGTGGTTGAGTTACTGTAATTATTAGTGCTTTTCACAAGATCAGTTTGCAGGGCTTAGGGAAGTTCATTAGACATCCCCGAGAACATGACACCAGAGAGGAGTTTTGCAGGATGAGACTGGAGAGGAAAGGCAGTGGAAGGATTTTCCAGATGGAGATGGAGGCACAGCCTGAACAAAGATCTGAGCAAACAGGGCTGGTTTCAGAATGTGCAAGTGTTCAGAATAGTTGGAGCCATGGGGGAAGGTAATGTCGGAGCAGGAGACAAGGACCAGGGGCCAGATTGCTTATGCAGGGCCCTTTACTGTGAGGAATTTGTATTTCTGCAGACACTGCAGAGATAGGATCTAATTTTCTTTGCACTTTAGGAAAACGTACTCTTGGTGCCATGAGGGATGGGATGAGGGTAGGAGGCATGAAGAATAAAGGCACTTGGGAGGCTATTTCAAGTTAAAGAAAAAAAAAAGGAGCCGAAAGAGTGGGAATAAATTAAAGTGGACTGGGGAAGAACCAAGGGATTCGGGAATTTTGAAAGAGGGGAAAGGGAAGGAGTTAAGGATGACTGAATTCTGGGCTGGGTGGCAGATTGTGGGACATTAGCTTCTGATGGGGGGGCATAGAAGCAGGTGTGTATGTGTGCGAAGGTAGTACAGTTTGATTTGGAAAGAGTTTTTTGTGCAATCTGTTGAACACCTGATTGAAACTGGCCAGAATATGGTAGGCTTTGCCTGCTTAGAAGTCAGGAGGAGGGCTTGGCTTTGGGAATGCACAGTGGTCATGGTGTAGAGATGAAGTTTAGGAACTGAGTAGAGAACTCAGCGGCCCCGGGGCCGGTAACGGTGTTGCACCCTGGGGACACTGACATTTAATAGGCCTTATAGTAGGAGAGGGCTCGTGAGGAAGCTGAGCTTTGGAAGCCTGCAATCAGAGGAAAATTAGCAGAGCATGCCCTCCAAGAAACCAGGGAGATGAGAATTTTAAGAGGGGGAAATGGTCCATGGTTTAAAATGCTGCAAGACAGAATAGAGTCTAAAAATGCCCATTGGCTTTGGCTCCTAGGGAGTCGTTGCTAAGAGCAGCTTAGGGAAGTAGTACGGGAAGAAGAGAAAATACAGGTGTGGGGGGG
>CM052811.1:105243827-105417880 GCA_028533885.1 Nasua narica | reverse complement strand
AAAAAAAAAAAAGCATGGTGGATTTAGCTGGCCATCAGATTCCCAAACGAATTGGTCCCAGATGTGCTGCTCTACTGTGAGATGTGAGAACTCCCCTCTGTAAGATGGTGTGTACCTCCAATATAAATCACCAGATAATGACCCACAGTTCAGAATAGTGAAAGAATAGCAAATAGTTGACCATATGGATGAATAAATAATTCATTTCTTAGAGTTTTCAGTGTCACACTGCAGAGGATCTTAAGATAAGAGCTGACACCAGTCAGACCTTCCATTTGGCAGTCACTGGAAGGCCTCTTCAACATGCCTAAAGAGGGAGTGTTAGTAAATTGCTTAGTAGAACCAAGCTTTTAAACGGCCTCACCCTGGAGTCATGTTTCAAAAGGACTTAAGATGGACCTTACCCAAATTCTTCCTCCTGCAAAGAAAGAAAAGAAATCTGAGCATTGACTGCTTTTCTCCATCTTTTGACGTAACCGTGACAGATTTTTTGTTGTTGCCCTAACTCGTTCTGTCTTCTGAAACATACTTGAGAAGTCTGAGCATAGTGATGAGGATGGTAAAAGAACGTTGACTCATTTCATATGACGTATGATGGATGCAGCTAGGGTATGTAGCCTAAAGATGGGAAGGTTTAAAAGCATCCCGTGAAGAGAAGAAATTAAATGTATCTGTTGCTGGACCTTGGATGTGAATGGTCACATGGGGAGCATTACTGGAGGGCAGGCAAGGTACTTGGAATGTATTGTTTTCTCTTTCTCCTTCTTACTCTTCCCTGTCTGCATCTAAATTTAATAATCTACCTGCCCCCGGGTTTTGTTACTGCCTGGAATTAACAAGGTTTAGATTGACTTTGCAGATCTGGAGAAGTTAAATCTCTGAGACTCTTGAAACATTCTGAGAGAAAAATGCCGCCCCCCCCCCCCCCCCCCCCACTCCCAGGTTTTAAATGCAAAAATGTGATAATAGAGGTGGGGACTAAGAATGACAGATTCTAAGACTTTGGCCAAGAGGGAGTTTGAAGTTTGCACATCTGTCCACCACTCTTCAGTCCTTAATTTACCAGCTTCTCAGGAGCATTGGATGCCTGTAATCATTCTGTCTGGAAGTGGCTCTCATCTTCTGGCATCTGTGATACCACACTTTCTTACTTTTTTCCCGTCTATGTCATTGACCTGATTGCTCTTTCTCACCTTCTCTATAGAGTCTTCCTCTTGGGAGGGGAGATCCTTAATATTAGTGCTTATCATGTTTTGGTCCTGTTCTTCTTCTCCCTTTGTCCATTCTTCTCTGATTCTTGTAGGAATGTCTTTTGGAGGGGGTGCTTGGGTGGCTCAGCTGTTAAGCATCTGTCTTCGGCTCAGGTCATGATCCCAGGGTCCTGGGATTGAGTTCCCACATCAGGCTGTGGGGGGAGTCCCCACATCACTGTGGGATGTGGGAGTCCCCACATCACTGCTCAGTGGGGAGTCAGCTTCTCCCTCTCCCTCTGTCCCTGTTCATGCTCTCTCTGTCTTTCTCTCAAATAAATAAATAAATAAATAAAATCTTTTTTAAAAAAGAAAGAAAGAAATGTCTTTTGGAAATTACACCCAAGAACCTCGTGGACACCTCTACCTGCATTATCCTTAGATGCCTTGAAACGGACCTCTCCTCCTCCTGGCGCTAACCAGCTGTGACTTTGTGAGGAGCACATCAGGGTCTGAATGCTTGCTCTGTCGTCCAGAGCACAGCACTCCTGGATAAAGAGGGGTTGGATATTCTAAATGGAGGAGGGAACACACACACACACACACACACACACACACACACACACACAGTTGGACATTGTTCCTGGGTCTTGCTCGCCCAGCACGGCTTGCTTGCCAAATGACTGAGCACAGTGCAATGGCAGTAAGGCGAGGAAATGTGGGTTTTTGGTTTTCGCCTTTAGTCTATCCGATGGTCAGATAACCGTAGGAAATATTCTTTCAGAAGTAAGTGAAGGTGAAAGAATAAGACAATCCTAATTTTAATTGGAAAATAACTTGCCACCTGAAAATGTCTGCAAACCAACTCATTAATAATAGTAACGGATCTTATTTTCATTTTTATTATTTGGACTTTAAAAAAAGTCAGAAGGTCTCAAATGTAGATAAGCTATTCTACTCATTTTTATGTTGAGCTAATTTCTTGACATTAAGTCTAAACATAGAACATTTTCATCTTCTTACTTGGAGAAGATGGAAGACTGTGAGGTAGACAGCAGCAGGAGCTGGGCCTTGCTCACCGCTGGGTCCAAGACGCACCGAAGTGCTGTGGGATGGAGGGCGTTTGGGGCCCTTTCCGACTGGAGGGCGACGAGCCCTCTCTTTGCCCAGCCCTCAGTCAAGCGTGAGCAAAGTGCTGGTGCCTCTCGTACTCTGCCTTCGGTTTCTGAATCGTGGTAATTTGGAGGAGTATGAATTGTCTGGCAAAAAAACTTTTCCTGTTCATTATTTTAAGATTTTTCTATTACATATATGTGAAAATATTTTTATTAGAGGTATTGCAAAAGTAATATCCTCATTACTGAAAATATAGATGTCTATGTAGAAAAATTAAACAACCAAATTTGCACAGTCTCAAATGATGACTGTTTTTGTCGATTTTCTTCCATTCTTTCTTCTATACACAGGAGTTTGTTGTTGTCATTTTTGTTTACATGTACAGTTTTATAGGCTTTTTTCTGTTTTTCAAATTGAAAATATTTCATTCAATAACTGTATGATTGAGTTTTACCATAAGCCACAGAGATTGGGGAATACCTCAGTTACTGCCTTGTGAAGCTTATGTTCTAGTCATGGGAGACAGATGGAAAACAAATAATAACTTTCAGAAAGTTATAAAGGAAGAAGTGAATGTTACCCACAATCCTATCACCCAGACATAATGATGGTTAACATCTGGTATGTGTCCTAAGTTTATTTTAAAAAGCAGTGTTGAAAAATAGTATTTTTAAAAAACAAAAATGGGATTAGATCACAGATTTTTCCCCCCACTTTTCAACATGTTGTGGACTTTTTTTCAACGTTAACTAAAACTTTATAGTTAATAATATAATACAATACAATAATATAACAATGGCTGTGTAATACTGTTCCATATAATGGATGTGCTGTTAATTTAAACATTTTACTAAAGGTTGACAAATAGGTTATTTATAGTTTTTTCCCCCTCTATTAGAGATTATGTATCAGATATTCTAAGTCTTTGGAGAACCTAAATGTTTCCTTCATTTCTGCTGTAAAAGAGAAATCACTTAGTTTAAAAGCATATCCGTAATTAAAATTTTGGTATTGTTACTATGCTCCCCTGCAAAAGGCTTTTTCATAGTTGATGGAGCTGTCAGCAATGTCTGGGAGGACCATTTTCGATCTGCTCTTATATTGGATTTTTAAAAATCGAGATATGATTTACATTCTGTAAATTCTATTATACTTTTTTTTTAAGATTTTATTTATTTATTTGACAGAGAGAGATCACAGGTAGGCAGAGAGGCAGGCAGAGAGAGAGGGGGAAGCAGGCTCCCCGCCGAGTAGAGAGCCCGATGCGGGGCTCGATCTCAGGACCCTGAGATCACGATCGGAGCCGAAGGCAGGGGCTTTAACCCACTGAACCACTCAGGCGCCCCTCTATTATACTTTTAAGTTGTGCAGTTCAGTGGTTTTTAGTATAGTCACAAGATTGTATAAAGATCACCACTATTTGATTCCAGAACATTTTTGTGCCCCCCTCGCCCCCGCCCCCAGAAGAAACCATATGCCCATTAGCAGACACTCCTTATTTCCTCTTCCCTCAGGCCCTGGCAACCACTAATTTACTTCTTGTCTCTATGGATATGCCTATTCTGGGCATTTCATATAAATGGAATTACACAATATGTAGTCTTTTGTACCTGGCTTCTTTCATTTAGCATAATATTTTCAAGGTCTATCCATGTTGTACCATGGGTGATCTTTTTTTTTTTAAGATTTTATTTATTTATTTGACAGAGAGGGAGAGATCACAAGTAGGCAGAGAGAGGGGAAGCAGACTTCCTGCTGGGCAGAAACCCCAATGTGAGGCTCAATCCCAGGACCCTGAGATCATGACCTGAGCCGAAGGCAGAGGCTTTTTTTTTTTTAATTAACATATACTGTATTATTTGCCCCAGGGTACATGTCTGTGAATCATCAGGCTTACACATTTCACAGCATTTGCCATAGCACATAACTCCCCAATGTCCATAACCCTATCCGCCCCCCCCCCCCACCTCCCAGCCACCCTTAGTTTGTTTTGTGAGTTTAGGAGTCTCTTATGGTTTGTTTCGAAAGCAGAAGGTTTTAACTCACTGAGCCACCCAGGTGCCCCATGGGTGATTTTCTTAATTATAGAATCTATTTTGACTTTCAAGTACTTGTGTGATTCTTGGAGGAATAACCCTGGTTTGTCCTTGGACTTCTGTTTGGGAACCATTGACCTGGGCCATAATCTCTCCATTAGTTTTTAAATCCTTTACAACTGACCCAAATCCAGTTTATTTGGATTCATATCTTTACGTGTCTTTTCCAGGAATATAGGTTGCTAATTTTGGTCAAATAAGTGGATTTTATTGCTAACAGTGCAGTTTATGAGCTTGTTGAGTGGTTTTTTTTTTCTTTATCAGTTGGCCTTTCCATTTTATCCTGTGTTCTAGGTGCTCATCTCTCTATTTAGTAAATTGTCAATATAATGTAAAATATTGTTGTACTGAGGCACCTGGGCGGCTCAGAGGGTTAAAGCCTTTGCCTTTGGCTCAGGTCATGGTCTCAGGGTCCTGGGTTCGAGCCCCATATTGGACTCTCTGCTCGGCAGGGAGCCTGCTTCCCTCTCTCTCTCTGCCTGGCTCTCTGCCTGCTTGTGATCTCTTTCTCTCGGTGAAATAAATAAATAAAATCTTAAAAATATATATATATTATTGGTACTGTGGTCTACCATCGCCAGTCTGTTCCCTTTAGGGCCATTTTCCAAGTGTAATTTACCGTCCTTCTTGGTAGAGGCTGAAAACAGTTTATTGAGGCTCTTTGCCTCTTCTCCATTGACCTTGAGACACATGGAAGAAATATTTTTTGTTAAATTTCTTTAATCCTCAGCAGATACTTGTCCAAGCCCCCCAACAAGGTGCCTTAAAACATTTCTGGTGGGTTATTGACTTTGGGGATTTAATTTTATTTTTTCAATACTAATATCTTCCTCTTAGGATACTTCTTCCTTTTTAACATTTGACTAATTGTGCTACATTTCTTAGGGTTCTCTTCTTCCTGTAGGATGTCCCCGCTTTGCCACTTCTTAGGAATATAACGTTTTAAAAAAAATATTTTATTTATTTATTTTCCAGAGAAAAAGAGAGAGTGCGCGAGCGCACAAACAGGGGGAGCAGCAGGCTCCCTTCTGAGCAAGGAGCCCAATACGGAACTCGATCCCAAGATCCCAGGATCATGACCTGAGCCGAAAGCAGATGCTTAAACAATTGAGCCACCCAGGCATGCCAACCCTTTTTTTTTTTTTAAGATTTTATTTAATTATTAGAGAAATCACAAGCAGGGATGGGGGAGGGGCAGAAATGATGCAGGGTATGACCTGAGCCAAAGGCAGACCTTAACCTTCTGAGCCACCCAGGCGCCCTGGAATATGACCTTTTGACAAGTTGCTTCATCTCTCTGACCTGACTCTTATCTGTAAAGTGGGGGTTTTTCTGAGGAATCTGTGATTCCTCGGAGTAGAATTGCTGGGATGTCAACTAGTTTACATTTACAAAGAACTACCTGACCTTTTCCCAAAATGGTTGTATAGGCCAAGTCCATCTAACATTTCTAAGAAAGTCCAATCACATTGGTCTTGTGGCCTAGCAATTAATTATGATTTCCTGGGACGTTTGTCAAAGTGCTCAGTGCAGTGAGCACTAGCTTTTGGCCAGAAGGTCCAGATCCGAGTTCCTCCACTCAGGGTATGTCACCTAACATCAGTAATCTTCTCTTTGTGTCTTTACACTAACCTTTCATTTGTAAAGATAGAGATGTCAAGAAGCATACTTTGCATAATTCCGAGTGTATCCATATGATACATGTCCGATAAATGTTAGCTGTTGCTATTGTTACTGCCTAGTGATTGAATATCCAGTTTCCACCACCTACCTCCATCTGCCTCTGCAGATGCCTCTGAAGGGCCGTAGTCTTCAAAAGATAGACCTTGAAATGAGATACGAGTTGAAAAGAGGGTCCCACTTTTATCTACGGGGAGCTGCCTTGGTGGAATTAGGTCTTGAATATGTCGTCTTTGAAAGCCTCTTTAATAAACTAACTTGTATCTCTTGCTTTTTTAGTGTGTCCACCCTTGCATGCTAAGCAAAAACTTGTTTCCTGAGGGTCAAGTGTCCCTGGCACAGAATTCAGTAATATCCCAGGGATGGCTGTGTCCTCTCAGGTTCTGAGCTTCACCAGGGTACCTATTACTGCACTCGGTTTTCTTATTGCCTTGCTTTTTTTCTTTTTCTCTTCTTTTTTTCTTTTTATTGTGGTAAAAAGTGTAGCATAAAATCTACCATTTTGGCTACTTTCGTGTGGTGATTTTAAATTCCTTTTAAGTTTGCTTAGCTTCTCCTTTTGTGAAGCCATCCTAAGTACTGAGACAGGAGTGAGATAGTCAAACTGAATTGTATAGTTTTGTTTTCTTTGCCTTTCTTTTTCTTTCTTTCTTTCAAGTAGTGAGTGCTGCCAGAATGACCCATTCTTTCTGGACTTAGGCTTGTTTATGACACTGGATTTTATTTATGATAAAGATCCAAAAAAATCCTTCTTCCCTTTCATCTTTTTCTCCTGGGATTCTCAATGTTATGTTTGGGAGTATTGGACTAGGGAAGAGAGCTGGAAAACACAGAAGGGGAAACATGCAGATGAATTTTGCACTCCATCACTCCCAGGATGGGCCAGGAAGTCTGAGCACAGATTGGGTAACCAGAACACTGGAAGGAAGCCACGCCACCTAGGCAAGTGTCTGTGCCCTTTAGCACACACCAAGCCTCTTGTTAGGGGAGCAGACTAGTTACAAGTGGTGCTGTTTCTAAGCCATCATGCAAAGATGATTGTAGCCAACTTCCTGGAAAGCCTGCCTGTCCTTCCCAGGCTCTCCTTACTTAAATTATTTCCTGAAACCAGCACCCACATTATCGGATTATTGCCAACCTTAGCTTGGTTATGAAATGACAGATGTACTCTGTGATACCATAGACCCAAAAGTCTGAGATGTGACTTCTGCTTCCAAAGGGATGTTTCCTGAAAGTGGCCACCTTGGGAAGCTGTACCTTTATTTAATGGTGCTCAAAAGCAGCTTCAGAACTTCCTTTTTAGGAAGATGCTTTCAGCTTCTGTGACACATTCTTTCTAATGACATCTGTCACAACAACGCTTTCTCCTCTATGGGCAGGTTTTTTTGTGGGGTTTTTGTTTGTTGTTTTGTTTTGTTTGTTTTTTTGCAAGCGGCCAAAGGTTATTTGGTGCTGCGTCTGGGGGCTTAGATGATCATACAGAGGAAAAATAAAAGATGTAGGTTTGAATGATCCAGATCTTCTTGTTGTAAATCAAGCCAGCTGAAAATGTTGATGCAGCTTGAAGATAAGTGAGAGCAAAGATTTGGGGACATCAGGACCATGCTGAGTTTGCCCTTGCAGCCTTGCCATCCAGTGATACCACTTTTATTTATGAGCACATTTGAGCAAAACTTTTGTGTGCTCACGTGAGAAATGCCATTCTGGGTCAGCAGTGTGCCTCGGATCTCGAGGTACCTTGTGGGACATCATTGGTGTTGCCTGTTCTCGCCATGGGACTTCTAAGGGGTCTCAGATTTTGGCACATAACATGGAAATCCTTCAGAGTGGTAGGGTTTTGGTTTTTTTTTCAAACATATGGATTTTTTTATATGCGAACGATGGCTTGGTGCGGGTCCACAAAGGCAAACACAGAGTGCGTCCTGGTTTCCACTGTCTCCCTGAGACGTAGCACATGAAGAACTAACACATGGTAGGAAATCAGTAAACATTGAGGAGATCCATGCATTCAGACGTCGTAACACGTTAGTATGAAGCATGCAATGGAAAAGTAATATGCTTGTTTCTCTCTCTTTTACAGTTGTCAAATTTAAAAGTTCTGAATCACTCCCCAATGTCTGATGCCTCTGTCAATTTTGACTACAAATCCCCCTCCCCATTTGACCGCAGCACTGATCAGGAAGAGAAAATTGAAGATGTTGCCAGTCACTGTCTGCCTCAGAAGGACTTGTATGCTGCTGAAGAGGAAGCCGAGACCCTTTTCCCTAGGAAAATGACATCCCATAATGGAATGGAGGACAGTGGAGGGGGAGGCACTGGAGTAAAGAAGAAAAGGAAGAAAAAGGATCCAGGAGAGCAAGAGGGTACAGCAAAGGGAAGCAAGGACAGGGAGCCCAAGCCAAAGAGGAAGCGAGAACCTAGAGAGCCAAAGGAACCCCGGAAGGCCAAGGAGCCCAAGAGGGCCAAGGAGCCCAAGGAGCCTAAGCAGAAGGATGGAACCAAGAAAGCGCGGAAGCCCCGGGAGGCCTCGAGCACCAAGGAGGCCAAAGAGAAGAGGAGCAGCGCCGACTCCATAGCCAGGACGAAGTCCAAGAAGGCCAGGTGCGTCTCTTCCCCCGGTCTCTGAACACTTGGCTCTGCCTACACAGAATGGTTTACCTTTGGCCTTACTCCAGCCCCTGGACATAGCTCTCCTGCTTCATCCAAAATGAACCACTTTCTCACTTCCTAATGAGAGAAAGATAACCTCAGTACCGGCCCTGCCATTTCTTACATTCCTTTTGGATTAAGAAGAATTAAAACATATTCGCACACACAGGGTGTAAGGGAAGGGATGTCTGAGGTATGACACAGGGAGGGCAGTGGTTTGGGGGACAGCAGGAGCATGGAGTGGTCGAAGGGCAGCTATCAGGACGGTGCCGGGTCCCGGGAATCAGTGCGAGGGCCGTCTGGGAGAGCTGTGGGTGTGCTGAGAGGAGAGGGCTGCCCGGCTTCCCTTGGCCACGAGCTCGCCCGTGTGGGACCACTCCTGGTCTCTTTCTCTCGGCATCTACCACAGTGCCTGACACGTGAGTAGTGCTCAGGAAGGGATGCGTAAATGAGAGCAGAGGGGCGACAGTGGGGAGCTCAGAGGGCATGGGGCGGGTGGCATTACGGGTCCTGCTAGAGAGCCTGTCAGCATCCACAGGTACTCCTCACCCAGGAAACCGTATTTGTCATTGTGCACAAATGGAGCTTTTCAGTTTGTCTCTTTCTAAATTCTTTGTGCAGAATATTATATTCTTTCTGAGGAAATGTGAAGCAAAAAATATGTAACCTCTATCTAGTTAAGAGGAATGTAAGGAATTTAAGTTTCTAAAATCTCAGTGCAGAGGCAGAGTGTAGAGCAGGAGCACCCATAAAAACACAGAGATCGATGTGAATGCTGACTTAAAGTAACGAGACCATCAGGCCTGTATGGGGTCAGGCATGGAGGAAGTAAGTTTCAAAGAGAAGAAAGCATTTTGGATGGTTTATGCTATGACTCAGAATTACCATATAGTTCTGTTCATTTTCAGAAGGATTTTGTTGGGACCAGATGGATAACTTCATAATCCAAGTTAAAACTGCCTTATAATATTCATTCCCTTCTCCATGGCAGGGGATTTCGTCTTTTGTCTATCATAGAGGCCTGTGGTGTGGGATGGTGCTAAGAATGTAGTTTATAGACGGTGGACCTAAAGTACCTTATGGAAGGTCAAGAGGGGTAGGTAAGAATCAGGATTCTCCCTAAGAGGAAACTTAGGGGCTCTGTTTCTTAGTGCAGCTAGTGAGCATACTCTGATCTCGGCTGTGTGTTAACGTAGCAGGGTTGAGTCTCTGTCTTCTGTAACTCTCAGCTCCAGGTTCCTTTGGGCACGCTGATGTGCTTCTTCAGGGTAGTAACACACGTGAAGGAGAACCAGATGTGAGTTTCTTCTTTGAGAAAACAAAGAGGAATCCCAGAGGATAGTGTTTTAGAATTAGGGGAGGAGAGTTTTCCTCCTCCCAGCTCTACTAAGGAATTTGGTTTGTTCGTAGAAGATGACAGAAAGCCATAGATGTCTGAGCTCACTAGCACTGCTCTCTGGTGCTTACCTGCTTAAAAGCCTGTCACATTTACTTTGTGTGAGCTGTGAAACAAGGGGATGAGCGTACGGACATTGTCGGAAGTTCCATGTGGGGGCCACGAAGAGGCATTTCACAGAACAGCTTTAGGTGTCCTGTGCATGTGTAGCATTACTAAGGGAACCTGTCTGTGATAAAAGTAAGCTGTATACAGTGTAAGTGAGCTGGAGAAGTGCTTGGTAGTGCTTTCAGGGGCTGCTGACTTCTGGCAGCAGGAGACACCCTTTGAGAGGACGCTGGCAGAGCTGGTTGTCTCTTCAGCAATGTGGGCAAGTTACATGAGGCGTTCTCTGTTGATTTGGGTGCTATGTAAAATTGACTTGTAACATGATAGAATATATAGCTTGGTAGGATTTCGCACTAGCGAGCCTTTCATTTCTTGTCCTTTATGTATTTAGTAAATTGCTTTGGTTCCTTTAATTAAAGATCCCACTAGTCAGCAGAAGCAGTTTTAGTTTTGGAAGGACATTAATTGAAGAAAAATGTTAGCAATCGAGTCTCAGTTTTTTATGCTTCTCTTTTATTTTCTTGCAGATTGGCTCAAGTGCATGTTCTGATTTGAGTAGTTATTGATTGGTATACTGATAGTTACAGATCATTCACTGAGCACTTGGATTATTGTGGGAGCTCCATAATTGATTTAAGGTTTCCGGTCTTTTTCACCTTCAGTTCATCTTGCCAGCTGCCACTGGTGAATCTTTCAGAAGCACTGTTATTATCTTATTTCTGTTTGTAGTTGGAAAACATGGTGACTCAAATGCCTTCATCCTCTCTTCCTTCAAATCAGTTTGGAAATAGTCAACAAAGACGGAATTGCAGTGATCAGCTTTATTATTATAAACTGGATTGAATCACCTCTTACCAGCTTTGGCTGGAATTGGGCTGCTTGTTACTCCCTCAGCGGAGTTTATCCCCCAGAAGTGCAGGCACTGAAGCCTGGAGCACACACTGGGCTGTGTCTGCTCTGTTCCTTTTCCCGGTCTCTACAGCCTGGTAGGTCTCTGATCAGAGTTGTGTGAGGAGTTTGAAGAAGGGCTGAAAATCTGTCACCAGTATTATTCCTTCCTTAGAAGTAAAACAGGGGGACCGGGAAATGAGATGTCCTCTAACAGTTTATGCCTGCTGTGCAACTTCTGATTGTTCCTACTGCTTTCAAGACAAAATCCAGACTCCTTTTTCTGTTATTTAAATCCTTTGGGGTGTGACCCTTGCCCCACTTCTAGTCTCTGACAAGCGACCTCACCAGCCAGACTGATGTCACTGGCCCTTAAAGACACTTGACTTTTTTCTCCTGAATTGCTCTTGCTGTTCCTCCCAACCTGATGCCCTTGTCCTTCTCCTAGGATCCCACGTCCTTTCCATTTCCAGATCTGAATGCAAGTCCCAGTTCTCCATAGAGCTCCCCAAACCAGTGTGCTGGCGTGTCCCCTCTCCCATAGCACTTGGCGCCTTGCTCTGCGTTGTGAATCAGAGACTGTTTCCCTGGGAAGAGTGAGGAGAGCTGGTCTGAGCCGTCATACTGCAGCCAGGAAAAGGGAGACCCTCTGAGAAGTGACTTGTGTACAGGGGTGTGTCATAAACTCAGATCTCCTGATCCCCGGCCTTGGACATTGCCCTCTGCAGAAGGTGCCTTTCAGTCATAAACTGTCATTGGCATGTGTGTACAACTTGTCTCATCAACGTCAGTTGAGTGCCTGAGGTCAGGAGCACTATGCTTTGTCTTTTATGCTCTTGGGGGTCAGTCACCAGAGAGGTTTGCCAGGATGTTCAGCACATTAAGAGTGTTTATATATTTATATATTATTACATATAACTTATATACTTTGCATATTTATATATTGCATATAACTTATTTATTTATACACTATATATCTTATGTATGTCATTTATTTTCTTAGAACAAATGGGTAGAGCTCTTCTCCCTGAAAATAAGACCCATGTAAGATACAATAACTCCCATTATTTTTTTTCCATCGTTAAATAGTAGTAGGTGGTGTCTCAATTTTAACTAAAGAAATGAACTTCTTAAAAATAACTTGTCTAAGGCACAAAACTAATGGGCAGCACTGTTGGGATTTGACTCCGGGCTCCCACTTTTTTCTCCCGCAGCTTCGCACCTGTTTATGCCTCACTAGGGAATGTCGGGAAAGGAAAGTGGTGGGGGAGATTCCAGCGTCAGAGAAATTGTTTTTTCATTTGTAGGAAATGGCCCTTCTTTTTCAGTTTGCACACTCCACAGTGTCCTCACATCCTCTAAAGAGGTGGCTCCAGCTTTTGCCTGTGCTGCTTCTCTTGCACTTGAGGCAGCAGGCAGGTAACTGAACATGTCTCCTCTTCTATACCGGTGACAGAGCCTAACAGATTTTCCTTCTCAAGGGTGACATCAATAGTCATGAATATTCAGTTACTGCATGGGGGAATAAAAGTCCAAAATGCCCAAGCAAGAGAAGTGAGAAGCCTCTTTTTTTTTTTTAAACTGCCATCCCTTGCTTTCCCTTCAAATTATCTTGGAGTATGAGCTTAATTCACTTCTTTATTGTTTAAAACTTAAGCAAAAAAAGCTCTTCCAGGAAGCCAGGTTAGACTGTCATTTCCCTGACTCTGATATGTAAATTTCACTTAGTATAGATTAATTGCTTTTACAGTTTTTTTTTAAAGATTTTATTTATTCATTTGACACAGAGAGACACAGCAAGGGGAGAGGGAACACAAAGCAGGGGGAGTGGGAGAGGGAGAAGCAGGCATCCCCCTGAGCAGGGAGCCCGAATGCGGGGCTTGATCCTAGGATCCTGGGATCATGACCTGAGACAAAGGCAGATGCTCAACGTCTGAGCCACTCATGTGCCCCTTACAGTTTTTTTTTATTAGTAAAATATTTTAATAGAAATAAAATAATAATATATATCTTATATTTTATAGTTTTCATACACATATCAAATTTTTAAAAGGAAGTTAAACATTTAATGAGTGTATTTTTCATATACAGATGTCTTCATTAGACCTACCAAGTGACTCAATGTTAAATGGCTAGTGGTAAAAGGAAGATACTAAGTACAAGTTTCTTTATGCTGGTTCACATATATTTTCAAAATTCAGTACAATTTGATGGCTAATTTATTAGTCCACTGTATGTCTTGTATATTTTTTTTCCCCAAATATGTTTATTTTATTTTTTCGGTGTTACAAGAATGATTGTTCTTGCACCACACCCAGTGCTCCATGCAGTACGTGCCCTTCTCAATACCCACCACCAGGCTCCCTCAACCCCCCACCCCCTCCCCTCCAAAACCCTCAGTTTGTTGCTCAGAGTCCACAGTCTCTCCTGGTTCATTGCCCCCTCCGATTTCCCCCCATTCACCCTTCCCTTCCTTCTCACAATGCCCTCCATGATTTTCTTTATACTCCACACATAAGTGAGACCATAAGATAATTGACTCTCTCCTCTTGACTTATTTCACTCCGTATAATCCCTTATAGTTTTTTAATTACAGTACCTTTTCCCAAAGAGGAAGGGGCCACTGGGGTAAGAAGACATACAGACAAAGATACACATGCACATGTACATCCAAACACACACACAGACCTATCCAGACGTAGACACACAGGGCCTATATGGTTTCAGCAAGGGAATCAGAATGGTAGGCAGGTGTCAAGTCTGATCCCGGGGGGCCATATAATGTTGCTAGGACTTTGGGAAAATGCTTTGGTATTAGGAAAGCACCTTGGCATTTCCTTAAGGAAATCATCACCTTAGGGAGGCCAAAGAAATTTCTCAGTAAGGAACCTTACAACATATAAGAGATTCTGTCCTCAGCAATGGTTTTAGGATCAGATGCTTCATTGTGCCTGTGAATTTCATATTTCTCTTTCTTGAAATAGCCTTTAGTAAAAGTTAGCTTCATGGCATTAAAGCATGGTTTGATGAGCAGGAAAGACGACCCATTCCAGTGTGTGTGAGGCCATTTGGTGTTCTTACTCTGCATCTAGGGAGGAGTGCCTGAGGTCTAAGTTGATGGCCCTTTCGGCTACCCTCTCTCAAATCAGGAGCTGAGCATTTTAATGGAACTGGAGGTGTTTTTTTGTAAGCCAGCATCTTGAGTGTTGGTGTTCATTTTGTTGGAGGCAGAACATAAGCTTTGGAGTTTCCACTCATGTCAGAATGGTTTATAGTCTCTCTCTCAAAAGTCGAGACACATGGGTGGGGGCATCTGGGTGGCTCAGTCAGTTAGGCGTCTGCCTTCCACTTGGGTCATGATCCCAGGGTCCTAGGATCGTGCCTCATATCGGGTTCCCTGCTTGGTGGGGAGTCTGCCTCTTTCCCAGCTCATGCTCTCTCTGGCTCTCTCTCAAATAAATAAATAAAATCTTAAAGAAAGAGGGGCGCCTGGGTAGCTCAGTGGGTTAAAGCCTCTGCCTTCGGCTCAGGTCATGATCTCAGGGTCCTGGGATCGAGTCCCACATCGGGCTCTCTACTCAGCAGGGAGACTGCTTCCCCCTCTCTCTCTGCCTACTTGTGATCTCTCTCTCTCTCTGTCAAATAAATAAATAAAATATTTTATTTATTTATTTGACAGAGAGAGAGCACAAGCAGGAGGAGCGGCAGGCAGAGGGAGAAGCAGGCTCCCTGCCGAGCGAGAAACCCAATATGGGACTCGATCCCAGGACCCCGGGACCACGACCCGAGCCAAAGGCAGTGGCTCAACCAACTGAGCCACCCAGGCGCTCCTAGATAAATAAAATCTTTTTTTTTTTAAGATTTTTATTTATTTATTAGAGAGCGAGAGACTGAGAATGAGAGGGGAGAAGGTCAGAGGGAGAAGCAGACTTCCCGCAGAGCCGGGAGTCCGATATGGGACTCGATCCCAGGACTCTGGGATCATGACCTGAGCGGAAGGCAGTTGCTCAACCAACTGAGCCACCCAGGCGCCCATAAATAAAATCTTAAAAAAAAAAAAAAAAAAAGAAAGAAAGGGAGGAAGGGAGAGTGGGAGGGAGGAAAGGTAAAGGTATGGGTAAGGGAAGAGGAAGGGAAAAGAAAGGAAAGGAAAAAAGAAACTGAACAGTGAACTAGCCTAAGTGGAGGAACATCTACTTAGATCTCTGAAGCTTAGACTTTGCTGTGCCTAAGGAATTACCTGGACAGCTTGTTAGAAGAAAAGTAGATTCCAGACTACCTCCCCAGAGAGGGTGATTTTATTACGTCTGAGGTAGACCCAGGAACCTACAAATTCAAAAGCTTGCCAGATAATTAAAGTGTACTTGATTCTTAGACCATCCTTTGAGAAACAGATAAAAGATCACTGGGGAAACGGAGCATATTTACATTTTTGTATTTAACATCTGCTAGGAATGGAAAACCAAAAAGAGGAAAAGATGAACAGTGCGATGAGTCCTGTGAAGTAGTAAGAAATATATGTATTGGTTTCTGCCCTGGTTCCTGGCACAGAGCTCCTGAAACCTTTGTACATTCCTGAGTGATAGAAATACCAGTCTCATCTCTTATTTTAATACTTGAGCTTTGACCCATCCTTGACACAAACTCCTGAGACTGTTGTAATCTTCTCAGTGATGAGAATACCAGGAGCATTCCTTGTTCTAATATTTGTCTGTGACCCTGTCCCAGACACAGGGCACCTAAACCCTTGCAAACTCCTAAGTGATAAGAATACTAGAAGCATCTTTGGTTCTCATGAGGTGACTCTGGGTGGACTCCTGGATGGAGACTGGTCACCAGAAAGACCCAGCACCATTAGAAGCTTAGAGTTTTCGGCCCCACCCCTCATTATCAGAGAGGGGAGAGGGGTTGGGAGTGGGGTTAATAACGGATCATACCTACGTGAGGAAGCCTCCATAAAATCCCAATAGCAGGTTTGGGGAACCTTCAGGTGGGTAAATACATCCACATGCCAGGAGGGATGGTACAACTCAACTCTACAGGGACAGAAGCTCCTGTGCTCAGAGTCCTCCCAGACTTCGCCCTGAGACTCTCTTTATCTGGCTGATTGTCTGTATCTTTTGTCATATCCTTCAACAAACTGGGAAATGTAAGTAAGTGTGTCCCTGAGTTCTGTGAGCTGCTCTAGCAAATTAATGGAGCCTGGGGCCGGTGGGGTGGGGGTGAAGGGGGGGTCATTGGAAACTTTGATGTATGGCATTTGGTCAGGAGCACAGGGGAACCTGGAATTGTGACTGGCGTCTGAAGTGGGAGGGCAGGAGGGGCAGGGTTGTGGCAGTGGGCCCTCAACCTGTGGAATCTGGTGCTATCTCCGGGTAATGTCAGAGCTGAGTTGAAGTCTCAGACACCCTGCGTGTGCCTGAGAATTGGTTGTTGGATGAGGGTTTTTTGGTTTGTTTTTGTTTTTGTTTTTCCAAAACAAACCCCAAGTTTGGGGCCTCAGCTTTTACCCCCATTTGTTTTGGCCTGTCAGTCCAGAAGAGATTATTTTTCTCCCAAATCCAGTAAGTTAAGTAATGTCCTGGAAGAAAGGTTTTACCTTTTGTGGTTTCTTTCTTGGAGGGTTGCTTCTAGGAAGTTAAGCCCAGACCTTCCGGTTCCATAACCCTTAGAGCTGTGAGTCGACTGCCGCTGTGGTGCAGGAGGGCAGTAAAACTCAGTCAGCCCAGCTCCGTGTCAATACTTGAAGGTCAGTCACCCATCTTTGTTGAGACTGTGGATCTTTGCTGAGTGGAGCTGGGCTTAGGCTCAAGAGTGTGTGTTGACGGCATTCTTTCTATTGGGGGACTCGTTTTTATATTCTGACCAATTATTAGAAGGAAGAAAACAAATGTGAAGACACATGAGTTCTGAGTAGAGACCTATGCTTGGAACCCACTGGGTTTTATGTGAAGTAGAGAGGAAATGCGAATGACAAGGCAGAGACCCACCTCTGAAGTTTTGGATTAAGTCTCCATTCCTGTTTTTCTAGGAGACCTGGAGTGCTTGTTACTCTGTGATCCCCGGGGCTTTTTAAGTTAGGCTTGGGTCCATAGTGGGCTTTTACTGAATCTCAAAGGAAACACTTACTAAATAATGCTAAATAATAATAACTACCTGCTTCTTTGTTTACTGAGTATACGTGTAGTGCCTCCTGTGTGCCTCGCTCTATTTATGAGTACTTTTGGTGGGAGGGGGATGGTGGAGGAAGGAAGATGTCACGGAAGCATCGTCTGTACTCCTCCCTATCTCAGAGGAGCGTTACGAGTTGGAGAAACAGCCCTGCGAGGGGTCCAAAATCAGGCAAAAATATAAACGAGTGGAAGAACCTAGTATAATCAAACACAGAATAACTGAAAGGATTTGGCAGATTAAGAGTGTTTCAGTTGTGCCAGAGTCGGTCCCTTGGAAGTGGTGAGTACGGAGCCGCATATTAAAGGAATTATTAGATAAGAAAAGACTTAGAGCAAAAAGACCAAAAGACATTTAAATAAACATGCTGGGGCGCGGGGTAGGGGGCTTCCAGTTTTGTTTTTTTTTTCCTAAATTTACTTTTATTTGCATTTATTTAATGCTGAAATTATTCCCAGGCGATAAGTTTTTGTTTCTTCTGGGCTATCTTTTTCTTCTGTGCAACCTCCTCTGCTGGTTTAGGAACAGTCTACTCTTTTTCAGGAAGAATCATCTCCGTGTCCAGGGAGACCTCGTGTACGAGTTAATCTGACTGTGAACTGTGTAAATTCGGCGCCATATCTTGGGGACTTTGTTCACCCGGGTGTGCTCAATGGCCAGAGAATCTGCATCTGAACCCTGAAGCCAGCATTATTCTGAGCATTTTTAAGCCCGTGTGGTAAAACTTCAGCAGTTTGTGGGCCCCGGACCTCACGTGCAGCCCCGCTCTTCGGCCTGAGCCCACCTCCCAGCCCCAGGCCGAAGCACCACACCCCGCTGCTGTACAGTGCGGCCCTCACATACTTGTTGCTTTTCGGGATCTGCAGACCCTAGATGGCCTGGGCTGTTTCACGTGTGTTCTTAGAGTGAAGATTTGACCCTCTTGATTTGCATGATTTCATAGGGTTTTCTGGGTCAGGTGAAGAGCAAATCATTTTCCGAGATCACCGCAGGCTGCTCATGGGAAGAGGCAGAATGATGGCTCCTGGGAGAATCCGTGGCGGGTTGGGGGTGGGGGGGTGCTACTAGTTTTAAGATGGCCACTGAGCATACTTGTATTTTCACTTCCTAACCAAATAATAAGGAAATGCCAGGAAGGACAGAGGGGAATACGTCATTAAAAATGAGAGATGTGAATTTCTGGGCAAGGGAAGCCACTGATCATACTGGTGGATAGACACTGTTGGGGGGGTCCCGACATGCCAGAGCTGTTTGTAGCAGAGATAGAAATGCTTCTTCCTCACAGTGGACCTGGCAGCCCTGGAGAAGGGATGGGAGGCAGGCCAGAAGTGGAGGTGATTGGTGAAGGGACTGCCTGTAGAATGATATGGCTTGTCAGCCCCAGGCTGAAATCAGGTACTTACTCTAAAGGTATTGAGCACTTTGCCCTGGGGGAGACTCTTGGGCTCCCACATGGAGAGTCCCATTGACAAGAAGGGGACTTAGGGCTAGTTCTGCCTTTCCCTGTCAGTACTCTAAAAGGGCCAAGAGGGGCAGCTACCTATGTGTACGAGTACTAAGCCAGGCTTCTCGCTCAGGGGTGACACTTGGTCTCACCAACCACCTGTATTATCAACCTCATTCATCAACCTCAATAAAAAAATACTTTATTTTTTATTACTTTTTAAAGATTTCATTTATTTGACAGAATAAGCAGGGGGAACGGCAAGCAGAGGGAGAGAGAGAGAAGCAGGCTACCTGCTGAGCAAGGAGCCTGACTCGGGGCTCAATCCCAGGACCCTGGGATCATGACCTGAGCCGAAGGCAGACGCTTAACTGACTGAGCCACCAGGGGCCCCTCAATCTCATTCATTTTGAACAAGAGCAATCCACTAAAGATCATGAGATTATAGAGGAAAATTTTAAACGGCAAAGAAAAGAAAAAAGGAGTGAACAGAACGATTGTCCTCAGAAGAAAGAAGTCCAGGGGAAAAAAGATGTAAAGATGTTAAGTTTGCATCCTCAGATTCATGATGGTATTTTGTCTGCAAAACAAGGATGAGTTAGGAAACAGGAGCAGTCAGAAAACGAGAAAGAATTAATAAAAATTTAAAACGTATTGCCTAAACTGAAAGAATTCAACAAAAATATTGAGTAGAGGAAAGAGTAGGGGAAGTATGTAAGATCTGAATTAATCAACTTTCCTATCAGGATGTCACTAGCCGTTGCTTGATGTTGATAAGTAAAGAACTAGAGGGATGAACACATTGGAGTTAAGGTGCTCTCATTCAAAAGCAGTTCTTTCTGAAAAGTGGGTTTGGTGCAAGTAGGGATGACTTGTCATTTGAAATCCTTCTACATTTTTTTAAAAAGATTATTTATTTATTTATTTGACAGAGAGAGAGACACACACATCACAGGTAGGCAGAGAGGCAGGCTGGGGCAGGGTGGGGGGGGAGGGAGGCAGGCTCCTCGCTGAGCAGAGAGCCCCATGTGGGGCTGAGCCAAAGGCAGAGGCTTAACCCACTGAACCACCCAGGTGCCCCGTCCTTCTACGTTTTTTGAATTTTTATTTGCTTTTATAACTTTTTTTTAATGTTCATTTAGCCAGCATATTATAGTACATCATAAGTTTCTGATGTAGTGTTCAAATTCATTAGTTGCATATAACACCGCTTTTATAACTTTTAATAAGATTGCTTATTAAAGCTGTACTTTTTCATCTTGTAAGTATGTAATGTTTTTGTTTCAGTTTTTGCTAGGATAATACCACAAACTAGTGTAATCTTTGTTTTTGATGATGCTGATGATACAGTTAAAGGGACAGAGGACAGGATAAATTTGCTTCTCATTTTGTCTACTGCTGACTACATCTATACCAAAACAATTAATTCTGTGTATATTTTTCTTTTTTCTTTTAACCAGTATTTTTGCAAACTCTGCCCAACTCGGTTCTCAGTGTATAGACTGAACCAACATAGGCATTAAGTAAAAGTTACATTAAGGGTGCAGAGGGGCTCTTTGGGAGTAATATCCTTCTGGGAAGAGGATCAGGGCCTACGGCAAGGCCTGGACTGGAATCTCTGAAGGGTTGTTCCTGGAGCGGAGGTAGTTCCTGGGCTGTACTCTCCAGCCATGTGCATGCCTGTGAAGGCAGTAACTGGCATCATATGCTGTTTTCAGTTCTGAATTTGGGAATTACAGCCACTCCCTGTGGCAGTCACTGATTTTTTCTGCTGACTTTGATGGATATTCTATAAGTTTTAATTTAAAAATGGGATGATGAGTTATTTTGAAATAATGGGGCTTGATAAAAATTTTTATTACCTGGAATCTATGGGGGCAGAGTCATAAATAACTCCTAGTAGAACAGTGTTGTGACACATACCCAGATCTTTCTCCTCATACTCAGATCTGGCACTCAGTTTCTAACTCTCAGTTCTACCGAAGAAACCTGGAGGTTGGGAATTGGAGATGAGGCTGGGAGGAAAGTTTGAGACAGTCTTTTTTTTTTTTTTTTAAAGATCTTATTTATTTATTTGACAAAGAGAGAGAGATTACAAGGAGGCAGAGAGACAGGCAGAGGGAGAGGGGGAAGCAGGCTTCCCGCCGAGCAGAGAGCCCGATTCGGGGCTTGATCCCAGGATCCTGAGATCATGACCTGGGCCGAAGGCAGAGGCTTTAACCCACTGAGCCACCCAGGCACCCCAGTTTGGGACAGTCTTGTCTATCTAGTGCTTTCATGTGATTATCTATAAGTAGCTACTGTAATGTAGTTTCCTACTCAGAAGGGCCCCAAATTACTTATTTTCCTAATACACACTGCAGGAAGTAAAGAAGTAGAAAATCTTCCTGGCTTATGAAGCTGTGTAGAAGACAGCCTGAGAGCTTTGGGGGGAGGCATGCTAATGAGCTGTTGTTCGTTAGGTGGGATAGTCATCCTACGTGCACAGCAGATGCATGTTTTATTGTAAAATCAAGTTTGACTTCTGTTACTAAAAATAAGTGCTTTGAGCTTCAAAAATCTTGTCTGCCATTTTTCTTTCTGTCCTTACAAGTTAGTTTGTTCTAACTCTGAAAGCTAGAAAAGAGGATTATAAAAATGAAATTGCTTTATCCTGCCCCGAGTGCCATTGAGTGGTGAGAGTATTAGGTCTTTGTGTTATACAGAACTCCCTTGGTTACAAGTGAGATAAACCCAACTTGAATTAAGTTAAAAAAAAAAAAGTAACAAAGGGTTCACTGACTTCGAGGGTCAGAACCAGAAGTACGGTTGAGGATTCTGCCAGTGTTGTTTGCCTCCAACCCTCCCCTGCATCTTTCTGGGTGTCACCTCCATCCTTTGCAACTGCTTTTCTTCTGGAGGTTGAACTGTGGTGGCCTGCAGCTATGGGCTCATGGCTTAACAAGCTTATGGTGCAGGAAGAAAGAGACTTGTTTTCCTACCCGATCCTGCCAAAAATTATTATTTTTTTTTTTTAAGGAAGGACTCCCAAGTTGGCCTGGCTGGGTCATGTATCCCTCCCTGGATCAGTCACTGTGGTGAAAGGAATAGGATACTGTAGCCCAGCCTGACCTTCTGCCTACTCTTGTAGTCTGGAAGGTCCATAGTGGTCATCAGCAAAACAATGCTTAACAAGCACAGTATCCACTTCAGTCATGGAATAAGTATATATAAAAATAAATGTTTATGTTCTTTTCTTGAACCATTTGAGAATAAGGCGCATATGTCATGACTTTTTATCCTGAGTACTCCCGTGAGTACTTCCTAAAAGTAGTAGGGCTGTTTTCTTACCTATTGTCTAATTACTGCTTTTGTTCACTTGGAACTAGTAAGCAATCTGTGGGGAGATACTTCAAGATCATGCAAAAATCCTGCTCATATTCCCATTGTTCTCCCTAGAGTTAGCATTCCTTGGTGGTTCTGGACTGTACTCATCTTTCCTTTGGTGGTTACCAAATGATTTTCCAACTCCACATTTCCTCTGCATTTACCATTTGGGCTCTTTAGAAAGCAGGAGCTCTCCCTTCTCCCTTATGCATTCATTGTTTATCTATCTATCTGTTATTGGTATGGATTCCTATTGTTCTCAGCTTCTATAATTCATTACAGCCCTTAGTTACTTCGGTGCTTAGATGGTCCCACTTTGGACCCACAAGAGCTCTTCAGGTTGACTCCTGTGTCTTTTCGCCATGCTGCCTTCATTTTTTTGATCGCTCCTTTACTTTCTGAAATAGCAAGAATGTTTCCGGTTCATCTCATATCTTCCCTTCCTCAGCCTCGGAATCAGCTATTTCTGGAAGGAATTTTGGTATTAGAAACCAAGGTGTGAGTGCTGGGTATGCACATTGCTACTGAGGCATTTTCACTTTTTGGCTCTTTCAAAGTTATCAAAGCAAGGGGAAAACCACACACACACGTGCACATATACATATATGTACATGCACATATGTGCACACACCTATATGCACACATGAATAATATATCCATAATACATGTGTGCACATTATACATGCATGTGTTCGTATATATGCTTATTCTAGAAATCCTGAGTCCGCGCCGATGCCTCCAGTTTAGATCCCCTGTTATCTTCCTTGCCTTACAGCATTTCATACTTACATCTTCCCTCTTCCTCAGTGAGAACCGTGGCTCCTCACATTAACACATTTACTCATTTGCTTAATCCTATATCACATCTAAAATGGTTTCAAAATTGCTTCACCCATATGCCTACCAAAAAGGTCAGGATTTTTTTGCTGCTCCAAAAGCTGAAAGTATGTAATTGTCCACTTATATGCAGATTTTTCCCAATAATTACAGTACAGTACTGTAAATGGATTTTCTCTTCCTTAAAATTTTATTAGTAACATTTTCCCTAGCTCGCTTCATTATAAGAATACAGTACAAAATACATATAACATACAAAATATGTGTTAATTGACTGTTTATGTTATCAGTAAGGCTTCTGGTCAATAGTAGGCTACTTAGTAGTTAAGTTTTTGAGGAATCAAATGTTATACAAGGATTTTTGGTTATACAGGGAATCGGTGCCCTAACCCCTGTATTGCTCCGTGGTCAATTCTACTGTGTTCATAAATTAATGAGATTTACCCCCCCCTCTATTCAATGTGGGGGAAGGGGGGACCACTTAGATTGATTTGTTTAAGCTGTTTTCACCTTTAATTTTTAATTTTTTATTATGTAGAACTTCAACATGCTTCCAAAAGTCAAATCTTTATAAAAAGATACTTTCAGGGCCACCTGGGTGGTTCAGTGGGTTAAAGCCTCTGCGTTCGGCTCGGGTCATGATCTCAGGGTTCTGGGATTGAGCCCCACATGGGGCTCTCTGCTCAGCAGGGAGTCTGCTTCCCCTTCTCTCTCTGCCTGCCTCTCTGCCTACTTGTGATCTTTCTCTCTGTCAAATAAATAAAGAAAATCTTTAAAAAACAAAACAAAACAACTTTCATTTAAAAAAAAAAAAGATACTTTCAGAGAGGTCATTCGTTTCCTGTATCCGTTCAAACCCATTCCCTCCACCTAACTCTTAGGGACAATCATTATTTTTTGGTACATCCCTTCTGTAATTCTTTTATTTTATTATTTTTTTTAAGATTTTTATTTATTTGGCAGAAAGAGAGAGAGTGCGCGCACAAGCAGGGGGAGTGGCAGGCAGAGGAAGAAACAGTCTCCCTGCGGAGCAGGGAGCCCGATGTGGGACTCGATCCCAGGACCCTGAGATCGTGACCTGAGCCAAAGGCAGACGCTTAACCAACTGAGCCACCCAGGCATCTCTGTTTTGTTTTGTTTTTTATTTTATTTTAGAGGGAGAGGGAGAGAATCGTTTTTTTTTTTTTTTTTTTTTTGTAAGATTTATTTATTTGAGAGAGGTAGCAAGCATGGCGGGGAGGGGCAGAGGGAGAGAATCCTTAAGCTGAGTGCGGAGACTGGCATGGGGCTCCATCCCAGGACCCTGAGATCATGACCTGATCCGAAATCAAGGGTCACCTGCTTAACCAACTGAGTCACCGAGGCACCCTGGGAGAGAGAGAATCTTAAGCAGGTTACACGTCCAGCATGGAGCCTCATGTGGGCTCTATCTCCCAACCCTGCGATCATTACCTGAGCTGAAATCAAGTTGACTGAGCCACCCAGGCACCCCTCTTTTTAAAATATAGACATATTTTCTTATTTTCCCTTTTTTCTTCCACAAAAGGTAGCATAATATACCATTTTGCACTTAGTTTTTCACACTTAGCAGTGTATCTTAGAAATCATTCCACATCGGTGTGTAGGATTCTTAACTGCATAGTACTCTACTGTAGGTGTGTAGGATTCTTAACTGCATAGTACTCTACTGTAGGTATCTGAATTTGTTCATTTTTCTTTCTTTATGTAGGTAGTTTCTATTAATTTGCAATTACTAAATAATGCTGCAGTGAGTAACTTCACTTGCATATATTTTCATATTGTTGAGGTGCATCTTTAGAGTATATTCCTATAAATGGAATTGCTAGATCAAAGGGTATATACATAATTTTGTTACATATTATTTGACCACTGTTGTTGAAGAACCTGGGGTTTCAGAGAGCAAACAAGCTTCCATGGACAGAATCCATCTAGAGGTAGAGCAGTTTGGAGGTTAAATGTCTTCATTTGATAAAACTCTCAGGCATAAAGTTTTCAAAAGTTATTCCAGAGAGAGAGAAAACACATTTCATCTAATCTTCCTGGAGAATGAGTTCAGTGATATTTTCTTGTGTTCTATTTGAAAATCCCATTTATAAGTTTGCAGAGAATCTTTTCTTCTTTATACTTGTCTTTATCAGAAGAGCTCCAAGAAGAATTTTTGGAACTCAAAATTGATTCTGTTGCCAAAGGTAACCTACAGAAATCACTTAGATTTCCCAGCTAGAGTATCTTCTTACTTACCCACAAATAAGCAAACAGGTTTCACCAATTGTTTTCCTGTTTTACCTACTACATTTAAGAAGATGATCCCTCTATTCCACAGTGGCCCCAGCTTCTGGCTAGGAAAATCTAGTAGTGTCCCCGGCTTGACTTTGGAAGTGCCTCAGTAACTCTTCCTTATACTCATTACTTAATGTGATTCTGAAAAATGGAAGGCAAATATAAAATATATACAAGTCTTATAGTAAAGATTCATATTCTGAGGAGGTTCTATTCCTTAGTTATGGCTTGAGCGTGGTTTAGCTTTGAGTTTGAGTTGAGTAGTTCTGAGTATATATACAAATATATACATACAATGAAGATTAAACATGTAGACAAAGTTTTCTAATACAGTGAAGTTATATTTAACAGACAGGTAAATTGATTTCAGTTGTTGGGAGAAAGGATTTCAGATTTTACAGAAGATTAAATGGGGCCCTGAGCACATGATTATATTATGGTGACTCTTAGTATATTAATCAGCTGTCATTAAATTTGTGTCCAAAATATTAAGCACAAACCTTCTTTTGTTAAGAGATCCATTTAAAGGGGCGCCTGGGTGGCTCAATGGGTTAAGCTCTGCCTTGGGCTCAGGTCATGATCTCAGGGTCCTGGGATCAAGCCCCACCTCAGGCTCTCTGCTCGACGGGGAGCCTGCTTCCTCCTCTCTCTGCCTACTTAGGATCTCTCTCTGTCAAATAAATAAATAAAATTAAAAAAAAAAAAAGATCCATTTAAAAAACTGTCAACAACTATGGATTTGTGGATTTATTTTTCTGTATTTGGGTCATTGGACTATTTTGTTGCTAATTCTTTTGGTCATTATTTTGAGATTCAAATAACCTTAAAGGAGATTTGAAGTTTTTACGTTCATTAAAAGGGAGACTGGGGTTTAAGAAAAAGAAAACACAATAAGGTGTTAAAAGCCACAGGCTGTGGGTCAGAGAGCTGAGTGTGGGCCTCTGCTGCTGACTTTGGGACCTTTGCTGCTTTTGAACCTGTTTCTTCATCTGGAATGTGAGGTTCATGTACCTGCCCTGACTCCCTTGTGAGACTGTGATTGTTAGTGGTGGAATGAGATGCGGAACACGGAAGTGCTTCATAGAATATAAATTGCTGTACAGTTTTCTTAGGAGCTATATAACATGGTGTGAATATTCCTGCGAAAATTTAGAATCTTTATAAACTGTTTCACCTGTGTCTCCTGTTCTGAACTGATAAGTAGAACCTTTGTTTTTTCCTCCGCGTTTGAGAACACAAGTCCCTTATTAAGATGTGTCGTCTTCCGAAATGGCGGGACCCCTTGAATTTCAGTTCCTCAGGTTGGACAAAATAATTTTCATAAAGACCTTTCCTGGTAGGTAAGCGAGCCAGTCTTCAGCCTGGAGACTGGAGGATGTGCTGTTGGTGCTGACCCAATGGAGGGTGTTCGAGAGAGAGGCAGGCTGATTTCAGCAGTCAGCACTGGTTAGTATTCCCGACAAAAGTTCATCGTGCAGGGTCTCCCATCTCTAAACAAGGCCATCTGTCTCCTTCTCTTCCCCACACCTTCCTGACCTGGTGGAAAATGATAGTGGTCTTGCCTCTTTCCTCATCTCCCATGTTTTGTCCCCTGCTCCCACTTACTGGCTGTATTTCTGCCGGGTCTTTTAAATAATTTTCACCTTTGAGTTTTCATTGATTATATTTAGCCTGGGTCTTCATTTCCTCTTGCCTTGGCTTGCCACTTGGCTTTTGTCACACAGAATGAAGTCAAAACTCTCTAGCTTGGTAGGGACCAATTTCTGTGCAGCTCCATTACTTAGTGTTTCTGTTCACTTGCCCTGTCATCCAGCCGCACAGACGGTCCTTGAATAGATGTGCGCTTAACACTCTTCCCGTCCCCAAGAATGCCAGGGGGGTTAGGAGCATGCCTGGGCTCGAATCCTTTCTTCACCGTTTATGGCTGTGTTACCCTGGAAATCTAACTGAGCCTCACTATGCTTCCTGGTAAAATGAGGATGGTCGTACCCTCTGCCTTATGAGATGGGTGTGCAGACTACATAAGGTAGTGCATGTGAGAGACTTAGAGAGCTGTGCATGTATGTAGTAAGTGCTATATAACTAATAGCTGTAATTATTATTACTACTACTGTTACTATTCCGCGTACACCCCTGCTCAGTTACATTTTCCCATATCCCCCCAGTGATGAGTGATCCTGTTGCATCCATCTATTCAGTAAGCGTTTATTGGATACTTCCTAACGTAGAAGGCATTAAACTACTCACTGTGAGGAATACAAACCTTACTCAAATACATACTGTCCTCTAGGAACTTTGAGTCTAGTAGGAGAGATCAGAGATGTAGAAAATACCCACTTAGAAATGTTTGTGGAGCAACTACACAGGTCCGGGCACTGTGTGACTCTGAGACTGATGTCATAGTTAAGGACTAACTTTGGTGAAAGATCAGCATTGGAGTACCTTAAGCAAAGCATAGCCGAAGTGCTTTGGGAATATGGAAAAGAGATTTTATCAGCTAGGAGGGCCAGGAAAAGCTTTTAAGAGGTGTTTCCATCTTAGTAGGACCCTGCAGGATGGATAGACTTTGCTTGTCTTCACCTCTCTTCAGGAGGCCTTCAACTGCTGCTCTGGGCTATGACTATAGATGGCCTGTAGGATTTTCAGAGTTGTAACCTCCTCAAGGGCAAGGACAGTATTGTTTTCATTTCTGAGTTCCTAGTACTTACTCTGAATCTTATATAGACCATTTTCAGTAGAGGATGGTGACAGATAGGGAACTGTCTCTTCCTGTGTAACTTGAAGGGAGATTAATTTATTGACTCTCAGTATCTTAATATCTGGCAATTAAAGTTGCTAGAGAAGACATTTATATAAACTGAAAGTGAAGTTTTGGAGATGTTCATATTATTTTATTTCTTACCACATTAATCATAGCCAAAGCAGTCGTGATAGGGGTGTAAAAAAGTGAATTCTGTCTCAAGCCATGTACATATTTCTTCCCATATTTCTGTGTAGTTCTGGGAAGAAACTTGTAGATTCCCCACAAAAGCCTACCCCAGGACAAGAATTCCACGATGTGATACCATAACTTTCATCACTTGAGAACTCTTAGTTTTAAAAACTGCCCGAGTTTTAATTCTGAATTTCTCCTTGTAGCAAGGAGCAAGGACCAACCCCAGTGGAGAGAAAGAAGAAAGGAAAGAGGAAAAGTGAAACCACAGTGGAGAGTTTAGAGCTGGATCAGGGCCTGCCGAGCTCATCCCTGCGGAGTCCCGAGGAGTCCACTGAGTCTGCAGACAGCCAGGTACAGCTGTGACCGGGAGCCCTGCCGGAGGCTACGGCTGCCGCACAGATCTCGCTGACGCGGGTTCTGTTGCCCTTCTCTCTCCATCTCCAGCCCACACCCCTTGCGCACAGACCTGGGCTGGGCTTTCACTGTTGGGTGGATGAGCACCAAAGACCACAGGCTTTTTCCCCTAACATCCTGTTCCTTACATGAATGATCTCCCAAGGTTTTTTTAGTGGTGTTTGCTTCCTTCTTGGGAAGTAGCATGGTATTAGGCTGCAGAAAGAATGAATATGGGAAATAGAATTGTGGGGCACTCTGGGTAAGATTTGGGGGGCCTGACTTGCCATGTAGGTGATGCTTTTGGGGCTCAGGGTGCTAGGCCAGTCTGCATAAGGACATTTTCATAATCCCAGATGCTGGAAAAGTCAGGGACGTATGGATTCATTTTGCCAAAATAGTCAGGGAAGTTTGGCCAAACGTGGAAACAAGGAGTTGCCCACCTGAATGATATTTCTAAAAGTATGCCTGAGTGAGCCCATGACTATAGGAATTTCCTCTCTGAGTTGAGGGATAGCAGTTCTGATATTTGAAAGTGCTGTTTCCTCTGATATACACAACAGTTTATCTGGGCTGTGCTGCCGCAGGGGGACCGCGTGAACTCATCCAACTGCTGCACCTTCAAACATCCTTTGAATCCTCATAGATTCCTAGATGGTCTTCAGTGTAGGAAGGTGTCAGCTTCTAATGTCACGGGTGGTAATAAGTAGTAGTGTCTGGGGTGTCAGAGCAGCAACCTCCCCCCAGCCTGTGAACTCAGACTCGCGGCTGCCAGGTGTCCTGATGGGCCGAGCAGCAGGCATGTCGGGCTGATGGGAGCTGGCAGGGGTTTGGGTGCTTCCAGGATGGTGATCTGTACATCGGATTGGGGGGCAGGTTTTCATGTGGAATTCCTCATGGAAAATTGGATGTCATAGAGGTGACCTAGTGAAGAAACCCAGTGGGGACACAGAGGCCCAGGACGTATGCTTTAAAAAATGAGGGAGGTAGTGTTTGGTTTTGCTCTTTTAAGGTTGAAGTTGGAGAGAGAACCAGCTGGTGAATGATTCCCAGAAGTGTTTCTGCTGCTTGGATATGATGTGTGCATGAGACGAACTATGTGCTTTTCTGTTCGAGGAAAGCCACTGGGCTGCTTTGTTGTAGAATGTTGTGTCTCTAAAAGGTCACAAGTTACTTAATTATAGATGAGTCCTCAGATGGTGACTCATGAATCTTGTTTTGTCACACTTAAGATGTCTCCTTGCATTGCAAGGAGTGGTATGAGAGTCTCAAAGTAAGTCCTAATAAAATTGATATTACTTAGTGTTTAAAGAAATGTAGAGTAGGTATGGTGAATTCGACCAAAACCAAAAAAGTTATATCTCCAATATCAGGGCTTCCAGCTGTGCTGGGAAAGATCTGGAAGATGACGGAGTTTACTTCCCATCCCTGTTTTATTGGAATAGAAATTGATTCCAGAAAGGAGAAAAAAAATCAGTGTCATTGATGAACACAGCACATCTCACTGGATTCGGAGACTATATGTACCTTCTTCACAGCAAAGAGAAGAATCTCTCTCAGCTAGATTTCATTTTGAGTGAATTTAATTCTTAAAAGAGTTGTGTTTAAGGAAGATTGCTTGTGTAAAGTAGGAAAGGCCTCCCATGCATGCTAGTGAGTGTCAGTGAGTGTATTCTGTCTCATGCACGCTTTTGCCTTTGACTCACAGAGCATCTCTCCTGTGGATATGTTTGCCTTGCAGAAACGACGCTCTGGACGGCAGGTGAAGCGCAGAAAATACAACGAGGACCTGGACTTCAAAGTGGTGGATGATGATGGGGAAACAATCGCTGTTCTTGGAGCTGGCCGCACCTCCGCCCTCTCGGCTTCTACATTGGCTTGGCAGGCAGAGGTATGGCCTTTGGATTGGGGTGCTGGCCTTGGCTGGACAGTTGTTTTGGCCCCGTGTTGGGTTTAGAGATTAGTTAAAAATAAAATCTTTTAAAAAGGCAGGGGCGCCTCGGTGGCTCAGTTAGTCAAGCATCTGACTCTTGATTTCGGCTCAGGTCATGACCTCAGGGTGGTGAGACGGAGCCCTGTATTGGGCCCCACACTGAGTGTGAAGCCTGCTTAAGATCCTCTCTCTCCTCCCTCTACCCCTCTCCTACTGCTCTGGCGCTCTCTCTCACTCTCTCTCTCGTTAAAAACAAGAAGAATGGGCTAGATACAGTGACCACACAGAAAAGAAAGTGGACAGGAAAGCAGGGAGGTCAGGATTTGAGGAGAGGCATTTCCAACATGAACTAAAGCCCACAGCCTGAATGGTACCGCGGGTTGTAGTGTGATAGACAGACGAGCTCAGCTGGATGTTGGGATCTGATCTGAGGGGGAGCGGGAGATGAGCCGTGAGTGGTAGGAAGAGTCACATTATGCAGGGCCTAGATATTGGCTAAAGAATATGGCCTTTATACTGCAAATCAAATGGTTGGGGGGGGGGGTCTTTGAGGTCAAGGTTCAAGCAGAGAAGAAACAGGATGGCCCTGTCTGCACTTAAGGGATTTCCATTGGCAGTAGTTTCAAGGAGGAAGAGGGACCTGATACCCAGACGCTAGAAGGAAGCGAGGTAAATGTTGAAAAGATCTGTGCCAAGGAGCTGACAGAGAAGACATTAGAAGTAAGAGAAGAAACAGGCTGTGCATATAGGAGGGGCACCATTGCCAGCAGCTCCTTCTGGGACCCCGCCTGGCTGTGGTTCTGGGGTCCCAGCACTGACTCGGCAGATTGCATGCTCTGCACACGCAGCAGAGCACTAATACCGGTCCTTCCTCCCGGGACCGGAGGGGCTCGCTGAAGCCGGTGGTGCTTTATCTTTTTAAACCACCTTGCCTCCAACTTAAAGCGTTTTCGTATAATTTCACATATCCTTTCACTCTGTGTTTGCATGGAAAGTAGCTAGGAGCAGGGGTCGTTGTTCCCCATTTTACCAATCAAGAAACAGGCACAGAACCATCCAGGTCATGGGATAACCTGGCAGCAGCTGACCGGTGACTAGCATGTCCGAATTGATTTCCAGTCTCTCTGCCAAGAGTTAACCCAAGCAGTGGACACAACACTTAAGAGGAGGAGTAATTTGATGTTCTGTCTGTGCAGTACTCTCCAAGCAGATAGTTAAAGAGAAGTGCTTGCACGACTGCTGTGAGGCGATAGGATTCTCTTGCTCCGGAATGGGTTTTCCTTCCTTGGAGATGTCACAGTTGGTTTGGTCATTAAAACACTACGAGGGAATTTATTTTCTCCTGGTAGCCATTTAGCCCTCCATTAGCCATATTTCAGTTGTTGTTATGACTTCTTTCAGGATACCTGAAGGGCAGCATTAGCTGATTTGACAGAAATAATTCAGGAAATTTTATGTATCTTAACAAGGCTCTTTTTATCCTCTTCAGGACACAACAAAGAGCTAATCTGTGGTGAAACGTAAGGTGGAATCTGAATTTGCATTAATTATGCGTCAGAGATTGTTGCTAAACTTAAGCAGAAAGAGGCCTGGTAGGAGGTTTGGAGCCCAGGGGGTCCGGGGCTGCAGGCGGGGCACATCAACCTGCAGGGGCGGCCAGTGGGTTTCGGTCAGCGCCCCACGGAACCCCCGGCGGCGTCTGGTTTACATTTGGGGCTTCCTGGTGAGGTTTGAACAAAGATTTCCCAGGCTGATGAGGAGTTTGAAAGCCCTGAATCTCATCTAGGATTCTAGACAATCCTCAGTGCCCAGTGGCACAGAAAACCCGTTGAAGAAGCTCCTTTTCCCGAGGCCTTTTGGGTGGGTATCGCGCCTGCTCGCTGGCTGTGGCTGGGGGCGGGGAAGGGTGTGAGTCGCCCCCCCCCCAAAGCCCTGCTGCTCCCCCATTGTGCCTCTGGGCAGTGTCTCAGCAGCATGCCCGGCTTGATGCTGTGGTTCCCGGCCGCTGGCCCAGCCCCAGATTGCAGCCTCAGCATTGGCTACCAAGTGGGGAGTTGCCAAAAGCATCTTCACATGGCCTTCACTGGGGCCCGAGACTGGCATGGTGGCACAGCTCTGCTCCGGAGCCTGTAGGACAGTCCCCTGCCTGGGATACGGGATTCTGGGGCAGGAAAGAAGTTTCCATCCTGACTGCGACTCTTTGCTTTCTTAGTCTTTGTCCAACCGATGTTGGTGCCAGGAACAGAGACAGACTTGTGCAGTTGTTGCACATTTACAGTGGGTAGACTTTTACAAGGCTCTCTCAGTTTCTGCCTCCAGCAGTTTGTGCAGTTTACATGATTTTCCTTTTAGAACAGAGGACTTTAATTTGAATGAGGCTTCAGTTCCCTGTGTCTTCCTGTGCCTCACTCTGTTTCTGCAGCCAGCACCTGGTTTTGTCTGGCCTTTTGCTGGGCCTGGCAGGCTGAGCCCAGTTGTTTCCTTCCCCAGGAATCCCCCAGATCCCCCAAGCTGTGGGGTCAGTACCCCTGCTCTGCGCTCTAAGGTGGTTCCTTCTTAACTCCTTTATTAAATTGGAATTTCTCCCTGACTTTTTTTTTTTTTAAGTGACTTTTTTTTTAATGCCCAGCACGGAGCCCAGCATGGGGCTTGAACCCTCAGGACCCCGAGATTAAGACCTGAGCTGAGATCAAGAGTCGGACACTTAACTGACTGAGCTACCCATGCACGCACGCCCTGCCTGATTTTTTTTGAAAACGTGGCCAAACACTATCTTACCCCCATTTATTTCCCCTGCGCATTCTGTGTAATGCTTTTGCTTTACTAAGAGTGCTTACTTAGTATCCCACGTAGGTATCCTGTTTTCCGGTGCACTCATTCCTTCATCCTTTGGGCTCACTTCAGCTCTCCTTCCGGCTTGTTGTCTTCTTCGAAGCCACCATTCCTTAGGGCCCAACTAAAACCTCACCTGTTCTGTGAAATCCAAGCTGTTCTTGCTTTCTGTACTTTTGCTGGACTTAGGGCTACTGTCACACCACTTAGAATTTATCTTGGAATGTTTCTAAGAAAAATGTTTTGTGTTGCTTTCCCTGCATGAATGTAAGCCCCTGAAACTGGCCGCCTTGTTTGATGCTACTTTTGTACTTTCTGTGGCACTCAGTAAATATGCAATGATTTGGAAAGTGATTTGCTTCTTGCCAGAGCCTCTCCCATGTGCCTACCTAAATAGAAATAAATCAGGTGGTTGGTTGAGATTGGGGGCAACTTGGGTTGCAAATTTTTGAAATTTCTCCTAAGGAAAAAAAAGTTTAAATTGTATGAGTCTCTGACATGAAAGAGAATGAATTAAAATGGCCTTCTTTGAAGGATAATTTGAGAACGTTCCGAGTAGCCGAGAACAGATGGTTGTTATGGAAGTGTGTCTGGCCGGCAGATTTAGTTTATATCTGTGTGTATCTGTACACACTGAGTGTTTATACACATATGATCGCGCTTCTGCACAGTCTCTGTTTAGAAAAGTCCTGATTTTCTAGTTTCTTTCCTGCTTTGATGTGTATTTTAGAAATGCTATTTCCTTTTCCTTGTATTAGGATACGGTAAAACCTGCTGTCAGTATTTTCATGATAACTGCTGCCTTTTTTTTTTAACACTAGTGTTCATCCCTCTTTCTTTAACCAATGCCAACAGATAAATTGAAAATTTTCTGTGGTGAAGAATGTTTGAAGCCTTCTGTCCTTTTATTACTCAGAGTAAAGTTCTATCCTTTCTTGTCCATATGTTAATCTTTCCTTGGATTTAGCTGGTCCTACTTAAAAACTCTGAATAGCCATCAGAATTCTACCTCTAAATACCGTATTTTTCTAGTCTTCATGGTAGACTAAGAATAAGAATGTTTGAAACAGTCTGGTAGTGAGGAAGAGGTCTTTGTTCCCTTCAGCATGTGTGTCCTTGTATGAATGCTCCCTGGCCAGTCTGGGTTATACAGACTTGAGAGAGCAGGTGGGAAAGGGAGTCAGTGATTATAGAAGTTTAATGCTAGTTAACAGACATCTGACACGGTTTCCTGTCTTCTGTGTTCCCATAGCACTTCCTTTATACCATCACAACCATGTTGCATTGCAAAATCTCTTAACATTATGTATTCAAAAGTACTTATTGAGCAGCTGATACCTACCACAGACTGTTTTGTACTGGAGATAATCTCAAGGAACAAAAGAGACAAGGATCCCCGCAGTCACAGAGGGAGCCACAACAAATGGAGGAGGAAGCCTGCGAAACTATGCACGCATTCTCTCCCTCACATTTGCTGCATTTTGAACCTCGTGGGATAGAAGGCCCAAGGGCGAAGCTCAGAGCTTCCAAAGGGTGGAAATAACGAGGGAGAAGCTGGGAATAAACCAAAAAATAATAAAATTGTATAGTTTTTTTCATGGTGGTAAGTGCTATGAAAAAAAATCAGAAGAAGAGTGATACGGAATTGACAAATGAGGATTGTAGTTTTAAATAGGGTAGTCTGTTTTGGCCTCACAAAGGTAACATCTGAGCAAAGAACTGAAGGGGGTAAAGAATGAGGGACTCATGAAGGGGAGAAGAGCATTTCAGGTAGAGGGAATAGCCTATGCAAAGTGTCAGGGGTGGACACAGAATGCCAGTGTATATGAGGAAAACACAGCAAGATGGGAAGGTAATGGGAGATGGGAGGCTTGGTGAGGTCCAGCAGAGTTTGTAGGCCTTTGAAAGATCCTTGGTTTTACTCTGAGTTAAGAGAGAACCCTTTTAAGCAGTTTAAGCAAAAGAGGGACGTAATAAAAAGGGCCATTTCTGAACGTTGTATTGCAAAAAGACTAGTTGAGCAGGAGTGGTAGCAGGGAGACTAGTTAGAAGGCTTTTGGAAATCATCAGGGTGAGAAATGAAGGTGGTTTAGCCCAGGGTGGAAGCAATGGAAGTGGTGAGAAATTGCTAGATTCTGGATAGATCTCAAAGATGGAACCAACATGATTTCTTGGCTAATCAGTCATGGTATGTAGAAAGAAAAGAAGAATCAAGGATTACACCAAGAAGGGCACCTGGGTGGCTCAGTCGATTGGGTGACTGCCTTTGGCTCAGGTCATGATCCCAGGGTCCTGGGATTGAGCCCACGTCAAGAGCCATGCTCAGTGGGGAATCGGCTTCTCCTCCCTCTGCTCCTACCCCTGCTTGTGCTGTCTCTCTCTTCTCAAATAAATAAGTAAAATTGTAAAAAAAAAAAAAAAAAAAGAGAGAGAGAAAGAGATTACACCAAGATTTTTGGTTTGAACACCAAGAAGGTTAGAGTTTCCTGTCACTCGGGTGGGAGAAAACTGCAGGTGGAATGGGTAGGGATAGGAGGTTGGCTAGGATAGTAGGTGTTTACTTGTAGATATATTAAGCGTGAAATACTTCTGAGGTAATCAAGTGGAGATGGCAAGTAACAAGTAGATGCATGAGTGTGTAAATTGAGGAGAGGTTCTTGACTGGGGTCATGATGTAGCCCATATTTAAAACCACTTGACTGGATAAGATCACCAGGAAAAATGAGTAGGCCCTAGGGAGCTCCAAAAATTAGAGTTAATATTGGGGGATTCCTACTTCCAGGGAAGATACAGTAGATCGTAGCAGTGTAACACTCACTGCAAGGGGAAAAAAAAAAACAACAACATAAATTGCAAAGAACATATTTTTAAAGACATCTGATATCTGTGGAAGCAACAAGAATTAGACAAACTAAAATTCCAGACAGCAAAGAGCTATTCCTAGATGAGCTGACAATTGCAGACTGTTTCTTCTCTGGAAACATTCCTCAGTTCTGGGCATGGGTTGAGGATGAGGCTTGGCATAAACAGATTATTCTGGGTTGAAGGAAAACTATCTGATTCTGCTGGTGTTAGATTATAAAGGGTTGGTGCGATGATTGGAAATGAGAGGAATCCCCAAAACAAGAGGCTTTCCCCAGGAGAGGTTAGTGGCTCATCCAGAGGGCAGATTGAAATCTCACAGTTCACGGTGCTTAGAGGGAAAATCTCACTAAACAGATGGACCTAGTGTAGAAAAACAGACTCTCCTTTAAGAGAGATTTTTAACCTGCTTGGGATTGGTGACTCCAGGGCTCAGGAATAAAAAGATCTGTCATAGTCATTCAGTGGTGACCTTGGACATTCTTGCTTGAGAAACAAGGTAAAACAAGAGATGCGCTGAATTTTAACAGTAACACAGGCCCGACTCAGTTTAGTCTCTGATTGGACTCAAGGGACACCCTCCTCTCATAGTTTGTTTAAGAGAAAATAGGAAACAAAAAAAAAAAGAAACTTTAAAAAAAAAGAGAGAGAAAATAGGAAACAGTTGTGGAAAATATTGTTTGGAGCTGCTGTTTCCTTTAGTCACAAGATCTACCGTAAGTAAAAAACTACTGGACATTTTTGAAAAGGCTGGAAAAAAAGTGACTAAAAAGCAAGAGAATACATATATAATACAAGTAGACCTTAAATGATCCAGGTATTGGAGTGAGCAGAAAAGAACTTTAGAACAACTATGATTGTGTTGTGAAAGAATATAAAAGATGATGGGCAAAAAAAGTTTTAAAGTGACAAATTCCAGTGGAGAAATGAATCTGTAAAGGGAATCAAATCAACAGTCTGGAATTAAAAATTCCAATTTAAAAACTTAAAACACAGTGGGTGACTTTAAAAGTGGATTAGATACAGCAGAAGATAAGATTGGTGACGTTGAAGACAATCAATAGAAATTTCTAACCTGAAGCATAGAGAGAAAAAAGAATGCAAAGAATGGAACAAAGCATAAGAAACAATTGGGGTGCAGTGAAAAGGTGTAGTGTATATCTGATTAGAGTCCTAGGCATGGAGGAGACATGGGGGCAGAGGAGTTGTTGAAGATAAAATTAATGGCCAAGGACGGCCCCCATAAACTGATGGGGGATATCAACCAATAGATTCAACATCAGGTATAATTCCATTCAGGAAAAATACAAAAGTGAAAACCATACCCAGGCACATCTGAAACCGTAGAAAACCAAAAATTGATAAAAACACTAGATAAAAACTGAGTACTAATATTGTATTAAATGGTATAATACTGAATACTTTCCTCCTGGATTTGGGAATAAGAAAAATATTCCACTATTATCATTATATTCAGAAATGCACTGGAAGTCCTGGCTCTTGCAGTAAGGAAAATGAAGAAATAAAAAGTTTAAAGAATGGAAAGGAAGAAGTAAAATTCATTATTTGTAGATGACATGACTATGTATAGAAAATTCAACAGAATTGGCAAACCATTAGCATTAAGAGATGTGGATTTAGCTAAGTTGTTGGGACACAAAGACAATTTATAAAATCATCTATTTTATTTCTATAAACTAGCAACATGAAATCAGGAAAGGAAAACTGTACAACGCCCTTTGTGACATCATCAAACATATCAGATATCCTGGAGTAACTCTCAAAAGATACGCAGGCCCTCTCTATAATGAAAAACGTTGCCGAAAGAAATGAAAGGAGACCTAAATAAATGGAGTGATACATGATGTTCATGTATTCAGTATCGTTAGGATGTCTGTAATTCAGTCCCAGTCAAAGTCTAAGTGGGATGTTTTTGACAGATGTTGATACTAGAAACACAAAAGACCTAGAATAGCCGAGGCAATCTTTAAAAAGAACTAAGTTATAATGCAGACTTGAAATCAGTGCAGTGAAGACGTGGTCATGTTGCCAGAAGACAAGTAGACCAATGGAACAAAGCAGCTGCACTGCTCAGTAGGGCACTCCGACTGCCACATGTGGCTATGAAGCACTTGAAATACGGCTAGTCCAAATGCACATGTGTTTTTAAATGTGAAGTACAGATTGGATTTTAAAGACTTAGTATGAAAAAAGAATAAAAAGTATTTCATTAATCATTTTACATTGATTCCACAGTGAAATGGTAAGTTTTTAGATGTATAGGCTTAAGTAAAATACATTCATTAAAATTAATTTCATCTGTTTGTTTTTACTTTCTTAATGTGGCTACAAGAACATTTGAAATTACTTTACATGGCTTAATAAATGACCTTGGTGGCAGCAAAAGATTCTTTAAACAGGACACAAGAATACATAAGAGAAAGGATTGATGAGGTGGATATTGTAGAACTTCTCTTCGTCAAGAGACAAATTTACAGACTCAAAAGGCAGACCATAGATTTATAAATCATACTTGTGATCTATATAACTGGCAGGACCTTTATTCCAAACTGAGTAAAGAACTCTTGCAAATTAAAAAAAAAAAAAACAAGACAATTCCTAAAATAGGCCAGTGACTTGAGCAGGACCTTCACGGAGAGGTTACCTTCATTGTCAATAAGCATATGAAAAGGTGCTCAGCATCCTTAGTTATCTGGGAGATGTGAATTAGAAAGAGAATGCTATATATCCACAAGAATGGCTAAAGTTTTAAAGACTGACAATATTAAATCAGCTGGAATTCCTCCCATACTTTGCTGGTGGGTGCAAAAATTGTTATAATCACTTTGGAAAAAATTTTGACAATATTCATTAAAACTAAACATACGATCTACCTCATTACCTAGTAATTCCACTTTTATGTGTATATCCAAGATAAATGAATACATTTGTCCACCAGAAGACATACAATTTATAAGAACGTTGGGAGCAACGCAAATATTCCTCTACAATAGAATGGATAAATAAATGGTACTGTAATTATGCAACAAAATACTAGGCAGAAATACAGAAGAATGAACCACATACTATATAATTCCATTTACATAAAGTTTAGTAATAGGTAAAATTAATCAATGGTAATAGAAGTCTGAATAGAGATTACTTCCAGTGGAGGCACGAGTCTTCCAGAATGTCAGAAATGTTATGTAACTTGATCTGGGTGGTATTTATACAAGTGGATATGTGTGTATGTAAAAATTCCTCAGTTGTACACTTGAGATCTCTATATACTGTATGTATGCCATAGCTCAGTAACTTTTGAAGTGTTATGTTAGCATATCTGGTAGTTCCTTGCTGATGAAGACTATACAGCTCTTCTATTTCTGTAAGACCAGTGAATACACATAAAAGACACTCAGTAAATAATGTGGAAGAAATTTAGGACGGAAATGATGGAAGTTAGGAAGGAAGTTGGTTCATTAATCTGCTTTCTCTTAACCTAACATCTGTTCCTTTGCTCACAGCCCACTTGCCATAGTCAGAGCTTTGTTGGCTGCATGGTTGGGGTAGTGATCTTTGGCTTTAGAAAGTGTACCTAGTTCTGGCCCTTTGCTCTTTAGCCGTCCTGACAGTATTAGATAGGTCTGAGTGTCTGGAGAAGGGGGAGACTTTTTAATTAAGTGATGTAGATTAAAAATAATAACCATTTCCAGTCTGTGAACCCAGTGAGTTTAATGCTTTATTCCCTCATGTGTGTCCTCTTTCCCTCTTGCTTGTATTTAGCATTCAGCAAATATTTCTTGTCACCCACTGCTGCTGGGTCTCTTCAAGGCAATTCGCTGTAGAAGTGGATAAAACAAATAGGTATCCCTGCCCTCAGAAGGTTTATACTGTAATGGGAGAAGACAGGCAACAGTCTTCCCCTTTCCTTACTTGCGCTTAGAATCAAGCAGAATAGGGGCACCTGGGGGGCTCAGTTGGTTAAGCATCCAACTCTTGGTTTTGGCTCAGGTCGTGATCTTATGGTCATGAGGTTGAGCCCGGTGTTGGACTCTTGGCTGACCTGGAGCCTACTTAGGACTCTCCCTCTCTCTCTCTGCCCCTCCCCCTACTTCCACCTCCGACTCATGCACAGGTGTGTATGTTCTCTGTCTCACTCAAAAAACAGACAAGTACTTGAGCAGAAAAACAAAAGCTTAGTCTGTCTTCCCATCCCTTCTTCCTGCTGTACGGTAGGCACAGTTCCAGTGTCTTCTTGTTGAGCAGTGGGAAGAGACTCTTGTCACTGTGGATGAACTTTGGCATGGCACCTAGGGCAATACCATGTGTCTAGGGGAATGTAATAAATATTTGTAACCTTTGGGAGCATCTGTCAATGCCTGCTGATCTCCATCCTTCTTTTCTACCATCTGCCCTCCTCATCTTTTTTTCTTTTTCCCCTTTCCTCTATTACTTTTCTGGGGGAAAGCTTGATTTAAGATCTTAGAAAATATGTTTTCTGTAATGGTACGGCTCTGGGACACATGAGCCCTAGAATGGGTAGGACTGAAGACAGTGAGATGTGGCATAAGTCATCCTTCTGGAAAGTTTTGATCAGGAACCCATGTTATTTTGGGAGTTAGGGCTATCATGATGAATATTCTTCTTCTATACTGTTCTACTAGATCTGACAAGGTCATGTAGTGCACACGAAACCTCTGAAATAGAACAGCTCAAACAGAGTCCTAGAAAGAATGTCAAACACAAGAGTGTTCTGACTCAATGCACTTTTTTTTTTTAAGATTTTATTTATTTATTTGACAGAGAGAGAGATCACAAGTAAGCAGAGAGACAGGCAGAGAGAAAAAGGGGGAAGCAGGCTCTCTGCTGAGCAGAGAGCCCAATGCGGGGCTCGATCCCAGGACCCTGAGATCATGACCCGAGCCAAAGGCAGAAGCTTTAACCCACTGAGCCACCCAGACGCCCCTCAATTCCCCCTTTTTAAGTTTGTCATTCTTTGATCAAATACTCTGTAGAAAGAGATTCCATGGAGCTCCGGAACCTAGAAATGTTGATGTGTATCTAGGATAGAAAGGAAGAAATTAATTTGTTTACAGTTAGGATTTATAGTCAAAATATGATCAGTGAAACAACCATTTCCAGCCACAGAGGGGAAAGATGGTATCATTTAGTAGAGAGTAATTATACCTTGCATTTGCATAGTGCTTACTGTTCCAAAAATATTTTCACGTACCATTTTATCCTCCCAGTAACCAAGCGAGATAAGTATTTTTAACTCCTATTTTAATAGATATGGAAACTAAGAGGTGTTAATTGACTTATCCAAAGTCAGTAGCTGGTAGGTGTTAGAGTTAGGACTCTGATTTCAGGGCCCCCAGACTCCTATATGTTACACCTTGCAGCAAATTTTATGCTGCAGCATGTAGGCCAGTTTGGCAGAAAAGGAAACTCCTAGGACCAATTTTAGTGATACTAAAGACAGATCTGAAATTAAGAGTCTGAAAAGCAGAGTAACTTGCCTGCTCGTGTGGAAGGAGAAGGTGTTAGGGTTGTGCCCCGAGGTTAGAATTTGTGACCTTCGGATCACTCTGTGGCCTGATTGGAGGGAGGCCTCAGCACTCACAGGAGGTGAACTTTCAGACAAACTAGTACCTGCTGCGGGACTTCTTACAGAACCATTTCTTGGGTTCTGTGGTGCCAGTAATTTTCTGTCTTTTCAACTTTTCTGTCTCCAGGAGCCTCCAGAAGATGACGCAAACATCATTGAGAAGATCTTGGCATCTAAGACCGTCCAGGAGGTCGGTGGCTCATGTGCCAGCTTTCCTGTCACTAGCACAGGCTATACCGAGATTTCTGGCTGGAGAACCGGAATGGTCCTGACTGGCCCGAGTGAGAACTAGGCAGGAGAATTTACACCCATGGAAGATTAGAGATCGTAAAATTTTTAAACATTTGAGAATAGAGCCCCAAATCATATTTTCCTCCATAGCGATCCTAGAAAAAGGTATCTGTCCCCTAGTTGCTGTAGCCCGTGGGAAGTCCTCGGGGGGCCAAAGAGAAGACATGGAAAGAGTCCTGTCGAAAACCGTCGCGGGGTGTGGGGGAGTAAGGGTTCTTTAGACATGTCAGGGCCACTGTAGGGATCCTCTAGAGAGCATGCCCGGGGTGAAGGGTATGTGTGCTGGTTGAGAACACAGTTTCACCTTCGAGTATTTATGAGAGCAACCTTCCTTACTTCGCAAGTGAACAGCACTGATGTTTCAGAGTGGTGGTTGGGGGGCACACCAGAGACCCAGGTTTTCACTTGCACGGTGGGCTCTCAGCCCTGGGCTGGTTTGGGTTTCTTAGCCAAGTGCTGTCCCATCTTGAACCCTGGAAGGACACCAGGAGGATCATTTACCTCCTAGCTACTGTGGATTCATCCTTTGGGAAAGCTGCTCAATAGGTGTCAGGAAAGGAACCGGAAAAATGAGAATGTCCTCAGGCAATCTGTACTAAAACTAGGCAGGGGTGTTGACTCACCTGTGTTCTTGTGCTGCATAAGGGCGATGGCCTGGGCGGTTAACTGCTTGCTGTTGATTACAGGTTCACCCAGGAGAGCCCCCATTCGACTTGGAGCTGTTCTACGTTAAGTATAGGAATTTGTACGTCTTTTTCCTGTATTATTTATGTTTGGTTTTATATGAATAAGATTTCCTTTTCCTCATCACATGATCTTCTGTATTTTCCAAGAATGGCCCCTGAGGCCTGACCCACAGATCCCAGCTGACTCACGTTCACCTTAGACAATGGTGGGCTTACCTTTGGCTGCACAGTCACCAGGGAAGCCCTTGCTCCACTCAGGACCAGCTCACTCAGACCCTGGGAGTCGGTCCCAAGGATCGGTGCTTTATTAAAAACTCCCTGTGCCATTCTCATTTGCACTCAGGGTGGAGAACCATGGTCCTGTGGGTCACACTTTCCCTCTTGCATTTTTCTTTCTTTCTCTGCTACATGCCCACTTTCCCTGTTGTATACTGATGATAACCTGCCTATGCTTGCCCTCCCTCTGTTCTGAGGCAGTTCTTCCTGCAGAGGGTCTGGTCGTTTGGAATCCTGGCAGTGTTTTGTTGTCTCTTTTCACCCTTAGTGCAAGGCATGTCTCAGTCCAATCTCTAGCAGTTTCACTACCTCTGGGTTAGATGGTCACCCTGTTTACTGAAACACCTTAAAGCTCAATGATTTGGTAGTTTGCACTTGTCTCACAATTTATGTGTCTTTGGATAGTTCCTACTTACATTGTAAATGGGCCACAATGGAAGAGCTGGAAAAGGATCCTCGCATCGCACAGAAGATCAAGCGATTTAGGAATAAACAAGCCCAGATGAAGCACATTTTTACTGAGGTGAAGCAGTATTTACCAACTAATTGATTGCGGCTTTTCTTGCAGTATTAAATGTTGAATTTAAGTTTCATAAAGTCGAAGTCCTATGCAGATCCGTTGCGCAAGTCACATTGCTGAATGTGCACTGATTTGCAGCAAAACCAGTCCACATTTAAGCCAAAGGGAACAAATTATCCACCAGGTTACAAAGATTGAGTGTTATAAACTGACAACTCATGAGAATGTGCATCTTGGTCAGAATATCTATAAATAGCTAGGGCAAGAGAAATGTGCACAAAACTCTTTCATTCCCTCCTACCCCACTCCCCGAAACAGAAATCCAAAAAGACGTAAACTTCAAATATGAAAAATAAAAACTATTATTAAATATATTAGTAAAATATTAGAGTAAATAAATAAGGAAATTTATATAAGCTTGGGTATTTCTAAGTATGGTACCTACAGCGAGAGGAAAGATTAATGGATTGGTACATTAAATAAATCTATAGTGTCTGTATATTAGAAAATACTACGAAACAAATCTTAAAGTAAATAATTAGGAAATATGTGCATTACATACATACACATATTTCCTAAATATACACTTATACACATACATACATATGTGGCATACATTCTTCTTATCCGGTATGGGAGCCTTCCCGTTTATATTTATACGCACATACACGCATACGACAAATAATTTTAATGATAAGAAATGCTCATTAATCATATAAAAGTGTGGTCACTTTCACTAGTAGTAAAAAAAAATGCAAACCAAAATAGGAATTTTCTAGTTTTTGTTTACCAAATATTTGAAGGTTTTAAAAATAAGTATTATTCATTGCTGGTGAGGGTATAGGGCAGAGACAGTCTTGTGTCTAGCGGGCGGGAAAAAATTATTTTGGGTTAATGTCAGTAAGCATTCTTCTCATCCCAGAGTGGGGTCCTTCATTTTAACCTTAGTGCTTGGCCCCAGCCCTCTCCGGGATTGTTTTAAAGAATGTGAAAGCTGTTTCTTGTGGCATTGTTCTCGTCATAGAGAACTGGGGAAAGAAGAAGACAGATAGAATTGGAAGACCGTCGTGAGGCCCCACTGGATACTCTCCCTCCATTCTTGGCACATTTGCACCTCTAATTTAGCAAGGATTGCAGTGTAGTAACTTGTTTACATGTCTCTTTCTTCCATTTTAAGTCCTAGGAGACAGACAGGGACATGTCTTATTGTATTTCTGTCCCTGGTACCAGGCACAGGGTCAGTGCTCAGTAATTATTCAGCTGTCCCCTGGTGAGGGACAGGGTTTGCTTATGCTCTTCACCGGCTCCAGACCCTTTGGTGCCTTACATTTTCTTGAAATTGAAAGTCCACAGCCCTTCATAGAGCCTACGAAGCCCCACGTGTCTGTTTTCTGCTTTATCCCCAAGGGAGTGATTTTTATTGGGTTGAGAATAGAGGGCTGAAGCTAGGTTAGTTACAGTGTGTAGAAAAAGTGTACCAGGAGCACATAACTCTTGTGGGAAGGAAAGGCTTTTGAGAAGATCGGAGGACATCCTGAGATTGAGGAGGAGGGAGAGTGGGGAGTAGTTCCTATAATACTGTCTTCAGTCTCAACCTGTTCAACATTTTTATTAATGACTTGGATAAATAATAGTCTTACAAGATCGATAATAACTTAGTTTTGGGTGAAGCTTCTTCATATCCATTATTTCCAGCTGCTTTATGAAGTTGCCAGGGAGAGCTATGGGGGAGACTCAGACTCGAGAGGCAGAGGCTTCCCGAACTCTGCAGGGGTAGAGGCCTTCTGACTACATCCAGACTCCTGGACACTAGACCGGATACTGGGAGAATAGATGACAAAATCAACATTCAGGGTTACTGGACAGGCTAGGATGAATGAACTAGAATGGCAATAAATGTGGGTGATGTCACACATTTGTAGTTTTTAAATCTTTATAACTTCAGAGGGGGGACAATGACTGACTAGCAGTTCTAGGGAGAAAAGATAGTGCCCTTTAAATGACAAGTTCCCCATTGGTCAGGAGGAGGGTGTGCAGCTGCTTAAGAAGTAACAGGAATCTTAGAACGTTCCCGAGTATTCTGTTCATTTGCGTATCGGGTTCCTGGGGGACTTGGTGGACCTGAGTGCAGCCACAGGAGGGCTCTAACTCGGGTGAAGGAAGCACAGTTGAGTGCTTGTCGGCAAACGTGGAAACTGGACTGCATGGTGCTAGGAGCCTAGGCTCTGGAGCCAACCTGCCAGGCTGCAGGTTCCGCTCCTCCCGCTGCCCCGACTCCCCCCCTGCCACGCGCTCACACATGAATCCGGTGTCTTGCTCTGTATAAACTGGAACTCCTAATAGTATCGGCCTCACAGAACACCTGTGAGGACTAAATGACACAGGGTTTACAGAAGTGCTTAGTACAGTGGCCCATGGCCACTGTTCATAAGTGCTAGCTCTCTGCATCATGAAGGGATCTGGAAACGGGGACCCCCAAGGGCAGTTGAACACCTTGAGTAGTTTCACCCAGATTGGGTGGAGTTTGTTGAAGAGCAAGCATAGAAGGAGAATGAACTGAGTTACTGCTGCTGTGGAGGAAGCAGTCACACCAGCGAGCCCCAGTTACAGGAGGGAAACTGGGCTGTAATTTAATGTAATAAAGATACAGATCATGCTACCACTGGGCAGGCAGAGGTAAAGCTCTCAGCGTAGGTCGTAGAAGCTTCTCAGGTCATAGAATCAGGTCGTAGATTCCCCAAACAGGGAATAATGGAATTGGAGGGAGGGTCGCCAGGGATGTTATAAAAAGCTTTCCTGTGTTGAAGATGAAACTGGTTAGCCCCTAAAGTGCCTTTTAACCAAAGAGGCCATAAGAACCTTCTGGCAGTCCAGGAGACGGGCTTCTGGGTAAGAAAGACCTGGGTAAACGTTCCAGTTCACACAGCTCTGTGACTTTGTGAGTTTCCTCATCTGTGAAGTAATTATCGTATCTAGTCCATAAAGTGATTTTGAGACTTAGAGCATTTAGCATTACTCCGGACACAGGTTAAATATTTCCAAATGATGCTTATTATTATTTTGTAAGTATGCTTTTGGGGGGAGCATAGTGTACATGAAGGTAAACAAATGCTAAGGGTGAAGCTCAGTGAATTTTTACAAAATAAACACACCTGTGTAGCCACCACTGAGATCAGGACATAGAACATTATCAGTCCCCCAGAAGCTCCCCTCCTGCCTCCTTCCAATGTTCGCTACTATCGCTGTTATATAGAAGAAAGAGAAACTAATTCTGAGTTTCCAAGGGTTATCTTTGGAATGAGAAGCAGTGAGAAAAAGAGAATCCTTGTGCTGAGTTTTGTGCAGTACTGTAATCACTATTAGGAGAGTCTTACTCTGGCCGTGGTGTAGCCTATAACTTCAGTCACAGAGAGAGGATTTGGGGACTGAAGAAAAGTCTGTGCTGTGACTTTTAATCTCAAGCTGCCCCTTCCGTTCTGTGTTTCCCAATAAGCCCAGAGTAGGGGGTCACTTACAGGGGAACCCCTGGATGTTGGTTTTGAGGCGGGGGGACACTTTCTAACTCTTCTCCTCTGTTTTCTCTAGCCCGATGAAGACTTGTTCAATCCAGACTATGTAGAAGTTGACCGCGTCCTGGAGGTGGCGCACACCAAAGATGCAGAGACAGGAGAGGTGGGTGTTTGGTCGTTTTGACCCCCCTCACGAGCCTTCCCTCCTTACTACGTATTTTGCTTGTTTTCTTAACACTCGTCCTTGTTTTAATGGCATTTGTGTGTGATAGGGTGGGTTTTTCAGAGCTTGGCCAGAGTGTGACTGACTCCTTTAATCTAGTAGAACATGAACTCCTCTCCTGTGTCCCACCAGGAAGTGACGCATTACCTGGTGAAGTGGTGCTCACTGCCTTATGAAGAAAGCACGTGGGAGCTGGAGGAAGACGTAGATCCTGCAAAGGTTAAAGAATTCGAGTCTCTTCAGGTTCTCCCTGAAATTAAGCATGTGGTAATGTATCCCTGTTTGCCACCTGTGGTAACATGTAACTTTATGACCTTGGCAATCCTGGATGGTTGTGGGACTATGTGCAGAAGTGGTCTTCATTAGTGTCTTACCTTTGGCCACTCTCCGTTGAACTTGCAGTTCAGTGTGCTTTTCTCTCCAAGTCAGACTTTGCTAGCACTCTGGTCAACATTAGGTCTAGGCTTATTTTGATGTGTGTGTGACATTTAAAAATTGTGAATACGAGCTTAGATGTCTTGGTATGTGGTGCTGTATGGAGTTAGTAAGGTAGAATGTGTAAGAAATCCCTGCATGGGGAAGAAGCCCAGTAAATTGTTAGTATCTTTCTTGTTTCCTGCTACCTCTTGCTCCATCGGTGATCTTTTTTCTTTGTTTTTAACCTCTGCCTTTACTCAACTGGTGTATTCTTAAGGGGAAGAACTATCTTCTATCTATAGATCCCTGGGCTTCACAGAGAGAACATGGGTTTTCAATGTATATTTATTCAATCAATTTGTTTTTCTGATTCTGGATTATTCCCACCAAGCTGCATAAATGTCCTAGCGTACCTGACAAGTAATTGTATATAGTGTGTCAATAATTAAAAGGATGTAGAATTAGGAGAGCCTGATTAAGACATGACTCACTTGGGAAGAGAATCAGAGGTGTTGAATAAGGCTATAGACTGGAATGATAAGTTTCTGTTTTTAAAAAGTTACCACTTTTAAATGATGAAGAACCCTTATCCAGTTCCTTATTCTTTGTTGTCTTTACATCTCTGGAAAGTCAAGACTCAGGAGACAAGAGCTTGACATTGAACTTAGATCTCTGTCAGAGGCTACTCAAAAGCAGTATTCTGTTTTTGTTTTTTGCATATGAAGTGTATGGAGGAATCTTGAGGTGCAGAACAGTGATCAGAAGTATACACAGTTTTTAATGTTGTTTTGTCTACACGACTGGTAAATAAATTTCTCTTTCGACCTCTCCTACAACTGTTGTCTCTTGTTAATTCGTCAGTCGTTGTTAAACATCCTCTGTTGACTGGCTCTAGAGGACATAATAACAAAGAAGCTGCACGCCCAGCCCCTAGGAGCTCACAGGTTAACGGGAGAGGCGTGTGTGTGTGTGTGGACACACATGGCACCAGTCTAATAGGTGTGTGTGTCACAAGGCAGGGACAAACCGCTGTGGGGGCCGAGAGTAGAGAGCATTTCCATTCTGAAGCTAATTGTAAGTTAGTGTCTCAAAGTAATCAGGATTCTTACTCTCTCAGCCTGAATCCCATTCATTTCCTCAGACTGACTACATGCATTTGGCAAGAATATGAATTCTCAAGTGTTTTCGGGCAATTTCACTTTTCCTTTACTTCTTTGCTTTTGCGATGTAGCTGTTTTCATCTCTCAGTGAACTGTCATATTATTTCACACTTGTCTGTTTGTTTCCAATTTATTTGTTCTCTCATTTAAAATGCACAGTTTGAAATTTTATCTCAAAAATTCCAAATCGGAATGGTAGCTCACAATGTAACTAAAGCTATCTTTTTATGTGTTAAGAAAAGGACCAGCTCCAAACGAGAGTTTACTGAATAATTTTTTAAAAGGAGCTATGCTGGGCTTTGAAGTTGATGAATAGGACGTTCTATACCTGAAAGCTTTTTGGTAAAAATTAGTTACATACAGGTAAAATACAGAATTTTGAGAAAGCAAGAAGTGACGTTGTCCGTGATGATTGTGCAAAGTCGGGGCAGTCTTTTAATAGGCCAGAGCCATCATGAAAACTCCAAGAATCACCTCTCCCCCTTCGAAGTTAACTAAGGAGTCATTGAAAGTTGGGGAACCCTGGGGTATGTTGTTTCCTATAGTCTGTACCACTTATGAGTCAACCAGAAACTTCTAGTTGATTTCAGGTCTTGTGCTCAGATGGCTGAAATTTCTGGCCAGTAGGTGATGTTAAACTAAACCCATTAGCACTGGGGAAGGAAGGAAAGCCAGAGCAGTGACTGGATTGGAGAGTGATTACTCGGCTGTGGAATGCTACCAAGGCAGCAAAGTAGAAATCTGCAGTGAAAGTCCATCCTCTGGCACTTAACGTGCTGAGAGTGGGCCACTTAAGTCACTGGAAAAACATTACAGAAAGTCTCCCCACAGTATCTAGTAAAGTAGGGGAGCGTGCCTGATTAAAGGGGTACATGGACTTCGGGGGTTCCATGCTGACTGGTTCCTATAGGTTAAAAAGAATATAATTTCTTTAAGGAAACAGAGCAAGAGGGTTTATATAGGAATGTCTTTGCTTAAAAGCTTTTTCTTTAAAATCCATTGTTTCCTTACATACTAAATTATTTTCTCCCTTATTTTATGAGCACCTATACCTGTACTTTAGTAATAATACACTAGTAATAATTTTCAGCAGAGTCCTGTTTTAAAGGGCTTAGCCTAACCACAGCTGTAGTAATTTTTTAGGTAAGCTGTGATGTGTATTTTTCTGAAAGATCATAGACAGATTCCACTTACCTCCAAATATCAATGATGTAATTGGGGCCATTTTGTTAATTTCACATGCAAATGGTTTAGTTTTAGTTAATGATGGGATCCATTCCCATATCTAGCTCCCTGCTTAGTGGGGAGCCTGCTTTTCCCTTCCCCTCCGCCTACCATGCTGCCTACCTGTGCACGTGCACGCTCTCTCTCTCTTTCTGTCTTTGTCAAATAAATAAAATCTTTAAAAAAAAAAAATAACATGTTTCAAGTATAAGCTATATTGTAGTACTCCAAAGCAGAATTACCAGACAAACTGTTTAGAAAAGTTACAGTCTCAAAGTTTTTTTTTGGGGTTTTTGTTTTTTTTTTTTTTTTTTTTTTTTTTTTTTTTTTTATTTGTCAGCGAGAGAGAGCACAAGCAGGGAGCCTGATGCGGTGCTTGATCCCAGGACCCTGGGATCATGACCTGAGCCGAAGGCAGCCACTTAACCGTCTGAGCCACCCAGGCGCCCCTCAAAGTTCTTATTTGTAACTATAGCTGTAGTTAGGAATTTTTAATTTTTAAGACTATTATCTGTCAATTTGTCTATAAGCAAAATAACCAAGTCTATGCCCAAATAATATAAAACCTAAATAAAATTTTGGACTGGGAAGTCTCCACACCTAAAGATTTAAATTTTCCCCTGATTAATTTAAATCTCAGTGGGAATTAAAAGAACTTGACAAATTGATTCTAAAGTTATAGAATAGTACAGAATAGCAAATAAGATAGAACAGATGAGACATTTTTAAAAAATAATTCTCTAATCAGATAAAAGGCTAAAATAATTTAAAAACTGGGTTTTTTGGCAGTATTAGACAGTCTAGTGTAACACAATGAAGAATCTAGTTAGAGGCTCTGTGGATATACTGAAATTTAGTATGTGGTACATATGGCATTTCCTATCAGTAGAGAAAAGATAAATTATATTTAGAAATCAGTATTTCTTTTTTTTTTTTTTTTTTTTTTTTTTTAGAAATCAGTATTTCATATGGGAAAATACATTTATGGAATACATAAGGAATTTGCAGTTTTGATTTTAAAGGCTTTTTGCCTTATATTGACTCCAGGAACTAATCAACAAAATATTTGACCCATTGTACTTCCTGAGCTGATGCCATGTACACAAAGAAAAATTATCTGTAGAAACCAAAACCCCCGACTACTGTTGGTTTGCAGGGAGATGGAAGTGTAAGTGGGAGTGGCATCCAGGAGTCTGGGTAAAACAGTGTAACACTTACCAAGATTGTAGGTGGGGGGCCCCTGGGTGGCGCAGTTGGTTGAGCGACTGCCTTCAGCTCAGGTCATGATCCCGGACTCCCGGGATCGAGTCCCACATCGGGCTCCCAGCTCCATGGGGAGTCCGCTTCTCACTCTGACCTGCTCTCTCTCACTCTCTCTCTTTCCTAATAAATAAATAAATAAAAATCTTAAAAAAAAAAAAAAGATTGTAGGTGGGTCTGTTTTTCTTCTTCATTAATTACTTGCAAATTTTATAGAGGTGTTCTTAGTTTAGTCTGGTGAAAGCTAGAAAATGTAGGGGCTTGCCTTTTATCACGTGTGTGTGTGTGTGTGTGTGTGTGTACACACCTTAGTCAGATCATAGTAACTGCAGCTTGAAGCCAGCCAGCTTTAGGACAGTGTTTTGAGATTTGCCACCTTCCCCATTATTATCCTGTGTCCCTATTTGTGTTACTCTCCTTGAACATCATTCTCTGTGTATTTTGTTCTGTCTGCCTTCCTCCACCAGGAGAGGCCTGCTTCAGACTCCTGGCAGAAACTGGAGAAGTCTCGAGAGTATAAGAACAGCAACCAGCTCCGCGAGTACCAGCTGGAGGGGATGAACTGGCTTCTTTTCAACTGGTATAACCGGTGAGGCACCAGAACCAGAGCCAGTCTTCATGGACAGTTAGCCTCCCAAGTGTTTGTACCTGGAGGTAGTTTGTCGCCTTAGTCTGCGTAGAGCAGCAGTTCTGAAGGTCGAGAGAGTGTGTGACCTAGCCATGGTTTAGGGTACTCATCTTTGTATATGAGGCATGCCAAGACTCTGTGTCAGGTGATTCTCCAAGTACAGGAGTGATTTGGGACATTGTCGACTTTATGCTTCTTTTTTCTTTGCCATCCTAGCCAAAAGATTAGGCCCAACCTAGATGAAACAAAATCCAAAAGATCATTCTAATTCTTTAGCAAAAATTGGCTCTAAAAGGAAACAGATCTGGAGTGTAGCCCCAACTCTGCCACTTGTTTGTGAGCCCTGGATATTCTAGACTTGGGTTCTACCACTCAGTTTTGGACTATTCGTGCTTCAGGTCCCATCAGAATCTAGATGAAACAGGTGAAATTTGAGAGTTTTGTAACATTCAAGAGTGTTCCCCTAGTATGAGTTTAAAGACAGCATGCTGTAGTGGAGAACACACAAGATGGGGCCCTGGTGACCTGTGTCCTAGCACAGTCTGTGCCACTAACTCACAGAGCCACTTGGAGCACTGCTCCCCTACGCTTTCCAGTGCCACCTGTGCAGCGACGAGTGAGACTGCCGGGGCCACACCCTTCGAGTGCCCCAGCTCTGTGCCATCTGGGATCTGGATCACCAGGAGAGACCAACATTTTCACTCTGATAAGAAATTTACTGTGTGGGTTAAAAGTTCATCTGTGGGCGCCTGGGTGGCTCAGTTGGTTGAGCAACTGCCTTCGGCTCAGGTCATGATCCTTGAGTTCCAGGATCGAGTCCCACATCGGGCTCCCAGCTCCACGGGGAGTCTGCTTCTTCCTCTAACCTTCTCTCCTCTCATGCTCTCTCTCACTTTCTCTGTCTCTCAAATAAATAAATAAAATCTTTTAAAAAAAAAAAGTTCATCTGATGACACAAACAACGAACAATGAAAATCACGTAACTTCTTATTTTTGCCTTGGCTTTTTTTCATGAAGTTTGTCAGGTATAGAAATTGGCTTGGGTTTGAGGCATATTTTTTTTCTCCTTGGGTCTCACTGTTATTTTAATTTTTAGTGTTTTCAGTTTATAGTGTATGGACGTGTTTCCTGTATTTTCTCTCAAGTTGCCAGTAATTCCTTTTTAGAAATAGGCAGTGTATGAATCATAAGAATAAAAATGTGCCTCAGTCGCATCTCTAGAAAATTCAGACAAGGCCTTTCACTGATGACCTTGCAGGTCAAGGTGTGCTTCTGAAGTATCTTTTTAGTTATACCCAACTTCTACTGCTTTCCTGTATTGATGATGAATTATCTATATTTCTTACTCTGCAGAAAAAACTGTATTTTGGCTGATGAGATGGGCCTCGGAAAAACCATCCAGTCCATCACTTTTCTCTCAGAGATATTCCTCCGGGGGATCCACGGCCCGTTCCTCATCATCGCCCCACTCTCCACCATCACGAACTGGGAGCGGGAGTTCCGGACATGGACAGAGATGAATGCCATTGTGTACCATGGTAGCCAGATCAGCAGGCAGATGATCCAGCAGTACGAGATGGTGTACAGAGACGCGCAGGTGAGTCTCGGAGACCTGGAGACAACCTGGTGTCATTGTTCAGAGCAGCCTTCCTGTCACTTACCGTCAGGAGTTTTAATGCCCTGTATCCTGGGTTGCTGCTGACTGACTTTGTAGAGTCTTCTGTTTATTGAGGCAGACTTCTTGCTCCTCCTTGATAGTTCAGTTTGTGATGAAACATGGGATTTGTAGGGCGTGCTTTCCACTCTCTGAAATATGCTAGAAGCTCTTTTTAGGATCCTGAGAGCTTGGCTTCTTGGTTGGCTTATGAAGTTGCTTTGATGCGCAGAAGACTTTATGTGACTTGTTATATGCTCAGTGAAAAAACTGAGTGGAAGAATTAGTGTTCAGAGGATGGGTTCTTAGCCAGGGAGTTTGGAGAGGAGATTAACGGGGAAGGATAAAGAGAAGACAGGATTTAAATCGTTAAAAGCATAAGAGACTGTGGGGTTTTTTGGGTTTTGTTACTTATAATCACTTTACTGAGTATACTTGTAGGCTTGTCCTGGCCACCGGTTTTTATAATCAAGCAAGGTGAAAAGTAAATGAATCCAGCCAGAGGAAGGCCAGTGCTCCCCCCCAGGGATTTTGTTAACAGCAAAAGGAGACACTGGGAAGAAATTTAAGATGTGCTCTAACATGATGCAGCTCTGCTCTTTAATGGCAACACTAAGTTAGGTAAAAGGCAAAGATGTGTCCTGCCTGGTAGATCTTGTCCTGGTGAATCAGGACGCGTATTTTGAACCTATGCTAGAACCCCAGTTACAAGGTGAAATTAACTGTATCTGAAAAGGAGCAAAGAAGGTTTCCTTGGGTATTCAGGCTCTGTGTGGTTGAGACCAGTCCTGGCTGGGAATGTGTGAATCAATACCCATCTGCTTTCCTTACCATGGCAATTAATAAATAAAAGGCTTCCTTGCTGTGTCTTCTGTATTTGCTCATATGTCTCACCGTTGTGAGGGCCCATGTCTTTTACTTCTGTTTCATCGATGTAACAAGGTCTCTCTCTTGTCTTAGTAGCTGGTTCATCCTTCTAGTCTCTCTTTTCCAAATGAGGAAGTACAGTGCTTACTGGCTTCTCTTACCTAGGCCCTAGCATTTCTCCGTGCTGCCTCCTCTGCTCCCGCTGGGAACGCATCAGCTGAATTCTGTAATCATGGCGTAAAGCTTCACCTTCCGTTGTGTCACCCTCAGGGAAACCCCCTTTCAGGAGTCTTCAAGTTCCATGTTGTCATCACAACGTTTGAGATGATCCTGGCAGACTGCCCGGAGCTGAAAAAGATTCACTGGAGCTGTGTGATAATTGACGAAGCCCACAGATTGAAGAACAGGAACTGCAAACTTCTGGAGGGTCTAAAGCTCATGGCCCTGGTGAGAGCTAGCAAGCTCTTTACATTGACACAGGTTCCATCTACTCACTATGGAAGCATCCTGTAGCCATTCTGCATGTAGCTTACTTGTGCACAGTCTGTTGATTCTCGGTTTTCTTTTTGCCATCTATATCTGTGATAGTGCAGGAATCCGAAGGTTTTTTTGGTTACAAACTGGGTGAACAATTTGGCCTTTGCCACAAATAGATTCCCAAGGGGACCCAGGGGAGTCTTAAATACCATGAAATTTGTGACCTGTAAACGTAAGGTGTTTCGGCTTGTTTCCAAGACCCTGAAGGATCTGGTACCAAGGACGATGGCCTTGGCACAGTGCCCAATATGTAGAGGGTAGTTATAATGAATGAATGGATGGATGTTGCTTTCACTAATGTGAAATTGCTGCTGGAATCAGTGTGTGAAAGGAAGGTTGATCTATTAATTGACCGTACCTGCCCTGGAACGGTGGCATCCTATCTTTTCATAAAAGCAAAACCGAATTGCCCCAAAGTGAGCACAGAGTGCCCTGACTTCAAAAGCATACTCGTGTGGTGGCTCCAACACTGTTTATCATGTGCCGTTAATTTGTGCAGGAACACAAAGTGCTGCTCACTGGGACACCCTTGCAGAACTCTGTGGAGGAGCTCTTCAGCTTGCTCAATTTTCTGGAGCCATCACAGTTTCCTTCAGAGACTGCTTTCTTGGAGGAATTTGGAGATCTGAAAACAGAGGAACAGGTAAATAGGGGCCTGAAGGATTGAGGAGACAATGTGATGATTACCTTCACCATCAAGGCCAGAACCATCAAGTCATTGTGGGGGTAGGCATTAGCAGGTTCTCAGATCCCTGCTAAAATGAGCATTACCTCCTTTATTTAATTTGTTTATGTTGAGGAGGGTAGACTGATTATTAGGCGTTCCTGTTACTCTGGAGGTATAAATGAATCACCATCCAAAATACCCTGTGTTAGCCTATCAGGCCTCTTGCCTTCGTTGTCTCACGTGTGAGGTCAGTGATTTTGTTCCGCCCTGAACTCAGGAGCATGGTGCCTTCCTCAGCTTTCTTCATCCTCCATCCTTCCTCCTACATAATCCACAACACGTTCCCAGGCTCATCTTCTTGAGTATGACAAAGTACACAGGTATTAAGGAAAAGAAGGCAGTCATATACTAGAACAGTTGGTAAGTCCAGTTTTGTCCAAATCACCCAGATTTCCTTGGTTTTCAAAGATCTAAGTCCTGAGTCTAGCTTATTGGACTACAAGCTAGTTCAGAACAGCCAACATTAATAAGTGTCTTTCTGTGTTGGGTAGAAATCTTGACTAGAAATTACAGAAATAAGCCAGACAGGTTTAAATGCCATAAGAAGGACAAGTAATAGAATTAGAAGAGAGAATGTCATCTGTTTGGGCATCAGGAAAGCCTTCATGGAGAGAGAACAGTTTGGAAATGGACTTTGAAAGGTGGGTATATTTTCAGTTGTGGAGAGAAAAGATGGTGACTGCTTTGCACAGGAATAAAACACCTGGCATAATCAGCTATGGAATTTATTCAGTTATGGGGAATCATCTGGTTGAGCTGAAAACAGGGTCAACGAATTGTGAAGTATGAGGCTAGAGGGGGTGAGGGTATATTGTGGGAAGGTCTTGGAAGATGGTTTGAAGAATTTGGGAGGTATTAGGGAAGCAATGCAAGACTTTAATTGCAGGAATGACATAATTCGTTCTGCTAAATTAAGCTAGCAATGGTGTGAGAGTGGGTTGGGGCAGAGAATTGGGGGACTGAGAGGGTTTGGGGGTTTCACTGACAGATGGCAGGAGTACACTCCGGTTCAAGTGTGTTTGTTTCTACTTCTGCAGCAAGTCAGACTTTCAGAGCAGTGAATAATCAAACTTCATTCCACTTCTCTACGTTTGCAGTATCTCTTGATCTTTCAAAAGCCAGCTCCCAACCCTCTCTCCATTTTTGGACCATTAGCAATGTGTCCTCTTCTCCCGTTGCACTTATTTTGTGGTATGCATTTTTTTCTTCTTCCTAGACATTGACCTCCTTGAGGACAAGGCCCACCTCTTCTCCAAAGTTGTGTTTGTTGTATTGACCAGCACAGTGTCTGGCATATAGTATACTCTAAATGATTCAAGGTATGAACCAAGTGAAGGGCAAAGCTGAACCCAGCATGTGGCAGATTGGCATTTGTCCGTATCTTTAATAATTATCTAGTTGTGTCTTTTCTCTTTGGGATCTTATAGAATAATTCCTGATCACCTGGGGGATAGAGTCCTAAGTACCATGGTTGGTAAAATCAAGATTCCATGAATGGGTTAGATTTAAGATTGGGGTTAGTTAGGAGAAAATCACAAAAATGGCATCAGATGTCTGTATTTTAAATAACAGGAAATAAAAGTTCCAGAATGCATCAAGTGTAGTGTAGTCCTCAGTGTTTAAAATCTGCTCTGCTAACTCTACTACATCACTGTCTATAAGTCACTTTGTATTTTTTCCAGGAGGCATTAACACCACACACAACTTACTTATGCAGAATGTACCCCCTTTTAGAACATTCTTTTTAAAGATTTTATTTATTTGAAAGAGAGCTAGCAAGAGAAAAAGCAGGAGCAAGGGGAAGGGGCAGAGGGAGAGGGAGAAGCAGGCTTCTCTCTCTGAGCAAGGAGCCCAACACAGGGCTCAGTCCCAGGACACCTGGACCGTGACCTGAGCCAAAGGCAGACGCTTAACCGACTGAGCCACCCAGGTGCCCTGAAACATTTTGAACAGCCCTTTATGATTTGAAACGCGATCTTTTGCGCTTGCCCTTTCTTATTTTATTTTCCCACCAGGATTAATCTTATTGATACCAGGTTATAGCTCAGGGTTAAGTCAGGTGCCTTGATTTTTGAATCCCTTCTCTGTCATTGTCTTCTTGGGAGAGGGAGCAGGTCACCTTGCCTTTGCTGTCAGGTGAGTGGAGATCTGCTGTCCAGGTCCGGGCTGTTAGGAGAAGAACAGACAAATCATAGCAAAGACTTCTGTCAGCTCAAAGTGCCCCTGATGTGACAGCTTGCCTCATGGCATGGGAGACATTGTCTTACAGCATTAGCTGTCTACATGCTGCTACTCCAAACATGTTTGCTGCTGTTACTTAGAAGCTGGAGGAGGGGTCTTCCTCCAGTTTGCCTCTACTTTTTTTTCTTAACCTGAGATATGATTGACATATAACTTTAGTTTCACATGTGTGTGATAATGATTCAATATATGTTCATGTTATGAAATGATCACCATACTAAGTCTAGTTAAACATCTGTCACACACACGGCTATAGTTTTTTTCTTTAGTAATGAGAACTTCTAAGATCTCCTCTCTTAGCAGCTTTCAAATATGTAGTATTATTAACTGTGGTCAGTATGTTGTAAATTACATTCCCGAGACTGATTTTATAACTCAAAGTTTTCACCCTTTTGAGCCCCCTTCACCCATTTCGCCTACCCCCAGATTGCCTCTACTTTTTACTTTGTTCTTTCAGTACCTAAGTATCCCCTTTGAAGTGTGTCACGTGTCCCTCCTCACATAGCTAAAGTTTTCCTCAGGTCATTGCTGCACCATGCATACATGATAGAGTGAGAGGATTTGTTTTCGCCATCCTCGAGAGTAGGTACTGTCTTTTAGATCTTTCTCCCTTTATCTCTTGTAAGGTTACGACCTAGGTTCTCAGTGACTACTTGGGAATTAAAATCAGATCCCTTCTTTCCTTGAAGTCCCATTACAAACTCCCCATGTTCAGGGATTAGTCATGATCTCTTACTCAGTCTACTACCATAATACTGTGATTAGCTGCTCAGGAGAGTGTAGTGAAGGTTGGACTACCCTGGTAATCAGTCATTAAAATCAGAACCGGGTAGGTGAACAGGTCTCATTTCCCGGGACAGGTGAAGAAACTGCAGTCTATCCTAAAACCCATGATGCTTCGGCGGCTGAAAGATGATGTGGAAAAGAACCTTGCTCCCAAACAAGAGACGATCATTGAAGTAGAGCTGACCAATATCCAGAAAAAGTACTACCGTGCCATCCTGGAGAAGAATTTTTCCTTCCTGACCAAGGGGGCAAATCAGCACAACATGCCCAATCTCATCAACACCATGATGGAGCTGAGAAAGTGCTGCAACCATCCCTACCTGATCAATGGTGAGTCCGGGAGCGGGGGCAGCTCGGGCCCGCCCTGGGCCTCGGCCAAAAGCCAATGATAACCAATAGTCCTACGTATTGAGTTCCATTAAAAGCGAGGATGTATGGATTCTCGCCTTTTTGTGATGTGAAACTGCGTCTCAGAACGGTTGGTGGATCTGGGTAAGCCGTCTAGTGGTGAGTGCAGGGAGCTCAGTTCTCTAGCACCTCTTTGCCGTCAGAAGATGGACAGCTCTCCCCAGTCTGCTGCCCTTTTTTACCCTTTATTACCAATCTGGCCCACACCATGCCCTTCAGGACAGGGAGTTGTATTACTTAGCTGAATAAATGATCATGATGCAATCCACAGGTAAATTAACAGCTAACTGTAGTAGCCAGAGAACATGTCAGAAGCTTTTTTTTATGATAAAACTTTCTAATAAAATTTTAACTCAAAATGCGGCTTGGATTTGCTAATAGCTAGTTTTTATGATGTCAAGAGGTATGCCTTTTTGTCGCCTTTCTGTGGAGGTTTCTTTACTTGAATGAGTCAGCTTGGTATCTCGAGTTCTTTCTCTGCTTGGTGAGGTTTCCCAGGAAAGCAAAGCACCTGTGTTCTCTGCACGATGGCCCTACTCCCGCCACGGTGCCCCCTCCCGAGGGCACAGACGGGGTATGCATGCACAGCATCGCCTCACCGGACTGTTGGTCCGGATCTAGGAGTTCATTTCAGTTTTTTTCTTAGGATCTGTAAAGCAGAGAGCAGCTTTTATCCTCAGAGTTTGTTCAAGGAATAGTTTTGTTGCATTTCTTTTCAGGGGCAGAGGAGAAAATTCTGGAAGATTTCCGAAAAACCCACAGCCCTGATGCCCCTGACTTTCAGCTACAGGCCATGATTCAAGCAGCAGGGAAGCTGGTGCTGATTGATAAACTGCTCCCTAAGCTGATTGCAGGTGGTCACAAAGTCCTCATCTTCTCCCAGATGGTGCGCTGTCTTGATATCCTGGAAGATTATCTCATCCAGAGAAGGTGAGAGCTTGTCTCAAAGCTGTGCATCAGATGCTGCAGGCAGTTCTCTTTCGGGTACCTTTTTGATTCATCTAAAAACTATGCTTTAACGACAAAACATTCAAACATGGAGAAAAGTAATCTCCTAAAGATTGACTGAAATTCAGAGTTAAATCCTGTGACCAAGTAGGCCGAATTTTAACTGCCTAAAGTGAATTTCACAGGCTATGATGTGGAGCCCTTGCTTTGATTGAAAAGGAAATTCTCCATGTTTATTTGTATTCTCTTTAGTTGTAAGAAACAGAATTCAAAGGCATTAGAGAAGAGAAGGTTAAGGAAAAAAATGCATTTGCTTTTCTTTTTTTTTCTTTCCTTTTTTCCCCCTTAATAATGATGAGAGAAATACATCTTGGAAAGCATCACTATATCATGTTGCTAAAAGAGTGCAAGCTGATAGCTCACAAAAAAAGAATTGGGGATATTTTACGTCCTTTTGCAGCAAACCCTCTAAGGTTTTATGATACACTAGCTATGGCATTCCAGTCTGTGTTCTTGTTCATACTCCTGTAAGTTCCATCCCTCACGCAGGGAAAAGTCTGTGGTGTTATGTTATGTGGCCTGTTTGGATTCTGTGTGGGCACCTCACTTGTTATTTTATATAGCGGACCTTATGTTTCGAGTCGCTGGGATACATCAACGACCCAAAGATGATAAAAGGGATTTTTAAGAATTTATGCAATGGTAAAAGACTTTTCAAGGTCATAGAAACCATTAGTTTAGGCATTGCTAAGTTTAAAGGAAAGCTTTGGTTTCATAAAGTAATCACAGCAAATCACAGTTGTCTTAAATATTCTGATCCTTGAAAATTCTGTTTGCTATTATAACACGTAATTTATAGAAGGAGTATTAAAAGAAGTGACAGATTCAACTATGGGATATGCTGATACTTAATGTTACATAATAATTTTTCAAAATCAAATTAGACAATAAAAGACTTTCTCAGAGTCTTTTGGGTAGAGAGGTTTTTGGGTAGAGAATTCTTGATACTTACCTTATTTTTTTTATTTGAGGAAGGTATAACGAGTAAATCAAAACTAGTTAAAGCAGTTTCATATTTTATAAATTCACTATAGATTAGGAACCCATTGCCAGAATACTTGTTTCTTATAAATACATTATCTTACTCTTCAAAACATATGAACTATTAGTTCGCAGTTTGTCTTATTAAAGAATCCCCCCAAATGAGTAACACTGTAATTAACAGACTTTTACTAAGTACAAATGTCCCTATATTTAGCTCCTTTTTATCCTGTTTGTCCTTATCATCTATTGCTCATTTTGTTTTCAAATTATTTAAGTATTAAATTTCTTTTGAATATACAGACATATATAACCCCACCACTGTCTCCAAGCTCCCACTCATACTGGGTGGAGGGGGTGTTGTCTTTTTCATTTTGTGCATATAAGCATTTAGTTTTGTTGTCCATTTGTTTATATTCTGCATTCTGCTTTGTAGTTCACCTTTTTATTTAATACATCACAATTTTTTTTAGCTCATTTTCTACAACATAATTTTGATGATACTGCATCTCATAGGTTGTTTCCAGTTTTTCGGGATTTTAAGGAACTCTGTGGTTATCTATCCCTTTAGGATCATTTGTGAATGTTCCCTGTTATTTCCTTAGGATAAATTTTGATGTACAATTTTAAAAGCACTTGATACATATTTACAAAACACCCTCTAGAAAGATATTGTTACTTTTATGCCTTTCAGCAGTCTTTCCCCGTCTGCATACTCTGATCAGTAATATTTTGCCACTTAATCTTAGCTAATCCAGTGAGCCAAAATTATGGTCTCTTGTTTTAAGTTGTATTTCTGAGTAATAATGAGAGTAAATGTTTTCCATATATATTAGCTGTTTACAGTTTTGTGTGTGTGAACTGCTTATTCATGTTCTTCCTCCATATTCTGTTACTCTTCGTGTTGTTATAAGAATGACTTGTTTACTTAAGAATAGAGCATAAATACTTCCCCAGTGTTTTTTTGTGACTTTTTGTTTATGGGTATGGGTTTTGTTTATCTTTTTTTTTTTTTAGAAGTTTCAAGTTTTGTAGTAGTCAAAACTCGCATTCTTAAAACAGCTTTAACTTAAATGCTTATTTATGCTTAAATTAAAGTTAAATGCGTAAACTAATAGGCTTAAAAAGGCTTCGCCTTTCTCTCAACCACACACTCATATAAATATTCTTAAGTGTTTTCTTTACACTTTTTTTGTGTACTTTCTTCACCCCAGCTGCATCCAGCAGTGCTCTTCCTTAATATCATTGTTACTTTTCTCTTTTTAGTTTAGTTTTTATTTCCAGCAAAGTTATACACGTACATATTTTAAAGAGCCAAACTATTTTGTTAGACTTTCAAAAAAGTGCCTTTCCCAATAGCACCCTTCCCTCCCAGCCCCAGAAACTCTTAAATTCTTTTTATGCTGTTTCTTTGAGTATTTATAGTATGCCTAAATAATGTTAGTAGTTGTAATTTCTTTTTTTTAATTTTTTTATTAACATATAATGTATTATTTGCCCCAGGGTACATGTCTGTGAATCATCAGGCTTACACATTTCACAGCATTTGCCATAGCACATACCCTCCCCAATGTCCATAACCCTACCCCCCCCCCCCACCTCCCAGCCACCCTAGTAGTTGTAATTTCTTCATGACTTTTAGTTTTAGGTATTACCTGTTCCCAGTGTGGAAGACGAGCATTTGTCTTCTCTCATTGCCCCTCATCACCGCCGCACGACTTAGGCAGATGCTAAGCGACAGCCCAACCATCCAGTATGCGGTTTATGATTTTTTTCCTCAAACAATTTTTAGTTTAAAAATTATCTTTTTATTTGATTGCCTGTTTTTCTGTTTCTTTATTACAATTTCAGCTCTAAAATGTACCCTGGTTGTCTCAGTCTCCTCCTGTTATGGTCCGGCATGTCCGCTGCATCTGCTCAGGGCCGCCTCTCCCATGCGGCCCCTCTCCTGCCAGGTGCTCTTCTCTCCTGGTCCACAACGCCACCTCTCCCTGCCTTCCTCGTGCTGACGAGTGTCTTCCCTTCCCACCTGAATGAAATCTCCATGGTGGATTCCGTGGAGGGCTTCAGGGAGCTTCTGAGGAAGGGTAGATGATAAGTGAATGTGGACGCTCCCCCGAATGTTTTCCATCTGCTCTCATTCTTGAGTAACAGTTGGACTGGGTTTGGGATTCTAGGTTAGAAATAATTTCCCCATAGAATTTTGAGGGTTTGGGCCACTGTCTTCTAGCTTCCATGGTTGCTGCTTAGAACACCTGGTCTGTGTTATGTGACATGTTTTTCTGTTCAGAAGCTTTGATTTATCCTCTTTGTCCGAACGCTGTGGAATCCTACACTGAACTATCCTTTGTATGGGATCCGTTGGACTGGATTCTGAGCAGGTCTCATCTGAAATCTGTGTTCCTTCAGTCCTGGGGAATTTGTATTTTATGTTCCATTTAAAAATGTTTTGTTCTCTTTTTTCTTTGTGGAACTCCTATTGTTTATATGTCAGACCTTCTGGACTCGTCATCTGATTTTCTTTCCTTCCATCTGACTATGTTTTGCTACACCTTTGGTGGAATTCTTTCTTGTACTCTGTCCTCCGCCTTTAACCCCTAAGTTTTCATTATGTAATTATATTTTCAATTTCCTAGAACATTTTCTTCTCTAATTTTCCATTTTTTATAGCATTTAACTGGTTGTTTCACAGATGCATTGTCTGCCTTTCTTAGATGAATCATTATAGAGGTGTTTGGTTTTTTTTAAAATCTTCCTACAGTGTCTGTTTTCTCCAAGTCAGATTTTTTTTCTTTTTGTTCATTTGTATCCCTTTCACGTTAGAACTCTAGGTTTGCCTTTCTTTTCCTTTCAGCACTTTTAAATGTTACTCCACTGTATTCTGGCCCCATGGTTTCTGACAAGAAGATCTGCTGTATACAATATGTTGTTTTACTACGATTTTATTTTAAATTAGTTTGACTGTAATATGTGGCATTCATCCTGTGGAGACTTCAGTGAGCTTCTTAAATTTGTCCATGCCTATCTTTCATCCAACTTTGAAGTGCTTGGTCAGTATTCCTTCAGTTTCTTTTTCCCTTATGCCCCATTCTTTTATTTCTTTGTGAGACTCCAATCACCTGTATGTTCTCTTATTGTTCCACTTTGCATAGGCTTTATTATTCTTTTATTTGTGTCAGTCTGTTTTTTCTGTCTCCTGGCACTCTGACTCTTTTCTCAGTCATTTCTGCTCTGCTTATTACTACACCCATTCAGTGCTTTCCATATTTTAGCGCTTGTATTCTAGTTCTAAGCTTTCCATGTGATTCTTAACTTTTGTGTTCCTTTACTGTGATTTCCTGTGTTTTCTTTATTACATACATTCCTTCACTGAGCATAATTTTAATAGCTGCTTTAATTGTAACATTTTAGATGTGACACCTATTGATCGTCTCTTCCCTTAATAATGGGTTGCATTTCTCCTGTTTCTTCACACAATTTCGTTGTGTAATTTTGGGGTTTCCCCTGAACATTGTGAATATTTTGTGGTGGAGGTTCAGGATTCTGTTCTGTGGCTGCAAAGAGGGTGAGTGTTATTTGAGGCTGTTAACTAGGTGAGACTCAGCATGCACTTCTGTCAGCATCTAGTCAGCAGCAGCTCTGGCCTGAGCGGAGGCTGCCTTCAGTCTCACCAAGTGTGTGTGAGTTGGAGAGGTCAGCCAGTCTTCAGTGGAGTCTAGAGCCAGAGTTTGGGGTTCACTGTCTCCGTGTCTCTGCTTTCTGTAGATCCTTCCTCCCCCCGACAGTCCTGGTTGCCCCAGACTCCTTCCTCTGGTGCCTTTGGTCTGAAAGACAGCAGCTTCTTATCCAATGGGCAGCTGCCCTGCACCTCTGCCGCCATGATGGTGGCTTCCCCTCAGGCTGGGACTGCATGCGTCTGGTCCTCTCCACAATCTGCCTTTTTTTTTTTTTTAAAGATTTTATTTATTTTTTGACAGAGAGGAGAGAGATCACAAGTAGGCAGAGAGGCAGGCAGAGAGAGAGGAGGAAGCAGGCTCCCTGCTGAGCAGAGAGCCCGATGCGGGGCTCGATCCCAGGACCCTGAGATCATGACCTGAGCCGAAGGCAGAGGCATTAACCCACTGAGCCACCCAGGCGCCCCCACAATCTGCCTTCTTGCCTCAATTCTCCAATGCCCTCAGATCGGCTTTTCTCTTCATTCGTGGGTTTTCTGTTTTGTTTTTTTGTATTTTGACCATTTGTGGTGGCTACTTGTTAGAGGGCTGGTGTGTGAGGACCTTCCCAGCCCATACCCGAAGCAGAGCCCCTGTGACTCAGGTCAGAGGCTTCCCTCCTGTGTGTGACACTGTCCATTTAGCTGGACCATGGTGTCTGTATTTCAGGGCATCTCTCCCTCTCTTCTGCCTGGAGCATGGGGACTTGATTGTACTGGGAGCCGATTTTGGGGATGCGCTAGAGAGAAATAACTGTGGTTGGTGTCTCCTGGGGTAGAGCTCACTACAGGTCGATTTTACCCTCTTTGAGGCTGGAGTGGGAGATCTGTAGGCTGATACTTTCACAGATAGTCAGCCAGTTCCTCTGTTTCAGACGGGATTACTTGGTACCACCAATGCCTGATCCTTTTGGATATTCTATAGTATTGAGTTCTTTCTTCCTTTCTTTCCTTTCTTCAAGTAGGCCCAACACAGGGCTTGAACTCACGACCCTGAGATCAAGAGTCAGATGCTTAACTAACCGAGCTACCCAAGCACCCCTTGAATTAATAAGTTTTTCTCACCTGGGAATCTTTAACTGGATTTCTTTGATTTCTTTTTATTTTACATTTCAATCTTTAGTCTTCCTGTAATTTTGGTAAGTGGTATATAATGGGAATCTAATTTATTTCCAAATGTGTCTGATTTTTTGTTTATTAAATAGTACATTCTTTCCTCCATTCATATAAAACAATGTCCATAAAATATACTTATTACCTCTGTGTTTAATCTTTGTACTCTTTTGATCAGTATTTCTATTCCTTTGCTCTTGTATTATTGAGGATAAACTTCAGAATTATTCTTTTTTAATCTATCCCTGACTACAATCCCTGACTAAAAAAAAAAAATATGTGTATGCACACATGCCATATTTGTATTTATACATACATATATCCATTTGTTGGGATTTTGATTGGCTTTTTCACATTTAGTAGGACAGGATTGACATCTTTGCAAAACTGAAGAACCTGATATTCACTGCACATATTTAGGTCTTTTATATACACTGTCGACTCCGTAAGTATTTATGAAGTTACTGCCTTGTGCCTAGAACCTTGAAGGCATTAGGGACACGGCAAACAAACCAGCATGGTACCTAGAGTCATGTTCCAAGTCCAGCGTATTTCTTACTCTGAGCCTAATCCTAAGTATTCTGTATATGTATGGCTGTTGTGAATGGGATTTTATTTGTTTAATTCTTTATGTTTTCCAGCTAGTTATTGCTGAGAGATGAAAAAGCTTTTCATTTCCCTTCAGGCCTTCTGAGGTCAGCATTTCCTGTTCTCCCAAAAACGCGTCACTGCCCGCCTCCCCAAAACAGAGAACACAGGTTTTCCAGACTGCCACCTGCTTCTTGTTGAAATTTGACAGTGACTGAGAATCACAATTTGATGAGCCACATAAACTTCCAGGGACTTTGTTCAAAATGTAGTTGATGCAGAGGGTTAATTGCTGCACTGATGTGTGGTGTGGAAAATATTTTGATGTCTGATTTCTTCATTCAGACTTACTAGCCCTCAAGATTTTCTTTGTTCTCGAGCCTTGTTGCCTCTCCAGCTGTCAGTTTGGTTTTTTTCCCGTTTAATTTCATGCCATATTCTCATAGAGGGGTGAGGGCTTAGCCAAGGGATTTGGCTCAGAAAGGAGGGGGTGAGGAACAGTTTAAAAGAACTCACATAATGGGATGGATTTTTAGTTTTGTGTTCTTTGAGAGCACTCCCTCAAAACTGAACAAGTAATAGAAATGAGAATTAATGTTTTAATCATCCTGCACAATTTCTTTTTTTTTTTTTTTTAAATATTTTATTTATTTATTTGAGATAGAGACAGCGAGAGAGAGCATGAGAGGGGAGAAGGTCAGAGGGAGAAGCAGACTCCCCGTGGAGCTGGGAGCCCGATGTGGGACTCGATCCCAGGACTCTGGGATCATGACCTGAGCCGAAGGCAGTTGCTTAACCAACTGAGCCACCCAGGCGCCCCATCCTGCACAATTTCTAATACTGTTGTTATATCATAGCTGGCAAAACACTATAATTGTATGGGAATTTTTTTCCCTGGGTTGGGGTCTAGCATCACTCTTCATTGATTTCTCCTCCTCCTTAAAGCTGTGCTAATTCCCTGCCTCCCTCGATCCATGGGCATCTAGCTCCTGTCTGACGGCTGGGGTGTCCTCTGTGCCTTTAGCGTTAACTGTTCACATGTGTGACGGTGGGGGTGGTGGCAACTGCTGTTTAGTGGAATCTCAGCCTTGTCCCCTGACTCCAAATCTGTGCTTCTTCCACCCCCTCACCCACATGCCCAGACTTCTGAGTGCCCGGTACGGATCTCAGTGTACTGGTTTATCAAAACCGTGTCGGTGCCGATAGTTCCTTCCAGCTTCCACTAGAGGTACAGCTCCCAAAATTTACCGGTGTCTCTTATTTATCTTTAGTTTTCTCTTTTAAGTTGTTAGGGCAGTCTTTCCATCCTCCTACATCGAAGTGTAGGGTACAATATGCAGGCCATACAGCAAACCGATTAAGAATGTGGACTCGGAGTCAGATGGGTCTCAGTTTAACTCACCTGCTCAGTGACTGAGCAAGTTCATTTGCTTGTGGGGGGTTTGGTTTTGAAGTTTCCTGGAATGTACAGTGGGGGTGACAATAAAACCAGCCCTTGGGATTATCACAAGACGTAAATGGGATGGTGCACATCAAGCGTGTCTCACAGTGCCTGACACAGAGCTTGACGCCTAAGAGCTTGCTGCTAATGTTACTGCTGTGGCTCTTGTTAATGATAATGACCATTTTATCTACCCTCTCGTTTTACAGAATCCAGACATACAGCCCTTCACTTTTGTCTTATGACACATGCTCATTCTAGTCTGCCTTTCTAAGTCACCACCTCCTGTTTGATTTGCTACCATAGTCCCACATATTATGCTTCAGCTTATTATATTAAAAAAAAAAAGAAAAGGGGAGAAATCTACGCCTGTAATTCTGGGTGTTGATGCACTGTGGCTTTGTAAAAGACAGTGTTTTCAGACTGGTTCATTGCTTTGTACGTGTCCCTTTTAAGCCTGAGTTGGTCTCTGTTCTCTATATGTTATTTCCTTGGATGGTTTCTTCACATGGATTTTCCTTTTTCTCAAGGAAGTCAGGATTATATTGCCACACTCTGTTTTCTAGAACCATTCCCATACAGAGTCATCTATCCCTAGAGTGTCTGTACTTACTCTCTTACCAGTTATTTATCTGAAGTCTTAAAAATATGATTTCCTAAACTGATAAGGTTTTTGTCAGGATCTATTTTTTTCTTGACTGCTGTTGGGTCCAGGACGACTTGGTCCTTTTGTCGCAAGGTTCTTTTTAGTTCTACTTTACCAACCAGTTCCTGCTTGGTGGTCAAAATTGGGCCCAGGGTAACATCCCCTTGTGAATTTATCCATTGTTAGGGTAAATAAGAAAAGAATAAGATGTCAGCAGCTGTCCGCATTGCTACTCTATTTTAATTCTGTATTAATAGCAATTCTATCATAGAGATACCGTCTGTGTACTTTACTTGAATGGACAGATAGCAGTACGCTCCCATAGCAGTTTTAATTTTATTCTTCTTCATTTTACCCTATCCCCTACTGTGCTTTTCGCCCTTGTTTCCACACAGGTATGTGCCTTCGTAATGATAGCTTCATTTCCCCATTTTATTTCCCTCTAAATAAAGTCCTCAATTGTTGTCCCCCTGCCCCCGACACAGCTCAGGAACCTTCCAGTGGTTTCTGTGCATGGCAGTGTGCTGCCGGGGAGAAGTGATGGGCCGGAAACGACCAGCCCAGGTGCACAAGGCCTACCTGTCGGGACAGTCTGCTTACCGTTTTCAGATTACCCCAGTGCAGCTACACACTGATTTGAACTTCAAGTCCTTGTTTAAGAGCTCTGCTTAAAGTAGATGTTTGAGGCTCTTATTTGATTTTCCTGTTCTTATGATTAGATTCAGTGTAAGTAATAACTGGGAAATACTGGAGAATAAGTTGCTCAGGCTGTGGGGGTTGATATTTTATGTTTACAATTCTTCTGGTCCTTAGTTCGTGGCTGATATTTTTGTTTTGGTTTGGTTTTTTGTTTGCTTGTTTTCGGGGGGTGGGGTACGTTTTGCAGTGCAGTCTTAGGCGCTTGCCCTGCTGCCCGTACGGACGGGAGGGCTTCCTCACAGACTGCTGTCGGTTGGTCCAAGTTTAGAAGTGAGGGATGTAAGGCCGCGGGTCAACAGCTTCCTGAGTTGTTTGCTGCTCTGCATTGAAGTATGATTAACACCTGGGCTTTCGTTCATTTGGGTCCCCTCAGATACACCTATGAGCGAATTGATGGGCGAGTACGGGGAAACCTGCGCCAGGCAGCCATCGACCGGTTCTGTAAGCCAGACTCAGACCGCTTTGTCTTTCTTCTGTGCACCAGAGCGGGAGGCCTGGGCATCAATCTCACAGCCGCCGATACCTGCATCATATTTGATTCAGACTGGAACCCACAAAATGACTTGCAGGTAACCACTAGGATGATTGCTGTTTGCCTTAGCTGCCCCTGCGTCTGAGAACATCCTGACGGGACCCGGCTTGCCGTGGAGCGTCTGCCCTGCTCGCGCCATGCTGTCAGCTGGACGGCAGGCTTAGGGCTTCGGGCAGCGGTTAGCTGAATGAAAGCCAATGTCGACCTTTCCCACTAATCAGGGAATGATTCTTTCTTTTTGCTTTAAGCCAAATGGTTTGTCACAGTGGTGGCCTCCAAATATAGAATAGAACTACTACTTACTTTGGTTATCCGACATAAAGAAAAATATTAAGCTTAACTAGTTCTCTAATTCTCAGTAATACAGAGTGATTCAGGCATTTTCACTGGTTGGTTTCTTAGATGGTCATACGTCACATATAGTAAAGGAGACAGATAACCCCAAATTCCATTGTGTGGCCAGGGTGACAGGCACCCTCCCTAGTTCATTTGCTCTCGACTTCATGCTGCATGTTAAAGTTTATGTGTGCCCAATCGAGTGAATTTGCCGACATGTTTTTTAGTTTTAACCAAATTAAATAATCGGTGCCTTTGAAAGATTACTGTAAAGATTGGAGTTAATACAGTTTTTAAAATAAGCATCACAAGCAAGAAAATGACAGAGCTAACAGTTCTCTGGGTCAGAGTCCTTCATCTACCCTGCTTCACAGTAAAAACAATAGCATTCTGGCCACATTGGACACTACGTCAGCCAGAAAGGTTCTGACTTGTCAAGAATACCATTTCTAGATTGACATCCATTTTCGTGAACGATAAACTTCACCCTAAGTATATATTGTATCGTGGGATATTTGCCAGTACTAGGATTGTGAGTATGTAGTGGGGAGGGGGGTGGGTAGCTCCAAACCTTTTCCACGATACGGGTGATTGATGGAAGAAGTTCGGAGGCTGCCGTGTCACAAAGCCGAAGGAGACCCCCCTAGGGGACCCTGTGAGGGACAACAAGCCAAGCAAAGGAGCTCAGCTGGGGGCCTTTGAGCCGCTGCCTGCTCCACCACCTCACACAGTCATTCTGCTTTGCCTTTTTCACTTAGTGAGTTTCCAAATAAGATTTTGTTTGAAGAAAGCAGTCTACTAGGTGAAAAAACGGCAGTGATTCAATTATTAAATTAGGGGTAAAAGTCAGAGGGTAAAAATCATTTGTGAAACAAACTGTGCGGCGCTATGTTCAGCGTCCGGCTTCAGAGCAGATCAGGGGACACGGCTGGCTCCCCGTCAGGCCTCTCTACTGGTGAAGGGATGTTGGGGCCAAAGGTGAGTTGCTAAATAGAATGAATAACCACTTTCCAAAAGAATAATGTACTCAACACTGGCATAAAAATCAGCAAAAACTAGTATTTGGTTAGATAACTAGCAAGAACCTAGTTAGGATGGTGGTATAGACGGGGGGTGGGAAGCTATCACCTGCTGGCAAACGGGTTCGAAGTAGTTTTACTGGAATACGGCCGCACCCATCCAAGCGTGCTGCCATGTCCGGGGGCAGAGTTGACCATCACCACAGAGACCATAGCCCACAACATCTAAAACATTTACTATTGTAGCAGAAGTTTTCTGACCCCGATGCAGATGATCCCTTAAGTCCTTGCAAACTGTGAAGTTCTGGGCTCCTTTGCAGTGCTCACCTGACTGTGAGCCTTGTACCTGGGAGAATGGTGATGTGAGAAGCCAAAATTAGGTGGCCAGTTTGAGCCCGTGATGCCGAGGCGTGCCTGGAGGAGTTGCCGGGAGGGGAGTTGGAAGCATGTGGCTGGCATTTGGATGCAGGTCATGGTCAAGACAAGGGTTTGGGGATCACCACGCTTCACCTAGGTGACGTCCTGGACCTGACCGATGGCGAATAGGTGCCGACGCCAAGAGATGGGTCTAGTAGGGATGGGAGTGGGGGAGCCTGGTGGGGAAGGTGAAGTCATCCGAGGTGATCAATCTGTATGCATGGCAGCCGGAGGGGGGGCGGGGGGCTCTCCGGAATCGGGGTCTGGGGAGAAGGAAGAAGCTTTGGAAAAGCTGTTTTTAATGTCCACTGCCGGGGAGCTGGCAAGAGATGAGTAAAAGGAGTAGCAGCAAAGTCAAATGGAAATTGGCCGTGTGAGGCTTTTAGTCTGCTGAGTCAGGTTCTGAACTTGCTGTAATGCTCAGCCGCAGTGGAGAAACAAAGACCACCAGCACTCCGGGCCATCCGGGCTGGGACCATGAACCAAGAATGTGGCAGAAGGTAAATGAGTGAGGGCACAGTGGCAGTCCGGGCTCCGAGTTAGGATGGAAATTGCTCGACTCGTGTGCCCCCAGACTGGCCACCGCGTCTTCTAGATCTACTACTCTTTGCTCTGTTGTTGTTTTTATTTAAAAGTTTTGTAGCTTAGAGGGAACTGTCCTTTATTTCTTGAAATGTCAGCTGGCCTGGGTAGAAGTGAAAGAATTGGGAAGAGGAATGGTAGGGCAAGGAAATCAGATCAGTGCAGTGTTAAGGGGAGTGGGGCTGGCGAGCTGTGAGGAAGACATGACAGAGAAAGGGAAGCGTGGTTCCGAGTCGCCCACGAGATGGAACAAGGTTGTGTACTTGCTTGGTGTGAGGAGGGCCGTGAGGGCTGGAGGCTGCCCCGAACCCTGCACACTCAGTGCACGTGCTCTCCCTGCCACGTGTCCCGTGTTGGGTGCCATGAATACAATGCAGGGCAGGGAATCCGGACACTGACACCGTGAGACCGTCGCGTGCTTCCCAGCACCACAGCTAAGTTCCGCTGGGAACATCAGTGAAATGCACTCCTGACCCTGACCGTAGAAAACTTAACCAGACTGTTCCCTAGTACTACCCTTCTTTAGTCACATCATGTTAACCGACACCTGTATGTACTTAATCTTTTTTGTAAAATGAATGAAAGCTTTCAATCATCTGCATTCTTTATGGTTATTGGAGAACCACAATTCCTGCTCTGATAGAAGATGATTGTATTTCTTTTGGAAGATGGCCTTGGCACAGAACATTTAGCTGTGTGTGGATTGAGGTGTGTTCTGCCTGATATAAATATCAAGGCCACAGAAGAAAGGATCTCATTATGAACAGGGTCTTACGCCCTACCCTGGTGGGATTTCAGCATGGCTCCAGAGGTCTGAGTTCAGATGATAGAAGATGTGAGTGTTCTCTCTGGTCTCAAATAGCCTGGAAAGATCTGGTTCGGTCCATGATTATCACTAGGCAGGCCAGCATGGGCAAGCAGTGGCAGTGCTGGGAAGCTGTTTCCTGACTGATTGAAGGCAGACCCTCTCAGAGCCTTGAAAGTGAAGCCAATCTGACTAGGGGAGGCCGGGCTCGGCTAAGTAAGGAGGCCTGAGTCCCTGAGGCAGGTCTGCAGACAAAGCAGCTTCCATGGCTGGAGAACATAGCTCCTTTCTCTGAGAAGTCAGCTGGAAGTCAGAGAGCACTGACACAGTCTCTGGTGCTTTTTCATTATTGTTATTATTATTATACACCGTTGTTACTGTTGTTATTTTAAGGTCAAAGTTTTGTAGCTTAGAGGCAACTGTCCTTTATTTTTTGAAATGTCAGTCCAAATTCATTGTTTTCTTCTGATCATATGGCTGTGATTTTCTATGCTTTGGGGATAGAATTAGGCTTAGGAATCACTAAGATTTTTTTTTTAATCCATGTCTTCATGAAACAAATGACATCAGGTGTCGTATGTTCTTTCCCTTGGTCTTGTTAGAGCCTGAGGATTTCAGGAAATTCTATCCCTCTCCCATGCCTAGATCTGAACCAATTAAGAAATAGACGCAGAGGTACAATGGAGGATCAAAAGATGAACTTTAGGGGCGCCTGGATGGCTCAGTCATTTTAAGTGTCTGACTCTTGATTTCGGCTCAGGTCATGATCTCAGGGTAGTGAGACCTACTGAGCCCCACGTCGGGCTCCACACTCAGTACAGAGTCTGCTTGAGTTTCTTTCCCTCCCTCCCTCTCTCACTAAAGTTAATAAATAAATAAGGTCCTTAAAAAAATCAGCTCTAATCCATTGTGGAGGTAGATTAGATGCCTGTAGCAGGTCATCTAGCATACAGCATACAGCTTGACCTGTAGCCAGAACGAGGCTCTCTCAGACTCCGGTACTTACATACCCTCCCCCCAAGGCTGACCGGACCCACAGAGCAATGCTGGCGGCTGTCTGTGGACAGAGGCCACCCTGGCAGGGCTGCCAATGACAGAAGAGCATCTGTGCTCCTCAAGAGAGGAGGGGAAGGGGCGAGTCTACAGGAGCTCACATTGGGTTTCACTGATCAGTCAGTCTCCTCCATTTGGAATATGGATGAAGAGAAGGAGGGTTGAGAGGATGGGGAGCTAGGACTCTTGCTCTAGTTTCTCCTCTGTGAGCCTGCCAGCACTTCCCTCCCCAAAGCTCCCTTGTCCCCCCTTCCAGAACAGTGAAGTTCATTAGGATCCAGGAGAGGAGCCAGGCACTACTTAGGGATGAAGAGAGAATAAAGTGGCACCAAAGGACTGCACCCGTCTCAGAGGTGAACCAACTCAAGGTCCCTTTAACAGCACATCTTACTAGAGGCATCAGGTAAATGCCACATCCTCTCTCAGACTTTGCGATATGTCTGTGTTAGCTGCAGTGCATGTAAGAAAATCAAGAGTGTAAGTTCACCCTTTCTGACCTTCATTCGGGAGGCACGGCTGTGAGCCAGTCCTGGTACGTCAGGTTTCCTGGAGCACCGAGGTTAAGAAATGGCAAAGGGTATCAACCGTAGCCTTAGAATGAAAACGAGCAGTGAAAAGCGGGTTTCTTTTCTTCTGGTTTGCAGGAAGCCAGCAGTGTTGCTAGCTCTGAGCATAGAGACAGGCCTTGTAGGAGCGGCAGGGTATCACGTGTCCCCTCACAGAGGGCACCAGTACCTTGCTTTCTTACTGTCCTCTGACACCTCAGATGCTCCTCTGGGATCTTTCTGCTCCTCCATACCAGAGTTCTGGAGGGTTGTACAGGGCTCAGGGTTACCATGGTGGGGTCGCACGGTTCCCTGTCCCTCCTGTTGATGAGGTCCCTTGGAAGGAGGGTTCAGAAAGCATGGGAGCTGGGCTGCTGGCAGAGGTCACAGCCCCAGGGGAATGCGACAGCTGCCTGTCCAAGCATTCGGGAAGGGAGAGGGAGTCCAGCCCGAGGAGCCAGAGCCCCTTTCATGGTCTGATCTCAGGGCTCCGACGGCACTGCTCCAAGAAAGGAGATGTGGCAGTCTCCTTGGCCTCTTCCTCCACTGCCATGCATTGCTGGCACCGAATCTGTTTACGGTATGTGGGCCCGAACCTCAGAGCGCTAGACTCCACTGGCTTTACTTTTCTTTGCTGGCAGAAAGTTGGGAATTTGTGAATGTATCGTTACATGGTCCATGCACTCGGTATTTGCTAAACACTGGGGCGTGCCAGGCGCTGTTCCAAGGGCTGGAGACGGCGGTGAGCAAGACCGGTGATTAGTGCTCTCGTGGAGTTTTTGTTTCAGTGGACGGACAAGGAAAACTAAATGAGGTAGTTGCAGATCGCATCCTGTTACAAAGAAGGTAAACAGACTCAAAGGATAAGAATGGTGGCGGTCAGTGCCCTCTCCTAGAGTGTGGTCTAGGAGGGCTTCTTTAAGAAGGGGACGGCTGAGCAGAGACCTAAGTGAGGGGCAGGACCTCAAATCTGAGATCGGAAAGAAGAATGTTCCAGACCAAGGGAACAAAAGGTGGGAATGGGCATGGGTGGCGCCCCTGAGGCAGCTGGAGTGGGCACTGAGTATACAGCATGGGCCGCAGATAAAGTGAGTCCTGCCTCTCCTTCTAATGTCCTTTTTGGCTGCCCCGAAGCATCCTTTCCCCATACTACCAACTCTTCTCTCCTTCTGTGCTCGGCCAGCTCTTGACTGACTTGTTGACACATTTAGTGAGCCCCAGACAGCAAGCCAGGCCCTGGGAAGACAACAGTGCTCAAGACTTTGGTTTGGGTGATAAACTGAGTCACACAGTAGAAATGGAGTGGGCAGGTATCTGTCCTATTTCCCAAAAATGTTTACATTTTAAGAGGGGATGATGCCTTTCCCAAAGGAACAGATTTGGAGCCGCAAACTTCCTATTCCAAAGCAGGCCCGCAAAGGAGATGATTAAGGGAGGGCAGCACCCACCCGTCCTGATTCCTACTTCAGGGAGAGCCGCTGGGCCCTCTCTTGCAACAAGTAGTTGGCCAGTGGATGTGCCAGAAGAGATGTAAAATTGCTGGGCCTGAAATGAAATATTCAGGCAAAGAAGGTGAGCTGGGAAGCTATACCAGCTCGCTAGATGGGGTCAGGCTCAAGTGTGACTATAGGCAGTTTTTGTGTTCTCTGAGGACCAAATAGCGTTGTAAAGTATTAAAGAAAACGTGCTTTTAAAATGTAGGTCGTGATTCGAAAAAGTAGGTGAGGATCAAGAGAGGAGTCAACTTTGTGCTTGGTTCTTTGTACCAACTATTTAATTTTTATGTGATTATACAAGATTATGCCAAATTTTGGATTTGAAATGGGTAATAGTTGAGTCGAGGGCTGGTATCAATTTGAAATCTGTCACTGTTTGTTCAATTAAACTACTCCCTGGGACTTCTTCCCATTGCAGTCACTGTGCCTGATTGTTTCTAATTTTCTGAATGTCACTACTTGTTTCTTATAGGCCTGTCTTTGTTCACCTCAAATGTATTAAAAAGTAAAGAACAAACCCTGAGCCTGCACATCATGCAGGAGAGCAGGAGAGCTCTAGAACCTTCCCGTGGTGTTCCCCACACCCTCCCTGGGGCCTGCTCTAGAGGTTCTGTGCTTACGCCTTTGCTGAAGCTCTTGTTGGGACTTCATCTCAGTTGCTGCCCTGGTTCTGAGGGTTTCTCCATTTACCACGTTGTTTTGTGTGTGAGCTCTGATTAGGGAAATAAGGGCTGCCATTGGGATTTAACTGTGAAGGATGAGTATCTTCAACGTGACTGGACTCCTCCTGTTATCTTTCAGGTAAGTCATCTTGGGAGAACATACATCTGTCTTCTGGGGTCATTTAGCTGCGTGAGACAATGTCCCCGCCCCACCCCCTGAAACAGGCGTGTTTTCCTCCATTAACGAGAAGTCTAGAGATGGGTAGTCCAAGGTAAGGTGGCTTTAGGGTGTCATCAGAGCCCCACCTTCCTTCTGTCTCTCTGCTCTGCCCTCCTCAGGGAAAGTGAGCTATTTCCTCTTTGTTCCAAGATGGATACTTCAGACCCCAGTCAGGAAAGATAAGGAAGAAATCCGTGATACGTTTCTCAGGAGAGCAGAACTTCTCCAGGTATCCCCAGGAGACTTCTGCTGCATCTTACTGTCCAGCCTGTATTCCCTTGTCCTCCCTGGAAGGCTGGGGTGGCTTCAGGTGGACACATTACTGCCGTCTACAAGTATCAGGGTTCTGGGAGTCAGGTATAAAGGGAATGTGGGTACCAGGAAGGTAATTAGTGGTGTCTGCAGCGCTCCTGTATCGGACCTCTGCTCAGAACATTTCTCAAATTCCCTCTTGTAATTTACCTTCAACATCAGATGAACCAGAGAAAGAAAATCAGTGTCAGTACTTGTGGCCACATATTAATAATGCTTTATAGGTTCCATATGCCATATTATTACCTTGATCACTTCTATCAAATCTAATAGATCTACTGCCACTAAAGATATTGAAAGGAGATGTGGCAACAAAGGCTCAACAACTTAGTTGTCTAGCAATAGAAGACTGATTGACTAAGCCATGGTATTTTCAACTTTGATAAAAGAATGAGGAATGTGTCTATATACTGCTGTGGAATGATCTCTTGAATATATTGTTGGGTGGGGGGAAAAGATAAGGTGGGAAAAGTATGTATACTATGCTAGCATTTATCTAAAAAAAAGCTGTGTGTGTCTTGTCTCTTTCTACCTTACCACCCAAATGAAAGATAAAACAAACAAAAACCACTTTATTTTTAAATTATTACCTATGGGGGAGTGAGGGAACAGGATGGAAGTGACAGGGATAAAAGCTACTTTTTTTCAAACATGGCTTTTTCTATATTTGACTGTGGAACCACCCTAAGTACTTTATAACATTATAAAACAAAATTAATTTTTAAAAACTTTTTAGTCTCCGGGGTGCCTGGGTGGTTCAGTCAGTTAAGCATGTGACTCGTGATCTCAGCCTACGTCTTGATCTTAGGGTCTTGAATTCAAACCCCGTGTTGGGCTCCACACTAGGTGTGGAGCCTACTTTAAAAAAAAAAAAGTTAAAAACTTTTTATTCTGAAATCATTTTAAACTTAAAAAAAGTTGCAGAATATTGCAGAGTTCTAGGACCCTTCACCTAACTTTCCTTAATGTTAACGTTTCATATAACCATAGTCTAATTATTGAAACCAGAACATTAACATTGACACAATAATCTATAGGCCATATTCATATTCCTTCAGTTTCCTACAAATGTTCTTTTTCTGCTTGGGGATCCAGTGAACGTTCTCCTATTTCCTTTAGAAATCCTGACTCCTTAGCCTCCTTCAGTTTGCAGCAGAGTCTGTCTTTCCTTATCTTTCGTGACCTTGACACTTTTTAAGGGTCCTGACCAGCTGTCTTTCAGTTTGTATCTGCCTGGTGTTTTCTCATCTGAGGTTATGCATTTTCAGCAAGATTATCATAGAAGTGATGTCATGTCCTTCTCAGTGCCTCATTTCGGGGATACATGGGTTAATACATCTTCCTGCTTGTGATGTTAACCTTCATTACTTGGTCAAGGTGGTGTCTGCCAGGTTTTTTCACTATAAAGTAACTATTTTATTTTTACTTTTAAACTTAATCAGTATCTTGGGAGGAGATATCTTGAGACTCTGTAAATATCCTATTTCTCACCATACTTTTGCCAGTTAATTTTAGCACCCATTAGTGGTTTTTGCCTTCAACAGTTACTACTGTGGGGTTTGGCTCCTCGTAATTTTCTATTTCAGTCATTTCCTTTATACTTATTAATTGGAATCCTGTAGAGAACAGCTTTTTTCTCCCTATTTATTTCTTTATACCAGTATGGATTTGTTTTATTTATGGGTTATAATCTCTTACTCTCATTATTTATTTTATTGTTCATACTTGGTCATTAGGAGCTCCTTTGGGTTGGCTCCTGTGTCCTTTCAACAGATGCCCATCAGTTTCTGAGCACTTCCTTTCTGGCACCACAAGATGTTCAGGCTCATGTTGCATTTTGCCTGCCACAGCCATAAAATTGACAGTTCTTCCCAAGGATCACTGGTTCTTTTTATGCAGGAATGGCACTTAGGGGCACCTGGGTGGTGGCTCAGTCGGCTAAGCTTCTGACTCAGGTCATGATCTCAGGGTCCTGGGATCAAGCCCTTTGTTGGGGTGGGTGTCCTGCTCAGTGGTGAGTGCTTGTCTCCCTCCCCCTGCTTGCTCTGTCTCCCTCTCTCAAATAAATAAATAAATCTTAAAAAACAAAAACAAAAAAAATGAAAGACATTTAGCCACCAAGATCTGGCTACTAGGAGTGTCCATTGCTGCTAGAGTCTTATGGCTTCTCGACTGAGCAGACAGAGCTAGGATGTGTATGGATGTGTACTTAAACACAAGCACTCAGACCCACATCTGTACTTTCTCCTATCTGTCCGCCCACAGTGGGTTGCTGATTCCAGTCCAACCATACAGGATTCACTCCAGCTTTCCCCTCTTCCTTATTTTTAACTCCTTTCTCTGGCTGTGAGAGGTTTCAGTCTCATGATAACACAGCGTAATTTACTCATTTGTTCAATCCTAGTATGTACGTAAAGGCGTTGCAGAATTCCTAACCCATATTCTGTGAAGAATAAATAAATTTACCACCACATAATATTGGACTGTAGTAGTGGGTTGGGTTTTTTTATGTTTGGTCAAAATGCCATTTTCCAAAGTTATTTGGTTGGTTTTTCTTTTTTCCCACTCCCTTCATTATGGTTAAATTAATGTGGGGAGAAAATCAGTCCCTAAAATGAAGAAGCAAAATGAAACCATTGAATCTAGCTGTCTATTAAGGGGACAGTGTAACCCCAAGGGCGAAATTATTTCAAATGTTTTATTTAATATTTTTACATTTTCATTTTGATATGATTTCAGTTTGCAATTTCAATATAGCCTCTATCCAGATTCACCAACTCTTTACATTTTGCCCCATTTACTTCATAATTTTGCTCTCTAGCTCCCCTACCTCTCTGAGTACATACATAGACCTAAACACATGTGTACACACACCTTTTTGGTCTGAACCATTTGAGAGTAAATTGACCCCAGGTACTTTAGTGTGTATTTCCTAAGTGCACGGACATTCTCTTTTGTAACCACAGTTTAGTTCTCAGAATCAGGAAATAAAACGGTCTTCAACCCACCAGTCTGAAATTCGTCCATTCCAGGAGCACCCATCACCTTAGTGCCCATATCTCTTCAGTCTTCTTGAGTCAGAAGAGTTCCTCAGTCTTTCTTTTTCTTTTACAACCTTATGTTTTTAAGGAGTGCAAGCCAGTTGTACATATTATCCCTCCATCTGTGTTTGTATTTCCTCAGGATTGGATTCAGGCTTAGTAATACCTCTGAAGTGATATATATCCTTCTCAATACATCACATCAGGAGAAACATGATGTCTGTTTATGTGATGATAGGTACTTGGATATCTGAGTTAAGGGGTATCTACCAGGTATCTCCACTGTAAAGTTGCTGTTTTTTTTTTTTTTTAAAGATTGTATTTATTTATTTATTTGACAGAGAGAGAGAGAGAGAGAGGGAGAAGCAGGCTCCCCGCTGAGCAGAGAGCCCGATGCAGGGCTCGATCCCAGGACCCTGAGATCATGACCTGAGCTGAAGGCAGAGGCTTTAACCCACTGAGCCACCCGGGTGCCCCAAAGTTGCTGTTTTTTCCTTTGAAATTAATAAGCAATTTTGGAGAGATACTTTAAGACTGTGTAAATAAATATTTTTCTAAGCTTTGTTACTCGAACTCTGTTGGTCATATTCTACTGTAAGAAAGTTTGTCATATTTTTCTCCCATTTATTTATGTCATTATGTACTTATGGGTTCTTTTTTTTATTCAGTGGGTTATATTCCACTACTGTATTTAGTTTGATATTCAAATCATCCTGGACATAGCCAGTGGTAAACCTCTTCAAGTTGATGGTGTTATTTGGGTATGTCTCCATCCTTCTTTTTTTTTTTTTTAATAGATTTGTAACTTCCTTCTTCAACAGTAAAAACCCTAACTCCTGTTTTCCTCAATTTATTTATTCATGTCCTCCATCCTATATTACATAGAAAGTAGTTTCAGATTTTCTGACCCTACCACTGGGAAAGAAAAAGAACCCTACCTGCCACTGTATTTCAAACACCAGAATCTGAGTGTATATACTTAGTGGGATATAACCCTGAGAGGAGAACAAAAATCCTGCACTGTTTTTAGTAATTATGTTTTGAGGAGATCATACTAACACAGTTTTTCTGAGACTATTACATAAATTGTGGGATAAATCAAATGAATAATGATATTGGTGTGGTTGAGAATTGAGCCTTTTGACGTGGTTGAAAAGAGATACAGGTGTATGGTTAAAATCTCATACTTTTAAGTTTGGATTACAAATAATGGCATGATCTTATGATGTACTTTGTCTTCTATATGTGTCTGATTGTATACACTACACACACACACACACACACACTTCTGAATCGGCCTAGAAACAGTGACCTACCTAATAGCAAGGAGCACCCCTGGAGCATCCAGACTCCCATTGAAAGAAACCAGGACTCCCAGGACGAACATGGCTGACTCCAGGTCTTGGCAAGAAATCTACAGTAGGAACATGTCATACCAGAAAGCAAACATAAATAGACCTATCCATATCTATTTCTCTCCTATGTATGTATGTATGTGTATATGTGTGCTCACACCCCTCTATAACCATGAGCTCATATGGATACCTCCAAATCCATTCTAACACCAGAGTTCATTCTCATCTTGCTCCTTTCTGTATTCGACTAGATCGTGTCAAAAGAATTTAGGAGCCAATTTGAAATTTCCCACAGGAAAAAGAAAACACCAATGGGATAAAACATAGCACATATATTTAAGTGCCTCATAAGAACACCTCATTGTGTTCCTTAAAAAATAGTCACTTTTAAAAATTTTATTTATTCAACAGAGAGAGAGAGAGATCACAAGTAGGCAGAGAGGCAGACAGAGAGAGGGGGGGGGATGCAGGCTCCCTGCTGAGCAGAGAGCCCAATGTGGGCTCGATTCCAGGACCCTGAGATCATGACCTGAGCCAAAGGCAGAGCCACCCAGGAGCCCCAAATAGTCACTTTTAGAGGATATTATTTTGGAAACTGATTTAAACGAAGAGAAAGAAGGGGCACCTGGGTGGCTTAGCCACTTACATTTCCAACTCTTGGTTTCAGCTCAGGTCCTGATCTCGTGGCTCATAGGATCAAGCCCCTCGTTGGGCTCTGCACTCAGCAGGAGTCTGGTTGGATATTCTCTCCCTGTGTCCCTTCCCCAGCTCGTGCACTCTCTCACTCTCTCTAAAATAAATAAATAAATCGTTAAAGAAGAAAGAAAGAATCAGGCAGTTAGCTTGTCCTTTCTATAGGAACTGAACGGGGTAACCAAATAATCGATGAGGGATTGTAACCTCTAATGAAATAGTGGAACTAGCCAGTGACTATCCCTCAGAGAAGGACAATCAGACGTCATAAACGTCCTGATGGAAATTCACACACCCCTAAGAAACACACTTGCCAAAAGTCAAATCTTAACCTGATTAAGTCTCAAGATATACAGCTCCCAGTTTAGAGGAAATACAGGGAACAGAGGAACTTGTTCAGTGACACAGCCAGAATGCAGGTGGCAAAATATGGACGGTTAGAAACTAGAGGACAGAAACCTGGTCTCTCCAACAAAAAAAGTTGCATTTGAGGGGCGCCTGGGTGGCTCAGTCATTTGAACGTCCAACTCTTGATTTCAGCTCAGATCATGATCTCAGGGTCATGAGATCAAGCCCCATGTCAGGCTCCCCACTCAGTGCAGAGTCTGTTTGTCCCTCTCCCTCTGCTCCTCCCCTCTCTGGCACGCGCATGCTCTCTCTCTCTGTCAAATAAATAAATAGAATCTTTCTTTAAAAGTTGTATTTGGAAAAGGGAGAAGTCAAAAAGCAAGGACTGTCTATAGATTGAGACTTGAGACACTTCAACCTGCTACAACATGTGGGCCCTATCCTGATCCAAACAACCAAACCTAATATGCCTATGAGATAAGCAGGGATATTGGGACACTGAGGGTTCATACCAAGTTTTCATGTTTTAAAGTGTGGCAATGCAAAGACGAGAGTCCTTATCTTTTGAATTATATATTAAATATGTAAAGATGATACCTTAGGATGCTTAGGATTTGCTTCATAATAGTCTTGGGGGCGTAGTAGAGATGAGAAATGATTATCCATAAGAGGTCTTTCTGCTTTTCTCTACTGCTGTCTCTGCTGAAGATTTCTTTCTAGTAAAATAAGAAATTGATGTTGCCAGCTCTGAAGCATTTGCCCAGAGAGCAGGACAGCATCCTGGGAATGAGTGCCTACACTCAGACCGCAAGCTGGGAGGGTAGGGAGCCATGTCCTTCTCGTCACTTTATCCCAGCAGATGGTAGTCACTCAGTGAATACTGGTGTGAAGAAATGAGTTGAGTTTGAAGGGCCAGCTGACATCTGGGTGAATTTCGTTCCAAAATTGGTCCCATGACTCATAACTGTGAGAGCCGGCCACTCACACCACATGGTATTTCAGCGTTTCCCTGTTCCTTGGGCTGCTGCCATTATATCTGGTGACATGATGTGTATGACCTTCCTTCCTTCCCAGGCTCAGGCCCGATGTCACCGGATAGGCCAGAGCAAGGCCGTGAAGGTGTATCGTCTCATTACTCGGAACTCCTACGAGCGGGAAATGTTTGACAAGGCCAGCCTGAAGCTGGGCCTGGACAAGGCTGTTCTTCAGGACATAAATCGAAAGGGCAGCACCAATGGAGTGAGTATGACAGTACCTACCCAGGGTCCCCAAGAAGCATTTATCACAGCCTGGGCCCCTCTGGAATCTTCCTTCCTACCTCTCTTTTGAGATTCACTTTCACTAAATTGAGTCAGGTCACACGTCTTTGTTGAGTCATTCCCCGAAGCAGAGGGTAATTCCGGGTCCTGTGTCTGCATTTTACACATGCATGAAGGAAATTTGTAGGCACAGTGATGGGCTAGGATTGCCCAGCGTGCAGCAGCGTTTCAGTGAGCAGAGTTTCTAATAGTGCGCATTAGACGTCAGTAGATCTGAACACTTACCACTCTGAGTATCTGTTGTCACCATGCCTTACCTTGTGCTCCAGACTCTGAGCTTCCTGAGGGTATAGTGGAGCCTATTTTATCTGTATCCCCCATGACCCTAAACAGCACTTGGCGTATCAAAGCTGTTCAGTGCATGATTTGCCCATGAAAAAAATGAATGAATAAATTAGCAGCTTGCAATATGGCAGTTAATAAAATCTCTTTCCCTCTCCACAGGGATGAAAAATTGCAGCTAAGATTCCTAAATCATATTCAATTATAGGCCAACAAAGCAGAGTATCTCCTTAATCTCTGGACTTAGGGCATCAAACGTTGGGAATTAAAACCTTCTAAATGAGTTGTCTTCAGTCCAGATGTTCTATATCCTCTTAGCCGTGCATATGTTGCTAAGTATAATACTTCAAGTTACCAGTGCTGGGAGTCATGGAATTCCCTCTTGTGATTGATAGAAGGAGAACCAGATTCTTAATGAGAACCAGGAAAGGGTGTTTTGAACTCCCATTTCCTGTTTTCAGCAAGCAGTTGAGAGGATCACACTTGGCACAGGATCCTTTCTTTAGTTGAGAAATGACATCATTTCCAATACTCATGTATTTATTTAATAATGAATAAATCATCATTCTTTAGCTCGTTTAGTACATCTGGGGTTTTTTTAAGATACAGACTCAAACTAAAACATTAAGTATATCCTCTTCAATGGTGGCATAGTTACAATGACTTGTGACATTTGATAGTAACTAATGTCCTGAGGAATGTTAGGGCCACTGGGTCATATGCTGGCTTTTATTCCAGAGCTCCCTGTCAGGGATTATCTGCCTACCCTCCCTATAGTTTTCTTGAGGGTCTTTATCTGGGCTTTAATTTTCTGAAACTTGTAGCCTCTATCTTTATTCTTCTGACATATGCAGTTAGTGGAGGAAGTGTGTACTGAATCACGAAGGCCAGACTTGAGGCTGTTTTTCTCCTGTGCATTTTCCGCTTTGTGAGTAGCCTTTGGTGACCTGTCCAGGTACAACAGCTCTCAAAAATGGAGGTAGAGGACTTGCTCCGGAAAGGCGCATATGGAGCTTTGATGGATGAGGAAGATGAAGGCTCCAAGTTCTGTGAGGAAGACATAGACCAGATTCTGCAGAGAAGAACCCACACCATCACCATCCAGTCCGAAGGGAAAGGGTCTACTTTCGCCAAGGTATGGCACCTTCTCCCCAGAGTCCGTATGTTTGGAGTGGGAGCAGAAAGAAAAGTATTCTTTAATCTTCACTGCAGGCTTTGTTTTCTCTATATGAAAACCGTTGAGATTGTCTACACATTTGTTTGGCGTGTTACTAAAAATACAGGTTCTTGGGGGGATTCTGAGTAGTGAGCCAGAAGCTGTGTAGAAAGGAAACAGCACCCCTGACGTTGGGAGCTGATCTTCAGCAGACGGGACACACACTTGGGTTTACAGCTTTGCGCTGGCTGCTGTTCACAGAGACGGCTCCGACATCTTGGGGTGCTCCTCTGGATTTCCTCGTACAGCACTCCTGGACCCCTGGCCAAGCCCTGCAATTCCGATGAACATTCCATTCTTCAAACTGAAGCACGGGTTTCTGCTCATTCCAGGAGAAAAGAGATGTTAGTGTAGATTCCCAGCTGCTAGTCTAGGTGCCCCTTTCCCCTGCCCTTCAGCTCACTGGATTTTGGATTCAACTAGTGAGACCACTTACCAGATCACTCTTAGGGGTCCCTGACCACAGGCTCGGAGCTTTGTGACCTGTGTGATTGACACATAGGACTCCCTTCAGTGGGACGCTCATCTCCATGCACCTCACACTGTCCAACTCCGTGCCTTTCCTGGAGCAGACATTTGGAAAGTGGTGAGCTGAAAGAATTCCATCTAGGGAAGTTGGAAGAAGCAACCCTTTTGCAGGGAACTGGACATCAAGTGACACATTGCCATTATGTTCCAGGGGCTTTCTTCTTGCTTCTAAGTTTCAGGTCCAAAAAATGATCCTATACATTGAAATTGTAGTTTCTTTACCCAATCTTTAGAAAAGAACAGTCTTTTTTTTTTTTTTTTTTTTTAAGATTTTCTTTATTTGAGAGAGACAGAGAGTGAGCGCACAAGCCAGGGGAGGGGCAAAGGGAGAAGCAGGCTCTCTGCTGAGCAGGGAGCCTGATGCGGGGCTCGATCTCAGGACCCCAGGATCATGACCCGAGCCAAAGGCTCATGCTTAACCGACTGAGCCACCCAGCCGCCCATAGAAAAAACAGTCTTGAGATTTTCACATTCACTTGGGAGGCTCTGTTAGGGGTTTTGGTTTTGAATGCAGCTAGAGAGCATACTGGAGATTCTGGTACGTTCGAAATAACATAGGTGGTATTGCCAGTTTGTACTGTGTTCAAGTGCAGTTTATTGACTTTTGTCATCTCCACAGGCTAGCTTTGTGGCTTCAGGAAACAGGACAGATATTTCCTTGGATGACCCAAACTTTTGGCAGAAATGGGCTAAGATAGCTGAATTGGACACCGAAGCAAAGAATGAAAAGGTACGGTACCAAGAATGTTTTGTTCCATCACAGTTTCTCTGTGTCTCAGGACCATAAATTCCCAGACGGCTCTAGTCATTAGTCCCTCCTGAGCCTTATACTTAAAATACGCCTGACACGTACACAGAGCTTGATGGATGTTCCCTGTTATAACTTTAAGATGACCTAATGGAACATGCCGTCGGCTGGGCACCCGGGAAATTTGACAAAGGCAGTCAGAACTGGACCTGGCCTCACACAGGTCAAGTTTAGCCCTCTGACCCGAGCCAGCATCCCATCCTTGGCAGGTGACTGTTTCACCTCTGCTCAGCACTTCCCATGAAAGAAACTTCACCTGTGATGGATACTCCAGAGGAGACAAAGCAGGAGGAAGGGGTTTGTTGGTTTCCCCTCCATTCTCTCAGTATCTTAAGTTCTTCTACTTCTGAACATGAGAAAGAGACCAGCCTGGAACGAAACCAGAGTCTGAAGTCCTCTGACCGTGTGCCTCTGGGCAAGGCAGTTGACCCCACTGAGATAAGTGAGTGAGACATGAGACAAAGGGAGCTGGTGAAGCCTCCTCGCAGAGTTGGTGATAATATCTGTTACCTGCCCAGCCTGTGGGGAGGCACCCCTCACGTGTTTGTCTCATCCCTTCCCTCCATCCCTGGCCCTGTCACCTCACGCCAGGATGCACACACATCCCTTTCTACTTCGCTGGTGGCTGTTGAACTGTGGATCCACAAGCCCAGGAGACAGTCCCTGAGCATAGCCGGCTAGTTCAGTAACCAGCACCCAGCCCTAACCCCGCCGTGGGAGCTACGGAGCTGGCCGGTCCACCCTCTTCTCTTCAGTAGGAAGAGTCTCGAGTCCCTTGAGTAACCTGTTGAGTAACACCTGTTGTGCAAGGTCACAATCTAGAAGTTACTCTGTGTGCCAGAGAGTGGGCGAGGACGGGGAGCAAAAGCTCTTGTCCTAGAGACGTTTAGAAGCAGCTGGAGTGTGCAGGCCGGGGAGCAAGGTGACCGAAGCAGGGGTGATGCCACCATGTATCGGGGCTACACAGACAGGTTTTTGGGAGCTGAGCTGAGCTTTAGGAAGAGGTTCAGGGGGAGGGGGAAGGATAAGGAGCAGGAGCTTATGAGGACCATCACCAAAAGAGGTGATGGTTCTGACAGGGGAGCCGCCAGAATGAGCAGAGGGTCCGGGACTGGGCATCCTGTCTTCAGTGAAAGACAAAAGGTTAGCAGTTCGTGCCCATGGAAGGCAGAGAGTAAAGAAACAAGAAATGTGTGTGTCTTTAGAAAGTTGCCGAGCAGATGGATTTGCCCCAGTTCTCCTGCGTCTCGAGCGCAGGCTGCCTCTGCGTGCTGGGCAGAACAGCTGAGGTGTGCCACTCCGGCCTTTATGGCAAGAGCGCACCGCCACTCTGGGCCCTGGGGGGCCTGGCTCTCCACACGTGCTCTGCTAGCGGGACCGCAGAAGCAGCAGATGGTGGTGGACGGCGCTGGCGGCTTGGGGGAACCTTCCATCTCCAGGGAGCCTCCGAGAATCCCCTCTGCTTGTCGTGGGCGTGGCACATGTACTGGGAAGAGCCTTTCCTGCTGGACGGTGGGGCCACATGTGGTTTCCTATCGGCTGTGTCCTCGGGACCCGGGACCACAGGATGTGCGTGTGCGTTGTGATAGGGGTAGAGCAAATAGGGGCTCTCTCCCCAACCGACCTCTCTGTTTCTAGGAGAGCTTAGTGATCGACCGGCCTCGAGTCAGAAAGCAGACCAAACACTACAATTCCTTTGAGGAAGATGAGCTCATGGAGTTCTCTGAGCTAGACAGTGACTCGGATGAAAGGCCCACGAGGTCCAGACGCCTCAATGACAAAACCAGGCGCTACCTCCGAGCCGAGTGCTTCCGGGTGGAGAAGAACCTGCTCATCTTTGGGTGGGTATTGGCTTTGCCTGTGGGTTGCTGTTTTCTAGTCCCTGAGATTTGTCCAGTTTGTCTCTCCAGTCTCCTCTAAGAGCTCCCGGCCGATGGGCTGTGAGAGCAGGAGACAGCTATGCTCTTTGCCCACGGCCCCCTCAGTCATTGTGCGCTCTGCTGCCATATTGCAGGCGTGCCATGGTTTTCTCATGCGCTTGTCGCAGCAGATCTCTGTTACTAATTTGCTGCCTGGTACTGATTTCCTGCTCCCCGCTCCCCCCAGGGACAGCGAGGAGTCCCCGCAACAGATGTTACAGTTAGGGCGTGATTCGTGCAGGGCTCTGCTTCTGGTAGGAGTAGAAGGCTGAGCTGCTGGGCCCTCACCATTGCTCTCGAATAGTGCAGCTGGACTCTCTTAACTCCAGATTATTCCCTGCTCCAGATAGTTTCATCCCTCCCTTGTTAACATTCTGGTGGCCGTGGGAAGCTCAGTGTCCAGGTCACCTTAGCGACATTTGGTGTGCTACAGCATGTGGTCCTTGAAGGCCTTTCAGGGCAAAGCCCTCAGGGTGATGAGTAGACCCGACAGAGGACGAGAAGCGCCCTTGGCTCCTGTTTATCCTGCAGTGTTGAGGGCACGCTGCCCTGCCTCCCTCCAACGCCCGTCTGTATTTCCACTCAGCTGGGGCCGGTGGAAGGACATCCTGACTCATGGGCGGTTCAAGTGGCATCTGAATGAGAAGGACATGGAGATGATTTGCCGGGCCCTGCTGGTATACTGTGTCAAGCATTACAAGGGGGACGAGAAGATCAAGAGTTTCATTTGGGAACTGATCACACCTACCAAAGACGGGCAGGCCCAGACCCTCCAGAACCACTCAGGTGAGCGGTGGCGGGGCCCTGCCTGCGGCGGGAGCTGCCGTGTGCTCCCATGGCTCCTCTCGTGTTGCCCCAGGTCGCGGTGCTTCGGCCGACTTCTTTCTGAGGTACATTGGAGAGGGTTAGCTGCGGGAGAGCGAGACGGGTCCTTCAGTTCAGCCGCAGGGTCCTCAGTGTTACCTGCCCCGTTGTGTGGAAGTGCAGGGGGGCCCTCTTGAGGTTTCCCGCGTGCCCATCCTGTGCGCCGGCCTGAGCGTCCCAGGGCTCCTCCTCTGGGCCAGGGTCGCCATGTGCACTGCGGTTTTTCTGCAGTTCACCGTTCGCCCAGTCCTACCCTTCTGTGCTTTTCCTTGTGCCGCGCTTCTCCTTCTCTGTGCTTGGCTGTAGCTCACCCTCGTGTTTCAGGTCAAGTGTGCCTTTTTTCCTGGCCAGGTTGTAAGGTCCCCAAGGGGCACAGGTGATGTTCTTGATCTGCATGGGTACATCCTTACTGCCTGACTCAGCGGTCCTGGAGTCGACTGAGCTGGGGGCAGGCGTTTCTCCTCCCTCTTGGCGCTGCTTGGTGGACCGAGGCGTGGGGCCTGTCATCCTGGGCCACCATGCACAGCCTGGCTGCCTCTTTGCAGCCCCAGCCCAGCTCTGTCGTGCCCCCCATGTTTCAGCTACCTAGGCTCACCCACCTGCCTTTCTATCCCAGGGTTGTCTGCTCCAGTGCCCAGAGGGAGGAAGGGCAAGAAGACAAAGAACCAGCTGCTGCTCCCAGAGTTAAAGAATGCAGACTGGCTGGCCACCTGCAACCCCGAGGTGGTCCTCCATGATGACGGCTATAAGAAACACCTCAAACAGCACTGCAACAAGTGAGTGTGCCCCTCCCCACCCCCGTGGCAGCTCCACTCAGGCTGTCCAGACTCCTGGGATCCCCGTGGGCCTGGGGGAGACTGCCTGATGCTCCTCACCGCCGTGCAAGGTCTGGAAAGGTAGGATGTGTGTTTTAAGCTGGGTCGGGATCCCGTCACCTAAAGCCTGTCTTACTTCTCTAGCAACATCTCCTCTCCCCCTGGAGCCTGGATTCTCTACTAATGCAGCCTGTACCCCTGAGGGTTTTTCTGACTCGACTCTAAATCCAGTTAGGACACCGGTGATTTCGTTGTTCTCTCTGCTTCTGCCCATGGACCTTAGTGGCCACTACTCTCAGCCTCCTCTCTCCCCCGTGCCAAGTTGCTTCCTCTCCTGGTTCGCTGTTAACTGGTCACGGCCTCCAGGCGTTTGATAGATGCACATTTGAGGTGTAGCCCTTGTGTTCCCAGGTCCTAGGCTAGCACTGTGCAAAGGGAGGGATGCAAGGAAACAGTGACAGAAGATGAAACTGCTCTAGTGCGGTTGAGTTTGGGGAGATGGGGCACCCAACCGCCGAACGGCAACCAGCCGCCCCTGGATACTTGCGCCACGGTACGGGGGATCTATTGGAACTTAAAGGACCCTTGGAGACGCACCCCTTCCTCCCCAGTCCAGCTTCCTAGGCCTGATGAGGGTGATCGCCCCAGCCCTCCTGCTCGGCAGTGAGCAGGCGTCTGCCACCACACCTCTGGTTATAACCATAGGATTTGAGTCATAAGTAAGAGTTTGTCAACTTCTAAGTTAGTATGTTTTGATAGGTTTTACTTCCATCCTTGTGACATCAACCTAATGGTCCTGTGGTTGTCGTTGGGTTGTGGTCTTTACCTTTTATGGATGAAGTCTGATCCTTTCCCTTTGTCTCTCCAAACCTTTAAAGAGAGGCCTCACGTCCAAAACTGTAATAAAAACTGCACAGAAGTACAAGCTGTTTGGGACAGAGAATCCAAGGGCACATGCTTGATGGCAGAACCTGCCTGGGGCAGGACCTGGTGGCAGGCTCACGTGACTGGCTCAGGGTCACTGCAGGGGGACGCGCAGAGGAGGCCGCCTCGGTAAGAGGACTCGCAGGAGACCTCGCACTGCAGGCTAACTGAAGACTCTCTGGTACCTTAAGCAGCCATCTTTCTTGAACAAGTGAGACGTATGGTAAAAAAATGATGTTTGAGGAGAAAAATCAATCTGGCAACAGCAAGATGAAGTAGGTCAACCTAGAGCTGAATGTCCACCTAGGAGCGTTCTGTCATAATTTAAGTATTGATCAGGAGGACCTAGAGGAGGGTGCTGACCACAGAGCTGGGGAGAAAGGGTCAACTGAGAGACGTGACCGAGGAATAACCCGTAACGTGTGATGAGGAGTGCGTGAGCAGCTAACTCCGGGACCACGAGCTTTGCTGGCTGGAGGCTAACCGTGCCTGGGCCAGGACGGAACCAGAATCCTTACGTTCACTGAGCGATGAGGGGCAAACCCAAGGACTCGGGTCTTTCTGCCCTGCTGAGTTAACAGCAGCAGCACTTGGCTGTTCCCTTCACAGCTGCACCCGTGCGTGTAGAGCCCTGAAAATAGGCTGAGCCGGAGGGGTTGATGTAGAGCTTCCCTGACAGCTGCAGAGGTGGCCACAGAAGATGACCAGAACCACTTTGGACCTTTGAGGGAGGCCTTAACGTTTCTAGCTACCACCGCCAAGGCTTTTCCTGAGCGCATGCCTGACCCTGGGAGTTGACGAATGCAGTAGGGGCGCCTGGCTGGCTCCGTCGGTGGAGCGTGCGACCTTGACCTCGGCGTTGTGAGTTCAAGCCCCCCGTTGGGTGTAGGTCAGTTTTAAAAAAGGAATGCCGTAAAGCATTTCTCCGAGTTCAGAGATGCTGACTCTTGTTTATCATCCTGAGTCTTGTAGAGACCCCTGTCCTCTTCAGTTCCGGCCCAGGAAGAGCCAGACACTCCCGAGCCAGCGGGGACCTTGCAGCTCCTCCCACTCGGCGTGGGCATCCTGTGGGCAGCCCCCAACAGGGAATCCTCAGCCTGTGCTCGAGCTTTCCTGCTGACGGGAGGCCTCCTTGCTTACCATTTCTCAGCAAGGCTCATTTAATTACCAGATGATTCTAATTAATTGTCCTTCTGTATATTGAATCTGAAACCTGCTTCCTCGAGACTTCCACCCATTGATCTTGGGTCCTGGTTCTGCCCTGAGGCACATTGGAGAACAGGCAGACTTTTTTCAGCAGAACTGGACTGTGAGCTTTTAGAATTGTGGGCTCTGTTAGCAAATGTATTGCCATTCCAATATCAGATAAAGATTAAGACAGGCTGTGAGGTCAGAGCTGCCTGGATTTAAATCCCGGCCCTCTTATGTATGAGCAGGTGCGTTACTTAACCTCTTTGTACCTTCTTTCTTTCATCTAGAAAATGAAGATGATAATAGTCCCACCTCTTAGTACTGCTGTTTGGATTAAGGGAGCTAGCACACGCTGTCAAAGCATTGCTCAGTAGTAAGAGCAGCATAGTATTTAGGGACAGGAAGTTGTCATCAAAAGAATTTTAGAAAGTTAAAAAAAACAACTGCTTCAGATCCAAGCTATATGTCAGGAGAGTGGTCATCCATTTTCGGGTGGGAGTAGTGACTGGAAACGGGGGGACTCAGGGAGCCTTTTGCCGACATGTTCTGCTTACTGATCAGGGTCCTGGATTCACAGGTGTGTTCAGTTTGTGGCAATTCATCAAGCTGTACGTTGATCTGAAGTGAACTTTCTGGAAATGTAGTTCATATCAACAAAATGTTGTGGAGCTTTTGTTTTTTTTTTTTTTCCAGAAAGAAATGAAGTAAAGAGCAGTGATGCCACCCAAATATTAATGGGTTTTGTTTGACTAAAGTGATGGTATTACAGACCTACTCCAGTTCTCCTTCCCTTGGAGTTTAGGTGTCAACTGGGATTTTCCTCTCATTTGGGGAGGGTTGCCCCATCTGTCCTCTGAATTGATTTGCTTCTCATTTGGAGAAAAGTAAATACTGTTCACTTTAAATTCTATTCCCTCATGCTGTAGGTATTTCCAAGTATCAACACATCTCTGTTTAGAAAAGTAGAGACAGCTCTATCTTTCATTTCCAGGAAAGGCTTCCTCCAATTGGGCTAAATCTCACCAGGCAGGATTCCCGTTCCTAAGGCCGCCTCCATTCCAGTGTTTACTGAGGAGGCCAGCGGATGCCGTCAGCAAGGTGGTAGGGTCGGTGACTGTCGTAAATTCTTAGAGTTGGAGTTAATTGACAGCTGAAGTAAGGAATGGCATACCAGAAAAATATGTAGGTTTTTTTCCGTTTTGAAAATTGTAACTGGGGCCCCTGGGTGGCACAGTTGGTTGAGCGACTGCCTTCGGCTCAGGTCATGATCCCGGAGTCCCGGGATCGAGTCCCACATCGGGCTCCCAGCTCCATGGGGAGTCCGCTTCTCACTCTGACCTTCTCTCTCTCACTCTCTCTCTTTCCTAATAAATAAATAAATAAAATCTTAAAAAAAAAAAAAAAAAAGAAAAGAAAATTGTAACTGTGTTTTGCTACCTACTCCTCAAGCCCATAGTGGCACTTTATATGTTTTTTAAAAATTGTCAAAAATGACCTTTCCTCCCTTCTCCAGTTCCCATTCCCCACCCCCATAGAGGCAACCACTGCTAACCTGGTTCTTCCAGAGACACTGTGGGCACGGACCAGCTTAGGTGACTGCACAGCCTCCTTTTATCGTCCCTAAAATAACATACACTCTACATACTATTTGTGCACCATGCTCTCTTTCTCTCTTTTTAAAATAACATCTGTGGGGACGCCTGGGTGGCTCAATTGGTTGAGCAGCTGCCTTTGGCTCAGGTCATGATCCCGGCGTCTTGGGATCGAGTCCCGCGTCGGGCTCCTTGCTCTGCGGGGAGCCTGCTCCTCTCTCTGCCTCTGTCTGCCTCTCTGCCTGCTTGTGTTCTCTCTCTCTTAAATAAATAAATAAAATCTTTAAAAAAAATTAAAATAAAAAAATAAAATAAAATAACATCTGTGGAGGTCAGTTCCTGTGTATGTAAATGGGCCTTTATTTTTAATAGCTGGCCTTTACTCTCACCTGGTTTTGAACAGGTTACAAGTCCCCTTTGAAACCTCTTTGCAGCTCTGCTGCGAATGTGAAGCATTTCCTTGCTGTGGACGACCTCTCCGTGCCTGCCCTGACCTTCGCCCTGTTTCTGTGTACCTTGAGTCTTCCCCACCCTCGACCCCCTGGTCCTCTTCTCTACCATAATTCTTTCCTGGCTGGGTCTCATTCCACCGTTAGCTGCTATAGACGCCTCCAGAAGAGGGCCAGATCGCTTACGTGCGTCATGTCCCTCGCAGCCCAACATGGTGCCCGGCACACAGTAGTTGCGTGGCCAACACTCGATTAATTGCCTTGTCTCGAACACGTTTGGGGCCTGCCCTCAGAGCCTGTATGTGCTCCGTGCAGAATCCAGGGAGCTGAGCACCTCGGGAGAGAAGACGTGATTATATCCCGGCAGTATTGCCATGAAAGAGACTCACAAATATCCAGTTTAACTGTGTGCAGGTGAAACTGAAAACAGCGCCATTCAGCATGACCTACTCTTCAGTGAATGAGTAAACGTTAACCAGCCTCTCGGAGGGCAGCGCTGCCCGACAGGTCACTGCGGGAGGGTCGAGTACTCTTTCATGAGCCAGCAGGAACCGTGTTTCTGCAGCCGCCCAGGGCTCACAGGGTGACCTAACAGGTGATGGTGAGATGCATTTTTCCGTGTCAAGTGGGGATAATCCCAGCGGCATCTGTCACCAGTCCTTGGGTTTTGTTTTCCTAGTGCTTTCTCATATATTACTTCCCGTCACTAATAACATGGGAACGCCCGGAATTTCCCAGCGTCCACCTGGGGCTGGCAGCTTACAGGCAGCTCGTGGCTCTGACACCTGTGCGTTTGTGTGTTCACCTTCCACAGGGTACTTTTGCGAGTCCGGATGCTCTACTACCTAAAAGCTGAAATACTGGGAGAGGCAGCTGAGAAGGCGTTTGAAGGAACCCCTGCCAGGTAAACCAAGTCAGCTGGAGCTCACAGGGGTCTCAGTGCTACAGAGCTGCCACACGGGGCCTGTTCGTGGCGGCGGACACAGCGGCCCGTGCTCCTGCAGGCCCGTGTTCGCAGCCAGCCGGGGTCAGTTACCTGCGCGGTAGGGCAGGCAGGCCCCCTCCACGCGAAATGAAGGGAAACCCGTTTCTCTGCAGCACAGCTTTTGGTGAGGTTTTGAGTTAGTTTGCTTTTCCTAGTAGTGTTGTAACATTGAACAGTCATTTCTCTGCCTTAGCTTGTTACTGTGGGACGAGTATTCATACCCTGATAGGCTTGGTGCGATGGGTGTGCGCTGGGCGTTTTGGTCAGAATCCCACTCTCGGCCACAGTGCTTATCCACATTTGAGCAGTTCTCTGTATTTGCTAATCATACTAATAATACCTGGTGCCCTGTTTGATTGTTTGCACCTGGTTTTATAAATTAGTGTTTCTAAAGCTGTAGAATCCTGTGGGAATCTCCCAAGATTGCAGAGAATGAGGCCGCATCGCTCCCAGCTGTCACTTGATAAAGCCGGACAGCCTCCTTCACCTTCCCCAGATATGCTCTTTACTCTAGTCCTCTACAATGCCTGTCATTCCTGTAGAGAACCAGAGGAGGTGGGATTTCAGCTTTGCTTTGAGATTACCTGTGGCCACGGTTTCTTCTTCTTGCTGTCCATTGAACAATGCAATGGCTTTAGTGGTCACTGGGTGGGAGGAGAGGACAATAAAGAAGGAGAGCGGTAAAGGACATTGACCATACTACCCATGGGGCAGTTTGTAATCGAGAGCAACCGTTACAATGACCATTATTACTTGATAACATTTTCTGTAGTTACTGTAGTCATTTCTAATGAGTATAGGGAGGTTGAGTGCTTTGGTAAAAAGGTTCAATTTATGGGTCATAGAAATGCAGCAGAATTCAACCTGATCATTTCTATGAGGTATTACCTGGCAAAAGTAATTTACCTGAACTTTCTCATCCTGCTGTACTTTCTTAGAACGCGTAGATGGAAGGAGCTAGATAGAACACGGAGAGTCCAATACCCGTGCCCTTCTCTCCTTTCCTCTACTCTCCTCAATCTTGGTTGTCACCGGCCCTTATTGTGCCATGAGGAATGAGTAGCAGTTCATCCCAGAAAAGTCATTCAGCTCATGGTAGCACCCTGGCAGAGCAGTGGGCCCTACAGTGGAGCCAGATAGGGAGCACTGCCTGGAGAGGTAGGGCCCTGGATCACCATGCCCACGGAGGGGGCTGGGCCTGGGGAGGGGCACTTAGCCCCTTGTGTGTCACAAGAAGGGCCTGTTGGAAGAAGAAACTTCAGATGCTACAGAGGAGCCATCCCACACAGTTGGGAGGTGGGAGAGAGGAGCCATTGGGTGGATTTTTCTCCCCTAGACCCAAAGCCTTAAAGAGTAAGGACAGTGCTCAGACAAATGAAGACAGTGTGAGCTTTCAGAACATGGACAGAATTCAGTGAGGGGCTGATGGTATAGGCCTGCTAGTCCTAGAGGCTTGCTCCTTAGGTTAGGTTATGTTCATCCCTTCGACCAGGAGCAATGGAATTGGGGATCAGTTTTGACCCAGCAGACTGCTGCCAGGAGGTGCCACCTCCTGTGGGACCTATCCTCTGAAAGGCTGTCTTCGGATCCCAGCATGTACCAGTGCTGACTCTCTTCCTCTCAAACAGTGCTTGAGATCTCTACATGTTGAACCAAGATGATTCAGGGACTTTTCAGTATTTGATTATGTGTGAATTGGACCATGTAGGGGATGTTCTACCTTCACTTGACCAATATATTGGTGGTTTTTGCTGTGGTTCTCAGCTGAAGACGGTATCTACATTTTACTTGTGGTCCGCAGAGCGCCACCCAGACCTACTGATGACGGGCTCTCCGAGAGTTGCTTCAGGGTTCTGTGTCAGTCAGCCTCCCAGTCTAAGAAGCCTGGGAATCAAGTACATATGTGGGCATAGCTCCCGGGATGGGCGTGATGGGAAGTTCCGATTAGGGAACCGAGGCCCACAGCCTTCTTAAGTCCTCGTAACTTCAGCCTCTTAGCATGCGACTAGGGATGTGGCTTAATACCAGGGTTCAGCCAGTAGTTCTTGCATTGTTTTCTGTCTGCGTTGAAGGAACTCTGAGTCCACGCCCTTCCTTTCGCAGGGAACTAGAAGTGCCTCTGCCTGACATTGACTACGTGGAGATCCCAGTGGATTGGTGGGACGCTGAGGCCGATAAGTCCCTTCTGATAGGCGTGTTCAAACATGGTGTGTATTTCAGCAAATGCTCTCCCCTTCCTGAGAAACTCTGTAACCTGTGCACATCTCTGGTAGAAAGTAGCCTCCCCTCTGTCCTCTCAGATGAATGTGTGAGTCATGAAAATATGGTGAATGTTCGTAATATCGGTGAGGAGCTTCACAAGGGCTGTTGTGCTTACACAAAGAGCCTGTCCGCGCTGTTGGGCCCTGGACTGCCTCACTCTTCCTCACCCTTAAAGTCCCAGCGCCTGGCCTAGTGCCTGGCAGACAGTAGGCCCGTAGAATTTCTTGAGTGAAGGAATAAGTAGGGGAAATGTTAGGTTTTAGCATCTCATATGTATATAGAATTCTAAGATCATTATACATAATCTACATGTTTCTAGTATGTGTCTTTTTGCCCCATTGGTATAAAAATTTAAGAACACAAGATGGTACAAACATCCTTTTTTAAATATGGTAACCAAGAATCCAGGGGACTGAGAAAGGTTTTGAATATCTTGGAAAAACTGAAATAAGTACCCCTCTTTCCGCACTTCTGACACTGTCCTAAGCACCTGCCCATGCCCTCAGCCAGCGGTCAAGGTCAATGATGGAAGCACCACACGATAGTCAGTCAGAAGCACCACTGGTAGATCCCTTCCCTGCCTGGTGAATAACTGAAATCTTAAACTGGAGAGAAGGATTCAAAGTGGGAAGAGTTGGTCATTCCTGACTTTCACTATCAGTTCTGCCACTTACTAAATATAAGACCTCGAGCAAATCATAAATTTCTCTGACCAGTTTCCTCACCTGTACCATTGGGATAGTATCGAAACAGCCTACCTAGAGAGGGTTGTTTGAAGATTCAGTGAGAGCATGTCTGCAGACTGCCCAGGGCAGGGCTAAGCAGGAGATAAAAGCGTAGGAGATGTTTAGTGCTATTCTGCTGATACTTATTGCTCTCCCTTTGGAAGGTTAACTTTCCCAGATACGCTTAATCAGTAGAATTCAACATGTGGAGGCCAGCCAATCACGTTTACGTAACAACTATGCCTATGCTTATTTTAATGGGGAATCCCCTCAACACTTGGATTCTGGTGTTAGAGTGGGAGGCCCAGTGCTGCCCAGAGCTCTTCGCCACACCACTGGGGTTAGGATGAGCAGTGCTGTCCATTAGAACCACCTGTGATGATGGAAGGAATGTCCTACCTCTGCACTGTCCACTGTGGAATCCACCAGCCACATGTGACTGTTGACTACTTGAAATATGATTGATACATCCGAGCAACTGTATTTTTAATTTTATGTAATTTTAATTAATTGAAATTGAAGTAAACACATGTGGTTCCTCTTTTGGACAGTGCAGGGCTAGAACTCAGCTCTGAAGTGGGAGGAAGAAACACATGACCTCTCTGTTGAGCACACGGAACCACGGCATAACCGAAACTTGGTTTAGCTAATTTGGGAAAGAACCCAAAGACCAGTTGCTGGAAGCAGCCAAATTCAGAGCATCTGAACTTGGTGTGCAAGAAAGTCTGTTGACCCTGTGTCTCATGGCCACATCCTCGGTGGAGAGACCGTGACGTGGAAAGGGGACACAACGTGAAGTCCCGGCAGGATGGCAGATAGAATCTGCACACTTCCCCTCTGTCCCTCCTCCGACCCGGCACACACACACCACAGACATACAGAAGGCCTGGGTAGCTTAGGACAGTAATGTGAAACTACCTACCTAGCTGCACATGAAACAAATAAAGGAAAATCCCCGAATGAAGAGCTCACTCAAAGCCAAAGCTGAGAGCTCACTGATAGGACAACAAACCCGAGGGACTGGGTTTTTAATGCCCACACAGAAAAAGGAAACAAGCTCCTCCAGGAGAGGAGGGCAAGAAAAGGCTCTGGTCCAGGGAAGCCCAAATGGAAGAACATACTCCTGAGGGATGGATGGAGACGTGAAAGAGAAGATGAGGTGGAAGAGAGAAGGCAGTTGCCATATGAGGAGCAAAGCAGGGTGTGCCGGGCAGATTCTAACAACAACCAGAAACAAAACACGTTAAGACCCGTAAGACCTGGTATGGCAAAGTCCATGTCCTACCAAAGGTCTTTAAGAAAGGAAGGGTAGTTTGGGATAAAGAGGGTCTTTGCACAGTGATGGTGGGTGTAGTTCATGAGGAAGATGTGGCCAACAGGGTGGCCTCAGATTATGTCAGAGGACAGGACACCAAGGGAGCTCAAGACCCTTTCTCTCCTAGGAAAGGCGAGTTAGCACTGGCACCATACCTACTTTTTCATCCCTGAGCCAGGTGTAGGGGGGTAGTGGGATTAAGCAATTGGTCTCTCTTAGTCTTACATTAAGAATGTTCAAGGGTCAGCCAGATGGTGTCTAAGGTCACTTCCGTACCTACAACTCCTCTGCTCTCTGAAGCAGTTTGGGAGGGTATAAGTGAATCATTCCTAAGCTGATCGTTTTCTTGAGCACCCGTGAGGTCCTAAGATGATGCATCGCCCATTCCATTCAGATTCCCCCAGATTGCCGGTTGAGTTGAGCTCAGTAGTCCAGTCGGGGCTGAGGGCATGTGCATGGTGCCTGCAGTGGCTCGTTGTGGTGTATGATGACTTCAGACACTGGAAAGTATACCCAGCACTAGGGGACTGGACCTAAACCACACATGCACACGCAGCTCACTTTGGCACAGAACCAGCCCTGTTTAATTGAATGTTGACATTGATCTACCCAGACTACGTTGGACAGATGCCTGTGGCTGGCTTCATGGACTCACCCTCCTTGGGGTCTTCCAGAATCCAGATCAGATCCCCCCGACCGGATGCTGCCCGTCAGACATCCCATGAGTGTAGGCTTAGACCTGTCCTCATCTAACCAACGCACCTGACCGCCCCTGTGTAACTTAGCCCGCACAACAGGTCTTACCAGGTGACAGTCAAGTCCCCAGATGCCCAGCTGCTGGTAGGGGTATGACATTCTCAGAAAGCCAAGCTGTCTGGTGTTCACTTTTCAGGAATTTGTGTCAGGAAGCCCTCTGCCTCTGGAGGCCTAAGTAAGAGCTATGACGCTGCCACCATTTTCTTTGAGAAGAAACACAGCCGTCCATTGTCTGAAGTTGATGGCTACTACAGGCCACCCCAGACACAGCCTGCTGTGGTCAGATCAGAAGGGTAGAGCCATGGTTCCGTCTCCGAGATGACCTGCATGAGAGAACTGCCTGCACTTTGGTTGTTTGCAGCAAGAAGGGCCCTGCAGCAAACCTGTTCTGATTGATGCTCTCGGTAGCTCTCTCTGCCCTCTAAGGCAGCCTGGATTTATGCAATTTTTATTAAGACACGAAGCTTAGTATTTCTGTTGACAGAAAGGAGCTTCTAGACTGAAGAGGCAAGCAGGCCCTGCCCCTCGAAGGCTATTTATTGGTATTGCTCTCAGAGTGCCTACAACTCAGAGGGCAGTTGCTGGGGCTTTCTAGGGGACTGAATCAGTGACTCTTCCTTGCCTCCAGCTTCATAGCTCAGTGAGATAGGAATGCAGACTCTGTCTGGTCTTCGCACCGACAGAAGACGAGAAAGTCTACAGAGCAGAGCGTAGCCAGGTAGTAGGCCGCCGAAGAGCCTGGCTTCCTGTCCTTCTTGAGTGCAGAGCACCTGAGGACAGCACACACGGATGGTGAGCCTCCCTCAGGAGTAGAGGGCTGGTGGCAAAAGCTTTCAGCCTCTCACCTATCCGGTGAAGCACCCTTCTTTTCACAGGGAGCAGCAGGTGGAGATAGCAGGAATTTCCTCAAGGCAGCAGGAGCAAGGAGGACGTTCCTGTTTTGCCGTGAACTGTGGTAGAACATGGGGAGAGGGTGCAAATGGCTCTTTTACAATGATTATTGCAAGAGCATCTGGGCAAAACTGACTCATTCAATCTTGTTGTGCGTGTATGGTGTTAGACCCCACACTAGAATCGGAATGTGTAGTGCTGAGAAAACAGGCCCAGATTCTTTCCCTAAGGAGCCCACAATCTCGTCAGAGAGACTGACAATAATCAAATAATCGCCCTAAGGAATAGCGAATAAAGAACACAAGGCCTCACAGTTTCTCCTGCCATATGCCTCATGCGGGGAGCACCTGTCATTGGGACAGCAGAAGAGTCACTTTGGACTAAAAGATGAAGTCCCTGCGGCTCCTTGGAGAGAGAACCAGGTGCTGCCTGCAGGGTGGAGGACAGAACTACATCCACAGTGATGAGGGAACAAAAACCAACATGGAGGCAACATACCCAGCAAAATAAAATCGAGTCTGCTATTAGCTCCCGTGCTGGTTCTCCGTCACCTGCGATGGGCCCTCTCTGTATGTACTGCGGAGCTGGAAACGGTCCTTGTTTCCTGGGAGCCATGCAGAAAGGCTTTTGACCATCTTGAAAGTGTTTCCCCCAAGAGAGTTTGCTGTAACAATAGATTTGGATCTTTTCTGTGACCAAATCCTGTCTTGTTATCAAATTACATTCAATTCAATTAAAAAAAAATTCTCATGCCTGGGATTATCAAAGTAAAAGTGATGTTATTTCATTGTTTTGGCTCTCTTTCAGGGATCTCTTCTGAGTCAAATATGCTCTTTCTCTGTTTGACTTTGGGGATGTGGTGAGGGGTAATTCCAAAACCCTGGCCAGTGGATTAGGATTTCATACTGAGTTGGCGACTATGGAGACAATAAATCGTTTTTAATCTGATTAACGAGCACAGTAGTCCTCCTTATATTTTATCCTCTGTATCCATCACTTGGTTCAGTTTCTGTTTGTAAGACATGGGAGAAAATCAGACTGTCAGAAAACAAGCCCATCAGGAGGTAGTAGGGTGTCCAGAGTTGGGGGTTGAGAGGAAGAAGTTGGAAAACCAACTTGCCTGATTCCCTTTGCTGTCTGAGAGAAGTAAACAAGTGAGCATCGAATCTGTGCCTTGTGTCTCTTCGTGGACACAGAACATTTACGTCAGCTTTTATTTTTGGTCAGACCCTTACTCAGTAGGTATCTACTTCAGCTCAAGGATCTTCTTCTGATAGGAAACCTTACAGGATTCAATTAATCTTAAATAGTGTTTTTGATTGTTTTATTTTTCATTTAATAAGGGAAACAGAGTGATTGTGCAGGGCTCAGGGGAGAGTTGGTGAGTTCTACCATGACTTCTAACATTTCTCATTACCCCGATCAGGGTATGAGAGGTACAATGCCATGCGAGCAGACCCAGCACTTTGCTTCCTGGAGAAAGTTGGGATGCCAGATGAGAAGTCCCTGTCTGCGGAACAGGGTGTTACGGATGGGACCTCAGACATCCCTGAAAGGTGAGTCGTCTGTGATGTGACATGTTATGCCATGACTCCCTGGCCCCCTCCGTGGATATCCAGCATTCTCACAGTCTCTTCCTCACAGCCCAGCAGCACTCCCCTTAAATCTTGCCCTACTGGCACCGCTTTCCAGAATTGCTACATTCGTTAGGTCCTGTTACATCTTAGGCCTTTTCTTTGACTTCTAAGCACTTCAACCCAAATACTATTTCCTGTTCTTCATGGGTTCCTCAAGCTGCCCACCATCCTACCCTATTTATCTCTGGTCTGGTCAGAGGATTCTTGAGGAAGAATTCAGACATCTCATACCTGGCAGAAAGCTAAGAGGCACTGCAAGTACTGGCTTTGTGACCTTGAAATTCCCCAGATGAAATTCTGGAATTATTTAAGAATGCGTTTTTCATGCGTAATGTGAATTTAGGAGCCACTGCATCATGGCTTTAGTATCTAGGCCTTGTTTATGGGTTGTGTGCAAAAAAGCGTAGAAGCCTCTCCTTCGGCTGAGTTTAACTTACTGTTGGCATAACCCCCAAATGTGTAAATTTGTTGGAAAGCTAAATAAATAGCCAGAAACTATGGTGCGCAGATATATACGCACATACGCATATATGTGTGTGTGTGTGTATATATATCTATATATATATATATATTTGGAAAACAGTATATGTTATCTCTTAGCTTGTGTTTGGTAAAATTTGAACTGATCTTCTCTCCCAAAGTAGCAGATACTGCTTTGCATTGCCTAGGGCTGTGGCCAGGCCCAGCCAGGGGGGCTTGCACTGCCAGGAGCTCCTAACCACCTGCTAAGGCCAAGAAAAGGGTGAAGTGCATTTTCCATCTATCCTTAACTCATGGTGAACACTTCAGCTACTATAACATTCTCTGCCCCAAAGAGAAATTTCCTCTATGCAGATAATAGACTATTTGGAGAGATGTTAACAGAAGCCCAGGTGAGTGGTGATGCTAATGGTAGATGCTGGAGAAAACGCTCCGTGGGTAAGGTACCTGAACGTGGCGGAAAGCTTACATTTTTGTCAGGTGTCTGAGAGGTAGTTAGGGTAGGTGCGATCCTCCTGCCTCCAGGACCTGAGCAGCATCGATGAGAATCTGAGACAGGAACACTTCAAAGTCCGTGTAAGATCGGGCCTCAGCAGTAGTTAAGTTCACAAGACAGGAGACTTTAGGCAGCTAAGCTCGAGGTAGGTGTCTGCTACTGAAGAGGACAAAATGTCCTCCCTTCCTAGCAGTAATGGCCCCTCCTGAGGAAGTGGCTGCCACCAAATAAGGGATTCTGCCTGAAGCTTCACCCCGCTGTGGGAGAAGAGAGTTGGGAGCGCTCCGGGACTCGCTGGATTTGCACAGGCCTCAGTCTCTGGAGTCTGTTCTCTTATTAGAAGCCCATGTTCGGGTAACTCTCGATGGGCAGTCGTGACCTTGTTAGTGGCAGTATCACTGCTGGACAGCTGGCCTCTGAACTTGTAGACCATCTCATGCTGTGGTCTCAGCCGAGTGGAGGTCCTTGCCCATGGAAGTGATGACACTGGTAGAAACCAAGATTTTGAGGCCTGTGGGCAAAGGGATCCACTAATTTTCCTTTTGGTCAGTGATGTAAGGGGTTTTCTTGTAAGCATTCTGGTTGCAAAATAGCTCCTGGGTCGTGCGTGATGCTTTTTACTTTACTTTTATCCAGAGGCAACATGGATAAAGAAGACAACACTGAAGACAAGTTAGATGGCCCACAGAAGCAAACGGTGAGTCACGTGTGCTGTGTTGGTACCCCACACGATCTTCAGTGTCGAGAAACATCCCCATCATGGCAGGGGGCTGGACGCTTGATTGCAGTGTTGCAATTGCATTGCATTTTGCCCAGCATTTTAGTATAGAAATTATCAACGTATAGACTACATTGCACTTTTATTCTAGTGAAAGTTTTGATTTTGGTATAACTGTAGATTTTAGGTGCATTGTAAGATACAATACAGAGTGATCCCGTGTGCCTTTTATCCAGTTTTTTCCCATGGGAACGTCTTGCAAAACTGTAGTACAGTATCACAACCAAGATGCTGACGTTGTTAGAGTCAAGATACCGAACATTACTATGACCACGGAGATCCATTGTGTCGCCCTTGATAGCCACATCACCTCCGTCGTAGTTCGTGGCAAACACTAATCTGTTTTTCCATTTCTGTAATATGTTATTTTAAGAGTATTTCTTAAGATATGTACTAGAATTTAAGAATATATATTATTAAATGGAATCATAACAATAAGGGGCCTTAGGGGATTAGCTTTTGTCAGTCATCATAATTTCCTGTAGACTGCTGCAGGTTGTTTCCTGTAACAGTAATGCCCTCCTTTTCATTGCTGTGTGGCAGTCCTTGGTGTGGCCGTCCAAGTTAGTTTTACCATTCATCTGAATTGTCTCCAGTTTTTGACTGTTACAGATACCTTTAAAAACATCTGCACACAGATTTGGCATGACCATACATTCCTGTGGGATTTCTGTGGGATAAATGTCCGTAAGGACAGTGTCTGGGTGATACAGTCACTGCATGTTTAGTTGGTTTTGGTTTTGGGATTTTTTTAAACTGCCAAGCTGTTTCCAGCGTGGCTGTACCCCTTCTCATTGCCATCAGCCCCATAGGAGCGGTCCCCTTTCTCCTCATCTTCTGTTAGCTTTTGGTGTTGTCATCATTATAATTGAGCCATTCTGATAGGTGTATAGTGTATCTAGTTGTAGTTTTAATTTACATTTCCCTAATAGCTAACAATGTTTAACATCTTTTTAAAGGTGTAATTGCCATCTCTAAGCCTCTTCAGTGAAGTGTTTCTGCGTGTCTTTTGCCCATTTTCTAATTGCATTGTTTGTTTCTTTGGTTTTTTTGTTGGTATTTGAGAATTCTTTATGGATTCCAGATACCAGTCTTTTGTCAGATATGTGGTTGGCAAGTACTTTCTCCCACCTGTAGTTTGTCTTTTTATCCTGTTTACATTGTCTCTTACAGAATAGCAGTTTTTAATTCTGAGGAAGTCCAGTTTACCAATTGTTATTTTTATGGGTCATGCTTTCGGTTTTAAGTATAAGAATTCTGCCTATCTGTGAATCTCAAGGTTTTCTTCTATGTTTTCTACTGAAAGTTTCTTAGTTTAACATGTGAGTCTGTGGTCCATGTTAAGTTAGTTTTCATATAAATGGAGAATTAGATTCAGATTCTTTTTTTAACCTGTTGCTGGCCAGTTGCTCTAGAAGCATTTGTTTTAAAGCGCTCTCTTTTCTACATTACCTTGCTCTTACACCTTTGTCAAAATATCAGTTGGGCGGATTTGTGTGTATCTATTTCTGGGTTCTGTTCTGCTCCATTGTTGTATTTGTTTGCTCTTCTGCCAGTAGCCTGTAGTATCCATTATTGTAACTGTATCAGAAGCCTGAAAATTGGACAGAGACTGAATCCTCCCACTTCTTTTTCAAAATTGTTTTAGCTTTTCTGGTTCCTTAGCCTTTTCATAGAAGTTTTAGAATACTCTTATCTATATCTACAGAAGTTCTTGCTGGGATCTTGCTAGGAATTGCATTAAACCCATATATCACTTTGAGAATTGTCCTTTACTATATTGAGTCTTACTATAAATCTCTCCATTGATTTTGAGCTCTGATTTCTTTCGTCACTATTTTACAGTTTTTCAGAGAACAATTTCTGTACTTGTTTGTAGATTTACATCTAAGTATTTCGTTTCCTTTGGTATGACTGCAAGTGGGATATTTATGTTTATCTTGTATCCTGCAAACTTGATCAACACAATTTCAGTTTAAGGTGTTTCGTGATTTTCTATGTCAGCAAACCTGTCATCTGCGAATAGGGGTAGTGTTATTTCTTCTTTTCTGATCTATATGCCTTGTATTTCTCTTTTTTGCCGATTGCGCTTTCTGAAACTTCTGGGACTGTGTTGAATGAATGCTGAGAGCAGACATTTTTGCCTTGTTCCTGATATTAGGAGGAAGACATTAAGTCTTTCTTTGTTAAGTATAATGCTAGGTCTAGGTTTGTTTTTTTTTTTTTTTAATTTTTTTAAAAGATTTTATTTATTTATTTGACACAGAGAGAGAGAGAGATCACAAGTAGGCAGAGAGGCAGGCAGAGAGAGAAGGGGAAGCAGGCTCCCCGCTGAGCAGAGAACCCGACGTGGGGCTCGATCCTAGGACCCGGAGATCATGACCTGAGCTGAAGGCAGAGGCTTTAAACCACTGAGCCACCCAGGAGTCCCTAGGTCTAGGTTTTTTGGAGGTGGTCTTTATTGAATATGAGGCATTCCCCAGTATCCCTAGTTTTCTGAGAATTTTTATCACAAATAGATGTTGAATTTTTTCAAATGCATTTTTTGCACCAATTAATGATTGTGTGACTTTTCTTATTTAGCTATTAATATGGTAGGTTACATTGATATTCAAATATTGAATCAGCTTTGCATCCCTGGATAAACTGAGATAAATGCCATTCAGTCATGGTATATGATTCTTATTGTTAAATTATTTTTTTTCTTATTCTTAAATTCTATTTGCTAATATTTTGTTAAGGATTTTTGCATCTATATTAATGAGGGATATTGGTCTATAGTTGTCTTTCAGTACTATCTTTGTCTGCTTTTGATATCAGGGTAATGTTAGCTTTATAAATGAATTGGATGTTCCCTCCAGCTGTTTTCTAATAGAGGTTGGTTCAAATTGGTATTAATTTTTTAAATGTTTTGTAGAATTCGCTCATGAAACCAGCCTGGAGATTTCTTTTTGAGGGAGTTTTAAAATTATGAATCCAACTCTATTTTATATTGAGTAAGTTTTTTAATTTATGTTTTTTAAGGAATTTGATTTATTTCATTTAAGTTGTCAAATTTGTGTGTTGTTCATTGTATTCTCTTATTCTTTTGAATTATAGTGCTGTTCCCTGTTTCGTTCCTGATATTGGTAATTTGTGTCTTCTCTCTTTTTTATCTGTCTTACTAGAGATTTGTCTACTTTATCTTCTTAAATAATCAGCTCTTGGTTTCAGCTCGTTGTCTGCTGTTTTAATTTTCATTGATATCAGGGGCTGGTGGCTCAGTCAGTTGAGCATCTGCCTTCAGCTTGGAGCCCCATGTCAGACTCCCTACTCAGTGGAGAGCCTGCTTTTCCCTCTCCCTCGTCCCCTCCCCCATGCTTGTGCTCTCTCCCACTCTGTCAAATAAATAAATAAAATCTTAAAAAAATAAATTTCATTGATTTCAACTCTTAATTATTCCCTTCCTTCTGCTTGCTCTGGTTTTATTTTCCTTTTCTTTTTCTAGATTTTTGGAGTGGAGCTTAAATTACCATTTTGAGACTTTTCTGCTTGTCTAATATATGCATTCAGTGCTATAAACTTCCCTCTAGCATTACTTTAACTATGCCCCACAAATTTTGCTGTGTTGTGTTTTTATTTTCATTCAATTTAATGTATTTTTTAAAAATTTCTCTTGAGGCTTCCTCTGATGCACGAGGCTTCCTCATGGATCATTAGACATGTATTATTTAGCTTCCAAGTGTTTGGAGATTTTCCTATTATCTTTTTGTTTTTTATTTCTAGTTTGATTCTATTGTGTTCAGAGAACAAACTATTAGTTCAGTTGTTTTTAATTTGTTAAGGTTTGTTTTATGGCCCAGGACATAGTCTCTCTTGGTGTGTGTTCCATGGACACTTGAAAAGCAATGTGTATTGTGCTGTTGTCGGGTGCAATTATGTTGACATAATTGCATAAATGTCAATTAGATCATGTTGGTTGATAGTGTTGTTGGATTCTTCTGTATCCTTGCTGATTTTCTGTTTGGTGGTTTCATTAGTTGCTGAGAGAGGGGTATTGAAGTCTCCAATATAATTATCAATTTATTTCTTCTTTCATTTGTATCAGTTTTTGCTTCACATATTTCACACCCCTCTTGTTTGGTGCATACATATTTTTAGGTTTGTCTTCTTAAGTAGATTGACTCTGCTATCATTATGTAATGTCCATCTCTACCTCTGATAGTTGACTGTGCTCTGAAGTGTATTTTATCTGACATTAATATAGCTACTCCTGATTTCCTTTGGTTAATGTTTGCATCTTACAACTTTTTCCATTCTTTTACTTATAGCCTACTTTTATAACTAGAAGTGAGTTTCCTGTAGACAAGATAGAGTTGGGTCATACTTTTTAATGCATTATGCCAGTCTCTGTCATGGAGTTGGTGTATTCAGCTCTTAACATTTAATGTTATTATTCAGACAGTAAGGCTTAAGTCTGATATTTTATTATTTTTCCTGATTTTTGATTCTCTGTTTTCTTTTTTCTGCCTTTCTCTGGGTTACTTGAACACTTTTATGATTGCTTTTTTATTTATCTCTGTTATCTATATTGGTTTTTTAATAGCTTTTTGATGGCTCTTCCAGATATTTTATTATATATACATAAAGTATCACAGCCCACTGGTATAATCATTCCCCAATTCAAGTGGAGTGTAGAAACCTTACTTAATAGTTTTGTTCCTTCCCCCCTCCCCCATTTTTAATCTAGTGATTTTAGGGATTTCTTCCACATACATTTAGATCCATATCAGACAATGGTACAAGTTTGGTGCAACTGTCAGTATAATTTAGAAAATTGAAGAGGAGAAGGAGAGTCTGTGGTATTTAGTTGTATTTTTGTTTACCGGATTCCTTCTTTCTGGTGTTCCAAAGGTTCTTTCTATTTAGAGAAATTCCTTAGCCGTTCCTTTAAGGGTGGGTCCAGTGACATTTCTCTTAGCTTTTCTTTGAGAATGTCTTAATACCCCTTCATTCCTGAAGGATATTCGCACTGGATATAGGATTCTGGGTTGACAATTCTTTTCTTTCAGCTCTTGAAAAATGTTGTGCCACTTTCCTCTGGCTTCCATGGTTTCTGATGAGAAATTTGCTGTCATTCAAGTTGTTTTTCTCCTGTAGATAAGTCATCATTTCTCTCTTGCTGCTTTCAGGGTTTTTTTGTCTTTAGTTTTCAGAAGTGTGACCATGATTTTTTTGTGTATGGATTTCTTTGATTTCATCCTGTTTAGGATTTTCTTCACTTCTTGAATCTGTAGGTTTAAAGTCTTTTGCCAAATTTGGAGAGTTTTCAGCTATTATTTCTTCAAGCCCTTTCTTTTCCCCCCTCCTTTGATGATATGAACATTAGAACTTTTGTTATAAGGTGCCTGGCTGGCACAGTCAGTTAAGCACCTGCCTCCGGCTCAGGTCATGATCCCAGGGTCCATGGATTGAGCCCTGTATCAGGCTCCCTGCTCAGCTGGGAGTCTGCTTCTCCCTCTCCCTCTGTGTGCTCATTTCTTTCTTTCTCACTCTCTCTCTCTCTCAGATAAATAAATCTTAAAAAAAAAAAGAAAAGAAAAACTTTTGTTACAGTCCCACAGGTTCCCTAATGCTCTGTTTTTTGTTTTTTGGGTTTTTTAAAATCTATTTTTCTGTTTTTCACATCGGGTACTTAGTATTTTTCTGTCTTTGAGTTCCCTGATTTTTTTTCTTTGTTTCCTGCATTCTGCTGTTGAGACTGTCCATTGAGATTAAGTTGTTGTTTTGTTTTGTTTTTTGGTTATTGTATTTTTCAAATCTAAAATTTCTTTTTGGTTCTTTTTTGGATCTTTGATTATTTGCAGAGATTTTGCTTTTTCATTTGTGACGAGCATGTTCAGAATTGCTCACTTGATGACTGCTTTAAATTCCTATGTCAAATTCTAAGATTTCTGTCATCTCAGTGGTAGCATTTATTGTCCTTTTTCATTCAGTTTGAGATCTCCCTGTTTCTTGGTATGACATGATAAATGGTTTACTGAAATCTGGACATTTTGGCACTGTATCGTAAGACTCAGGATCTTATTAAAACTTCTATTTTAGCTGACTACCTCTGACTCCTGTCTTTCAGGGGAGCTGGGTGGGGGGTGGGTACTACCTTGTTGCTACCAGGTAGGAGTAAAAGTTCACATTCCCAGCCAGCCAGGGGGATGTTTCTCATTATTGCTGGACAGGAGTGGAAGTTCAGCTCTGCCCATGGTCTTTGCTAATACTGTGGGTGGAGACGGGGACCCCATTACTCCTTCTCAGAGATGAAAGTTCCAGCTCCCTACTTGGCTTTTTGACATCACCCCAGCAGGAGCAGGGGGTGTCCTATTGCAGCCTGGGGAAGGTGGAAGTCAGGGTTCTCTGTTTGGCCTTTGGATGTGTTTGGCCATGTATGTGTTGAGCCAGTTTTTTGTGTTCTTGGGCTGGAGGGTAGCAGGTATTGTCTTAACATTTTGTGTACTCCTAACCTGCTTTTGTTGGGGATTTTTTTTTTTTTTTGTCTGCACCCTTTGGCCTTTCTAGGTCGTTAGCTTCTTTCTCTCCAAATCTAGGGTGTATAAGATCAAAAAGAAAACCATGGGACTCACCACTATGTCATTCCTTGGGTCCCAAAGTCCCTAGTTAGTTTGCCTTCTCTCACCTTTCAGAGTTTTCTTATGTTTGTTTCATATATAATGTCCAGGGGTTTTAACGATGCTTCGAGTGAGCAATAGGGAAATGTGCATTTCCTAGAACTCTGCATTGCATTTTATAAATGAGTTTCTGGGGCTTTTCATGAGCAGACTGAAACCTTACCAGGGCCCCGGCACCACTTGACCACACATGTTCTCTGGCTTTGAGTTATAGAGCAAATGAATCTGGTAGAATTTCATGGATTCTGAATCCCAGAGGTTACCGTACAGTTGTCCCCAACTGAGTCCGTTGCCAGGACAATCTCTCATCTTCTCTTCATCACCACCCAGAAGTTATCAGTTCTTTTCTTTTGGTTCTACTTGGGAGAATGTGTGGTATTTACTTTGGCTTCCATCAGCTCTAATTCCTGTAACAGTAACAATGACATCACTTCCCCAAAGTAGGAAATAATTATTGTTCAAAGATATGTTTCCATATCTCCCCACGGTCTGAGAAGCAGTGGATTGGAGCAGATCAGCATGAAACTTCTGACCCTGACCTAAAGGAAGTTGGGTCCTGATGTCAACAGTTGAAATCCAGGTTCTGCTATTCCGGTCCCTAGCTTATCCTGTTACTCCTTTTGTCTGGAATTTGGGATGTGTTTTTCCGTAGAAGCAATTCAAGTACCAGAGAAATGCAAGTAATACCTTATACTTTATGGAACTTTACTTTCTCCATTTGTTGCCGTCTATCCTCACCTAGGCCAAGGACGTAAGCACTTACGATGCTACCGCCCTCATTGGAGGGCTGTGGACACTCAGGCCCAGGAGCTTTAAAGGACTTTGCCAGATTCGTACAGCTACCAAAGGATAGAGTTCAGACTAGTTATTTTCTGCATATTCTTGTCTCGTGTTCTCTAATCAAGTATTGTTTTCATAGCCAAGAAAGCAGAAAGTATTTCAGCTGCACATACCTGCCGCTTCTGTGGAAAGGCTGCCACAGCCCCCAGCTCTGAACCATGTTCACAGTCAGGCTTAGACGCTGAGCTAATCCATCTTTGATGGTAGAGACATCGGGACACCAGATGCCTTGTGGCAGAATCGCAAAATAACTCAAATTTCCTTACAGTGGAGTTAAACTCCTCTGAAACTACATTTTATTCATTTATGAAATTAACGCCTGTATTATTTATTTTGCTTGTGAAATCCCTAAAACCTGGGCTGTAGAATATAATCAAAAGCAGACAGAATGGGGCATGGCTTCTCCCAGATTTTGAGGTAGACAGATTATAAATAGATGAAGCTCACCCTCTGGCCTGTGTGCTAACATAACAGATGTAGAGAAACAGCCCACATCTGAACCCAGTCTGCTGGCCCACCCCTGCTTCCCTCCCCTCCCATACCTCCTGCCCCAACCCCAAAGACACCAGTTGGGTGTTTCCTTCTCCCAGTTCTATTCACAGGCAGATCAGCAGGCAGGGCTAACGCTGCCCAAAGAGCCTGTCTCGTCTGTAACTAGGGGAATTCCTCTGAATTAAACACACCTGGGCACAGGGGCTGGTTAGTAGATCGGCACAATCCCAGTATTGCAAGGAGCCCTAATACGCGTCTAAGTGGTCTCTGAATGTTCTGTCCCTGCCACAGCCTTGTGGTCAGGTCATTCCAGGTAGGTTTAGGTAATTCCTGGAGCCCCTGGGACGAAGAAAAAAAAATGTGCTGGCTTCCAAAGAAGCTTCCTTATACTGTCCCGGGAATCTGGCTCCCGGTTGGTTCCCTGGTTTCTGTTAGTTTTCTTCCAGTGCTGCAAAGAACAAAACTGGTCTTTCTCTCCTCTCTGATAGGATCTTAAATTCTGAGGCCGGCTAGCTACCTTCATGTCTTAATTTCTCTTCAGCTGAAGTACCCCTAGTTCCTCTGCTTTTCTTTATATTGCATCATCTCCAGACCCTTGATGTTCTGGTGCCTTCTAGAGCACACTGTAGCTACAGTCCTCTACAGATGTCAGAGGGTCAGAGAATCAGGATGTCAGAGTTAGAAGGGTTAGACCAGAGTTAGACCTTTGAAATGATCTAGTTTACTCCCTTCTCCCATGTTTTAATGGGAGAAACTCTCTCTGTTTTAATACCAACAGAACTTTGATTGGTAAACCGTTAACAGATTTCAAATGCAGCTGGAGCCAATGAATATGCAGAGACTTTCTGCAGCAGTTAGTCTGAAAGTTTACTTGTGTTTGGAATGGTCTGGACCTTCAAACTGTAAACAAAATCTTTCTGTATCAAACGTGGTATGATAAAGGGAGAGTAACAGCTCTTTAACTGAACCAGGGACAAGTAGTGAGTGGCCCACTAATACGGTCACATCTTCTAATCAGCGTGTCTTGTCCTTGCTCGGCAGCTGTGTCTGCTGCAAGTGCTCCCTGAAACAGAAGGTCTGTAGATGGAGGAGGAAGTCAGAGCCAGTGAGCTTGGAAAAACTCTCATGCAAAACTTAATGCTTAAAATGGTCTAAATTCCATCGTAAGTAAACTTCAATTAGGAAGTGAATAACTGTTCTTTTCTTACAAGTTCAGAGTTTAAAGGTTCTCTACACTCAAATAGTAATATTTGAATGTGGAGGACTTCCAAGCTAACAAAGCATGTTTCCCCTTCAGTTAGGTGTTACTCTTATCCCATTCTAGAGAGGAAGAAGCCGAAATAGTTTTCATCAGCTTCAAAAAAAGTCCTACTGGCTAGAGGGCACAAGAGCCGTGTCTCCTACTCAGTCTTTTTCTACACCCTGCGATCTTTCCCTAATAAAATCCTTGAGTTACGTTAATGACATTTAACGTGCATCTACTTTCCACGTGAAGTTTATGCAAGAGTAGGATGCTGGATTTTTTTCCTGCGAAATGAAAGACACTGTGGGATCTTTTTAATTCTGCCTCTGTTTATCCTGCTACCTGTCACAGAGAGCTCTTAACTTCTGGCCAACTCCTCCTTGTGTCCTTCCGTAGGAAGCTCAAAAGTCACCTTGTGTTTGTCCTTCCCCCTATCTGATTTGGTGACTGTCTTATTTTCCCACTGTGTTTAGGAGCACTGATCCCACAGCGCAGACAGTATTTTTCAGCGTATTTCTCCTGACCAGCAGACTATGGGCTCTGGCAGGACAAGGGTTCCGTTTTCCCACTGTTGCAGCCCTTGAATCCGGGGCAGTTCCTGGCACTCAGGAGACACTCGTTTGCTCAGTATAAGAGGACAGCTCCTTGCCTGTCATGGTGATCCTAGGCTTTTGTTAGAACACAGAAGACATTCCCTGGTCTGCAGGTCCCACTGGTTCTGTGCTGCTGCCACCGCCTCCATCCACATCAAGACCAAATAGGGCAGACAACCAGGCCGGAAGGGGGACAAGGGAGACTGCCCCTTCTGTCCTCAGTAACTAGGAGTCCGTGCGTGTCACTACCCTCAGTGGAGAAGTGCCGTGGTTGGACTTAGTTCGTGAACACTGCTCTGGGTTCGCCCCCGTGGCTTCCACCGGCCAGGGGCAGCTCTGTACATCGGTTAGAGCTCATCCTCTGAAGTCAGATCTTTGGGGTTTTAATTCCACTGTCACCGCGTAATAACTATGTGTGATCTTAGATGAGAATAATCATCCTCCCCATTGCAGTTTCCTCCTGTCTAAATGGAATAATGAATAAACGATGAATAAACGGAAACTGCATCCAAAGTGCTCATTATAGTGTCTGGAGACTGGCTGACCCGGGTCCCGGGAGATCTCTTGTTGCTGCTGTCTGCTTGCGTTCTCGAGCCTGCCTTACAGCACGCAGCGCAGGTGAGATGGGACCAGGGAGGTTCTGTCTGGTAGTTGGGACTGTTTATCAGCATTCCCTTAGTCCCCGCCACCATTTGTGAGGCCTTTGCTTCGGACCAGCATTTGGTTCGACGCGGGACATGAGGTAATCAACTCATTTGTGCCCCACAGGCACGCTATAAAGTAATATTACCTCCGCTTTGCAAATGAAGAGACGAGCTTGAGAGGTTGAAACAGCTTGCCCAAGGCCAAAGGGCTGCTGCAGACTGTCGGACTGCCAGCCACATGCGTGCTCCAGATGGGGAAATCACACGTGTGACCGGTTTCCTTTGTGCTGTTTGTTGTTGTTGCTGTGTTTTCAGTTTCCTTTCTTTCGTGGTTCTTTCAGTCAGCACTCTCTGGACCCTTTACGCCGAAATGACAGATTCACACCTCCTCTGAGATGAATACTAATTTCAGATCGATTCACAATCTGAGAGAGCGCACGTTGAAACACGAAATGTTAACCTGTGTCCTTCAGAAGCAGGGCTTCCTGTGACCCCCGCCCACCACCGCAAGTTGCTCTGCAGAGGCTGCTAGCTGAGGTTGTGACTTCTTTAGCCCTCGGGCTGCATGAGCCAGGCCTTCTCCATTCTGTCATTTCCAGTGAGAGGAAGTGCCTCTGGGAGAGGGCGGGGTGCAGAGACAGGCACTTGCCCATCCCACAGAGTCCGCCTGAGTCTGTCTGTGTTCCTAACTGTGTACCCACAGAAGCCTCAAGCGGGACCGAAGGGAAACGTGCACGGCATGCGTGTCTGCTTCACCCCAAGCTGGGAGCCACCGTGTGGATCTGCATGTGGGGAAGCCCGAGTTAGCCACCCATCGCGTGATAAGGAGCTTGGTGTACCTGGTGCCTCACTGCTGCATTTTGTAGGCTATAGGACGTTTCTCAGTCTGGAAGTCCAGAAGTATAAATTTCAGCATTCAGAGGATCTTTGTGGGTACTGTGAGGATACTCAAACGTGTTCTCAGTGGAGGAAAGGATACAGGGCATGGTTGGTAGTTTTGTTTTGTTTTGTTTTTTAAAGATTCTATTTATTTATTTGACAGAGAGAGAGATCACAAGTAGGCAGAGAGGCAGGCAGAGAGAGGGAGAGGGAAACAGGCTCCCCGCTGAGCAGAGAGCCCGATGCGGGGCTCGATCCCAGGACCCTGAGATCATGACTTGAGCCGAAGGCAGAGGCTTAACCCACTGAGCCACCCACGCGCCCCTGGTTGGTAGTTTTTTGCTTGTTTTGTAACCACCCAAGTAGTGGGAGAGGATGAGGTGGCATATTTAAGTGCCACTCCAGAAAGGACTGTAGATGAGCCTGAGGCTGCCATCTCTCCACTTAGGTGGCCAGAAGCCGTTTGGGCCAAGGAAGAGAGGCTCAACTGGTGTTCTCCAATTCTAAGCATGTTTCACTCTCCAAAACAAAGCTTCAACCCAGACTCTCGTTTTGCCATTTTTTTTAGATGGTTGGAGTGGTTGAAAGTGTAGGCCGTCATCAGACTACTGTGTTTGAGATCCAGTTGTGTGACCGTGGGCAAGTTACAGAACCTTTCTAGGGCTTGTTTTCTGCATATGTAAAATGAGGAGAGTCGTAGTTTCTACCTCGTGAATCGTGAATCGGTTCTGAGAACTAAAGGAGATAAGCCACATAAAGGGTTTCACACGGTTCTCCATGATGTTAGCTATTATCACTATTTTGTAAAAGAGAAAATGCACCCCTGCTCTTCTCTGCCTTTTCAGTTTTCTCTTTCAGCCTCTTCCATGGTTTTAGGGAAATAGGAGAACAGTTAGAATTTTGACTGTTGCCCATCACAGATGTCAGTCCGTTCCTACTGAGCCTAGATTCCTGGTCTGTGCTGTGTGCACTCTTCCAGGAGGCAGCAGACATTTCCTGTAAAGGACCAGGTAGTGAGTATCTTGGGCCTGGGAGCCACATTCAGTCAGTTGCATATTCTTCTCCCTCTCCCATGTCCCCGTTTTCTTCCCCTTCCCCTTCCTCTTCTTTTTCTTCTTCCCTTCAAAGGTGTAAAAACTCTTCATAGCTTGAGGGCCACACAAAGACACTGCATACCACACAGATTGCTGACCCCTATTCTGCTATGACCCCCCTAACATGGCCAGAGTCTTGAATCCTGGGGTTACTCTCTTCCATCATTCAGGTCAAAAGATACTAATCAAAAAGTAAGTTTTCATGTTAAAAATGGGGTCCAGTTGAAAAATAGCACCCTTTCTTCTCCCATCCCAAACTCTCCCACAGACCGTATATAAGAACTTTTCAGAGTTCCCTTCTGAGACCAAGAAAAGGTTTGTAAAGGAATCCATTAGAGCCAGTTTGATAAACACTCCAGCTTGGATAAGCTCTGTGCCTGTGAAATTACTCCAGATTCACTTGGAGCCTCGGTTGTGATTTTAATTTTAAATTCCTAGGGGGTTTGCGCCATCGGGTCTCATGTCTGGCGCAGTCACGTTTTAGGACAAGAGCATCTGCTGCTGTGAAGTAAGCTAACCATAATGAACATGAACATGATACTTTTTCACAGCAAAAAAAAGAAAGAAAGAAAGAAACCAGAATGCAGGCACCACCTTTGTGAAATGACAGTATTAAATTGCAAGAGATGATGGTAATGCAAATATTTAAATTCACAGCTAAAATAGTGCTTGTAAAATGTAATTGCCGGGGAGAGCATGCCAGCTCATCGTTCTTTCAGCTAATTCTCTGCAGACAGAATCATTCGTACAGTCCTAGTTTAAAAGGCTTATCTTGAATAAACTGCTTTCTGGTTCTTTTAAAATTTCACAAGTAAGCTTTATAAATGACCGGGACGATTTAGGTCTTTGAGGTGTCCGTGGGCAGGAGAGCGCTCCTGCTATCCGAGGGCTGTCTGAGCTAGTTTGTGCTGGGCTGCAGCTTTTGCTGATGACGTGGCTTCCTTTATCCCTTAGGAGAGTTCCAGTGATGGAGGTGATGGCATTTTTGGCGAAAAGAAGGATGACAGCCGGGCAGGTGAGACTGTGTCCTTCTGAAGGCAAAGAAAAGTAAGGTCCCAGTTTGTAGTTATCCTGGAGTTCACATGTGATAAAAATACGCTTTTTTTAAGGAGACTCTTTTAAAAAGCCAAGCTGACCTTCATCAGACTCTTCTGGAGTCACACACGGAGCTTTATTTTTAATGTGGCTCTGGCAAGCTCCCTCCACCGTCCTTGAAATTCGGAAGTGAGATGGGTGGTATCTGAGGTCAGGATGGAGTCAGGGAGAGAAAAAGGAATTGTGGTTTCATTGATTTATTATTTATTTAATTAATTTAGGGGGAGAAATGTTAGGAGAGTTTGTTTTTTTGCTGGTTTTTTTCTGAATTTGGACTTAATAAAGTCTTTGGCAGTTGGAAGACCCAGCTACACCAAAGCCCATAGTTCTGTATGGAGAAGGCCATGTAGGGTCTGCTTGTTTCCATGCCTTAGAGCAAGGTCCTCGAGTCGGTTCTGCCCCCGTGGACAGACACATTTGTAAGAGACAGATGACAGAGCCAAGCACAGCTAAAGCTGTTTCTAAACCACAGTTGCAGTCCTTCCATCTCTGCCGGGCACTGATCAGGTCCTTGAGTCAGCTGTGGTTTTATTTAAACAAAACAACAAAGTAGCCACGTTTGTTTGGGTTCCATTTGTAAATACTAATATCCTCACTGATGTTTGAAGCCCAGGATGGCTCCGACCCAGACAAATCACCCTGGCCAGTTTCATCTGCTCTCACGGCTCGCCTCCGACGTCTGGTCACCGTGTACCAGCGCTGTAACCGCAAAGAACTCTGCCGACCGGAAATTCTGGGACCAGGTAACCAAGGATACTGGGTCCAGGAAGAGATGTTCAGGAGAACCTCAGAAATGGATCTCATCAACAAGGAAGCTCAAAAGAGGTAAAAGTCAGTGGCCAAAAGGGCATACAGAGCTGCCGATGAGTACAGGTGACAAGGAAATGCTGATAATAGTTAGAGACCAAGTGCATTTAATGTTCTCATCTTGAAGTTAGGTGATCTCCAGAATTAATTCAGTCTAGCCTCCAGTGATAGTGTTGTCATGTTGGCTAGGGAGTTGACAAGATCTAGGAAATCCTTTGTTAACAATTCCTAGACTTTAATGATTTTCCAGCTTGCCCTTCTTCCTTAAGCTGGACCCCAATCCCTAGAAATGTGTTTTAAAATTAGCATATATATCAGACCATGTTGTTTTAGCAGTGAAGTGAATAGTGTGCATTGAAGCTGCCATATTTTAGCTACTAATCCTCATCAAGTCTTTGAGAGCAGTAAGTACTATAAAATGCCAGCCTGGGATGAGGGGGGATAAATTATCAGGAGTTACTTGCCTATCTGAGAGTTACACCAAAAATGGCTACAGAAGGCTAGCACAGGCTAGGAATGATGTCACCAGAAAAAATCAACAAAACTGTAGTTCTTGGAGTCTTTCTATCCACCCTTCGGATGTAACATCCAGTGAATTAAAAGAATACCAAATAGAAAAAATAGCAAATTCACTTCTGTGTACACCTTCTGACTTTATGAAATTTGGTAATTCAGGGAAAATATTGTCTTTCAAAACTCCAAAGAGAAGAACTAGAGCCCTTCCTCCCTCCCTGTTTCTCACTCCTCCACTGAGCTCCTTGCCCCACACTCCTGGCCTGACTCCCTCTGTGGATGGAGAGTACTGTGCCCAAGAGCCCCTAAAGACTGTGGGTAGGGTATAATAATCCAGCCACTTTCTGTCATTATCTTAACCCTGCAGGATGTAGAAGCCGGAGAACCTTAGTGTCCTAGACACGGGCTACCTGCCTACATAAAACCTAGAAGAAAGCCAACATGAACTAGGGGTTGGGGGAGTTGTGTGGCTTGTGTCACACTTCCCTTCTCTAGACCAGTCTCTTCATCAGGAAGAGAAAAGGGGTGAATTTCAGGTCCCTCCAGGATTCTGTGATTCTGTGTTGTCATACATACATAGTATTTTAAGATCTTCATCTCCCATCAGTGGAAACAAACTAGGTAATCTCTAAAATTAATGAATGAAGAGATGGCAAGTCTGTATAAGTGACTTAAAAATAGATGAATACCAGAGGAAAAAGTTGAGAGATTTGAAAGTGGTGGTAGGATAATAGGCTATTTTCATTATAAGCCTCTCAGCCCAGTTTAACTTAAATAAAAATAATAATAAAATGGGCAAAAACCAGGCCTACCTGCTTTCTTGACTCCATGTTTCTGTTTCTAAACCACAGTTTGCTCTCAGTAAGTAGCTGTTGGCTTTTTAAAAATTTTTCTTAAGGGAAAATAGCTCACTCTCCCTTTCTGATTAAATCCCAAGGTGGACTAGGAGAGAGCAAGCAGACTTCTACAGGGCGGTGTCCTCCTTCGGGGTGGTTTATGATCAAGAAAAGAAAACTTTTGACTGGACGCAGTTCCGCGTCATTTCTCGTTTGGACAAGAAGTCAGACGAGAGCCTGGAGCACTACTTCTATAGTTTCGTGGCTATGTGCCGGAACGTCTGTCGTCTGCCCACGTGGAAGGATGGTGGTGAGAACGCCCTCTGTCCGTGTGTCCCGGGAGACAGGTGGAGGCCAGGTGTATTTTCAGGGTACAGAACCACTTGAGGTAGTATCCATTCTAAGAGTAGAGTCTACCTGAAGAATTCGGGTAGACAAGTGGGTCTTCACAAATTGTGAACTGCTCCCTGGGTCCACCCTCATAAAATGAAATCCCTCTCCCAAAATGATGCCATGTCAACAAATTGAAATTCAGAGTAACACCCCACAGAAGTATTGAGAGGCCAGTGTTAATTACCTCCTCCAACGGATTGTTAGGTCTCGGAGATTTACTCTGTGGTGAACTTTGCTTCCGCCTTACATTTTATCTTAGGACCTGTAACTCTTTTCCTGTGTGTTGCCTTGTCTTTTGTAAATGGCTGTCTTTTCATGCACGCCCTGATGCAGTAGAGACCCCTCCTGAGAAATCGCTTCCCTGTTGGGATGCAGGAGCTTCCTCCTCGTCCCTTTCCCCCTCGAGCTTGTAGATAAACTCGGTGTGGCCCATCTGACTGTACCGTCGAAAAGCTAAGGCAAACCTAGAGTCCACCCAGTGTGGGTCCTGGGCTGACAGCAGTGTGACGTGGATAGGGTGTTTTCATGAAAACCAGGGAGCTGGAGAGATTGTAAGGAGCTGGGCCTTGCAGTCCCACCGACAGGACCTGTCCTCGAATCCTGGGTCTGCCACCTGGAGCATATCTGAGCCTCCTTCCTCATCCTTTAAACGGGGATAGTGATGCTGTAGCCTAGCATTGCTGGGAGAACTCGGTGACCTGTGTACAGTACTTCGGGTAGAGGGCACAGAGTACGTGCTTACTGAATGAAAGCTTATCTTCTAGAACCCAAGTTTTCCTGCTCCTCCCTCACCCTTACTGGGTCTGTCCTCTAGCTTCGTAGAAACCTTCCCTTCTCGTAGCTTTTCATGGTGTCAGGGGCACACACACCGAAGACTGCATGCCAGGGAGTTAAGCAGTTAGACCGGAGAGCCAGGGGCTCGGGTGGGTGGCAGGTGTCCTGGGGCTGCGTTCAGTGACAGGCTCTGTGGTGCCCTTTCCAGGTGCCCCCGATCCCAGCATCTACGTGGAACCCATCACGGAGGAACGGGCCGCGCGGACTCTCTACCGCATCGAGCTGCTGCGGAAGGTCCGCGAGCAAGTGCTGAGGTGTCCGCAGCTGCACGAGCGCCTCCAGCTCTGCAGGCCCAGCCTCTACCTCCCGGTCTGGTGGGAGTGCGGGAAGCACGACCGAGACCTGCTCGTCGGCACCGCCAAACACGGCCTGAACCGCACCGACTACTACATCATGACCGACCCCCAGCTGTCCTTCCTGGACGCCTACAGAAACTACGCCCAGCAGAAGAGAACGGACACCCAGGCCCCGGAAAGTCTCTGTTGCCTTTACCAGACCAACTCCAAACTATACGAATCTCTCACATACACTCAGATGAGCAGGACTTCGGAGCCCCTTGAGAATGAGCCTGAGAACCTAGTGAAAGTAGAAGGTAGAGATGGCCATCCTGCTCCACCCGGGGGCAGTTTATCTGACGTGACTTGCGAAAACTTTCTTTCTAAAGTCCAAGATGTCGTGTCCGTGACCCACGATGAAAGTCTGCTGCCTGAGTCCTTGCAGGGCATGATGTACAGTAAGAAGGCCCTGAGTCGGGAGCCAGGCTCTTTTCAGGAGAGCCCCACATCCAGGACAGAACCCAGAAAGGATGCTCTGGCCATCTCAGCAAGCGAGGATGGGAACTGCCAGCCTGGAGGCCGAGAGACAGAAATACCTGCAGGCTCCTCTTTTCTGGGCAGCTTAGAAGCAGGAGTAGCTCAGATGAACATCAGAAATGGAAAACATCTATTGCTCTCTCTTTCCGGGGAAGGGGAGCTCTGCAGTGAGACAGGGCAGAGACCTGAGAGCATCGGGCCGCTGGAAGCCAAGTGCTTAGCTTCCCCTTCCTTGGATCAAGGGAATGAAAGTGGGTTTGTAGATATGTGCAATCTTAGTGTCTGTGACTCCAGAAGAAGCCTGTCATCAGATCAGCAGTTAATTGATTTATTAGAAAACAAGAGTTTAGAAAGTAAATTGGTTTTGAGTCAGAACCACAGCGATGAGGAGGAGGAAGAGGAGGAGAATGAAGAGGAGAATATAGGCGTGGCCTCAGGCCTGAGGGAAAGGCCCGAGGTTGTGCCTCTAGCCGAGCCCACAGCTGATACCCTAAGGGAGAAGAGCCGAGGCTTCCATGTGGAGGAGGCCAAGAGAGGAGGCCTGGAGGCCATGAGCCAGCATCCTGGACCACGGGGGGTGCTTCCTCAGCCAGCCTGTCAGTGTCACTGCAAGCACACGGGGAGGTGGACGCGTGGCCTCGAGAACGAGGAGTTTGAAGTGGAGAAACCCAAGGGTTATCACCCAGACGTGTACAAAAGCAAAACCAATAGTATCCCCGTGGAGGCTGAGCCCCCCGCTCCTCCCGCAGAGCCCTCTCAGGGGAAGCACGAGCTGTTTAAAGAGCCTTGGGAGGACAGCGCAGAGGGAAAAAAAGGTTTCCCTGTGTATCCGGAAGCCAGTGAGCTCAAGTCCGAAGACATGGATTTTGAGAGTAAAGATGATTATGACCGAGAGGGGAACGGCCACGCTCCAGGTACAGTCTGTGAGATCTGTGGTATTTTGGAGGAGCCAGTCTTCACGTGGGGGGGTGGGGGACCCGGAGGTCGTGTCAGGAGACTTCTGAGTCACACCTCCCCACGTTCCCTGTGGTTTAAGACCAGGCCTGGTCCGAAAGGGAGACAGAGTGGCTTAACTCTGACCATTCTAGAACACCGAAGAAGATTGTGAACAGTCGTAGCACCGTTGTCGCATCAGCCGTGGGATTTGGGCGGGGCTTCCAAGCTTCTCTCTCCATGGTAGACGCTAGATGTGGTGTCGAGGGGAAAGAACTTGTTCTTCCGCCAGGTGAGGGCCTTCAAACCGGTTAAAGTAGAAAAGCCTGGGAACATCAAGAACCTGCAGTTTTCTATAGGGACAGTTAATTTTTCAGGAACTCCACAAAAATATAAGTAAATGTGATCTTTATTAAGGTGAGCAAAGATAGTGCTCTTTATTTATATCATTGTCCAAACCTTATGATTCGATATGGTGCATTTTAATGGAATAGGAATAAAAATAACAGGAATAAAACAGGAATAAAAATAACAACCACAAGTAACTCAACAAAAATACAAATAGATTTGAGCTTTTTAAATAGGAAAGTCTTAGATAAGGCTATAAGTTAGGAGGACTTTTTAAATGTTAAGAGTCTAAATGACTCTGAGATATTTCTATGCCTTGAAGGATATAAATTGATTAGAGATTCTGAGCAACAAGAAATGGTTTTTAACTTTTTTACTGTTGTTTTTACTTCTTCAGACTCAAGAGGGCATATTAGAGTGAACAACAATCATTCTGTTTATCCTTGTTATTGTCTAAAAAACAAACCAAAAAAAACAACCCAAAACCCCTACTCATGTCTGGCCTGGTGCCAGGTGCGGTGCTCAGGGGTTTAGACAAACTGCTGTCTCCTCCTGCAACAGTGACGTTTATATCACAGAAGGAGAGAGGGAAGGAAGCTCAGGCAAGCTCCCCTGTATGATCTAGCTTCCCTTTTTTTTGTAAGCTCCCTCATCCTTGGTTTCAGTCCTTGTGATTAGTGACTCCCTTGAGACGGGTTCCAAACTCAAGTTAAAACTTACACACTAGTGAGGATAATGACAGAGAGGCTACTGCAAGTAGTTTAATCGACTTGTAGCCCCAGCTGACACAGGGGGAGCCCGTCTCTGCCTTTGTCCATTCTCAGCCTGGGCCACAGAGGATCGCTGCCTTGTGTTAGATTATAAAACCCACATTGGTTTTTGAACCTCACTGTGGGGGAAATCACCGAATGGTCGGTGGAAATCCAGGCAGTGAATTGAGTACAGAGTGTAGAGGACTATGGTTTAGAGGAGAAGCACCTGTCCACCCACGCCCTGTGTTGCAGCCTCAGCGAGCAGCACACACAGTCGTGGGTGGGCCCCTTGCACCAGGTGCTTTTCAGAATGCCTATTGCGGACCTCAGAAGGGGTCCCCCCCACACAGTAGACACGGAACAGGTGGGGCACAGGGGGTCGGGCTGTTTCTGCACCTGGAAGTCTACCATAATGGAGCAGTAATAGGTCCAGCGGTCAGGGCCAGCCCCCAGATCTCCTGGCCTTTTTTTCCAGGGTTTTCTCTCACACAACATTACTTTTTCTTAAAACTCAAATCCAGCCTCTCTGCTTAAAACCTTTCAGTGATTCTCCCCATCAGATCTAGGGTAAAATTTAAATTTTCTATCATGACCTACAGAATTCAGCGTTATCTGAATTCAGCGAATTCAGAATCATTTATTCTACCCTTCTACCCTCATCTTTGCACTTTCCCCCAGGAAAGTTCCTCAGAACATGCAGAGTAACCATCGTCTTCCTCTTCCTGGATGTTCTCTCCTTTGAGAAGCCCTCCCTTCCGCCCACTCTTACTCCCTGTCATGACATCTTGGTTCTTTTTGTAGCACTCACCGCTATTCATAATTGTGTTCATTTATTATTACTGTTTTCCTGACTGTCTTTCCTCCATGAAACCATAAGAGTCTGAGGGTCAGGGCCACAACTGTCTCGTATATCCTTGAATCCACTGGGCTAGCAAGGTCCTGTTCGTGGTGAGAGGTCCCTGCAGCTCCCTAGACTTGGTGCACAGTCATGAGTGAAATCTCCACATTTCAGAGGATCGACATTCCTTGTCATTTCATGAGAAAAGAGGCTCACAACTTTTCCTGCACTGGACGTTTTGCTACCCTGTGTTCATTCCCTATCATTCCCTCCCTTACTGGTAAGTGGGTCTTTGAAGATCCATTTCCCTTGGATAATAAACTTTCACCACTGAAACTTAAAAGAATGAGTTGCATTTCCATTTCTTTCCATCAATGAAGTAATTTAAATGTCCTAGGTTTCTTTGCATCATTTTTGACATGAAGCAGGTCTATTTTACGTTTGTTGTAAGTTTCAGGACTTTTCATCCTTTGTTATTAGATTCTTGCTGTGTTGCATTTCAAAGACTGTGCTTTCAAATGTACTAGAGTATTACAATGTTCAGTCTCCTCTTGTCAGCTACACCTCACGTACAAGCCTCTCGGTGCTCATTCTGCTCTCACTTTTGGATACGCAGGACAATCTCCTGTTTTCTTCTGTTTTTGTTGGTGTGTGCATGCAGAGTTATCACCTGACTTGCATGGGTAATCCTAGGGAAAGGATCTGCATTTATGGCTTAACTGATAGGGTTCTTCCGGAAATAGCATGGTAATTAATGTTCAATTTCAAATAAGTTAGCACAGAATGGGCTAATTTTTTGAAAAGACAGATCAGGTGGTCTAATTGTTCAGATCATTACTGTCTCCCAAGCACCAGATTAATTTTTTAAACCCTTCCTTGCAGATTACCCCGGGAAATACTCTGAAGAGGAGAGCAAAAGCTCGACATCAGGCATCGCAGGAGACCTTGGGGATGACCTGCAGGAGGCTCGGGCTCCCACCATTGCTCAGCTGCTCCAGGAGAAGACCCTCTTTTCCTTCTCCGAGTGGCCAAAGGTACTCCCCAGAGCATGTGTTCTCTACCCAAAGCATTCTCAGCTTGTAGAGTATTTCCGAGTATAAACTCAGAGAAATGTGTAATACCTTGAAAAAGTATTAATAATGTCACATTTAAGTATTACAGAAATACACAATTAACTAATTAGACCGTAAGGTAAAACTGTCTCCGTATTTAAAGCACTATGACTTTAATTTTCACTGTCCAGACCATAGAACTTAAATATTTTAAGACTTGTAAAGTGAGTACATCTGAATGTGCTTTTTGTCTAATCAACTCCTCCTGGTTAGAAAACGTGCCGCGTGATCTCTAGGGACTTTGTGACTTTGGGTAGCTTGATGCTTTTACTCCTCAGAGCTTTTGGTCTTTTTATAGGATCGTGTGATAATCAACCGCCTGGATAATATCTGCCACGTGGTGTTAAAGGGGAAGTGGCCTTCCAGCCAGCAGTATGAGCCCTCGGGCGTACTCCCCGCACCGGCCTTGAGCAGCAGTGCTGGTTCTCGGAGCAGCATTTCGGAGCCGGAAGCCTCAGAGCACGGCTTCGGCAGTAGTGCAGCGTTGGTGGCTCAGATGCAGAAGGTGAGGGACACGTGGCACTTCTCATTGAGTCATTCATTCAGCAAATACTTACTGAGTGGAGAGGGTTTTTTTTTCTTCTTTCTCTCTTTCAGCTTTTGGTTTTTCTCTTTTTTTTTTTTTTTTTCCTTTTCCTTCTATAAAGTCACTGGTATTCATTGAAGAATTTAGATTTTATCCTGTAGGCAGCAAGGTGCTACGAAAGTTTTGGCGCCGGGAAGCACGTGGTGAAAGCAGGGATTTACAGCTCGGTGGGAGTGGTATGCGGGTTCTTGGAAGACGAGGGTCAGGAAAGAAGAGGGCCAGAGGCTGGGAGGCCGAGTGGGGATCCGATGAGGAGATGAGGTCTTCGACCAGGTTAGTGGCAGAGTGGGTACTAACAAAGGGGCGGACGTTGGCAGACACGACCTGATGACTGATAAACATACTAGGAGAGGGAGGCGTGAATGGATCAGTGTGTCCCATACTTGGAAGATCGCCAGAATGATGGCAGCTGATAGAAATTAGGGAAATCAGAGAATGGTTTTTATAAACTCAGATTTATAACTCAAGTTTAATTTGAGGTACATTGTTACCACACTGGCTCACACTCTCCAAGTACACGTGGGAACCTGCTAGGGACCTTGAAAAGCTGCTGGTCCTGATTTAATTGGTCAGGGCTGTAGACTGAGTGTTGGAATTATTCTTAATTTTCCATTGGATTGGATGTACAGCTGAGGTTGATTCCCTGGGTTACAGTGTTGCAACTCCAGAGGTAATTCATGGGCCAGCCACGTTAGCAGCACCAGGAAACCTGTTAGACTTACAGAATCTCAGGTCCACTGAAGTGGAATTGACATTTTAACAGGCTCTGCATGTGAGGGCACCTGGATGGCTCAGTAGGTTAAGCATCTGACTTTGGCTCAGGTCATGATCCCAGGGTCCTAAGATTGAGTCCCGCATTGGGCACCCTGCTCAGAGGGAAGTCTGCTTCTCCCTTTCCTTCTGCTGCACTCGCTCTTTCTCTCTCTCTAATAAATAAAATCTTTAAAAAAAAACGCAAACCAAAACAAAAAAAACAAGCTATCCAGGTTATTTGGTGCCAAAGTTTGAGAAGGCTTGAGTAGAAAGAACTTCTAAGAAGTTGATTAGGAATCCTCGTAAGCCCAAGAAAATCAGGCCTGGAGAATGAGCTGCCATTCAGCCACAGCAGTGGCATTCAGACCTCTCTTTGCACATATGTGTTTGCAGGAGAGCTTCCTGGCTCCAGTATTCACAAAGGATGAACAGAAGCACAGACGTCCCTACGACTTTGAGGTGGAGAGGGATGTAAAGGCCCGGAGCCTGGAACAGTTCTCTGCCACCCACGGGCACCCCCCCATCGTCCTCAATGGCTGGCACGGGGAGTCTGCAATAGATCTCTCCTGCACGTCAGAGGGGTCCCCAGGAGCCACATCTCCTTTCCCAGTGAGTGCCAGCACCCCTAAGATTGGGGCTATCGGTTCCCTTCAAGGAGCCCTCGGCATGGACTTGTCTGGGATTCTGCAAGCTGGCCTGATCCATCCAGTGACGGGACAGATTGTTAACGGAAGCCTCAGAAGAGATGATGCTGCCACAAGGAGGCGGAGAGGGAGACGGAAACATGTTGAAGGAGGGATGGACCTCATCTTTTTGAAGGAGCAGACGCTTCAGGCAGGAATCTTGGTGGGTACATGAGACCATTAAGTAAAAACCTTGACCTTTCTACCCTGAGTAATAAACCCTTCCTCAAACACACGATTTTTTAATTAATTTGAGGATCTTTTATCACTATTTCAAATATCCCAGTTAGTTTCTCTTGTTGCAAGTTGCCCTCAGTCTTTTTCTAGAAACACATTTGACCCATTACAGATCCTTCACCTGCATGCAACCTGAAGATATGAGCCAGAGGTCTTGCCATTCCAAACATGAACAGCCCAGACCCTCCAATGTCTCGGGAGAGCTGCTGGTGACTGAGTAAAGCAAAACAGCGGGGTTGAGTTTGTGGCATTAGTGTCTGCGTTAGCACGTTTCCCAGGAGCTGGGATTCAGGGGAAGGAACGGGTCAGGATCCTGACTCTTGATCCTGGCTCTACTATTTGACCTACTGGGCTCTGTGGGGCACACCACTGCACCTCACTTGCTCCTCTATAAAGCACCCCCCCAGAGAGCTGCTGCGAGGGTTCACCAGCGTCACGCCCAGATGCCCGAAACCCAGAGGAGATCGATGCAAACAACAGATAAGGTTAGAAGCTGTATGCCCGGCCAAGAGAGATCCCCTCAGACTTTGCTTGAGGTGCCAAAGACAACTGACTTCCCTTTGTGTTTTGGTTTTTCCCATTTATTGAATTTTAAGCTCCAAAGCAGGAATCACGTTTCATGTTTTCTTATTTTAAAAGGAATAATAATAACCAGTATTCACTAAGTGTTTGCTCTGTGCCAGACACTGTGTTATTAGGGTGACTGTCCTATTGGATCTTCACAACTCTGAAGATATTGTTATTATTCCCATTTTATAGATGAGAAAACTGAGACTAACAAGCATTGAATAATTTGCCCAAGATGATCCAGTAAGGTGGCAGGTCAGGGAACCAAGCCAAAGACTTTGTTCACTAGCACCTATGAGCTTTATTATTCAGCGCTGTTGTCTGGTATATTTTAAAGTTTTGTCTTCCTCTTGGACTTTCTATATAATTCAGGAAGCTAAAGTGACAGGCTCTTCCCCTGCCCAATCCTGCAAGCTTTTAAGACAGTTGTCTTATTTTTTAGAAGTACAAAGCCATAGGTTCTCTGTAGTGATCATAGAGTATTTTTAAAAATGTGTTATGCAAACATTTATTTAGCACCACATTGTACTTTGGAGACCCCGGCATTGGGAGTACAGAGATGAGTAAGACAGGCATTCCGCCCGTAGAGGGAGAAACAGTGTGGCATTTCCTGGTACTGGAAAATCTGTGAACGGTGCGGGGGGGTTGGGGGGTGGGGGCAGAATGCAGGAAGTGGAGTGGCTTGGGACTGTCCCTGATGGTGACAAGGAGGTAACACAACCTGAGTAGATAAGATGGAATTAAAGGTCACCAAGCAGATAAGAGGGGGCAAGGAGCATCAGGTGGAGGGAAGGCCAACACTGCAGAAGCTCACGTGTGGATCAGTATTGTGGAGGATTCTTATTGAAGCACCCAGCACAGTAATACTCAGGTGGAAAAGGATGGGAAGATACAAAGGACACCTAATGCGTTTTCCTTTCAGAAACCGGTTTTCATTCTGTCATGCTTAACTGCACATACTTGTGTCTCCTTCATCTAGGAAGTCCATGAAGACCCAGGGCAGGGCCCCCCGAGCACGTCACACCCTGAGGGGCCAGTGCCTGCCACTTCAGCCCCCGAGCCATCTCCGGCAGCCGGCAGCCAGGCCGAGAAAGCCATTCCCAGCAAGAGTCTGCTTGACTGGCTGAGGCAGCAGGCTGACTACTCCTTAGAGGTTCCTGGCTTTGGAGCAGTAAGTGTTGTCTGTGCCCCTGACACTGCCGTTTCCTTCCTGCTGACTTGCTGCTGCATTGGATAAGGAGCGCGCTCAGGGAGACCAGGAAGTTTGACGGAGAACCGTATCAACTGAGAACACCATTTTCAAGTTTGGGGTTTTGTTTTTAAGTTTAAATTTTGATGACGTTTTCTGGTAACGGAAATCACAGCCCATGTCAGAATGCTGTGCCAGGCCGTTGTGCAGAATCTTATGGGGACAGGACTTGGCTAAGCTCAGCGCCCCCTTCCCCCAGAATTACCACACAAGATCCTAAGTGCACAGAGAACTCTAGGTTGCATAAACACTGCCACTTCAGGAACGTGTTCCTGTGTGTTCTTTGTGAGTTAATGCATCACCACTTTGGGGGGTGTCTGTTCTTAGTTTGAGTTACAACTTTGCCACTCTTCCTTCAAGTCCTCCTAACTGCCTTTGCCCGAGATCCTCCAGATTAGAAACCTGTAGGAGATGGCTCCTCAGCACTGCTGTCTCTTCTCGGTGGTCTTTTCTCATGTGCTCGCCTACCCCACCACCATTTTGTCCTGGGTACATTCGACTCATAAGATGTGGAGGGTAGAGGGCTCACAAGAAGAGAAGGAGAACACATTCACAGACGCACACCCTCCAAAGAGATACCAAGCCCGCCAGATAGGGAGAAGTGGAGAGAGAATCTGGGGAATGAGGAGGAGGAGAAGGCCAGGAGTACGCAGTGCACTGAGAGACCGCTGGGCCAGCTCCAGTCTGACCCAGAGGCCCACACAGTCTGTTCTCCGGCTTGCTGCGGGAACACCATTGTTTCACAGAAAGCCTGGGTCAGGGCCCGGTAGCTCTTTCCTTCGTCAACCTAACCTGATGAGGTCCTGTACAGAGGGCCATTAATGAGAGAAGAGCAAAACCAGCTGAAAAGCACCACCCTCATCAGAAGAATCTGTGCTAGGATGTTTTGTAATGTGGGTTTCCATTTGTCTCCTAGAATTTTTCAGACAAACCAAAGCAGAGGAGGCCGCGCTGTAAGGAACCTGGAAAATTAGATGTCAGCTCCCTGAGTGGGGAAGAGAGGGTTCCTGCCGTCCCCAAGGAGCCAGGACTGCGGGTAAGGAAGAGGGACACATGTGTCCCAGTGAAGCCAAGCCTTGCAGACTCGGGGAAAGCTCCAGCTGGGAAGTGGGGGGCCAGGTGACGTCTTCTCAGAGGACGAGAGGCCGGCCCGGGAAGTTGATAAGTAGTGATAAGTGGTACTGGGGCCTCTTGAGCAGCGGTAGGACTTCCCGTGGTCATTTGTTTTCAACCTTTACCCCCAGAACTTTTGGTTTAAATTTGTACTTAAACCATTTCCAAAACTTGATATCCGCCGCCCACCCCCTGTCCCAGTACAGTTTAGAGAGTTCGGGGAAATATACCTTCACCCCTATCAGGAGTCTGTTTCTACTGTTAACAAATGTCATTATTGGAAGTTTCCATTTAAGACATTTCCTCCTAGTCCATCCTCACTGGCAATGAAAAACAGCTGACTCCAAGCACTGCCCTTTTCCTCATATAGAATCCTGAGCCTGGAGAGACTTCAAAAGACATCTGTGAAATAGTTGTTGTCTAACGCATCTGAGTTAATTATAGTTCACAGAGGACAAATTTGGAATAGAAAAGTCATAACCTCTAGGGGGCAGTAGTAACATCTCAACCTGAAAATGTGTCAGGCTTGGGCAAACTGTCCGTAACTGCTTTTAACCTCCTACAAGTGCGTCCTCCCCAAACAGGGAGCCCCTGAAGAGGCCCGTGGGCATCTCCCCTTCTCGGGTTGTCCCCCCAAACACACAGGCTTTCCTGAATGCCTTCTCCTTAAGGCTCTGCCAGCAGCAGCCTGCCTTGGGTATGAACTCCCTTCTTGGTGGGGTTGCCTGGATGTGATTTCTTTTTCAGCTCCAGAAGACCACCCACCCTAGTCATTTCCTCCTTTTGCAGAAGAAAGTTGTAACTTAATGTTTTCAAGGAGTCTGTGCCTGATGTTGTCACCTGGTGGATTGTTCTAGCAGCTCTGCAGACAAAACTCCCTCATCTCCGTCCCCCACCACAGCTGCTGCAGAAATGGGGCCAGGGCCAGTCCCGAGGTTGCCTGCTTGTTAGAAAACTCATTGCAATGGACAAGCTGCCCTTTGGCCCCTCTCTTGCTTTATTGTCAGAGAGTGTCTCTACCACCCCTTTTCTTAGACCCGCTTGTGCTGTGCAGCTCTAGTCCTTAGCCCGACTGTGTTTCTCCAGCCCTCAGGCCGCCTCCCCACATTCTCCCCGCGTTTCCACACACGGCGTCACGTGAAAGTCATCCAGGAGAGACTCCGGTCCTTGCTTTGTTGTAGCCTCTGAGCTCTTGCTGTAAAGACATGTCAGAAAAACCACATGGTTTCCTCCTTGGCTTTCTCATTTCTTTCTTCATGTCTAGCAATTTTCCTCATGTTCTCTGGAAATTAATGTTCACTCTCCTACAGACACTGATGTCTTGCCAGAAAACCCATTTCTAAGCTGTTCTTGCAAGCCAGCCTTTTACCAGAGATGCACTTTCCCTCCTTCATTAAATAAACACTCTCCCTGCCTCAGAGGCCCTTGTCTTGCAGTAAGGGAAGACGAGGAAGCCCTCGTGCACCTGGTCCCAGGGCTACCCGGCCTCCCCAGTGGGGAAGAGCCAGCATAGTGCAGACCGCGCCACTCTGCTTGACTCCAGGAGGGCCCGTCTCCCACGGCCCCTGCTGGGACAGGAGCCCTCTCAGGTATGCTGCACTCGTTCTTTCCCATGGAGACCCCCCTGCTTCTGAAAACAGATTCAGATCAGGAAACCTCTCCCTTCCCTCAGCCCTTCTGCTGTGTGTGCTGTGGCTCCGCTGGGCGAGCTCCACAAGCCGCACGTGGATTCAGCTCCCAGGATGGCCGGTACATGGCAGCCACTCGTGAGAGGTGTGTGGGCACGTGCGCATGTAGCCAAAGTTACCTTTGTTTCATAGATGTGTGTTTGTTTCTTGTGGAGTCATTGGACGGTAACTTGCAGAGATGACCCGTCACCCCTAAACACTTCAGCGTTTGCCTCCTAAGAACAGTTTCCTACATAACTATTACCATTATCACACATGAGAACGTTAATAATATTTACTCCACATTCAGATTTCCCCAGTTGTCCCCCAAAATGTCTTTTTTTTGAGATTTTATTCATTTATTTGAGAGAGCAAGTGAGAGAGAGAGCGAGCATGAGAGGGGAGAGGAGCAGAGGGAGAAGCAGACTCCCCACTGAGCAGGGAGCCAACGCAGGGCTCGATCCGGGGACTCCAGGATCGTGACCCAGGCCAAAGGCCAACCCTCAACCAACTGACCCACTCAGGCAACCCCACAAAAAATGTCCTTTAGAGCCAGTTTTTGTTTTATTTTGTGTTTAGGAACTTTAACTTCATTTGCACGCACACCTCCTTCTTTGGTTGTCAGGTCTCTCTCCACTCAGTGAATGTTTGTTGGCTAAATCTCCTAGCCTTGCTGGGAAGAGTAGGGAAGTTTTGGTCACCACCTTCTTCTCCAATTCTACCCAGGAGTTAAGTTTGAGAGCTGTAATCCATAGGCTTTGGAATAAATGCTACCATGTATTGGTGAAGATGTCTTCTTGAGTTGGAATGCCCATGTAATCATCTGGAAAAGCAGATTAGCCTCCAGTGTTGCTTAACATCTCATTCTCCTTTTCCTTGCTCTCCTTGCCCTCTCCCCAGGCTTCCCCTGGAAGAGGAAGCAGATTTGCTCTCAGAGTATAATTACCAGGAAGGAGAGCTGCCAAATCCCAACTTGGCCGCTGTGTGTGGTCGCTGAGCGGCTGGGAGGGGCACCTGACGGGGTGGGCAGCAGCTGGGTGGCTAGAGGGACTCTCGCTCCCACAGGAAGTGGTGAGATCTGACTTCCTGTGCCAGCGCCCCTCTTGGCGTCGCTGTGTATGAGGAGCTGTTCTCTTCACCCCCAGGACCTTTCTGCTACTGCTCTTCCAATCTGAGGGGGAAAAGGCAACCCGCACTTGCCTCCTTGGCAGGGTCCCGGTTCTGAGAGGGCTCAGCACTCTCTCTACATCAGAGGCTCACAACAAGGGCAGCAGACGGATGCTTCTGGACATCCTGATATTGAGGAGCATGTCGAAGGTTCCTGTGGGATGCAGGCTGGTCTTGATGAGCTGTCTGGCCCTAGATGCCCTGTTGAACTCCAAGTATGATAAAGAGCATCTGATTTATGGCAAGCTCTGGGTTTGCTTCCCAACAAAAGACTTGTTTTTTTTGGGACACCCTCCCTCCCCACTGGAGAGTTACAAAGGAACTTTGTGGATATAAAGGGAAAAGACACACCCTGGCACCTTTCCCTGGCTCTTGGCTGTGGATGGGCTGTAGGGAAGAGGTCTTGGAAATGCCCAGTGGTCCTGCTGTGGCTCCCCTGGCCGGGCCCATCAGCTGAGGTGGCGTGCATCAGAAGTTCTGCTTTTAGTCTGGCCCTGGTCCATCAAGCCCTACTCTGTCTCCGGAAATAGGAACCAGGCAGGAATTGCTCCCCAGGTGATCATCCCCAGAGCCAGAGTGAGCGGCTGCCCTGCAAAGAGCTGGCACCAGTCGTCCCATGTGGGAATAAGGGACGGTGCATGCGGCAGCCCGGGCCAGGAGCCCCAGGGTCTGCCTGCCCAGGTCTGCCTGGCGGGGGGGTGGGGGTGCAGATCCTGCTTCTCTCACTTTGTGCAAAACATATCAGAATCACATTTCCCTCAGTTCTGCTATTCTAAACCAAGGCTTTTGGGGAAGAGTTTTCCTAAGAGTCAACCATCATAAAGCTTTTTGCCCACGATCTGGTTTTTCTTGACTTATCGTTTAGGACTTTGAAGGAGAGATGTAGAACTTCAAAAATGATGTAATTCCTGGGGACTTGGGAACATTCAAACACACATTTTTACACATGTCTGTAAATCTTTAAGTTCTTTATAAAATGGCTGCGATGATGGTACTGATGCCACAGGGTTGTGGGGTTGCTAATTGAGGTAATGCACACAGAGCCCTTAGCATCCACCTGACTCGGGGCAAAAGCATACTGAGTGGTACTGTCGTTCCTCCTGTGGCTCTTCCTTTCCCTGCCAGCCCTTCTGTGATGGCTACTGTTGCCGGATTCCCATTCTGCCCTCACCGCCACGCCCGTGGGCCCCATGCCTCCCTTCCCAGCTGCCACCCCACGCATGTGCTCACGGAGAACCTAAACCCATGTTACCCACCAACCCCGTCTCTACCGCTGCCCCTTTGAGCAGAGAGGTGTTGGATTTTCGAGGGATTTGACTTCTTCAACAGTTAGGCAGTGAACTGAAGACACCAGTGGATTTGGGTTTGGGTCCAAATGGGTGTCCTCAGATAGGGTGAGGGAGCCCTCCTGCCTGTTCGCAGGCCTGGCTGCCAGTCTCAGCCCTTAAGTATCCGTGGGCTCCTTGACGTCTTGTCCTGTCTCCTTTAGCACTCCAGCCCCCATAAAAGTGTTTCTCTGGCCCCTCTGGCGTGTCTCGCTGTGAGCTGCACCTGCCTCTTTGCTCTCGGCTCCGCTAAGGACTGCAGCTGCGTCCCTGCGTCGGAGCCCCAAGTACAGTGGTGGAGTCTCAGCTGTGTCGTGCCACGTCCCCAGTCCCCACGCCCCACTCCCCACTCCAGACTTGCAGGAAGGGAAGGCTGAGAATCCTGAAAAGGCAGCTGAGGCAGCTGTAGAGAAGTGCGGGCTCCTCCAGTCTCCGTAGCGCTGGGAGCTCACCGCCGGGCCCTCCCACCCCTGCTTCTGTCTGGGGGCCCGTCCCCGTTTCCACATTCCGGCCCCGATGGTGACGAGCATCCCCAGGGTTACAGATCCCTTGTGGCCACTCCAAACATCTTGGGCCTCACTGTGGCTATGATCAAAGAGAAGGTGGTGGTGGTGTCACACCAGCGTTGTGACAGAAGCACGAGGAGGAGAGATGACTTCAGGGGCCCACAGGGAAGGGCGTTGTCTTTATGCTCCTCTGTACAGAGAGGACAGATTGCACGACAGCGGCAGCTATGTCCGTGCGCCTCCAGTGCTGTCCATGGACACAGGCTCCTGGGTGAGCCCTGCGACCCGCAGGGAGGAAAAGGGGCGGGGCCTTCCTCCAGAGAAAACATTTCTCTGGATACAGAGATTGGTTAGATACGTTGTAATTGCAATGGTGGTAACGTTCTCTCGCCACAAGCAGGCGGTGAGCCCTGGCACAGCAGGTTCCCCAGCAGGGCCTGGTGCGTCCTGGTTGCCCCACGGGGCTCCTGGGCCACAGGCACAGAGGAAGGAGTGAGTGCAGCAGCAGTGAGCCCACTGCCTCTCTGGTGAGCCATCCAGACATGGCGGCAGAGTGTCCCGTGCTCGGGGCCAGTGACCCAAGTGCCAGCATGGCTGCACGTCCCAGCACAGTCACCGTTCAGGCCGCGTGCGCTTGGCCCTGGAGGTCTTCGCCTAGCAGGAAAACAAGCACAACCCAGCCCTCTGTTCAGAGCAAAACTAGATTGTCTCCCTTGAGGCAACCCAGAATGTCACTTACTGTGATGCCTTTCCCCAACACCGTGCGAGAGTGCCCTCGTCTCGGCGCCGCCACGTAGGCACCCTGCTTGGCGTCTGAGCGGTGATCCTCTGGGAGCTTGGGACCCAGAAGGAGTGGGACGCATGCATCCCCTCAGTGAGCACCACTTCCCGCTGCCGGATAACGTCTTGCACACTTGGTTTTCAGTAACTGCCAGGTATGGGTTGTGGTCCTTTCTTCCCAGAGCTCTGAGAGGCCAACTGCTGTGGCCCAAGTCCCACAGCTCGTTATGGAGTTGGGACCAAGATTCAGGTCCGACTGCTGCAAAGCCCTGTCTCCCCTCCTCTGCTTTGTTGCTTCCATTGAAAAGCTTCCTGTGTCTCGAGGAAGAGGAATGCTCGCTGTGGTCAAGGGCTCCCGACCACAAGTCTCAGCTAAGACCCAGGCGTCCTTAGTGGAGCTCCAGCTCCGGGCTCTGACCGGCTTCTCCAGAGCGGATGCCGCCTGCGTGTGCTGGTTGGTGGCTCTCGCCTCGGAGAGCAACTGCAGGCAGGCAGGTCCCGCTGGTCCGCCGTGCAGCAGGGCCAGGCCGGTGCGGAACCCTGGTCTCCGTCCCCAGCCCGGCACCCGCCACCCGGTAACCTTCCCCATCCTGTGTTTCTTTGTCCTTTTTCAGGGGTTTCTCCCAGAAAACAAGTTCAATCACAGCCTGGCCGAGCCTGTTCTTCGTGATGCGGGCCCCCGCAGGAGGGGGAGGCGGCCTCGGAGCGAGCTCCTGAAGGCTCCGGCTATCGTGGCGGACTCTCCAGCGGGGATGGGGCCCCTGTTCATGAACGGCCTGATCGCTGGGATGGACCTGGTGGGACTCCAGAACATGAGAAACGTGCCGGGCATCCCCCTCACGGGCCTGGTGGGCTTCCCGGCTGGCTTTGCCGCGATGCCCACGGGCGAAGAGGCCAAGAGCACCTTGAGCATGCTGCCCATGATGCTGCCGGGGATGGCCGCGGTGCCCCAGATGTTCGGGGTCGGGGGCCTCCTCAACGCGCCCGTGGCCCCCGCCTGCACCTCCACCGCTCCGGCGCCTCCGTCCAGCACAACCAGAAGTGGGACCGCGGCGGCCGAGAAGACTGTAGAGGACAAGCCAAGTAGCCATGATGGAAAAACAGACATGTTGGCTGAAGACAAGCCTGGTCCCGGTCCGTTTTCTGATCAGTCCGAACCCGCAATAAGTACCAGTAGTCCTGTGGCTTTTAACCCGTTTCTCATCCCAGGAGTGTCCCCCGGCCTCATTTACCCATCCATGTTTCTCTCCCCCGGCATGGGCACGGCGCTGCCGGCCATGCAGCAGGCCAGGCACTCGCAGGTGATCGGGCTGGAGAGCCAGAAGAGGAAGAAGAAGAAAACAAAAGGGGACAGCCTGAACCCCAACCCAGAGCCCGCTCCCGGGTCCGAAAAGGAGCCAGGCAGCGATCAGAACTGCCCCGAATCCAGGGCCCCCGGGCCCCCGGATCGAGAACATGCGGCCCAGGCCAGGGAAGGGGGCCTCAAAGACTCTCACAGTGACACCAATTAGAACTTTTTCATTTAAGAAATGATTGTGACTTGTAAGTTTCTTATCCCATAAAGGTTTGTTACTTCCTCACTTCACCTTCATAAGAACCTGTGTTTCCATAAGTAATATTATCTACCTAATTTTCTGAGAACTGTGGTCACAGATGTTAATAGTCACAGGGTCTTGCCACTTCATTAGCTGAGTCGTCGACCTAGTGTAGGAGGCACAGAATTCTCATTCTGTTACCCAGTTCATTCCAGCAGCCGTAGCTGATACAGTACTTGGTGACACGCCCCTCCCCTTCTCCAAGTTTCCCACTGATCTGAGGAGGGACGATGGCAAAAGAAAGCTGGCTAGGGACTTACCACCCAAGGGCTGAAGAACAGAGACCGCGAGGGGCTCCTTTTCTCCGTGAGCTGTGTCGAATGGGAAGCATGTACTGGGGAAACCAAAAAGCACAGAAACAGGAAATGCTGGTGCATATTTTTCCGTTCAAATATTTCCCTATTTTATCATGATGAGTAAATGAGTAGTATAGACAGAAGTACGTAACTAACGGTTGAAAATGCATATATTCATTTCTTTATAAAACAAAAACCTTACTGGTAGTAACAGGACAGCCCCCTTCATGGTATCTCAGACACGTGCAGCAGGAAGAAACACTGAGCAGGCATTATTTTATACACACGTGTGCTCTCTCCCCCAAGTCAGAGGCTCCCTCTCAGGATGAGTAAGCTTTACACCCCCGGAGGTCTTGCCGGCAGCGGGGGAGGGGGGGGGGCGCGGGCGAGGGGCTCGCCCTCCGGGGTCCCGCACGTGGTGCATAAGCACGCGGCCGGCGTCTGCTGCCCTTGTTCTCAAGAGTCGCTCCGGCCACTACCGGCCCAAACGGGTTTTTACCTTGTGCTTCCCTTCTTCACCGAGAATAAGGCTCTTTCTGGAGCCTGGGAGAGTATCGTCGTTCAACACTTTTTACACTTTGCTAGGTCCCTTCGTCAAAATGATTTGAGGTTGTCGGAACGTGTGTGTGCCACCTTTTATAAAATGACTGTGAACGTTTGTTTCTTCTCTCTGTTGGTTTTTTTTTTTTTCTCTCTTCGGTTTCCATTTTGCAGTTGGACCCAGATTCCAAATCGAGTTAGCCGAAACCGTTGCAAATTAACATCATTTTCCCTTCTTCACTCAGGAAGCACCTGCCTGAGGGACACTCACCCCGCCTCCTGTCCCTCCCCACTTGTGTTCTATCCTTCCTGAGGGTCTTATTCTTTATCGACAGTTCACGCTCTGAGACTTGAAATAAGCTCATAGTTCAGGACTCTGGGGGCACAGGGCTGCACGCAGGACCGTTGGAAATGTTGGAAGTGTTACTAGTACCAGTTTCACTTTGTGTTGTCACAATTTGCTGTATTTTTTACTTTTTCTGTTACAGTTTTGCTAATTTATCAGAAGGTCCAAAAGTTTGACATAACTATTTCAGTTTGCATTATTTATTTATGATGCTTTTGTCATTGTCTTTTATACATTTGGGATTATAAATTATGTAAATGTTAAAATGAGCATCTCAAAGAAGTCTGTTAAATTGTGACCGGAAAAAAAAAAATCAGATGTATTTTCAAACAGTGGAGTCCCAGCATTATGAATCAGAGATTAAAATAAGAAATTCTGTAACTGATCATATAAGTACGAAGAAAGAATCCAGCGAATGAGCAAATCCTATTTAATGACATCTTTGTAGCATAGATGGTCTATAATGCTGACAACAGATTTCTTAGAAATGCTGCTCTCTATTTAACTAACATTTTGTTCAGTTTTGCCTCCAGTGGAAGCAGAAAGGGTTTTTTCAGCTGTTAAATCCTAAAAATCAATATAATTTATTTATGTAAAAAAAAATCACTCAATCGATATATTTTTGAACCTTTTAAGTACTAATTTTCTTTTTATCAAGTAGAAAAAAAAATGTATTTGCCCTAAATCCTTAAAATACAAATGCTATAAAAATTCATGTATCTTGAAAGCCTTACTGCAAATGAGTATTATAGACATCCAGCAGAGCCTGGGTTTCCCTTTGTCAGCGTCGGCGTCGTTTTGTATGGAAAAGCTGCTTTCCCCAGGTTCCGCTTAGAACCTCCAGTAGGTCACAGGGTTCAATATGGATTTGATTTAAAAACCCACCAGCATGCTGAATCCCTTGTTATATCTTACCGAACCTGTATGTTAACTCTCTGGGTGTTTAGGCTTATCTTTGACTGCTATTGTGTCCCTGTTTGCAAAATGAAAATGACACTCTGTGGATTATTTGCTCTGTAAGGCATAAGTGCTTCTTATTATTTTGACGTTTCCAAGAGCAAAAGCCAAATCTAAACTCTCTTCAGCAACCTTGAGCCTTTTCATCTAAGTTCCATGTCACTCACAGCCATAACGTTCCTTGGTCATTCTTCACCCCCGTGTCTCACATAATAAATTGTCTGTGGTCTTGATCCTGGATTTAAAAAAAAAAAAAAAAAAAAACAATTTTAAAAGTCAAGTTCAGTGGCACTTGGATGTCTCTTGCTGCCTGGACCTTGTATGAATATATCCTATGCACACTTGGTCTTTCCGAGGTGCCCAGTTTGTTCTGGACACACTGTTGGGGCTCGTTAGGTATTCATTCATGGGAATGGATTGATCAGATCTCTTGACCTACCGGAACGCTGGTTAAGGCCCATGCCACAGAAGGGCACCCAGCCAAGTCCCTGCTTCCCGGACTTGGGGCCCGAACACTCGCAGCCGATGCCTCAACTGTGTCAATTTCTTAAACCGCTTTCTAGAAGCACGCCCCTCAAATCACACACCTGGGACTCCGGGGGGTGGGGGGCTGCTCGGAACAGGCTCAAAAACACAGGAATGCCTCGGTAGCTGGAGTCCTTAAGGCTCATTAAGGATTTGATAGTCCTTAGCTTGGGGAAGCATCACTTCTGGAGCCCCAGAAGGGCAGTGACATTATCAACGAAGCTGGCAGGAGAGTGCTCAAGTCTCAGCCTGAGAGCAGGAGACCCCCCATTTCGTCCTTGCCAGGTCCCTGCTAGGTGCCTCCCACCAAGAGATGGTGGCCAAAGAGCACGGAGAATGCCTGAGGCATTGTTCACCAAGGAAGGGTGTACCACAGTCTGTATAGACCTCCAGTCCAGATGTGCGGAGCCCTCATTCTGGGCAGAGTGATAATTCATGCAGTATGAGCAGGAAGGAGACTTGGTTTCACTCTTGACCTCGGAGCCTCCCCCAGTAGATTCTCCCTGGTGAGGGCAGAGGGGTGCAATTAGTTCGGCACGTTGGGCTCATGTTGCGGTGTTTTGTGTGTATGTGCCATAAGTGACCTCATTTGTCTTGGGAGCGTCTTGGTAGCTGGGTAGAGGGACGCTGGCATCCAGGCTGCCCAATGAAAGCCAACAGAAGGCTGCAAAGGTATCTCATTAAGCACAGAGAACAGAGCTGGGGCTAGGTCCCACCGGCCCAAGGTTGGAACAGGCCAGCCTTTGTGATGCCCGTCTGGGACCCCCTCCACCTCAGAGACCAGATCACACTGAGTGACACTCAGAAAAATGGGCACTGGGGAAAACGGAGCAGTTGTGCCACACCCTCTGGAAACCTTTATGCTTGATGCATTTATAGCGAATTCCTTAAACTGGTTTCTTGTAAGAATTGCTGTTGACCGTCTGGTCAGAGAAGGATCTCGTTCTTAGATAAGCAGTGGGGTTCACCGAGCCCAGTGACGAGCACCTTGCTTCCAAACCTTGGCTGCTCAGAGCCCCAGCTCACACACTGCCCGGGGGCTGGCACCGGGCCTCCCTCCTAATCCAGGCTCGGCGGGGTCTGTGGGGTGAGCTGGGAAGTAAGGGAAAGGGGTGAACTAAGGACAGCCCCCACGAGGAAGGTGCTGCAGGTGATCGGTACGGACATGACCGAAGCTGGCCCTGTGGAGACTCCCCTGTTTTCAGTTGTGGCTCTCAGCCCTCGCCTGAGGACACAGGGCCCCCCAGAATGGAGACGGGGCAAAGGGAAGACAGATGGCTTCTGGGGGAGAGAATGGGGGCCACATCCCTACCTTTTCCAAGCCTGTTTTCTCATCTGTAGAACAGGGAGAATCCTAACTCGCACCCAAAGGGTTGTTGATGGAGTTGATGGCAATGACCTACATCCAGTGCTGAAAAGTTGGCTTGTACCTGAGTTGTGTGTCTTTACTGCTTTTGAGTAGCTGGTGAGGGAAGGAGCACCAGTCCTCGGGAAAGAGGGCAGTTGAATCAAGGATGTCACGGGGAAATCAAGGATAAGGAAGGTCTTGCTCCGACCCCCAGGCTCCTCCTGGATCTCTGGAGCCTCCTTGAGCATAGAGTTGCCGGATGGTGGGAGGAAAATGACATCCAGTTAGTTTTAATTTCAGATACACTGATTTTCTTCGTATAAGTATATCCCATGCAGTATTTCGTATGTACTTACTAAAAACTTCAACTGGAATTTGAATTTAACCAGCCAGCCTGTATTTTCTCCAATAACCTCTGTCCGTGTGATAGTGCACACTTCCTTGGGGCTTACTCTGAGGGCTTCGTGGCCATATTCTCAATCCCCTTAATAATTCAAAAATCTCCAATTTACAGATGAGAGCACTGAGGCCCAGAGAGGTGACATAACTTGTCCATTCACCATTCACCCAACCAGTTCCTGGCAGAGCTGGGATTTGGGCACCCAGGGAGATTCCAGAGCCACTAGCTGAGCAGGGGATCGGGATCCAGTCAGAGGCCTGGAGCAAGCCACCTTGGGAAGGCAGCTTTGGGAAATAGGGTGAAGGGAATGATGAGCGGGGGGAAGGGGCCGTTCTGGGGCCAGCCACCCTGAGCCAATTTCCCTGGGGGAAGGGTCGCCTTCCCGTCCTGCCGTGCTAGCCTAGGGGCGTTCCTGGACTCTCCAGCCCAGGCGAAAGGGGCCACATGAGAAGCAGCCCCAGTCTTAGAAAGAAATGACAGGGGCTAACTTCTCAGCTGCAAGGGCCAGAGGGAAGTCCGGGACTGAGAGGAAGGGCAGCTCGCCAGTGACCGCAGCCCGTCTCTCAAGGCTGGAACTGAATGTCTGCTACAAGGCAGGACCAGAAATCCCAACTGGGAGAGCTCTGATCAACTTTTTGGTGTGTAGTCCGCTCACCCCTCGCCCCAAGAGCCGCCTGGGGTGGGGGGGCGCGGGTAGGGGATGCAGCTTGTCCCCCCACCCCACCCGCCCCCCTCTTTGGGCGCCCGGCCGTGACCCTCCCCCGCCACCCCAGGCGGCTCCAGCGCGGCCTCCTGGGCGTGCATTTAGTTCTGCCCTCTGTGCTCGGCCTCGCCATGCGGGAGCTCATCCCACAGCGTGCCCTCCACCTGAGGACGAGGCTCAGATAGGCGGTCAGCGGCCGTCAGCGGGAATTCGGAGGTGGGTCTGACGGCGGAACCACAGGCCCAACACGGTCCCAGCCTGGAGCCCGCGGAGCACAGCCGTCGTCTGTTCCTGCCTAGCCCACGGGCCGAGAGAGGCCCTAACGTTTGTCAGTAACAGAAAAATCCAAAGACGAAGACTGTTTCGTGACATGTGAAGATCCCTCCAAATTCCCATTTCGGAGCCGGGAGCACAGCCACACCCACTCTCCCTGCCCTGCCTGTGGCCGTCTGTTGAGAGTGTCACAACCACCAGGACTGCAAAGCCAAGAATGCGTGCTGTCTGGCCCGTCATGGAATCCGTTGGCAGACCCCGGTCGTAGGGCATCAGTTTTATTCATAGATTGAGTGCAAAAACTAATAAGTCATTTAAAATATGTTCTTTATTTGAACACGGTTTTGCGTAAATATGAATTATACAGTAGTTTATAAGAGTGACATCTACTTTTAAGACAAAACAGACTTCCAAGTAGCTCGGAACTGTGGGCGTGTGTCCTGAGGGGCCGCCTCCCCCTCGAGAGCACCAGAGGACAGATGAGAAGCGAGGCAGGTTTTCGAGAGGACCCAGAAAGGACAGGAGGGGCAGAGTCAGGAGGACACAGCCTGAGGGAGACGTGTGACACGGCCCGAGGACCATGCCTTGGGAAGGGGCCGGTGACACAGGCCTCAGCCAGTGACTGTGAGCTCTCCACCTGTAGCGTGGCCTGAGGGGAGGCTCCCAGGGAGACAGGCCTGGGGGAGGGGCCCACGTTGGTCACCTTCCCACCTGGAGCCCGGCAACAGGAAGGCCAGACGTGGGAGCGCGGAGTGCGAGGCACCAGTGGCTGGGAGCCCTCCGTGGCTTGGAGGCAGAGTTGAGAGGAACACAGCAAAGAGCAGCTGGGACCACGTGTGTACAGGGATGAGTGAGTTTCATCTGTCCCCCTCCCACACCTGTGACCGAGGGCAGCGGACACACCTCATCGGGCCCCAGCCCGGGGCCAGCTCAGCCTTCATTTGATCGATAGCTGGGGGACCCTCAACACTGCCTGGCGACTCCCGGCCTCTTACGCCCTGCACCAGTGAGGCAGGGCTTGGGGAGACAGATCAGACGGCATTCTGCAGTTGGGGACCTCGGAGTCTGGGAGGACAGCGCTCGCCCGAGGAACCACTACATCTGCTAGACATCACAGTCTCCCGGCCTCCAGTGGGATGGCGCACTGGGAGCCACAAGGAGCCGTGATGGGCCAGTGGTCGCCGAGTCCCAGCAGGCGTGGGCAGTGGCAGAGGTGTGGGAGACAAGACGGAGGAAGTGCCGACATTTTCAGGAAAGGAAGGCGGGCGATTGGGCTAACTCCAGCGGAGTATGTTTGACATCAACCCTAGTGGGCACCGTTGTAGAAGGGATTTTTAAAGATGTGCCAAGGGTTCTTCGAGAACGGGTCAAGCCACATTCCTCTCCATCCCCTCTGGGTGAGGGGAACAGTTTGGTGGGTTTCTCACAGTGACGAATTCAGAGCTCTGGGCATGTCTGTCCCCCCTGATGGCCAAACCTGAAAAGAACTGAGAAACCGTCTGTGTCCGTCTGAGGCGTCGGTGGCCCGTGGGCCCATGTCTCAAACTATGGCCCTGTTTGTGGCCCCCACACCTAGCGGGTGAGGCCACGACATCCACGAGGACAGGGGCCGGGTATCAGGCAACAGGGAGAGGTGGGGATTCTGGAAACCGGAAACCTCTCGCCCTGACTGAAAGGGACAGCCTAACGATGCCACGCGGGAGGGCGGCTGTGTGTCCCCGAGACCCTGACTGGATTTTTGTGGGGTTTTTTTTTTCCCAACAGAGGATGAAAATTCAAATATTTAAAAACCCCTGAATGGTAAGCGTATGCGGTCAGTTCAGTTTTCAGGAAACAAAAGCCCCCGGGCCGCCGAAGCCCTGTGTGCAGTCAGATGTAGTGCCCAGAGCCCCCGTTCCCCGCATGAGCAGCTGGGACCCCTCTGGGCACCAGCGGGCTCCCCGCGCGACCAGCGCTGACCTGCGAGACAGAACGGGGAGGCGTCCTAGGAGGTGACCGTCATGTCCCCCCACCCCGGGAATCCAGCCGGCGCTCAGAGGCAGGACGCCAGGAACGGCTGCGGAGCCCAGGTCAGTGCAGCGCCGATGGCCGGCGGCCCCCCAAACGGAGAGCCCTCCACCCCGGGGGTGTCCCACGGCCGGGAGACGCCCGGCGCCCCCCGGCCGCAGACGGGAGGCCCAACGGCCAAACCTCCTCAGTCTCGTTGTCAGGCCCCCGGACTCCATGGTCTTGCTGGGTGTGTGGGCCCGTTGTACCCCCGCCCCCTCAGGATGACGCTTGGGCCTCCCCCTCCTCTCTCCCCATGCACTTGTGTTCACCATGAGTCCTCAGGGACTTCTGAAGAGGGGGTGACAGCACCCAGGGCCACCCTGCAGGTGTGCGTAGAGGGAGGCAGGGGTGAGGGTGGTCCGGGCCGAGGAGGAAAGGCAGTGACTCAGGACCGCTGAGGTGTTAAGCCTCTTTCCTGGCTCTGACCCTGAGGAGGCCAAACCAGGAAAACTCTAGACGCCGCTCCCACCACCCCCCGCCTTACCCCCATCCCCACTCCAGCTCTGATCCAGGCTTTTCCATTCACAGATCCCAAACTTTCCAGGCCAGCGAAGAGCCAGAGGGACTGCCAAGGCCCGGGTGAAAGCCTTTGGGGAGGGGTGGGGGCCACACGTGCAGGCCCAACCCCGGCTTCTGGGGCCCCTGGGGCCCCCAGGTTGGAGGACCCTCCTGCTCTGACTCAGTCCCTTGTCAAATGTCCCCGTCAGGAGGCAGAATATATGTGTATAAGGAAGAGGGCCTGGAGTCTGGTGGTCCCAGTGCTGGTGTGCGTCTGAGATGGGGACAGACGGCCAGAGGGCTGGAGGACAGCGGCCCGGCAGCAGGTAGTCTTGACGACGAAGCCGCCGTAGCCACTCCCTCCCCCAGACAAGTCGGAGATAATTAGCGTCCCATGGAGGAAGGGAACGGAGGGGGCACTCTCGGTGCACAACCCAGCACCCCAAAACAAGCCCAGGGCACGGGGGCGATGTTCCACGGCCTGGACCCCACTGCTCCCCCTGCCCACCCCCCCAGTGGGACTGGAAAGACATAAAACATCGATCCGCAGGGGTTCTTTGCAGAGTCAACTGGGGATGCACCGTGTTCTTGAGACCCTGACCTTGCTGGTGTTCCTTTTCAGTTACCCCTGTACCCTGGGGGCCACTCTCCCTCTGGCACTAAGCCAGGCAGCCCGTCTGTGCTCATCTCCCGGAGATGAGGTGTGGCAACGGGCAGCGAGAATCAAGACTCGGCCTGGCTCTGGCGCTCCAAACACAGTCCCTGGCCTGGACACATGACAGGTAAGAGCAAAGCTTCCCGGTACTGCACGCCCCCCAGGGGACGAGTCCTGAAGGCGAGAGGAGAGGGGCCGCGGGGGTGGGGGCAGTGCGGGTTGGACAAGGAGCCTCCTCAAGCACGTTCTGCCCGATTCCAGGACCCAGGAGCCTCCTGCAGCCGAGTCCACACCATGGACATCTGGGAGCGCTTCTGGGCCCCTCTTCTGGGGGGTCCCGGGCTGCCCCCCCCCCGGTGCTGTGGTACCTCCTTCAGCACCAGCTCGCGCGTCCTCACGACAGCCACCAGCATGGGTGCCCTCTGTGCTCTCAGCTACACTCGGGATCAGCTCTTACCCCATTGGACAACCCTCCTCCCAACATCCTAGGGCCCCCGGGACCCCTGTGCCGTTAGAGGGTGGTGCCCCATGTCCATGTGGGGAGAGCGGGGCAGAAGCTCCCACTCCTGTGCTTCGGTGGGGCTGAGAGAAACCAGCCCAAGCCCGGAGGGTGCGGGTAAAACCCACCCTGAGATATCAGCCCGGTGCAAACACGGACCTTCTGATTTGGAGGCCCTGCCGGCCAGGAGCACGGGGCAGCCAGGCCTTGGAGAGACTGGCGGCAGCACCCACCTCCCTGAAGGCAGACAGACCCGGGCTCACCCGCAGAAGGCTCACCGTGGACGTGGACCTGGCCAATGGGCTGGCTGGAAGGGCTCCGCTCCCCGAGCGGTCTGGGGCACCCCTCTGGGCCTTCCCTTCCCTGTGCTCAGCCCCCTCGGCCAGCCTGGGCAGGAGACCCTGAGTCGCTGTGTCCCTTCCGTGAGAGCGGGCTGTCCTCAGACCAAGCTCGACCTCAGGACCCAGGGCCCCTCTCTAGCTGAAGCTCAGCTGACCTATGCTCCCACTTCCTCTTGGGGGAGGAGCGGGGGTCCTGAGCCCCCTCGTGAGGTCCCCACCTTCCTGTTGGGCTATTCCCGACAAGCCTTTTTATAAAGAGTCGGCTGGGAGCCAGGGAACTTTTGGAAAGTGTACGGGCCAAGCCAAGCTGTACAAACCTGTCTTCCTCCCAGAGCTGAAAGGGGCCAGGTTGTTCCCAGACGAACGCAGAAGCGGGGGCGGAGGGGAGGGGAGAAGGAAGGGGGCTACTTGAGGAGGGCTGGCGCACCGCAGAGCCCCAGCCAGGGCTGGGCCAGGGTGAGGAGGCGCAGCCAGAGGCCGGGGGGTGGGGGGCGCTGGGACCAGGTGTCTCCTGGAGACTCACACCCGAGACCTACACCGGCCCCCAGAGCACTTGGGTCCGGACTTGATTGTGCAGCTACACGGGCCTGGAAGCATGTAGATGCGTGCTGGCGTGCGCAGAGACCGGCACAGGTACCCAAAGCAGACAGGCCCACACCGGGCCGTGGAGACACACGCACACGTACAGACGCACCCCGCACGTCCGCCCGGACACACGCCGCCGAAGACGCGCGCAAAGGGCACACAGAGAGAGACACCGAGCCGGACCCGGGAGTCCAGAGGGGGCTTGAGCACCCTCACAGCCCAGCTCCCTCAGACCCACACACCTGTCCACCCATGTGTGCACACACACGCACACACACACGCACACACCCTGGGAGGGAATCACTTACTTCATAAGAACTTCTGGATCCCGGGCAGCCCGCAATCAAGACCCTGTGCTGGGAAAGAAAGCGCCTTTGTCTGCTGGGCCCGGGGCCGCGGGAGCAGCTGCAGCCCCCTCAGGCCCGGGTGGGGGGGGGGGGGCGGGGAGCAGGCCCGTTCCTGGCTTCTGGGTAGGAAGGTCAGGCTCGGCCGGGGCTGGGGTGGGGTGGGCGGTGGGGAGGGGTGCTCCGGCGGGCCCTGCCCTCACCCCGGGACACTGTCTTCTGCGGGCTGCCCAGTTGTGCCCGGCCCTGGCCTGGCCCTGTCCGCAGAGTGACCTGTGCTTCTAACCGAGGCCCTGGCGCTGCGGGGACCCAGACCGAGGTCCAGCGCAGGCCCCAGGGCTCCACGCCCGCCTTGGGCGAGCGGCCTCGCTTTTTTTAGCAGTGAAAAAAGGTCAGGCTCTGGAATTAGAAAGCAGTGACATTGAATCCTGGCTCTGCACTAGCTGGGTGACTTTGAAAACAGACGGGGCCTTTCTGAGCCCCGTGCTCGTCCAGCCCCCGTGACAGTCCTCAAAGCCAGATGGAGGCACACCTCTTTACTGAGCCCACAGTGGCCTCCTCTCTGAGCAGGCTGTCCCCAGGCTGCTCGAGCTGGGCCAGCGCCCCCCTGTCTCCTGCTGCTCTGGCCACAGGGAGGCGGGGGAGCCCGGACCCATCCCTCTGCCACCCCTGCAACTCCCCTCTTCCCTTCAGTCCCTTTCCTCCCCCTCGGTCCTTGCCCTGATGCCCGGTGCGCCCCCCACCCCTCTCCGCCCGTCCCCTGAACGGACCCGGCCCCCCTTGGCTCCCTCAGAGCCAAGTCCTCTGCGGGCCAAACCTCCAGTGAAAACCGTCCCGTTTTCTAACCCAAGAGGATTCAGTCTGGGGAGACCCTCCCGGTGGACTTTCGCACCATCCCCAAACAGCCCCAGGACCGTTTCCAGTCTAGTCAACACATCCACCGAAGGCCTGCTGTGCATTAGACACGATGCCAATGCTGGATGTTCCGCAGGGAACCAGTAGAGCAAATCCTCTGGCCGTGTGGGCTCCAGTCCCTGTCGCCACCCCGCACGCGGCTGGGGGATCTCGCACGTCCTCAGACGCGGTTCCCTGCACCAGCATCCCGCAAGCGCGGGCGTCGCTTCCCTCCTGGGGTCACCACGAAGCCTGTGAATGTCACTCTCGCACCTCTTCCTCCCCTCCCCCCCCGGGCACCCCTCGAGGGCCGCACATGTCTGGTGCAGCACCTCGTAGGAGGCCATGCCTGCCAGACCCAGCAGTGGCTCGCAGAAGTTCAAGCACATTCGGCCACCACTGTCCCGCGGTGGGTTTCTTTCTTTTGCTCTCACGGCGACTTGACGCCTCTCTTTCCACGTTTTTCTCATAATTGCACGACAGTCCGATAACTCGTATCCTTACTGTTAATAAAACTGTACTATGTTAGGAAATACTCGGACCCTGAAGCTCCACCAAGCAAGTTCAAGGGCTCGACTCTGTCCCTCACGGTACAGTTCATTGTGCATGTCAAGTTGGTTGCACACCTGCTCCCTGCCGGCCCCGGAGCGGTGGCTGGGGGGAATCCCACGGAGAGCCCTGTCTGGGGAGATCCAGAAGAAGTGTCCAGCAGGGGACCTGTCCCACAGGTAAGCAGGAAAGCGTGCTTCGGTGGATAGAAGGCTGGGGCCAGCGCTGCTGGAGCCTGGCGGGGAGTTCCTCGGGGGCCCAGGCGGCTCAGAGATCGTTTTGCGCAACAAGGGACATTTGAGCTGAGCTTTCAAAGAGCAGCTGGATTTTTTTTTTTTCTGGTAGAGATGAGACAGAGTGAGCCAGGCAGAGGGACCGGCATTTAGGAAAGTCATGGGAATGGGAAGTGTCTGATGCGTGTGAAGGAATGGGAAATGTTAGACGTGCTGGGGCGGGGCGTATGTCAGGCCGGGCTGGGGAAGCTGGCACCCGATGGGACTGTGGATGCCAGGGAGACTGGGGAACCCCTGCCACATGGAGGGCACCCAGCCCTGGAGCTGCCCCACTGAGCTGTTCGCTCCCATTCTGAAGCCTCTGGCCCGGCCCTGCCCGCCCCACCTGCAGCCTGCCCTAGGAAACTCGGCTTTCATTGTGCTCACATTCCCCTCTATTCTTGGCTTCGAAGAGAAAAAAATTGTAGGCAGCAATTTTTGTAACAGCTCTTTATATAGAGAAATTCTCAATTCTTTTGTTACATAACTATCTTGTCTTTCTCCCCTCTCTCTTTTTTTCTCTATTTTTGCAGTTTGACCTTAATTTTGTTTTGTTCTGATGGAAAGGAGCCTTTCCTATTTTTGTGGTCCAATTCTATCCATCTGTTCCTTTGACGTTTTCTTAGAAGATTATGCTTATCGTAAAATTGTATAGGCATTAGGATTCTTTATGGTTTAACTTCTTTTTTTTTTAATGGTTTAACTTCTAATATGTAAATCTTTAAGCCGTCTTAGGTTTATTTGGGTGTAAGGCAGGCATCTAACTTTATTTTTCCCAAATTGTTAGCGAGTTGTCCAGTCCCGTTCAGTGAGTAATCTATCACTTCTGCATCGGCTTGTTTATTTTGTTCAAAATTCATTCCTCATCTTTTCAATTTTTAAAGTCATACCTGCAACCTAAACAAAAGAGAGAGAGAGAGGAAGAGAGGGGGAAGAAGAAAGAGAAGCAGAAGCAGGACAAGGAGGAAGAGAAGTAATCCAATTGTCATAGAAATATAGGACTCGGAAGGTGAGAGCCTCCCCACCCCGGGCCACCTCCCTGAGATGACAGCCAACGGCAGCTTGCTCTATAACCTTTTATTGTTAGTGTTTCAACATTTATTAGGTTTCTCTTAAATACGGAGATGAACAAAGGGGAAACACCTAAAAGGAATCAAGATCTCTAGAGAACACATCATTGACATAAAATTATGTTCACACACACACACACACAGAAGTAACACATATCCAGTGTTGGAAAAGTCAACAGCCCCAAAAGAGACAACATAAAAACCAACCCCTCCTCTCTCGCTGGCAAGGCCTTCTCCCCGAAGGGAACTGGTCGACCCTTCCCACTGACTCTGGTCTCAAATGCACTTCCTTACCACATCCTGCCCCTGGGCCGGAGACGGGCCGTTTGCACTGCTCTTCCTGTGTGGAGGGGCCGCGGCGGTCTATGTCAGGCCATTGGATGAAGCGCCGCGGACGGGGCGGCGTGTGGACAGCAGACGTGTGTTTCTCTCGGTTCTGGAGGCCAGAAGTCTGAGATCAGGGGGCCAGCCCCTCTGGACTCTAGACTGGGCCCTCCTCCAGGTAGCAGGCTGCTGGCTTCCCTTTGTGTCCTTGGGCCACAGAAGGGGGTCAGAGCGCACTGTGGGGCCCTTCCCTGCTTGAACCCCGTGTGTGAGGGCTCTGCCCTCTGACCTCATCACCTCCCAAGGCCTCACCTCCTGAGGCCTTCCCTTTGAGGGGTTAGGATTCCAGCATATGAATGGGGGGGACACAAACATTCAGTCCCTAGCAATTAGTAACTGTATTTTCCATTTCAATTGTTCATTTTTTTCATTTTCAATAATTTGCCATTTCAGTAATTCAATTTTTCATTACATTTTCAATAATTTCCATTGATATCATAGGCCCCTCCCCCTGGTGTTATTGGAATTTTGTTAGACTCACATTATTTTTATGGATTAATTTGGGGATGATTATCTTCTTCTTGGTAGTGAGATTTTCTCTTGGGGATAAAGGGGTGTGTGTGTGTGTGTGTGTGTGTGTGTGTGTCTTGCGACTCCCTCCAGCTTGTGTGGTCCTTCTTGTCCGGATCTTGGACACCCCTTCTCAGGGCACCTAACCTGACTCCATCTCAGTTATAGCTGCTGCTACCCGACGGGAGAGGGCGCGGGGGTCTGAGGCCCCGTCTTCCCGTACACGAGGGAGTGACGTGCCCCGCAAGGCTCCAGAGAGCCGAACTCACACCTCAGGGAAGAAGAGCTGCAGGGCCAGGAACCAAGCCACAGGGGGAGGTGGTGAGAGCCCTACCAGTGGTACTTTTCCAGTGTTCTGGGGGGAATGTGTCGCTGGGGCTGGCCAGGGGTTCCCCGGCTTGGGAGAGCGAGGGAGTGCTGGGTTACAAGGGCCTGGCTCTTGCACTATGACCAAGGAAAAAGGCCCAAGGCTTCCCGGCACCTCCTCTGCACCCCTTCCCTTCCCTTCCCCCTCCCGCATGACCCTGAGGGTGGAATGGTGCTGACCCCCTTTACGTGGGACGACAGTGCAGCTCAGCAAAGCCAGCGGACCCAACCAGGGTCCCCCGGCAGCATCGGCGCACCTCACATCCCAAGGCACACACCCCTCAGGCTGCGTGGCCGTGATTGTCCCCTGTGAGCCCCTGTTCAGGGACAGGGCTGGCCATCGGGCAGCTGGAGGGACCGCCTTCTCCACTCCCCGGTCAGGGGGCAGCGCTAGGCAGGTGAATGGCCCAGGAGGCGGTGGGCAGGCACCGCCAGCTCCTCTCCCGTGCCCAGTTCTGCACGTACGTCTGCCTCTCCCCCCCGGGCAGCTCTCAGCTTGGCTCGTGGTGTCCTCAGGGGGCCAATGGGCTTCTTGATTCCAGGCTGCACATCTGGAAGTTGACGCTATTAAAACAAACCCCATTATATAACAAATGGACATCTGGAACCCGTTAGCACTGAGTTTTTAGAAAAAGAAATTGTTTTGGATGTGCTCTCTCCTAAGAATGTGGCAGAGCGCCCTCACTCTGGCTGTCCAGGAACCCAGAGACCAGGCCATCTCTCCTGGGCCCATTTGTCGAGGTGACTCGGGCCAGGCCAGAGGTGGGCCAGGCCGGAGGCAGAGGCAGACTCCCTTTCCCAGACCGGAGACTTCACCAGCTCCTGAGGGCCACGTGCTCGGAAGGCCCCTCTCCAACGTCATTCAAATATTTATTCAGCCCTCGTGCGCCTACTGTGTGCTGCAAGTCCTTACCGTTCGTATGCCCACCCCCGGCCCATCGTGCCTTGATTACCGTGTGGTGGCTTGAGAAGACAGATCGCCGTCTGTCCTGGAGTCTGCACAGCAGTGCTTGGGCAACTCTGCCCTCAGTTTCCTCTGACCCCTTAGCCGGTCCTTGGAACTCCCTAGGCTCTTCAGACCTCCCTCTACTGTCTCCCTACCCTTGCCCCCAGACACAGGCATAGGGGGGCTAAAAACACCGGAGGTCACTGGGCTACCGAAGACTTCGGCATGGGTCGTGTTGGTTCTCTCTGTGGGTGGACCTTGATCTAGCACTGAAGAGACCTTGTGAGAAATGTCTGGCGAACATTTTGAAGTGGAAATTTTTAAAAATACATATATATTTCCCCCCCCCAACATTTTGTGATGAAAAATTTCAAGCATACAGAAAGTTGAAAGAATTGTACCGTGAACTCCCGTATAAACCCACCACCTAGAGCCTGCAATGGTCACCATGCTGCTGTATCTATCCATCTAGCCACCCATCAGTCAGTCCAAAAGCAATTTGCAGGCATCCCTGTCTTTCCCCCCTAAACACTGTGCGTGCAAATCATTAACTAGAATTCGATGTTTATTTCTGATTTTCTTTCAGGTGAAATTGACATACGATGAAACGTAGTTTTTTTTAAGTGTACTCTTCCGGTAAGTCTGGTACCTCTGTGACCCATGCCCCCATCACTGGGTACAATTTACCATCAGCCCCAGAAAGTTCACCACGCTCCTTCCTAGTCAACCCCCAGGACCCACTCCTCCCAGAGGCAGCCGCCGTTCTGGCTATTTTCACCATACACAAGATAGTGTGGACTGAAGAGTGTTCTCCCAAAATTCGTATGTTGAAGTCCTGATCCCAAGACCACAGAATGCGACATATATTCAGAGACGGTTTCCGTGAAGACGTAAGTAAGGTAAAATGAGGCCATGTGGGTGGGCCCTTGTCCAGCGTGCCTGGTATCCTCATAAGGAGAGATTGGGACACAGATCTGCTCACACAGGGGAGGAGAGACCGCCTGAAGATACAGGGAGAAGACAGCCTTCTACAAGCCGAGGGGAGAGACCGCGGCTGAGTCCTTGAGCTCAGACTTCTGGTCTCCGGGGCTGTGAGAAAGGAAGTAAATTTCTATTGTTCAAGCCACTTCGTCTGTGGTCCCTGTAGCAAACTAACAGGCCAGCTTCGTGTTGTCTAGAAATTCATATAAATAAAATCAGACACAAGGTATCCTTTGTGTCTGGCTTAGTTTGGCCAGCGTTCATCTGTGTTAGTACATGAATTGGGGCTGTGTTCCTTTTTCACAGCCAAGTAGTATTCCGTGATATCAATATCCCACAGTTTGTTTAGCCAAGGCAGTTTATTTTTTAACGGGAGAATTGTTGCAGAACATTTCCCTCAAATGTCTGTCTTTTGGGTCATCACAGCGACAGAGGGAACAGCCAGCCCCACTCCGCGGGCAGCATCAGAACTACACTCGAACGTCTCATCATCCTAAAATGTACACAAGACACATTATACTTCGGGAAACGAGTTCTTAACTAGGAGATTAAAGTAGTAGCACATTTTTGTCTCAGCGGATGCAAGCAAATCCGGGATGTCAGAAGGATCTCATCCGTGGTGATTACAGGGGCTTTGGTGTGAGGGGCTCTGGATTCGAGTCTCGCTGCAAGACCTTGGGCAAGTCCCTAGAGCTCTCCGAGCCTCATTTTCTTCACCCAGGAAGTGAGGCTAACAATCCCTTCCGTAAGGGCTGCTCAAAGACTGAATGGGCTCGTTGGTTCAGCGTGTTCCCAGCAGCTGGAAAAAGTGAGGGCTCAGGAAGCATTTGCCCCACTCGGCCGCCATCAAAAGCCAGAGGCTCTCTCTCGTGATAGGGCAGCGAAAGTGGATTGCTAGGCCACAGAGTTTAGAAAACGAGCTTTCTGCCCTGCCCGGCATGATCGCTGAGACCAAGGGGCAGGGCGGTCGAGATCAATCAGCCCAATGCGATCCCAACAGAACGGGTGCTTTGGGGAGTTCATAAAACACGCTCTGAATGGAGGGATCCGAAGTGCTCCCAGGCTACACAAGTCGCGCACATGTTTGACCGTTTCTGTTTGCTATTTTGTTCCATCTGAATGGGGAAGTTCAGAAGTTTGTTTCACTTTGTCACGAACACTTCTAGGAAAGGCTACATTTCACTCTCATAGTCTAGGAACCCCTCCTTTATAATAGATACTCATTTAACACCGTTCCTCTCAGGAAGCCAAAGAAGTGCACCATCTGAATTGCCACCATTCACATTCAGAGTTCTTTCCTTCTGAAAGAAGTGCTTTTCAACGTTGAAGTCCTCGGGAATTGTTTTTTGGCATAATTTATCCACTCTATCCCAAGCGGCTTTGAAATGTTCCTAATTTCTCTCAGATGATGATCTTTTTTGGATTTTCAAGACAAAGAAGCATCTATAGTTTCACTTTGAAGCTCTTCAGAAAAAAATTCCTGGGACACTTACCATGTGGTAAAGACATTTAAAACACGAGATAAGTTCAAATTCGGGAACAGGGCCATCCATTGGACCCACCAAGAGCTGCAGGACGACAACAGGCTGCGGCCTCCTGGCCTCCAAACATTCTTCCTCCCAGCCACGCGTGTTCTAGAGAAATCACCTTACCTTCTGCACACTTCATCTGCAGCCCACTTCCAAGGCCCGGGGAAATTCCTCAGGAGGTGCACTGTGTCATGCCAAGAACATAACGGAGGCCATTTGAGGTCGTCCCTTTCCTTACGGAACTTCACTATCACCGGAACCGAAAGAGGCCCACCTCCTTAAACTCCCTTCCGTGCCACTCAGCATGCTGGAACCTTCCAGATGCGTTGTCTTTTTTTTTTTTTTTTCTTGCAGGTATATTTTAATAGCCCTGCAGGAGACCATCAATCCCAGTCGGCCCATCAGAATCCAAGAGACCCAAGAAGCTCTTTTTTAATTAAACCTCCTGGAGGAGAACTGCCCTCCCTGCTTCCCAACTATATGCGTGCTCCTACAGCAAGGCTCCCTGCAGGGGGGCGGGGGAGGGGGTGCTAGACTGAGGGCGCTGGTTCCCTCCAGCCAGACAGGAGAGGCCAGCAGCAGAAAGCGTCTTGGGTGAGACTCAGATCTGCCCAATTCCAGGGGAGAGCTTGGTGCAGGGAGCCACCAGAGAGCTGGGACCAGCAGCTGTGGGTGGTCTGGAAGGACCTGCGGCATCCTTCCCTCTCCCCAGGAGATGAGGACACAGAGCCCACCCTCCTGGGACCCCTGCAGGCACAGCCAGCCTAGACCTGAGCCCCCAGGCAGTTCGAGCTGCAAGAATGCACAAGGACAGACTTCCCTCTTGGTGCAGCTTTGACTGCGTCCCCTAAGTTTGGGGACATTGTGTTTTTGTTATCATTTGTCTCAGGATATTCTTCCAATTCCGTTCTGATTTCCTGTCTGACCCAGTGGTCTTTCATGAGTGTGCTAGCTGGTCTCCACCTACTTGCGAATTTTCTCATTTCCTTACTGGTATTGATTGCTAGCTCCATTTCATTGTGCTTGGAAGAGATACATGGAATGATTTCAAATGAGTGGATAAAGAAAACGTGGTATATGCAAACACCGTGGAATATCACTCAGCCACGAGGAAGGAGATCTTGCCATTTGCAACAACATGGTCGAGCCCCGAGAGCATCACGCTAAGGGGAATAAGCCAGACACTGAAAGACAAATGCACCACGATTTCACGTGTACGTGGAATCTAAAAAAAGTCGAGCTCCTCGAAGCTGAGAGGAGAGCAGGCTTGCCAGGGGCGGGGCGGGGGGGCGGCATGGGGAGAGGCTGGTCAAAGGATACACATTTTCGGTTATACAGCACCGTGAGCTCTGCAGACCTGACGTACAGCGCAGCCGCCGTGATTCACAATCCCGTACTGTACACTTGACCTTGCCTGGGAGGGTCCATCCCGAGTGTTCTCACACAAAAAACCCCCAAACACCTGTGAAGAGACAGACGTGTCCATCATTCTGATCGCGGCGATCCCTCCGCCATGACCAGACCATCACCTTGTGCACTTTCATTTGTACCATGCTTACCTAATTACACTAAAGCTGGGGGGACATGGGAACTTAGTAAGATGTATATGGACATTCTGGGGGGAGAAAATGCACAGACAAGAGAATGAGCACCGGAGAGAACTCGCAGTCAGCAGAAAGCCCGTGATCCAGTCAGAGCCGTGGGAGGAGACAGACCACAGCCTGCACACAACGACACAAAGAAAACAATCATGGCTTTTTTTTTTTTTAATCAGATGCAAAAGAAAATCCTTTCCTGAACAGGGAAGCATGATTTTAAATTGAACACGAACTGGAGGAGAGGATGGGGACCTGGGGGCAGGTGAAATAGATCAAACAAAACCCAAGGCAAAAATGGAAGAAGACAGAACATGTGCGGAGGAAAACGAGCACCTAGGACAGGAGAGATCCTGGAGACATGCTATGTGAAGCCTAAAAGGCCTACAAGGGGAGAGAAAACCCAGGAAACAGAGGAGAAGCAATAACTTTAAAACAAGAAAATTTTCCGTGGTTCAAAGAAAGACTCTGGTTTGCGAGGGCTTGTTGAGTTCCAGGCAGGAGTGATGGAAAAAAGCAGACATCTAGGCACAGCCTGGGAAGAGTCCTGAATTCCATGATTAAAGGGAAAACTCTTACAAGCTTCTCGAAGGAGGGAACACATTACATGGGAGGAAAAGAGAATCAGACAGAAACCACACATCTCTTTGGCAAAGCGAGAAAAGAGTAAAGCATCCTCTGCCAGCCAAGGTGTCCTTCGCCTCATGGGGACACAAAAGACGCCCGGCTCCAGGGAGGCTCCCTGGACAGGGGGGGAAACACCAGATAAAGGAACCTAATTGGGCAATAATTGAATCCAGCTGCAGACAAGGGCGATGAAAAGAGGAGGCCATCACCCAATAGTGAGCCGAGAGCCTACCAATTCATGTGTAGTTAGCAATGGAGTTTGCAGTATAAGCACCAAATAAGTTTTAACGAAAAAAACACACAGAAGAGAGATGTAATAACACTGACTGGTACCTTGCGGCTAAAAGTGCTAAATAGAACTTTTTGCAATTCCAGAAAAAAACAGAAAAAGGGAAGGTCGGCACGAGCGGAGGACGACCTAGAGTGGAGCTTCCAAAATGGGAAGGGAAAAAGGAATGACCAACGCCTATTGTCACTTGTTCCATCTTTTTTTTAATTAAAAAAAAATATTTTATTACGGAAACTTCTAAACACACACTGCAAAGAGGGAACAACACAATCTCTGTGGACCCAAAGCTAAGGTTCGTTACTCATTATTTTTCCCCCCCAAAAAGCCAGGAAAACCTTGATTGTCTCAAAACTCTGTGACATTTCAGTTTTTATTTTTCCTAGCAATTTACTTAGAATTGGCACACTTGTGTCGTTTTCGGCACTCGTCCTTACTGATGAAAAGACTTCTCCTTGAGTTCTTTTTCCAATCTCTGGCAACCCCCGAATGATGCCTTCACAAAAGGACTGACGAGGCTTGCTCTCTACCCGGTAAACTTCCCAGCTTTCCCACAGCTCATTTTTCTTATGGTCGACAAGCTGGCAAAAGTCACAAAACGCGAAATGTCTCTTATTACCAAGACTCTGAAAAAAATCCCAGAATCTGCACAAAACTTGTGTTTTTTGCTGGGTTCTATCGGGCGGCGTTCGCTCAGGAAGCGGCACCTGGCCGAGGACAGTCACACGCCATCGACCTGGGGCGCCAGGTGTCCACGATTCTGGGAAAGTGCATCCCATCATTTAATCAGCTGGGCAGCCTCGAGATTCCCCAGGGGAAAATGACAGCGGGCTGTATTTAAATAATCGCAATTACCAAGAAAGAACCCACAGCTGACTCGGGTCAACACGTTGGCAGCTGAAGAGTGGATGTTTGCCAGACGGTGAGAAACAAGCCGGGCAGGGGCAGGCTGGTGACACGGGCCCGGTGGGCGGGGCACAGGGAAATGCCAGTCGGGTTGCTCCCCAACATTCATGTTTTCCTCTGGCATTTTCTTTCTCATTGAAAATGGGTGATTTATTATTATTATTATTTTATATATTTTTAGGTTGCCGCAAGACAAAGAGGAGAGCCACGCTGTGTAATGTACATAACCAGGTGAGGCAATGTGGGAAGGCACTGTCATGCTTCTGCCGATCCTAAATTTCTTTTCGTCCAGGAACCTGGGTCCAGGAGCGCCCAGTCCCTACTCGGCCCAGTCCCTCCTCCCTCCCCCAATCCACGCTTAAAGCCCTGGATAAGCCGTGCGAGCCACGGTTTTGCCCCCCCACCTTCAAACTACGGTATCTCAGCCACAGATGCCGTGGTCGAGCTGCAATTCCCCTTGGCCTCCTCTAAGTACCCTTCCATCCCCATCCCACCTTTCAACCTCCCCTGCCATGTGGCCCCAGTGGCCCAGACCAGCAGATGGAAGCTCTTTCTGCTTCCTGCCATCACCCCTCCCACCCACCCCTGCAGGTGCTCAGCTTCTGGTGCCTTCAAGGCCATCCCCCTCCGCCCACCCTCCCTCCCAGACCCCCAGACCTCTGGAACTCACCCCTTCATCTGCCTTTGTTTCCTCCCTGCCCTCCTCCCCCCACACCACCACCGACCCCCTACTCCACGCCCCCTCTGTTTCAGCCCAGCGCGGTTGGCCCCCATAAGGAGGCGTCCTGCCTTCTCTCTGGGTCAGGAAAGCCAAGGCCTCCCCTAGGGCTTCCCTGAGTCTCCTGGAGACTTACTCTCTCTTGTCTAGGCTGGCATCTCTCTCTCCCTCTCCCCCGCCCCCCTTCCCCCTCCCCTCTGCCCACCCCGCCCTGCTGCTCCTCTGAGCACATCTTTCTGCCCTCCTTCACTGCCTCTTCTTCCTTGGTTCTCACCCTAAACGTCTCCAGCTTCCCTTTTACACCACACAAACTCCGTGGGATACTTCTTCATGCCCGTGGCCTTAGCTTTGGTCAATGAATTAACTTCTAAATTCAGATAAACCAGACAGGGCAGGTTTTGAACCTTCCATTTGTTTTCGGCACGAAACCTTTTTTCGGTCTTTATTTCCCCCTGAATTAAGAGGTACTCAACCCATTCCGGGGTGAGTGACCCTCCCCAGGGCAGAATGTAGACATCTCCCACCTCTTCCTGGGAGTGCCACATGCCGGGCCCTGGAATGTCGAAGTCATGAGCTCTCAAGGTGGGGAAGATGACTTTTTCTCTTACTGCCAATTTGAGTCCCAGATACAGTGGGTCCTAATTAGGCTCTTCCTAATTATGGGAAAAGGGAAAGGAGGTTTGAGGGAGGAGAGGGGGAGGGCAGCGGGGCAGGAAGCCTGCAGAGACCAGGGAGAGAGGAGGAAGGATGAGGACGCGCCAGGGACCCACAGCTTAGAGTGGGGGTTGGTGGTGGAGCAGGGAGGTGCCAGGCGGGGAAACAAGGGACAGCAGGGCCACTCAGGGCCTCTGCCAGCTGCCCAGTAAGAACTGGGCCTCTGGGAGGAAGGAGGCGACCAGAAGCCTTCCTCATGGCTCCAGGAGGAACCCTAAACCACAGTGGGATGTCTGGGGCAGACCTCCTGACCTTGCACTCGAGGGCCTGCCAAGCGTGCCCCGGCCCCCCAAGCTGGGCAGGGCCAGCGGACAGACAGGACACCCAAAATACGTGTATATCATGGACACCCATCTCCTCCAGGGTGCCTGCAGGCTTCCCTCCAAGCTTGTGCCTTCCCTCTTTCCTTGTCTCAGCCAAAAGGACCCCCCCCACTGGAAACCTAGAGGCATCCTGTAGCCCCTCAAAAGCCACCAGGTTTTCCCCCTTCTCCCAATGTTTCCGGATGCTTTCTGCTCCCTTCCCTCTTCACCTCCATGGCACGAGTCCTGACCTGCATCCCAGGCACCAGCATCGCCTCCTAACCAGCACTGAGATCCCTTTCCTTGGCCCCCACCTTGCACATCACCCACCAGGCAGTCCACGAGGAGGCTGGATGGACCGTGGGGCCCTTGGCCAGACAGAGACACAGGAGGAGGAGGTGAGGGCAAGAGGAGCTGTGATTGCAGATGCATTCAGGGGCCAGGGAGAGGCGTGGGGAGGACACAGCGTGGGGGTGGGGGTGGGAGGGGGAGGTGGCCCTCCTCCCCGTGCAGCCCTGGGGCAGGGGAGGGAGGGGAGGGATGAAGTCCCACCGTGGGAGCCTCCTGCCTGCCCTTTCCCAAAGGAACTGAGGCCAACGCCAGTGTAGCCAGGAATGTGGGAGTCCCTGGCTGCAGAAGCTCAGCTGGGGAAGACCCCGTGGGTCCCCTGGTGGGTGGCAGGACCCGGTGGGTGGGCTGCTTTGGGAGTCAGAGTAGTCAGGCTATGGCAGGGAGCCCTCTGAATCAATGCCAAATCCATGGCCTAGCACCGAGTGCAAGATGGGCGGGGAGACAGGCGTGGGACCCTGCCTGGGTGTGAGTCCACACGGTGACCTTGGCCCTGACCCAACTTTCCCCCACCCCACGAATGCCTGCCGGCCCTCTCTCTCCACCAGCGCCTCCTGCCTTGTGTTCTGCACCAGCCTCCCCAGCGTATCCTCCTTGTGGCTCCAGGGTGACTCAAACCTCAGTTCACCATCCAGCAAACACAGACAGGAGGCGTCCCCTGCGTCAGCGACCTTCAGTTGGGAGGGGGGTTCCGCGCGGCGACAGTGACAGGGCCGCGTAGGAGCTGGCCGGTGAGTGGGCTTCCCGGGGCTGAAGTCCAAGCGTCTCCACACACACCGCCCAGTCTTCAGCCTACACGCTGCCCCCCACCCCACAAACACCCCTCGCTCTCCTCGCCACCTCCGCTCCCCAGGCTCCTTTCCTGACCCCTCACGGGCCGGCTCACAGCCACCTCTGTGTCCCCCCCAGCCTCCGGTGCCTTGTGCTCAGCCTGGGGCCCGCCTGCCCAGGCTTCTAGCACCGAGCGGGTGCCCAGCAATGTCCTAGAGAATTAAGGAATTAAGGCAGAGCAGGCCTGAGATAAGGGCATTGTCCAGGTGAAGGTCAGGTTCTGCCTATCCAGGCATGAGTTTGCCATGGCAACAACCTACCTCCCCACCCCTGGCCCCGCCCCGGTGGAGGGTCACCCCCTTCCCCGGCCCGGCCCATCGGCCCATCGGCCCATCGGCCCATCGCATGCCTGCCTCCTCGGTTACCAGCCGGTAATCCGGTGTGGTTTTTACTCCTGAGCTCATGAATAGAAGAGCTAGAGGAGGGCTGGGTGAACCCCTGCCAGGGCCCTGTGGGTCTCCCCCAACCCCCGCCTTGCAGGGAGCAGCTCCCAGCCTCCCCCGGAGCCCCCCGGCTGTGCCACCACTCACGTCAGCACCTGCCGTCCCCGAAGCCTCCTGGTCACGGCTCTGCCTGGCCGTGGCTGCCTTGGAGCAGCACAGGGGACGCAGAGCTCCATCCTGGACAGCTTGTTAAGCCCTCCTCCCTCCCCACACTTGACCACACATGGTCACCCCCGCTCTGGGCCTGATGTTTGTCTTCCCTCTGCCTGGCACCTTGTAAACCCTTCCCATATGCACCGCCCCCACATCAGCCGCCAGGGCCTGTCAGCTTTCTGTCCGGAAGCTTCTGGAATCCACCGCCTGTCACCTCCACCGGATCCTTGTCAGGCTTGTGGCTGGCGGTGGCGGCCGCGGCCTCCCGGGCACCCTGCCTCCCGTTGGCGGTCCATGTAGCAGCAGCCAGGGACTCCTTTCGAGACTATTAGGTGTGCTTTGTTACCTTGGTGTTAAGTCCAGACTCTTCCCTGGAGTAGCCGAGGCTCTGCTAGTCTGGCCCCGGCCGCGGCCCCAACCCAAACACACCAGGCCGAGTCCTGCCTGCATGCCCCGTGCAGGCCGTGCCAACCACGTGGGAGGCTTTCTCCCCACAGGTGAGCTGCAGTGTTGCTTGATTGGGGAGACACCTCTGGCCCTTTCTGCCCACCCCGGGCACATCTCCCTGGGCCTCAAGACCCCACGGCTCCTGAGGGTCCGCGACCACAACACTAACACGTGCTTCGTCCTTCTCTGTTGGCAGGTCTGTCGTCTCCTGTCTCAAGTCGGGTTCCCCAGCAGCAGAGCTGGAGACGGGGATTCAGGGCCACGTGATTTACTAGGGAGACTCACATAAGGGGGAGGGGAGGAGGGGCAGAACAAGAACGGGATCTCAGGTGGCATCTAGATGTGGCCCCAGCCAGGGGGTTCTGGAACCTGCCTGCACTGCTGAGCTGTCTCCCCGAGGTCAGGAGACCAGCCTTGTGCATCCCTGTAGCAGCCCGTCCATGGCTATGCGGGGGAGGGTGTGTGTGTGTGTGTGTGTGTGTGTGTGTGTGTGTGTGTGAACTTCCTGGGGAGGTGGCAGGCATCGACCAGGGGCAGTTTGCCCTAGGGGTGGCCATGAGCATTTGCAGTCCTCCTCCCATGGCGGGGAGACGATGGAGGCACGGGCTGGGTAAAGGGGGATTGGCAGGGCACCAACAGCATCTGCCCTGCCTCCCGGTCAAGTGGGACCTCGGACTGATTTCTAAAGAAATGAAGACTATTGGATTCTTGGCCCATCCGGCCAAGAGCAGGGTGACCTACTGACCTACCCAAGGCCACAGCTGCACCGCTGCCCTTGAGGACGTCCTGCCCATGGCGGCCTCAATTTCAGTGGGTGGAAAGAAGTCCAGACATCCACCCCCTACCCAGGGAGGGACTCTGAGTCCTACCCCCTCCCTAAGGGTCCCATAGATGCCTGACCTAGCAGATGGGAGCTTTAGCCAACGTTCTCATTTTGTCCTCAGAGTTACCATTTTACGGATGGGAAGACAGAGGCTCAAAGGGGTGAAGTGACTCCACAAAGGTCAAGTGACTCGTGAATGGAGGAGCTGGACCCGAGTGAGCCCAGATCTGAGTGACTCCCTGCCTGGTTCCTTCCCGCAGCCTGTGAATCACCTGGAGCTAAGCCCTTCCTGCCCACCATATGAGACTGGCACGTCCAGGGCCTTCTCTGTGCCCCACAACAGGGCTCAGCTGAAGTCAGGGTCCCCAGGGGCTGCATCTGGTATTTGCAATAGTTGGGAGGCCCACGCAGGTACTTTGCATAGAATTTGCATAAAGATGGCATCTGGTTTGCATGTGTCGACATTGAGGCCCCATCAGTACAATTTTTAAGTTGCTTCTAAGCAACTCTCACTCACTAGAAGTCCACCCGGGCTTTATAGAGTCCCATTTCCATGATTTCTCGCGCCTCCCGGGCCCTAACCTGGAGGACGCACCTCTACCCACGCCCCGGGGCCTGGAGAAGCCCTGCTTCTGCCTAGGGCTACTAGGAAGGGTCACTCCGAACCCCTGCCCCAGAAATGCATATGGACTTGACAGTGACTGTTTTTGATGACGTGGGTGTAATCAAAACACCGATTGGGCTTTGAGCATGCTGGTGTTTATGCTGGGGAGAGAGAGAGCCCTGGGGAAAGATCCTTGCTGCATAGAACTTCCAAAGGTGGCCCCTTGTAGGGAGGCTGTGCTCACTCAGAAGAAAGGAGATGGGGTGGGGTGGTGGGCAGGGACAAATGAGTCCGTATCCTAGGGCTGGTGACCCCACCAGTGGCCTGGGGGGTGGGGTCTGCCTCTCCCAGTCACAGGGGGCTCATCTGTGGTGAGAAGGGCTTGTGCCAGAAAACTGGTTGTGCAAAAATTCCTGTCTCTTTTAGGGGAACTACATTCCATAAAACATGGTGAGGCTCTCAGTGATCTCATGTGGAGGGCCTGGATAAAGCAGGGAGAACATCCTGGGTGGGTGGAAGGAGCCTGGAGAGGGGAAAGGAAAGTCCTTGGCCTCAGGGAAGTGCATGGAGGTCAGGAGGAGCTCTTCCAGGTGGATGCCAAGCGCCGGAGTCCTGCGTGACCTTACCACCAGGCAAGCCTGCATCTTTTTTTTTGTTTTGTTCTTAAGATTGTATTTATTCATTTGAGAGCAAGACAGAGCACAAGCAGGGGAGAGGCAGAGGGAGAGGGAGAAGCAGACTCCCCGCTGCACAGGACCGTGGGGGGCTCAATCCCAGGAACTGGAGATCACGACCTGAGCCCAAGGCAGACACCCAACCATCGGAGCCACCCAGGCGCCCGAGTCTGCGTCTCTGCCGCTGCCAGGGACCCGGTCTCCCATCTTCACCCCCAGATGTCAGTTCTTCCCTGTGCCCTGGAAAGCCCACAGAGGCAGGAGGGAGGCTACCGTGTCTGGCAGAGATTCCCCCTCACGTTCGCCTACTGGGCCACTCCTGACGGACCCCAAAGGCAAAGCTACACTTATCCCTGTCCAAGGTTATCTTGCCTTCCTGATGGCATCCTCCATTATTTCCGAAGAGAGAGGAGGCTCTTCCGTCACCAAGGGCTAGTGAGGGTTAGGAGCGTATGCTTCTGCGTGTGTGTGGAAGTGGGGTGTGTGCGAGACAGACAGAATGTGTCTGCATATGGATGTGGGTATCCCCGTGAACACAAACTGGGATCCTGTGTGTGCCCCTCAGCCCGCCTCCATCCAGGTGTAGAGGCGGAGTTGGGGCGGGTGGCGGGGGCGGGACACGAATGCCTCCGTCCCCTGTCTCTGTCTTTCCTAGGTCTGGCAGATGCAAAGTGGCCTCGGCATCTGCGGGGGGAGACCTCAGCCTCTAGCAAGACCGGATCCCGCCAAGACCCTGAGCATCTCCTCTGCCAACATCCCCCCTTCAACCCGCCTTCCCCAGGACGGAGCCCCCGGGCTGGTTCCCGAAACTGTTCCAGTTAAAGAGGGTGTTTGAGGTCAGCCACCAGGGAAGAGGGAAGCGGGTCCAACTGTCCTTTCAGCCCCCTGTTATGTGGACTTTTCCAAGTTCAGACAGGGTCCAGCCTCCTCCCTCTGAGTGGTGGGCCCCACATCTGGACTGGGTAGGGAGTAAGAGGCAGGGCTGGGGCCCCTTGGAAAAGGATCACAGCTTCTGTAGTGTGTGGGGCGCGAGGAGGCAGAGGGGCGGGTTCTTCTAGAACTTGCTGGGAGGTGCTGCCAGGCAATCAGTCCCCAGCCCCGGAGTGAGGAGCCCGGTTCTGTTCAGGTCCCACCCAGATGTCTCTCACTGTGAGTGCAGGGAAAATCCAGTGGTTACAAGGTCAAGAGCATGTTATGGATACCACGTATCCTGCCTCCAGCAGAAGGACATCTCTGTTAAAGCCTGGACGATATAAGAGCACATTCAGTGGAATTGTGGCAGAGGATGAAAGTTGTCTTCGACATCATTTAGAGGCATCAGAAACCCATCTGAGCCAGCTCAAGTGAGGCGGGTCCTTGGAAGCAGACAGGGGAAGCCAATTACCAAGTGGCTCCTCCCACGCCCTCCATATCCCCTCCACCCGACCCTACTCTCCTCTGGCAAACTCTCTTGCTTAGCCTTCCCGTAAGTCCCGCATAGCTACGGCTATAGCACACCAGGGTCGGTCCCTTCACCAGCCCTCAGGGACCCTCTCATGGACTGAATAGTATTCCCCCCAAATTCACATCCACCTTGAACCTTAGCACGTGACCTTACTTGGAGAAAGCGTCTTTGCAGATGTAATGAGTTAAGATGAGGTCAGACTGGCTTAGGTTGGGCCCTAAATTCAATGACCAGTGTCCTTAGAAGAAGAGGAGAGGACATGCCAGTTAGAGGGCCACCTGAAGACAGAGCTGACAATGCAGTGAGCACAAGGAGTGCCTGCGGCCAGCAGAAGCTGGGAGAGGCAAAGGATTCCTCCTGAGAGCCTGGAGGGAGTGTGACCCTGCTGACCCCTTGGTCTCAGACTTTTAGACTCCAGGCTTGCGGGATAGTCAATTTCTGTGTTTCCAGCCACCAAGTTTGTGATGGGTCATTACTGCAGACATAGGAAGCAGATACACCAGGAAATTCCCCACCTGGAAGCTGGGTCCCCTCAGCCTGTGTTCCAAAGCCTGGGAGCGGGAACAGTCGTCCCATTTTGGTCAGGTGTCCGCTTCCCCCACCAGGGACGCACGAGCCGCTGGGGGTAGGAATGGGCAGGGGGCACAGATGTGAGTCTCAGAGCTGTCCCCATTTACACCCTCATATCGTCGCTTTACCCAGAGGGTGTGGATTCACATCTCGGGTTGGAGGAAGGTCTCTCCAGGTATGCCTGGGAGTTCTGTGACTTCCACACATCAATCAGCTACTTGGGTAAAGACAGAAGGCTGCAGTCACCTGTGCCAGCTGAGACAAAGCCAGGAAGAAACGCCCCCTGTGGGATGACAGAATCGGGATTCAGGAAGCTCTTCGCTGGTTAGAAAGTCAATGCGATGGTATTGAATGAGAATGACTGTGAAGGCCAATTCTCGGGTTCCAAGAGTCAGTCTGGCAAGGGAAATATGGCTCAAGCCTGCCCTAGCAGCAGCTCTTGGTGAGAGAGACCTAAAAGTTGGCTTTGCCCTGTGGCTGATAACGAGCCCGTGCTGTGGTCCAGCTGGCTAAGAGCTTTGGTTGCCTGGACAGAAGCAGAGCATCTGCTGCTTGGCTGGAGAGAGATGGGGGTCTGGGGCTGCGGGCAGCCCACACCTAAGAGAGAAAACACGGACCACAGCAGGGAACCAGAGGGACGGCCTGGCCCCCGACTGGGCACAGAGTATTAAGATGCCACGGGAGGGGTCGCCCCAGAGTTAGTTGTCCTGGTCACCTCCAGACAATAACGGTGTGAGGAGGCACAGCTAGCCAACCGGGACCCTCTGGGGCCTGTTCCAAGGCGGTGGCTGCGGAGTGTCGCTGGGGCGCCCTCAAACGGGGTCATCTCCGCTGCAGAGCCTGGGTCTCGGTCTGTCCGCATGCGAACGCGGGCGACCGTGCTGGATGGGTGTGTTTGGGGGCCTCCCAGGGCGCGACGACGGCCTGCGCCCCTGCCACCCCGGGGTTGCTCCCTTCTTCACCTCTCGCTTGCTGGAGGCCCCTCGGGCGTCGGCTCGGGGCTGGGGCGGGGGGCTGGCGGCCGAGAGGGGGCCGGCGGAGGCGAGCGACGCGGCCCCAAGTTTATGCTAATCCGCGCAGAGCCCGCCTCCCGCCTCCCCTCCGCGGCCCCAGCCGCGAGCAGCGCCGGCCACTCGGCGGGACGCAGCGGCTGCGAAGCGCCAGGCGGCCGGGCCAGCGAGCTCCGGGGGCCGCGAGCGGCGGCGGGACGCGGGCGGGAGGGCGAGCGGCGGGCGGACGCCGGGCGGGGGCCCCGCGCGGGGCCAGGTGGGGCGCCGCGGGCCGCGATGGGCCGCCGCCTGCCGGTGTGGCTGTGCGCCGTCGCGGCGCTGCTCTCGGGGGCGCAGGCCAAGGGCACCCCGCTCGTGGCGCGGCCCGCGCCGCCCGGTGCCCCCCGCTACAGCCTCTACACGACGGGATGGCGCCCGCGGCTGCGCCCGGGGCCGCACAAGTAAGCGCGGGCCGCGCTCGGGCGGGAAGCGGGAGGGATGGGGCCCGGGCGGCGTTCCCACCTGCGCGGACCGCGTGAGCGCGCGGGAGACCGGAGCGCCGGGCACCCGAGGCCGAGTCTCGGCCCGGGCGGGCGCCCCACGCTCCGGGAGGCTGCGGGGCCGGCGAAGGAAAAATAAGCCGAGGGGGCCTGGCGCGGCGGCTGGGACCTGGCAGTGCCCGCGGAAACCTTTCCAGCGAAGTAACATTTTCCAGCTGCGCTGTGTGCAAACTCCCGGCACAGCGGACCAGGTGGAGGGAGAGGAGGAAGGGCCGCCGGCGCGAGGCACACGCGGGACTCCTCCATGCATGTCCCCGCGCGGGGTCCCCCTTCTCTCCCCTGCCCCTTCAGGTAGGAGACGGGAGCCCAGCGCCCTGCAGCCTGCCCCCTCCCGCCGTCAGCCTGACCCCAGCCACCCCTGGGGAACCCCAGCGTGTTTGGGCCACTGAATTGGTGGCAGCACCTGGGTCCTGGGCCCGCGAGTCTCCGTGGAGCCCAATCGCAGCCCACTGGCTGCTGGCTTATGCCAGGCCGCCTCCTCCCCAGCTCTTGTAGCTTGTGAGGGCGGCTCTTGCCTCTGGGGGTGGGGTGAGGTGGGAGGAGGGCTCAGCTTGTCTTCAGTAGCCAGTGGCTTGGGAACTGGTCCCAGTCAGGTGAGTTAGGGGCTCTAGCTGGGGTGCTGGCTGAATTGGACCACAGGAGAATGATCAGCCAGAGCCCAATAGGCACATCAGAGCAGGCTTCCTGGAGAAGGCGGTAGAAGTGATCAGAGAGTGAGAACCAGGAGCAAAGGGTGGTGGTGGGCGGGGGCTGGAACGTACAAGATGGCACCATTTCCCAAGGAGTCAGAGGAGGAAGGATGAGAAGTGAGGTCTCCTAGGAACAAGGAGAAGGGACAGAAGAGAGATGGGGATCTGACCCCCTGCGGAGGTCTACAGATGAGGAAGGCGGATCCTCAACAGGCCTGGCCAAGGCCAGATATTCCAAGGATGCCGGCCATTCCCCCTTGCAGGGCCCTCTGCGCCTACGTGGTGCACAGGAACGTGACCTGTGTCCTACAGGAGGGAGCAGACAGCTACGTGAAGGCTGAATACCGACAGTGTGGATGGGGGCCCAAGTGCCCCGGGACAGTCACGTGAGTGCACCCCCGTCCCCCATTCAGGACTGCTGGGCACCAGCCCCAGGACTGCCCTCCTCCCAGAGTGGCAGCCAGTGCCACAGTGGGTATAGCTCCCTGGGCTCCAAAGAGTCTATTAGCCCAGCTCCCACGCAGGCTGGCTGGAGAGGGCCTGGGAGGAGACACGGCAGCTTCGGGTCAGGGCCCACAGGGGGCAGGGGAGGGTTTCCAGAAGGCACATAGGACAAGGCAAGGAAGAAGCAGCAGAGGCAAAGGGGGCTGGAGGTGAGCAGAGAGGGCAGAGGGTCACCCTGACAACGGGGCCTTGCGAAGATGTGGGGAGGGCTGCAGGGATGGTGAAGAAGGCAGGCCAAGGGTGAGGGGCCAGAAGCCAGGTTGCCGGGGCTGTGTGAGGGTACGTGAGATGGTGCACAGGTGTGATGCCCAGCTGTGTACTTGGAGAGGTTCAAATGCATGTCTGAAAACAATCCCATTTGCTCCAGTGTGTCAGTGGGTGAACAGGTACATGGCTGAGTGGAGCGGGGGAGGGGTGCACAGGGAGGCGGCAGGGCCGGCCCTGACCTGCACCCTGGGGCCTTCCCTTCTGTGCTAAGAGTCAGAGGCACCATCCACTAGCCTGGGTGGCCAGAGCTGAGTTCCCAGAGTAGGCTAGGAAGGGGTAGAGAGAAGGAAGGGGACTGATGGGAGCCAAGAGTGGCCCCAGCTCGCTGAGAAGGGCTGCCCATCCCAGCTTCCGGGCAGCAGCCCCTCGCACACCCATAGGGAAGGAGCTGAGGTTAGGATTTTCCCAGGTACCGCCAAAGCTGGAGTGGGATTTCTGATGGCAATGTGAGCTAAATGGGGTCCAAACTGGCCTTGGGGACACTGGGGCTAAATCCCTTTCTCCCCCAGGCAAACAGGATGGGTTGGGGCTTTACCTGCACCTGTTCCTTAACCCTTTTCTGTCCCTTTGCAAGGCCTGCCTCCACCCCACCATCCTGTCACCTTATGCACAGGAAAGGGAAAAACTCTGGCAGCGGCGTGTTGGGGGGTGCTGTGCGGGGAATCCAGGTCTTCTCCTGGGAGGCAGGAGCCTCAGCGGCGAGTACAGGGCCCCGCCCCGCCCCCCTCCCTGGCCCAGGTACCGCACAGTGCTCAGACCCAGATACAAGGTTGGCTACAAGACCGTGACGGACCTCGCCTGGCGCTGCTGCCCTGGCCTCATGGGAGAAGGCTGCCCCGAGCATCTGACTGACCACGGGGCCACCCCAGCCCAGCCGGAGCCGGAGCCCCAGATTCCCTCAGGGCAGCTGGGCCCAGGGCCCCTGCCGCCACCTTCTGGCCGAGCGGCCCCTGGCCCCTATGGTGAGTCGGCCCAAGGAGGCCCTGCAGGCGATCAGGTTTCTTGCGGGTGGAGGGGAGGGGGCTGACCCAGCGGGCTGAGCTCTGGCAGGGCTGGGGAGGGTGCATCTTGCACTGGGCTTGAGGCAGAGCTCACAGAGCCCCCCGCCCCTCGAATCTGAGAGAGCTGTGTGCTCAGCGGGAAGATCAGCTTAGAACAGAAACTCCCTCGGGTTGGCCTGGCGACAGGACAACTGGAGGGAGGCAGGCTAGTGATGCCCTAGGGTTCTGTCCTCCTCTTTTCCAGGAAGGAAAGGCCCCGGGCTGTTTGGTGAGCGGCTGGAACGCCTGGAGGGTGATGTCCAGCGCCTGGCACAAGCGTATGGTACCCTCAGGGGCCTGGTGGCTGGCCACGAGGACCCCCACAGGATGACTGGGGGTCCACAGCTTCCTGCCGCCCCCGTGGGCTTTGGGGTCATCTCCGAGGGCTTCGCAAAGCCCAGAGACAGAGCCGGAGGGCCACTCACACCTCCCCTGGACGAGATCCTGAGCAAGGTGACCGAGGTGAGCAACACGCTGCAGACCAAGGTGCAGCTTCTGGACGAGGTGCACGGGCTGGCCCTCGGCCACGAGGCTCACCTGCAGCGGCTGCGGGAGGCCCGGCCGTCTCCGCTCACCTCGCTGGCGCTGCTGGACGAGTACGTGGACCGACGGCTGCAGCGGCTCTGGGGGAGCCTGCTGGACGGCTTCGAGCAGAAGCTCCAGGGCGTCCAGAGCACCTGCGACCTGCGGGTGCAGGAGGTGCGGCAGCGGTGTGAGGAGGGCCAGGCGGCCAGCCGGCGGCTGCACCAGAGCCTGGATGGCCGCGAGCTGGCCCTGCGCCGGGAGCTGTCGCAGCTCGGGACCAGGCTGCAGGGCCTGAGCGCGGCGGGCGGGAGCGGCTGCTGCAGCCGGCTGGCCTTGATCAGTGCCCGCGTGGACAACCTCGAGAGGCACCTGCAGGCAGTCACCGAGGCCCAGAGGGGCCACGGCCCCCTCACCAGGGACGAGCTCGAGCGGCTCTCCGCCACCATGCTCGATGGCGGTGTGGATGGGCTGCTGGAGGGCCTGGAGACCCTCAACGGGACGGAGGGCGGAGCTCGAGGCTGCTGCCTGGGAATGGAGGAGGGGGGCTGGGAGGCGGGCGGCTTCAGGACCTCTCTGGAAGAGCGCGTGCAGAGCCTGGAGGAGCGCCTGGTGACCCTGGCGGGGGGGCCGAGCCACGAGAGCGCCCCCCCGGGCAGGTCGGCCCGGCCCCTGGTGCAGACGGAGCTGGCCGTGTTGGAACAACGGCTCGTCTCCCTGGAGACCTCGTGCAGCGCCAGCACCACCCCAGCCGTCCTGGACAAGCTCGCGGCAGAGGTGAAGGCCTGGCAGAGCCGGAGCGAGGCCCTCCTCCACCAGGTGGCCAGCCACGCCGCCCTGCTCCGGCAGCTCAACGGCACCGTGGCCGAGGTCCAGGAACAGCTGGCAGAAGCGACGGGCCGCTCCCTTCAAGGCGAGATCACCCTGCTCAAGGTCAACCTGAACTCCGTGAGCAAGTCCCTCACGGGCCTCAGCGACTCCGTCAACCAGTACTCGGAGGCCTTCTTGGCCGCCAACTCATCCCTGGACGAGCGCGAACGCAAGGTGGAGGCCGAGGTCCACGCCATCCAGGAGCAGGTCGGCAGCCAAGGCTCTCGGCTTCAGGCCGGCCACAGGCAGGTCCTGAGCCTCAGG
>CM052811.1:105136010-105243327 GCA_028533885.1 Nasua narica | reverse complement strand
CCCCCCGCCCCCCGCCTCGGGAGTTCTGGGTGGAACTGAGACGCAGGGAGAGGCTGGGGCCTGGGGATGTGGGAGGGTGTGGGGGACCCATGACAGGGTGTGGCCTCACGTGGATTTGTGGTTCCTCATGAGCTCCTGGATGAGCTCTCCCCGGGGGTTGACGGTGAAGATGCGAGATTCGGGGAGGCCCACCTGCCGGTAGGCAGTGACATCCTGTGGGGGACACAGAGGGGCTGGTGGGCTGGGGGACAGGGAGGAGGCGGCCCAGCCCGGGGGGCGGGGACACACTCACGCTGGGCCGGTTCCCGAAGGCAGCGTGGAAGGGCTGTTCGTTGGGCAGGAACAGCTGCTGGATGTCCCTCAGGCAGGCAATTTTGAACACCTCCGGTTTCTTCTCAATCACCTCCCTGGGCCAGCCGGGGCCGCGGGGGGGAGGGGCAGTGGTCAGAGGAGGGCAGGGGCGGGTGACACGGGGTCGGACTTCACTGACACCCAGGCAAGGCCTGGTGCAGCCGTCAGAGGAGGGCAGGGGCGGGTGACACGGGGTCGGACTTCACTGACACCCAGGCAAGGCCTGGTGCTGGCCTGGCCGGAATGGGCAGCAAACCTACCGCTCCCCCCTCCCCCCGCCCCGCGAGGGCCCCGGGCTTGTGTCTCGGACGGGCGGTTACCTGTGGAGGGCGGAGAAGAGGCTGCTGGGAGACAGCAGGATGGGGCCCTTGGGGAGGCCGCAGCCCCGCTCGCTCACCCACTGGAGGTAGGCCTTGGTGAGGTCAGCCATGCCAATGGCCCGTGCCGAGCAGTACAGGAACTTGTACCCGTTTCTGGAGGCGGGGGTAAGAGTGGCCCAGAGCCGTCCGAGACCAGCCGTTCCCCATCCCCCCAACCCCTTGGCTTCAGCCAGCTCGGCCCAACCCGGGGCTCTGGCCCTCAAACCCAGAGGCCTTTGCAGGGAGGAGCCTTAGGGGGCACCGTGGGGAGAGGTGGCCTCAGCAGCTGTCCCCGGGAGGCGCACGCACAGCGTCCCGAGGCCCAGGTGGACCGGCGCGGACAAAAGGTTGAGCAAGTCTGTAGGCCTCCGCTACACCATGAAGACCAGCAGCTGGAGGCCAGATGGCAGAAGACAAGTGTCTCACGGGACATGCCCAGGGTTTCTTCCCCTGCAGGTCCCCAGGCCTGGCTTCTAGGACAAGGGCCGTGGTGGCCTCAGACATCCTGTCTTTACCTCCCTGGGGCCCTGCCCCGGCCCAGGCACTCACAGGTGGATTTTGTGGTAGAGACTGGTGATGCCCTGGTGTGTCCAGTCTTTCCCCAGCTGGGGCAGAATGTGGCCCAGAGCGTCTGACCTAGAGCAGCAGAAGAGGGGTCACTCTGAGGCAGCCCCACATAGCCCACGTGTTCCACCCCCCGCCGCCCCGGGGACGGTGTGCTGGGGGTGGGCGGAGGGCCTTTCTTGACGTCCCCCTTCCCCCAGCACAGAGGAGGCCAGTCCCAGGCCCTCCCTCTCTCCCCTGGCCAACCAGGCCTCACTTGGTAATGGTCCCGTCGATGTCCGAGATGACCACCTTGTCGTCCCACTTCCACAGATAGATGGTGGCCCTGCACCGGCAGGTGCCCTGGTACTGGGTGGTCACACTGAAGACCACGTCATTGGCACCTTCTTGCAAGTTCAGGCGCCGCTGGGGCCGGGCAAAGGGGGGATGCTGTGATGTGCCACAGCCTGGTGCGTCCAACCCCCACCCCCCACACACTGTGGTCTGTGATCCCCACCGGCCTCTTACTCCCTTCCTCCTCCCCACCTGCCTGAGTTCATCAGGAACAGCCACATGCAGACACATCCGGACGAGGACAGGGCGGCCGGGGCCCAGACACGGGAGCCCTCCCCACCCTGTCGGGATGAAGCCCACAGGCCGTGACCCCCACCCAGCCTTCTCAGGTCAGCTCTAAGTCTGGTACTGCTCCTGGCACAGAGACACCCCACTCCGCAGAAGGGACCTTCTGGAGATCCTCATAGGTAGCCTTCTGCCTGGGGCTAGGGCACTTGTGACATCCCTCCACAGGGACACCTAGCCCTGTCCTTGGTCCATGGAGAAGAATCAGGGCAGCTCTCAGCCCAGCTGGTGACCAAGGCTATTGGGCCCTGGCTGGCCCCAAGGTGGGTGTCACACCGGGGTACCACAGGAATGGTGGCTGCCCACCCTGGGCACCTCCCTGACGGAGCCCCACTTGGGGGCCAGTGACCAAGCTCAAAGACAGGACTTGGGGGCAGGGATGGCCTAAATCCGAGGGGCTGCATCAGCCTTTGCTTCCTTCAGAGTGGCCTCCAAGAGCCGACCCAGAGCCAGCAGTTCACCACTGAAAGACAGATCCTTTCAGACAGACTAGGGAAGACTTTCCCCAGAAGAGCATCCAACAAAGAAATGGACTGGTGCATAAAGAAGTGAGCCCCTGACCCGAGGTTTTGAAGCAGAGGCTGTTAGGGAGACTGCCGAGGGGACGGATTCTGGGTTTTGGGAAACTCAAGGCTCCATGGAGCTGAATTATCTCAGCCCCAGGCCCCCTTCCCCAAATACAGCCCCGCACACACTCACGATCTGATTGGAGGAGAGGCGTAGGGACTTCTTATAGGTGGGAGAGTAGGCAGGAGGCGAGGGCGGCAGAGAGGGGGCCTCCAGGATCACAGGACTCTCTGGGGCCTCGTCCTCACTACTCAGGACATCCGTCTTCTCCCTGCAGGCAGCCCACCTCTCAGGCCGCTTTCCCCAGCCAAGACCCTACACTCCCGATAGACGGTCGGTCCCCCCTCAGCCCAGGCCTCAAGGAACCTGGGGCTTGTCCCTGCCCCTCCAGAGGATCAGAGACCCCCCAAGGTGCCCCCCACTTGGAGAGGGGAACAGACATAAGGATGCAGGCCCACAGAGCTGGAGCAGGGAGACCCAGGGCTCCTGGCCCTCAGCGCACAGCCAGGATAGCCTCAGAGACGTTTCTCTGTAAAACCTCAGGGTGTGTCTTAGGGTACCTGCTTTGGCATCAGCTGACCTGCCCTTGGTCATCCCCCACCTAAGCCTGGGTGTGCTGGTCACTTGGGAGGTGAAGAAGGCAAGGTCAGCCCGCCCCTGGCAAAAAGGGGAGGCCCCGCCCCTCCTTAAGACAGCAGGCCCTTGTCCGGGCGAGGGGTCTGGGTACCCACTTGAGCTGTGCCAGGTCCCAGCTCTGGGACTTTTGGTGTAGCTCTAGGCCTCAGTTTTCCCATCTGTGAAATGAGGACATTTCTCAAGACAAAGAAAGGGTGTAGAAGTGACTGGGTCGTGACAAAGGACCGTGGCTGGGGGAGAGGTGCTGCGCCCCCCACCCCCACGGGGATCTTCCCGACGCTCCAGCTGATCCAGCTCACCCCTGCTGCTCCCTGGCCGTGGTTTTCTCCATCTGGGCACCGCGCTGTGGGAGGACCATACATCCAGTGAGCCTCGCCTCCCGCCTGTGCTGCCCACGCCCTCTGACCCCGGCCACTCACCTTCTCAGCTGGGAAGTCCCGGCGTCGCCAGGAAAACCACCAGCGCCCCCCCTTCCGGGGCATCTTCTCCTTCTCCAGTTTGTCCACGGTGCTCTATGGGCAGAAAAAGGCCATGACATTTTTTTTCTACACCACAAAAAACCTGCCTTTCACTGCCCCCACAAACCTGGAGTCTGGGGCCGACCTTCCTGCAGGGTGCTGTCCACGTCTGGGCTCAGCAACATCCTGGGGCTCCAAGCAACAATTCGAGGAGCTGAGCACGGGAGCCAAGGCCCATTCCCGCCAATCCCCACTCTACCCCGGCCTTGGCCCCCCAGCTCTAGCCCAGCCTCGGCCTGGCCTCCAGACCCTTGGGCCAGTATTGCTCCTAGAGCAGCCGAAGGCGGTGCTTTGGGAGTTCCTCAGGATCTAGTACTCTGCATGACGCCACCAGGGGACGACAGGAAGGACAGACTGTCGCCAGTGCTCTCTTCAACCTCCAAGACCAACACAGGCAACCCCAAAGGTCAGTGACTCTATCCCACGCTCAGTCTCCCTCTCTGTGTGTTACCACCGCCGTCTGGTGGGGGCAGCATGACCTGGGGAGATGCTGATTAGATTCGTACTAGGTAGCCCCAGGGGGAGCCCAGGAGAGCCTGCGCCTAGGCCCACCCGGGAGATGTCAGTGTTGGACAGACAGAATGGTGAACCCAAGTCAGGAGGACGTGACCTGGAGCTGGGTCAGCTAGGGGACCCCCTTGAGCTGGAAACAGGCTGAAGGAGTCTCCCAGGGCTCTCAGGTGGCAGGTCCGTCTGGGCGAGGTGAGGAGAGCCAAGCAGGAGAGTTAACCCTCCTCCCTCCCACAGGCTCTGGTCCTAGCTCAGACCCACAGCCAGCCAGAGGACAGAGCCAAGGGGGGTGCCAGCCGTCAAACTCTGGCTGGTGATGCTCTTGGGCAAGTCTAACGAAGCCAAGAACAATGGGCCAGATCAGGGTGGGGGCCAGATTGGGGGGGCAGGTGTAGATCGGTGAGGGTAGAAGTTCTGGGAAGGACTGAAAAGACTGGGTTCCTTCCCGCCTCTGAGCATCAGCACATGCTGTTCCCTGCCCTCGTCTACTTACGGATCGCTCGTCCTTCAGCTCTCTGCCGAGGGGGCACGTGCTCAACGAACCCCCGTTTTAGCCTCTCAAAGCACCCCAGCCCCTCCTGCCCAATACTCAGGGTTGAATTTCATATTCATCTGGCTGAGTCTTATGATTAACTGTCTTTCTAGGAGGACGCGACTATCCCCAGCCCATGCCCGGCACACAGCAGGTACTCAGCAAATGCAGGCCAATAAAGCAAGCAGTGCCCGCAGCCCAGCCCGGAGTAGTGCTTGGGGTAAGATAAGGAGTGGGGCCTTCGTCTTCCAAGCCTCGTCTGTCAGATCTAAAAGCCTCCTGTAGAAGGTTATCATCCTCCCACTGTGTGCCCTGAGCTCCTTCGAAGTCAAGGCCAACCCTGATAGGATTCGGCCAGGCCACGATGGGGCTTTGTCCCCACGGCATGGGGCGAGGCTCTGGGGGCCCTTGGCTGCCCCTCTCAGAGCGGGTCTTGCAGGTGGTCAGCCCCAGGCCCATCTCTGCCCACTCTCCACTTCTGGGCCCAGGGCCTCACGGCTGGGCCCACTTTCCTCAGCAGGCCCCGTGGTGCTCTAACCGTTACCTTGGGCAAGTTTCTCTGGAAGGCTTGCAGGGAGAGGATCATGGGGGCAGCCACGGCCCAGTTATAATGCCTGCAGAGACAGAATGGGGAGTCGGGGCTGTAGCAGCCGCGGGGCAGTGGAGGGCACAGCGACCCTGGGGCTGCCAGGGGCTCAGACTTGGGACTCACTTCTCATTGATCTTCACCACCAGGTTCGGGTGCTCAAGGAGGCCAGGGTTTTGGACAAGGTCCTGGTAGGAGACGATGTGCTGGTTGAACTTCTCTGGGCACAGAGGCGGAGAGTAAGGAGTGAGGCCGACACATCCGACGGGACCTGCCTCCCCAGCCCTCCCGGCTCCCCCATGCTCTAGCTCTCAGGCCTCCTGCAGGCCGGGTCTGGGACCCAGCAGGCCTCCTCCCTACCCGTGGTGTTTGCACCTGCTGTGCCCACCCCAGGCTCTCACCGTCCAGGATTCACAGGGTAGGTCACAGCTTAGCATTAAGTGTCTGCTTCATGGGGGCCTCGGGAATGCCCTCCCTCGCTGGCTCCGTGGGGCTCCATGGGGCAGAGAAGAGCAAGGGCAGGTGCCCAGCCCCTCCTCAAGCCTCTGCTACCCGCCCCCCACTCCGGGGCCCTCCCCGCCCTCCCCCGGTCCCTGGACACAGTGCCAATCCTTGGAAGGGCTCAGGGCCCGGTCGGACATACCCAGGGAGATGTCCTGGCCATCAGCCAGCCCGCCGCAGAGGGACAGCGACATCACAGCCGCTGTGTCCGGAGTGGGTTCTGGCTCCCATTCGGGGCTGGGGTCGCCCAGGGGTTTCTGGCTGTTGGGTTCACTCCACCTTCTGGGCCCCAGTCCACAGTCACTGGGGGCAGAGGGGCCAACAGTGATGTGATTACAGGGAGGCTGGGAGGAGGGGCCCAACCCCTCAAGCCCACGGTAGCCAACCCCTGGCCCCACGGGCCCCCACCCCAAAACACCCAGGCACCTGCGGGGGAAGTAAAGGGCTGCATTCTCAGAATCCAGAGAGGGCAAGTCGTCCAGATAGATGTCACTGGGGCCCAGGTGCTGGCTTCTCTTCAGGGAGCCTGAGGGCACAGGGGACACCTCTAGTCCTAACACGTACTTCGTAGCGTGAGCCCGAGGTGTCCCCTTGTCTGTGAGCACCCTAAAACAGCGCCGTCTGGTAGAACTTCGGGGGATGGTAGACGTCCCCGTCTGCCTGCCCAGTACCGCCAGCCCCACGCCACTGTCCGCGCACTGAAAACGCGGCATGGCTGAGACACGGAATGGCATGTGTTAGTTAATTTCCATTAATTTTAACTACATCTTACATGGCCGTGTATAGCCAGCAACTACTGGCTTGGACCGTGAGTCCTAGAGCCTTCCCACACTCTTCGGATAAACCCCGGCTCCTGCGCCAGGAATGGTCTAGCATCTGCTCATCCTGCCGGCTTCCTCCCCACCCCTGCCAGCTGCCTCCCTTCCTAGCCGTGCCCCCCTCCCCACTTCAGGGCCTTGGCACTGGCTCTTTCCTCGGCGCCGAGTGCTCTTCTCTTGATCCTCACTTGGCGGGGTCTTTATCATTCACCTCTCAGCCAAGCACAGTGCCAGGCACACAGTAGGCGCTCAAAACACGCTTGCAGTACTGGAGTCCATGCAGGGGGTGATGCGAGGCCAGGGACAGCCCGGGGAGAGGGCCAAGGATCACTTACCTTTCTTCTCGGAGGCCCCCTCTGGCTGTCTGGAGGCAGCTGGGCCCTCCAGGGTGGCCCAGCTCCAGGATTTCGATGGAGGAGGCAGGCCTGCCTCCCTGGGGCTCTGAGGCTTGGTCTTCTTTCTCTCAGGAGTGGGGAGAGGGGAGCCCACCGGAGCGGGAGGCTCAGTAGGAGGAAGGTCGGCACCGGCCCCTGCTTGCGGGATCAGGGGTTCCGAAGGGTCCGCACCAGCCACAGACGCGGAGGGGGTGCTGGGTTCTCCCTGAAGAGGAGAGGCTGGCCCGGCCCTGCCGTCAGCGACCTTCGAGGACTCAGGCCACTCTGCTCTGGCCACCTTCGGTCAGACAAATGGGGGAGGGGGGGATGTGAACACCGCAGAGCCTGCTTTCCACACCCCCAAGGCTTTGGGGGTCCAAGTCTCAGTCACTGCACTTCTGACTCGCAGGGGACCACCGAGTCCCTGAAAGGCAGGGATGGGAGGCGGACACGGAGGCACTCACCTTCGGCAGCCTCCCCCAGGCCCACTGTATGTGGGACTCAGCTCGTGGGGGGCTGGGCTCGGGGGTCCGCAGCTCCAGCTCTGAGTCACTCTTGGGGGACGTGCATCCACCTGGCGGGAGGCTACGGGAAACAAGAACTTAGAGGCCCTCAAGCCAGCCTGTCAGCCACCGCTGCCCACCCCAGCCTGGGGGGAAAGATATTCGTAACATATATTTTTGCCTCTGTCGGGTCCAGAATGTATAAATATACGGAGGACTCCTATAAACCAAAGATAATGAGGCAAGCTAGTAAAACAAAACCAACCAAACAAAAACAAAAAACGGGCGGAGATGTAGAAATGACTGGTAAACATATTAAATGTGTCCTATGTCATTGTTCACCAGGAAAATATAAATAGAAACCACTCTGAGACCTTGGCCTTGGGACCCTGCCTGCAGGCCACCTGGACTCTCACCTGGCCTGGGGGCCCCACTCGCCGTCCGAGTAAGGGTAGATGTCTCTGGCTTGCGGTGAGGACTCCCCTTCTGACTGGACGCCGCCGAGGGGGCTGCAGGGAAATACATGGTCACGGACAGGGCTGGGCGCCCCAGGCAGGGCGTGGGAGCTAGCCCGGCCCTGCCAGCTGTCAGGGGCTCAGGGAGGTGAAGCCCAGAGAAGTCAAGGCCCTTGACCAGGGTCACAGAGCATCGGCAGAGGAAACAGTGCTTGAACCCTGGGTGGTGTCCCCATGCCCTTAGCCCCCCACCTGGTCCGCACACACCCTGGGGGCTCTGGCCTTGGCTTTTCCAGCAGGGACAGCTCGCTCTCGGCATGGATCTCCAGCTCCTCCGAACTAGAACCAGCTGCCACCGGGTCCTCCTTCTGCCTGGGTTTCCTCCGGCGAAGCCTCTTCTTCCGCCCCGTGGAGGGCACCCCCTCAGTGACGGCCTCAAGCTCACTGGCTGTGCTCAGCTGGGAGTCTGGGGGGAACCCGGACAGGTCCCCGCCAGGGATGGGTGAGGTGCACAGGCGGGGAGGCACATGCTCCTGCGGGACAGACCAGGGGCTGTAGCTCGGGGGGCCCACCCTCGCCACCCAGTCGTTCTGAGTCCTGCCTGAGCCCCAGGGCCCGGTGTGAGCTCGTCTGGGGTCAGGAAAACAGCCACGGAGGCTGGCCAGAGCGGCCGCAGCAGCAAGGGCTCGCAATGGCCGCTGGCATCTGGGCTCCCTCTCAGAGACAGCAGCCTGGTCCTGGGGGCTGCTCCGACCCCTGGAAGTTCGTGGCAGGCCAGGGTGCCACACGGACCACACTGTCCAGGTAAAACCCTAGACCTTGGCTACTCATCTCCTCTGCCCACACCTGCTTTTCCTTTAAGAGTCAGCCAGACATCACCTCCTCCAGGAAGCCTGCCCTGACTAATCCCAGCCCCACTTCCAACCCCCTTCACTGCCATGACCATATAGTTCCATCATCTGTTGTTTATATGTCAGTCTCCCAGGCTGGTCTGGGAACCTTCTTTGCAGACAGGGGTGACCCCTCATCCGAGTCCACCGCAAGGTGTCAGGCATAGGAGTAGGGGCTTCATTAAAGTTCGTGCAGCTCAAACTGTTGAAACTCCTCTGCTGGCTTGCGTTGGGCTCTGCCTTCCTTCTGAAACAACCCTCCCTTCATTCTCATCCTTCCCTATTCTGACTGCACGGAGCCAGAACAATCCATCTCACGCTTTCCCCCAGCTCCCCTCAAACATGCCACAGCACTCTTCTATTCAGGCTGCCCAGGGAAGGCCTCCTTTTCACCCTCCAGGGGCCGGCTCCAGTGTCCTCTTCTGAGAAACCTTCCCCAACTTTCCCCAGGAAGGAAATCCGCTCTTGCTGCCCCCCTCCTGGTTCCACTCAGGCTCCAGCAGCACGCTGGGAGTGCCAGCCCTCGCTGATCCTAGGGTGCTCCCAGGGGCAGGTTGGTGACAGGGCCCAAGGCCCCGCCCAGAGGGGGCAGGTGCCACAAGGCTCTTACGTCATCACTCTCCAACTCCTGGACGAAGAAGGCCTCCCCGCTGTCTCCCAGCTTCATGTGCAAGTCCACAGGTTCCCCATTGATCTCGATGTCTACCTGTAAAGGGGTATGGTGGAGCACAGTCCCCATCACTGTCCCTCACCCCCACACCCTAGTCTGTCGGCCCCCCGCCCCTCTGGAGCACTGTGCTTGCTGGAACTCCTGCCCCCCAGCCCCTGGTGTGCCCGGCTGTCCCCGACCTCGAGGGTTTCTGCTCAGGCTGCCCTTTGCACTGAGTTCTCCACTCCCCCTCCGTGTCCCCATTCTCTGGGCTTTCTTGCACGCACCACTGTCTCAGTATCCTTGTGTTACCTCGGTTTCTGTTCTTTGTGCCACACCCCATCAGAACAAGACATGACCCATCTTGTCGCCGCTGTGTCCCCAACCCCGAGTGCTTGCTGACTACAAGAACAATGGTATGAACGACCATTTTCTGGGCACCGAACGGAGAGTCTGAGCTGGACTCTCCCCTATAACCCTCCAGCAACACTGCGTGGTAGCTCCGATCATACCCCCACTTTGCAGACAAGGAAATGGAGACCCCAGGGGTGTTAAGGAACGTATGGGAGGTGGCCAGGCATGGCTGGGAGCCACAAAGTCTGCCCCAGCTCTTCGCCGCCTAGCTATATGGTCCCCCACAAGCTGACACTTTCCTGTTAGGATTCTGGCATGTTCCCAGGGGCCCTGATATGAAGGGGATCTGGACCCACCAAACCTCTTTTCACACTCCAAACCTCAGCGCTGACAAAAAGCTATCATGTCCGTCTGGGCCCAGAGAAGACAGCGCAGCTTTCCGAAGGGAGAGAAGCTAACCTTTCCGGTGCTCCCACATACCTGGCCCTGGGACAGTGATCTCGGCTCCTAGGTCACTCTCCCGAACCTCCCCTCCAGCACCAGGTAGGTGACGAGACTTACCAAGAACGCACAGGGGAGGTCTTGGTAAGCCGGAGCCGGGTCGGACGGCCCTGGTACCAGGGACTGGCCCACGGTGCTGCGCCCACCAGAAAATGGGAACCCTCCTGAACCCAAACCCCCCAACCAACCAAAACTGGCAAAGAAAATGCAGAGGAACAGACCCTTGTCCAGAGCACAGATCCCCACCTGAGGGAGGTCTAGGCCCTCTCCTGGGACGGCGGGGGCTGCGCTGGCTTTCGGAGCCCACCCTGCCGCGGCCCCCGCTGGCCAGCACTCACCACCTTCTCCCGAGACCGCAGGACGCCCAGCTTGCCGAAGCGCACGTGGAAGGGCGAGCATCGGAAGGAGCCGTCCGCCTGCTCCAGCACCAGCACGTCAATGCCACCGCTCAGCGTGGCCGGGTTCAGGCCTCGGTATATGTCCTTCATCGTCCCCAACACCGTGCCTGCCAGCTGCCCCACGTAGTTCATGGCTGGTGCTGGCAAAGGGAGGAGGTGCTGGGACCAAGGCCGGGTCCCCCTCCCTCAGTGGGGAGGTTCTGCGGCCCAGTCCCCAGAACTCCAAGCATGGGAGGGGCAGGCCAGGAGTGGGGGGCAGAGGTCTCCCCAGGCTTACCGTGTGTTGTCCTTGGAGCGCCTTCACGGACAGGCAGCAGTTGTGCCTGCAGAGGTGGGTTCTAGCCCTGGCTCGCCCACCGACCTGCTGTGGGGCCCCTGGGCAGCTGGCTTCCTTCTCCAAGCGCCAATCTCCGCATCTGTCGAACGAGAGCACCAGGTAAGGTGATCTGGGGTGCCCTGCGTCTCTAAATGCCATGAGTAATGATAATGACCGTGGTGTTCAGTGCCAGGGCTCGTTCCATCTTCACAACAAGCTGTGAGGCTGGGCCGGGCAGGTGTCATTATTGCTGTTTACAGACAAGCCAGCTGAGGCTCCGAGCGACGGGCCTAGGACCACAACTAGTGAGGACAGGAGCCAGGACTCGGACCCAGGCCTGCGTGGCTGCAGACCCCTCAGTGTGAACCACTGGGTTGGCCGAACCACGGGAGCAGGGGCAGGCCAGCACCCCTCCCTGATGCGATGGGCGGCACCCTCATGATCTATTAGGCCCAGGGCCCTGCTGGGTAATGGGTGACAGCCCTAAAGGCTGATCTCTTCCCAGGAAGTAGGGAGGAGAGAGTCTCAGTTCTTCCTCCTGGGAAATGGGTTCATCTGCCTTGCTGCTTCCTGGTCTTAGGAGTTGGAAGGGGACTTGCTGCGCCATCGTAGCTGATTTGTGGAGAACTAGGAGTAGGGTAACCCAGGTACTTAAGGCTCAGCCCAGCTCTAGTCCTGGGGTCAGATACTTGAGGGAGGGCATTTCCTATAGCTGGGAGTAGAGTGACCTCCCAGTTTATGGCCCCAAATACCAAACTCCTTCCCAGGTTCCCTGGAACAGGTGGAAATCCTATCCAAGGTCCACAACCTGACCCCAGTGTCTCTAGGCCACAGTTCTCAGGCCTGACCCCCCACTTCTGAGACCCTGGCTCAGCTGGCAAGGGCCTGACACCCACGTCCAGGCCTTGGGCTGGCCCCTACTGCATCGAAGGTGCCCCTCCTTCCCCCAACCAGACCGGTCTCTCCAGCTTTCCCACACAGGCAGAGGTGGGTAAGCCAGAAGCAGAAGGCTGTGGCAGCCGTGGAGAAGAGCCAGGGCCATAATGGGAGCTGTCTCCACGCTGGCAGTGCCCACGCCGCCAGTGGCAGCTCACGGCCTCTTCCCTGCTGGCCACGCCAATGGCCTGCTGCTCCCCTGGCTGCTGGGATCCAGGACATTCCACCTCAGCACTCCCATCTCACGGACCCTGCCTCAGAACCCCTCCAAGATCGCTCCTCAAAGAAGCTAAGTGACTTACCCACAGGCCATAGATGGGGAGTGGCAGGGACAGTGATGACTCGTATCCTGGTTTCCTGACCCCATATCATGGTTCCTGCCACCCCGCAGTCCCCAAACCACACCACAGTTGTCTGCAGGGAGGGCAGCCGCCCAAGCCCACCTCTGCACAACCCTGCGATGCTTTGCCACTCAAAATGCGGCCTGTGGCCCAGCAGGGTCAGCATCACCTGGGAGCTCGTTAGAAACCTAGAACTTGGCAAACATAGGCACAACTGGAACTGCTAGAATGAAAACTTGGGATAAAATGAAGCTTTTTGGACCCTGAAAGTGGCAATCCAATTTAATATATAATTTATCTGCAAAGCACCTCCTGGGTGCTAAGTGAAAATTTCCACTTTGGTTCCTTCCTATCACACCAAATTCTGTGAATAAAGGTCTTGGAAGACAGACCAGGACAGACATGTGATGGGCAGGTCTCTAGATCACTGTGCCTGGGAGAAGCAGAGAAGACTCCAGAATTTCCAGGAATAGAGGAGCAAGCATGGGAGGGGCAGACCAGGAGTGGGGGCAAAGGTCTGCCCAGGTGGAGACTCAGACGTGCGCTCTCTACCCCGCTGAGGACGAAAGAGCTGGTTCGGATAGTAACAGGCTCGGCCTGGTCTCGTACAGAATTTCTCAACTTCATTGCCGTTTGAGGCTGGACAATCCTTTGCTTTGGGGGGATGGTAGGATATTCAGCAGCATTCCTGGTGTCTACCCACCATTATCAGTATTACCCCCTCCCCCCAGTTGTGACAACCAAATTGCCTCCAAACGTTGTCAGATGTCCCTCAGGGAACAAAATTGCTCTTGAGAGAGAGCCACCGAGTGGCAGAGATGGCACCATTTCCGGGGGGCACTGGGTCCTACTCTGATCCAGCCAGGGGGCACCCTCGGGCAAGTAACATGTTAGCCTCAGTTTCCCCTTTATGGAACAAGGCCCCAATTTTTCAAACCCTCCTCAGCCTAGAATTCATTCTTCCCCGTTCCCCCCACACTACTAGTGGATGCCTCCCACACCTGCCTGCTCAGCATTTGGGGGGACTCCTGTGAGCTAAGCCCTGGGCTCCCCTCTCTATCTGCACCCATCTCTGAAGGCATCGGCTCTCCTCCACGACCCGGCTCTGCCTCCTTGGTCTTCTCCAAGAGCTCTGCTTGGCTCCTTTATACCACCCTTCACCCTAAACTAACATGTCTAAACTCACTTTGTCTCTTCCCCGGGGACCCAGATCACCTGAATTCCTCTCAGGACACATGGGCGTCCCTCCGTCCCCAGCCCTCTGAATCCTATTCCCCCATTTCCTGCTCCTCCTGCTGTCCTAGGTCAAGGCGTCACTACCCTACTACCACCAGATGCTGGGTGGCAACAGGAACCGGAAGATACTAGACTGGGTTCTCAGACAGGGTTCCCTCCCCGACACCTTGGGCAAGTCACTTCGGTCCCAGCCTCTGAAAGGGGGATAGGGCATGTGTGAGTAACTAAGGAGATAATTCACGCAGCATGCACTGCATTGCACTGCCCCTGCCCGCTGTTGAGAGGTAAGACGTCTTTCCATATCATTCGAGGCCCTCTGCATGATGGTGGCCTGCTGTTTGCAAAGTGAGCAGGCCGACTCCGGGCAGGCCTCGCAGGGTGCCCAAGCCGCAGAGCTCCCTGTGGGAACACCCACAGGCCTTCCAGGCCAGCACACAGCTCCACCACAGGGTCTGAGCTCTCAGCCTCTCTGGGCTCCCAGATCTGGGGAAGGGTGAAGGCACAGCTGTTCTCCTAGGACCGGAAGAAGCAGGGGGATAAGCATTCCTATAGCCCTGGAAAAGAGAAAGCTCCACCCCCGGCTCCCCAGCAGCGGTCCCAGCTACTGAGACTCACCCCATCTCCGCAGGGTGAGCAAGGGTCAGAGTCAGACCCTGTTTTGCTACACAGGACACTGAGTACCAGAGAGGGTGGGTAACCTCCCAAAGGTCACACAGCCTGGGGTGAAGCTGGGCCAGCCTTTCCTGAGAGGTTTTGGCATCTTATTTCCTGATCCCATATTCTGAATGCCCGGGGTCCCGCAGCGGCTGGGCCAGGGAGGGGGACGAAGTGAGACCGGCCCCACCACCCCTGGCTATCTTCTGATGTCCAGAGATGGACTCAGGCCCGCGGACAGGAAGAAACGTGAGTCAGTTGGCAGGACAGATGGGCGGGGCAGGGCTAAGGAAGGGGTACCTCTTCTCAGGCCGGGGTTAGGCCCTACCTGGGGAGCTGCCCACTGGACCTCCGGGATCCGGAGCCGCCGCCTGAGTGCACGGGGTCAGCAGTAAGTGTCCTCCGCCCTGCACTCAGTTGGAGCTTCCGTCTCCTGAAAGACCGGGTGAGATCCCGGCTCCGCCCCTTCCACAAGCCAAGGCGGGTGTCTGCAGGCCCCAATCCGCCCAGGCTCCACCTCCCGAAAAGACCCCGCCTCCGCCCAGGCCTACACCAAAGGGCGCCCTTTCGCCTATAGAGGCTGGGCGGGGCCGGAGTTCAGGCCCCGCCCCGCGCAGGCTCCACCCCGGCCCCGCCCCGCGCCCTAAAGCAGCGAGAGGGGCTGTCCTGGTGCCCTGCCACCTGCCCCACCGCCACGAGTAGCGGAAAAGCGGGGATTTTCGAGTCGGGCCCATTTAGGCCCTCCTGGCTTTGCTTCGCTGTGTGACCTAGGGTAAGTTTTCTCCAACCTCAGCCTGTTTTCTTCTTTGCAAAGGGATTAGCCACCTTGTAGGATTTTCGAGATTACCTGAAATGACTTTGTGGGGCACCTGGCGCTCACACGTCCCCTCCCTAGGGGCAACTTTCCCTGACCATCCCCCCCACCCCATTACACCCCGTAGACTGGACAGGAGCCTCGCGTTATATGCTCACATAGCCCACGGTTGTGATTTCATATTTGCTTGAATGACTTGATTATTGTCTGTCTCCTCATTTGAGGTTGAACTTTGTGAAAGCAGGTCGCGTTCATCCTTACACCCCAGATCCCAGTTCAGCGCCTGACATACAGCAGGAGCTCAGTAAATGCCAGCTCCTTCATTCCATCTGTCTGACCCACCGGTGGAGCGGCAGCGGGCTCAGTACTGCCACCGGCCAGCAGAGGGCAGGCGGTGACCAGCCTTCTGGCCCAGCTGACCGTCCTCTCAGCTGGCAGGCGCCGCGGGTGAGGACAGGTGAGCCCAGGTGCGCCGACTTCTGAAAAATCGGTGGGCCCGCGGGCCACGGGCGAGGGGTTGGGCTAGGGCACGGCTTTTCCCTTCGGATCTGTGGCTCGCGGCCTGTCCTGGATCAGAGAGCTCTCTGCCAACCTGTGTGGATGTACAGCTCCTGCAAAGCTGCACTGAGAAGAATCAGGAGGTGAGGGAGTTTGCTGCGAAGGGGGAGGGCACCGAGGAAAAGCTTGGGGGGTGGGGCGCAACTGTAAAGACCCGGGATTAGAGGGTCATGGGTGGTGGGGAGTGGGAAGTGGTCGCTATTGTTCTGTGACCCAAGATGCCAGGACCTGGGTGGAGTGACTGGCCGCAGGGGTCCTCACTGTAGCAAAAGTCATATAGTAGCAGTCCTAAACCCAGGCCGAGTCTGGCTGGTATCTTGGAAGAGCCCTGTTGGCAGCAGAGCAAACTCAAGGTGGCCCGAGGGCAGCAACATGGGGAACAGATCTGTGGAAGCATTGTATATACTCATGATATTTAACTGCGGAAACTAGGAATCCCTCAAGGGGGTCTGGGAGGAAAGGAGAGGTCTAAGATTATGGCTACACAGGCCTCAGTCACTGTACCTCTTTGAAACTCAATTTTCTCGTCTGCAAAATGGAGAGAACACCTGTCTTGCAAGATCGTATTGTGATGATTAAGCAAGTTGAACTACACCAGTGGTTCTCAACCTTGTCTGTGTGTTGAAATCACCATGCACGAGGATCACCTGGAAAATCTGCGGGTGATTGCAACGTGCAGCCAAGGCCGAGAACTCCTGAGCAAAATAAAGAGCTGAACATAGCACAGGGCACACACTAGGCATTCAGTAATGTTTATCACATTAAAAAAAATTTTTTTTTAATAGAAGGAGCACATATTGTTTTCATTGTTCCTCGTTAGAGAAGAAAGTTGGTATAAAGGTTGTTGCAGAAATTGGATTTCCGACAGGCTTGTTTCCAGAACTATGAATCATCTGGGATTTGGTGATTATGGGGGTGGGGGAGATGGAGGCAGCCTCTGGTAGTATGACTTATCCCAATGCCCAGCTGAGCTGAAGGAGGCAGGAACTGCCCTGAACTAGCTTGCCATTTATGTAACCATTTCCAAGGCATTCTGTGAGTGTGCGAGCAGCCTGAGCACTTGTGTCTGATCCTTTCTGGGGTTAAGGATGGAGGCTGTTTTCTCCTCTCTGGTACACTCAGCAGGTGGGCCTATACCATTGGCAACTGTTTGTTCTTGAGTAACCCACATGCACAGGTGACACCTCTTTCTCTATGGGACTTGGTAACTTTAGGTGCTTTATTAAAGTACAGACCCAGCGATTACTTACTGTGCCTCACCATTTCTTTGCTGGGCGAACCTGGTATGAAGTGGGAGGACCTACTCACCCAGACCTACAGCTGTGACCACCTGTCTTGGCAGCAAGACTGGGCCCAGGAGCAGCTCCTCAGTCACTCCTGGTGGCCATTGAAAGGGGGGAAGTGAGGTAGAGGAACCTGTGACTGGCTCCCTCCAGCATGGAGGCTTGGGGTTGGGGAAGGTAGTTGATGTCTTAGGATAGGATTATCAGATTTAGCAAATAAAAAAAAGACACCCAGTTAAATTTGAAGTTCGGATAAATAACAAAAGTTTGTTTTTTTTTTTTAAAGTGTAAGTATGTCCCATGCAATTTGGGACATATTTATACTAAAAAATTTCATTATTTATCTGAGCTTCCAATTTAACTGGATATCCTTCATTTTTATTTGCTAAATCTGGCAGCTCTATACCTGGCCAAACAGCCAAGGAAAACCCAGCACGGGGAATTTGCTGCTGTGCCTCCTGCTCAGTGTTGCCACATTTAGCTTCTACCTGTCCCTGCTCCAGAACTGTGCATGGCTCCCATCTGCCTCCATAGCACAACCTGGACTCCTCGGCGGCTGTGCTGGGCCTTGCTCTTCTGCCTGCCTAGCTGACCGGCTTGGGCCCTGACCCACCTCTACTGCTCATGTATTCTCTGATGGCATGTGTCCCTCCCACTCCCAGTAGCAATTGCAAACACTTATGGCATGTGTCCCTCCCACTCCCAGTAGCAATTGCAAACACTTATTGAGCACCTACTGGGTGCAGGCACCATGCTTAGTTCTTCATCTGCATAATCTCATTTGATTCTCACAAAACCTCACAGGGCAGGGATAGAAGTTACCCTATTTTACTGATGAAGAAACTGATGACCCAACACAGTGATTCTTAAAATGGGGTTCCTGTGTCAGCAGCAGCACCTGGGATCTTTTTAGAAATGCAAACTCACAGGCCCTATTCCACACCTACGAATCAGAAGTTCTGAAGGTGGGCCCCAGCCGTCTGTATTTTAATAAGACACCGCTCCCCACCCCTGCCAGTGTTTCTGATGCACTCTAGTTTGAGACCTGCTGCTCTAAGCAGTGAAGTGACTGCAGGAGTTTGTCACCAGGCAGAAGTCTAGAGGATGGCAGAGGACTGCCAGGCAGAGTGTTTATGATCTCACTGAGTGGCTCACCTGGGCCAGGCGCTAGAGATGCTGCAGAGACCCCACAGTCTGGGGATGGGTGGGGAGAAGAGAAAGGACAGACAGGTAGTCTGGCAATTGCTACGTAAGATGACTAGGCTTAGGTGGGCCAAGCCCAGGAGCCCATAGCAGGATGGGAGGGGTCAAGGACGGATTTCCCAAGTAGATACCCAAGCTTGAAAAATAAGTTGTAATTAGTTAGATGAAGAAGAGTGGAAATGTGTTCCAGGTGTAGGGACCCCTTTGTACAAAGGCCCTGCAGAGCTACCTGACGGTGGTTCAGTCTTGAAGATGAAGGTGAGGAGAGTGGGGGGCGGAGGAGGTATCAGATTGTGGGGGGAGGGTCCTCTGCCCTCAGAGCAAAGGAAACAGCTTTAATGGATATTGAGAAAAGTCCTCTGGCTTCCAGGTGGAGAGGGCACTAGGAAAGATGAGGGTGGAGGGTAGAGATGCAGGGGTGCCAGGTTTCCCCCCACCTCTAGACTCCGGCGGCTTCTGCCCTCCAAGGCGTCTGCAGAGACTCAAACCCCAATCGCAGGAGAGGGCAGGTGCTCAGTGCCAAGACCCGCACCGCAGAGCTCAAAGCTCGCTCCTTCCGGGACCGAGAGGAGGGACTGGGGAAGCCAGACCCGTCACTGCCTCGCCCTCAGTCGGCCCCACCAACCCTCCCGCCCCGCCCCTGCTTCCGGCCCTGCCCCCTGCCTCCGGCTCCACCCTCCACCGCTGGCTGGAGGAAGCCAGGCTCTGGGCTACTGGCCTGGGTTGCTTTTGCCATCCGTGTTCCCTTTTTCCTGCTGATGTGGCAAAGGCCGTGGGGCTACTGGGGCCTCTTTGCCCAGCTTTTCAAGGACGGGCCCTGGATGTGGCCAGGGATTCCTGGGCTGGAGCTCAGGACACTTGCGTAGCTTTCCCCTCTTCTTGCCAATGAAGCTTTTGTTGCCAGCGGAGGACTGACCGGGCCTGGCCAGGTTGCCTGGCAGTGTGGACTGAAGCTGGGCAGTTCCCGATTCCAACTGTCCTTCCCCGGAAAAACGTCAATTTGGCTGAACCTTAGAATCCGTTTGCAATTTTTAGCCTAGGGAAGAATACTGAAAGATCATTAACCACTGTGTGAAGTAGAGCTTTCCGAGTGTCTAAAATCTCAGCAGGACTTACCAGCTGCCCCATGGGCTGGACTTTCAGCAGGAGACCTCCTGTTCTTCCTCTTTTTATTTGGGCATACCTTCTGCCCCCACCCACTATCTGGCATCCAGGACCATGTTTCACTATGCTTTGCAGTTCAACGAGGGTCTAGCGTGGCCCTCCGCTTAAATAGATGTTCAAAAATATTTTTTAGGGAAGACCAATTTCTGCTGGGCTCTGAATTCTGTAGAGATGGAGTATATATAGTAGGGCAAGGGCCATCTAAGAGGGTGGAAGTGGTGAGTAAAGGCCTAGATGTTGGAGAGAGAGAAAGTGAATGTAAGGAGATGACCCATCTAGCCTTGAATATCAGGCAAAACCATGGTACTGAGGAACCATGGATGGTTGTTAAGCACGAGAGGGACAACACTGCTAGTCATTATACTAGATCCTTTGTGATCATTGTACTGTCCTGCTCCCCTTGTTCTCTATACCTAGACAGTTCTCCCCCTGCCCTCTATGTAGTTAATGCCAACTCGCTTTTTGTTTCTTATTATTTTTAAAAGATTTTATTTATTTATTTGTCAGAGAGAGAGAGCGCACAAGCAGGGGGAGCAGCAGGCAGAGGGAAAAGTAGGCTCTCTGCTGAGAGAGAGCTTGATGCGGAACTCAATCCCAGGACCCTGGGATCATGACCTGTGCCGAAAGCAGATGCTTAACCAACTGAGCCACCCAGGCATCCTGCCAACTCATTTTTTAGTTTCCAGCTACACTGTTACTTCCTCAGGGAAACCTTCAGTGGCAGACAGACTCTAAGGTGACCCCTTGTATCCCTACCTCCTGGTGTTCGTGCCTTTGTGGAATTCCTTCCTCTTGAGTGGGAGTGGGAACTGTAACTTGCTTTTAACCAATAGAATATGGCGAAGGTGATGGGATGTCCCTCCCATGACTGTTATTTAAGAGTCCTGCTAGCAGACGAGCTCTGGAGACTCTCCTTGCTGACTTGATGAAGTAAACTGCCATGTTGAGGAAGCCCACATGGCAAGCAGCTATGGGCGGTTTCTAGGACCTATGGCAGCCTCCTGTCGATGGCCACCAAGAAATCAGGGTTCTCAGTCCTGCAGCCACCAGGAAATGAATCCTACCAACTTGAGGGAGCCGGAGCCCCTGAGTGAGAATGTAGGCCTGCTGTCACCTGGATCGTAGCCTTAGGAGTCGCTGAGTAGTAGAGCCAGCTAAGCCATGCCCAAACTCCTCACTCAGAAACTGAGATAATAAATGTATGTTGTTCCAAGTCTCTACGTCAGTAGTGACTTGTTACAGAGCAGTAACTAACAAATATACTTTCTGGCTAGGTTAACTCCTTGATGTAGACTCTCGTAGCATCATATACCTTTTCTTTCTTTTTTTAATGTGCTTTTTCATCTTCCTCTTTTATGTGGCCATTTATTTATATATACCATTTGACAAATGCTATGTCTTTTTTTTTTTTTTAAATGCTGTCTTTATGAGGGCACTTTTACGCATCACTTTGCCCCCAGAGTCTCTATTGGTGCCTGATACATGGACGAAAGTCTACAATAAGTATTAGTTGCATGTGTTAGTGAGTCAATGCTCTTATTTAATCTTTACTACTACCTGGGTAAGTGGGAACTGTTGTTACATATGAAGAAAAGGAAACCAGTTATTAAACCCTTAAAGGTATACTGAACAAAATCTTATTATTTTATAACCTACAAATTTTGGTTTATATATACCACCGTATTCTAATTTTTAGTATGACTACAGAATAAATGATTTAGGAGCAGGGCGTAGATTGCATGATATGACATCCTTCATGGTGCTTTTTATGTTCTAAAAAGCACGACCATCCAACAATACTTTGCGGCTCCTTCGATCTTCCCAAAGACTTAACTCTGACTTAAATCATTCTTTGGAAACTCCCACCCTGTCACTGTCCTTTTCTGACCTGACACAAACAGGCCCTCATTGGCCACCGCTTTGTGTGATTCTAGCTGTTTGCCAACATCATGCTCATCGACTTCGTAAATTCTACGTCTCTGGCAAGATTAGCAGTTTTTTGGTATTCCCAGTGTGCCGTACTCCCAAGACCCCAAGAAACAAAGCCGTCCGACTGCAGGATGCTGTTAAACCCCAAATCTTGACTTGATGATTGGGTCCCTGCTTGGATCCCTGCTTGGATCCCTGCTCTGAAGCCTCCCGCAGCTCCCGGTCTCACACCTGCCACTGCCACCCTCCTCTTCCACTCCGCCCCCCTCCCCCACTCCGCAGCTGCCCACCCACCACCTCGTGGGTCCACAAGCACATCCTCATGGCCCCTCAAGGTGACTCAGGTGCCACTTTTCTACCCTGACCACTCCCATCCACCTTTCCTGTTCTAATCATTTCCAGGACCATGAATGACCCTTTTATATGCTACATACTTGACCTACTTATGATATTTGGTGTTTGTCTCCCCTCTCCACCAGGATGTAGGCCCCATGAGGATAAGCCCTGTCTTTGCTGATATATCCCAAGAACGGTGTCTGGCACAGAGTAGGTCTCCAGTAAAGGTCAGGGGGTGAATGTCCCCCTTTGATGGTCTTTGATGGTCTTGCCTCTAACTCAAAGTCCCCATCCCCTCCTGCTCACCCATCTCCTTCTGGCCTCTCTCCCCGGGACTCCAGCCTCCGCCTTGGTGATATGACTTGTCACAGGCGTCTGCCTGACTCAGGAGGGCCTTCCTGAGTCACCAGCGTGTTGACCTCGCTATGTCCCTGTCACGTCTCCAGCAGGCGTGAGATACTAAATTGCTGTTTGTGTTTTGTTTAAGGGCAAGAGGGTTAGGGAGGAAGGAGATGATGAGGAAGGCAAGGGGCAGAGTAGAGAGGGTGGAGAGAGGCCGTCACAGGTCTCCTCGGGGCCCCCACCCAGCCTGCTTTCCAAGCAGCTCGGAAGAGCAGCCGGCCGGCAGCGGGGGAGGGCTGCGTGCCACGTACCCCGAGCCGAGGGCCACGTGGCCAGAGCAGTCCCGTTGAGTCATGGGACACATGGCCACACTACTTTGTAGAGTTTGGTGTGTGGAATATTTTTGTTTTTTACAGCCCAGCTGTCTGTGTAATGACTTCCTCCCCTCGGCCTCGTTCACAGAGGTGTCCCTGAGCGACCAGCTGAGTCACCACATTCCTCGCAGCTTAAAACACTGGCCCCAGCACCAAGGCCCAGTTCCTTCATGTAGATGGGACCTTTCAAGGCAGGCAGGGGGTGCCCAGAAAGACGGGCTCTGGAGCTCCCCTTTCGAACCTGCACCCTTCCCCCAAATGCATGGTTGAAAACCGCATAAAGATGGAGAGAAATTCCATCGGCTAAGCATGAGGGAATGCCGTGTGCTGTGAGCCGTGTGCCACAGCCTGAAGAATTATTTGTCTGTGACTGTGAAGTCCATACCAAATGAGGGAGAGGGAGGGACGAGGCACGGATGTTCATGCCACGTGAAAAGACAGAAACCCAAATGAAGACTGGGATGCTCCATGCCCAGCTGGCTGGAGTAGAAAATGGCTTAGCTCTTCTATAAGATAAGCAGGTAATTCTCAGTAATATTACGTATGCATAGGACACAGAGGCTAGCCATTTCACTCTTTGTAATATATTTGGAAAGTTTGCTCAGATACACCTAAGACAAGAAGGAGGTTATTTAGAATAGCATTATTCATGGCATGGGTGAACGGAAGGCAAGGGGAGTGCTGAAGGAAGGAGCTAGTAAACCATGGTGGAGACCTACCTCGGAATTCCACACAGCTTTGAGAAGTAATGAAATAGGTCTGCCTGCAGGAGCATGGGACTTACAGAGAGCTAAGTGGGGAAAGCAGTCCAAGAGCTTGAAAGCACAAAGCTTCTCATTTTATTGAGATGTGACCGACGTACAGTAAACCACACTTATTTAAGGTGTACGATTTGAGTTTCAACATGTGTAATTACCCATGAAACCACCACCATGATTAAGATAATATATCCTTCACCTCCAAGTAAGAAGTAGGCCAATACGGATTCGAAGCAGCAGAGGTCTAACACCTGTTAAGTTTTTAAAAAGTTCAACGGTGTGCCATATGATCCCATAGTTATATTAATGAAAAGTGTTGAGATTTTCCTGAAAAAAATCTGGAAGAACACACACAAAACAGAATTATGTTCATTGCTGGGAATCTTGCGAAAATAGCCTGGCTCTTGTTTGGTGAGTGCATCTCGCATTTCAGAAATTGCCCGTGACTCTTGTCCTACGTCATGGTCTTCAGGTCTCCTGTGAAGGTTTAGTACACTAGAAATTCATCATTACGGTCCCCTAACTTTGAGTGACTATTAAAATGTCACTGAGGTCCTCATGATGAACGCCAACATAAAGGGTGCGTGACTCTTGTTGTCCACCCCACATCAGACAGCTGTGTCACTAACTTCCTTGAGCTCACCTCCAGGGCCATTTTCTGCCGTCATCCCTCCAGACTGGAGATATTCCAGCAGGGGAGTGAGTGGTTGTGGCTGGGGACAGAAGAGTGATTCCCCAACTCGTTTGCAAATCCATCTCTCTCTCTCTCTCTTTTTTTTAAGTAATCTTTATGCCCAATGTGGGGCTTGAACTCATGATCCTGAGATCATAAGTTGCATACTCCACTGACTGAGCCAGCCAGGTACCCTGCAAATGCATCTTTTATTTTTTTTAAGATTTTATTTATTTACTTGAGAGAGAGAGTGAGTGGGTGAGAGAGAGCACAAGCCGGGGGAGGGGCACATAGCGGAGCACACTCCCTGATGAGCAGCAAGCCTAATGCGGGGCTGGATTCCAGGACCCTGGGATCATGACCTGAGCTAAAGGCAGATGCTTAACCAACTGAGCCACCCAGGCGCCTGCAAATCTTTTCTTACCATGCTTCACATATCTCATAAGATTATGGGGGGAGGGGGCATGTTGAACTTGGTCTGGCGATGGGTTTTATATAAAATCAGTCATTAAATGTGGATGTTCTTTTGTGTCTGGCTTTTTTTTTTTAAAGATTTTATTCATTCATTTGACAGAGAGAGAGAGAGAGAGAGATCACAAGTAGGCAGAGAGGCAGGCAGATAGAGAGGGGGAAGCAGGCTCCCCGCTGAGCAGAGAGCCCGACGTGGGGCTCGATCCCAGGACCCTGAGACCATGACCTGAGCCAAAGGCAAAGGCCTCAGCCCAATGAGCCACCCAGGCGCCCCTGTGTGTGGCTTCTTTCACTCCATGCTGTTTATGAGTCTTCCATGTTGTTGTGTGCAGGTGTGGTTCATTTTTTTGTGCAGCATAAAGCATTCCATTGAGTGAATATACCACAATTTATCCTTTCTACCAATTGCCGTATGGGTTGTTTCCAGTTTGAGGCTATTATAAATGCTGCTGTGAACATTCTTCTACATGTCTACCTGTGTCCCTGGGCATGTATTTCTCTTAGGTATATACTTTGGACCAGAGTTTGCTAGGTTATAGGTATTCCTGTGCTTAATAAATAATAAATAAAAAAAATAATGCCCAACTGTTTCCCAAAGTACACTCCCCCCAGCAATAGATGAGAGCTCCCCTTGGGCATTTACCAACAGTTTTCACCAGGAACTGGTATTATCAAACTTTGTACTTTGGCCACCTGGTGGGTTTGTAGTAGGTGTTCTCTCTGCTTCATTTCCCTGATTACTAATGAGGCTCAGCACTTTTCATACATTTATTAGCCATTCGGATTTTCTTTGTGTGAAGCCAAGACCTCTGTTCTTGCCTATTTTTCTACTGCTCTGTATTTTTCATTATTTCTTTATAGTAGTTTTTGTATATTTCGGATATAAACCTTTTACCAGTTATGTGCGTTGTGAATCTTTCTTCTCTGTGGCTAACGATGTTTCTTGATGAACAAAAGTTCTTTAAAAAATTTTTTTTCAAAGATTTATTTATTTATTAGAGAGAGAGATTGAGAATGAGAGGGGAGAAGGTAAGAGGGAGAAGCAGACTTCCCGCAGAGCCGGGAGCCCAATATGGGACTCGATCCTGGGACTCCGGGATCATGACCTGAGCCGAAGGCAGTCGCTCAACCAACTGAGCCACCCAGGCGCCCGATGAACAAAAGTTCTTAACTAAAGAAGTCCAATTTGTCAGTCTCTCACTTGAGGTTAGTGCTGTTTCAGTCTTGTTTAAGAAAGCTTACCCTCGGGTGCCTGGGTCGAGTCCCGGGATCGAGTCCCGCATCAGGCTCCCGGCTCCGCGGGGAGTCTGCTTCTCCCTCTGACCTTCTCCCCTCTCATGGTCTCTCTCGCTCTCTCTCTCAAATAAATAAATAAAATCTTAGAGGAAAAAAAAAAAAAGAAAGAGAGCTTACCCTCCCTTGATGTCATAAAGATACTGTATGTTATCTTCTAAAGCTTTATTGGTTTCACTTTTGTATTTTAGTCCATAATCTAATAGAAATTGGCTTTTGAGTGTGGTGTGTGATGGAATTCCAATGCCATTTTTCCCATATGCATATTCCATTGATTCAACACTCTTTATTCAAAAGATCATTTCCCCACACTGTTCTGTAATGCTATCTCTAACATTAATCTGGTTTTTTGGGGGGAGTCTTTCTTCTTTCTTCTGTCCATTGGTTTTTGACTACTCTTATGCCAATGCCATACTGTCTATTTATTATTAATAATTTATTAAATTTATTGATTAAATTAAATATATAATTTATTTATTAAAATAACTTATTTATTACTAGAGCTTTATTATAAGTTTTGTGAGCTAATAGAATAAATCCTCTCCACCTTGAACTTCCTCAGGAGTAAGATTAGCTGTTCTTGGCCTTCTGCAACTTCTTATAAATTTTATATGAGAATGATCTTGTCAAATGCCATGGGACTGGGATTGCTTTGAATCTATAGACCAATTGAAGAAAATGACAGCCTTACAGTATTGAGTCTTCTAATCTATTAACATGTTACATGTTGTCTCTCTCCATTATTTATTTTTTCTTTAATGTCTATTAAAATGTTCAGGGTTTTCTCCATAGAGGTCATATATGTCATACATGTCTTTTGTTAGATCCATTTATAGGTACTTTGTTTTTGCTATTTTGCAACTATTCCGACTATTCTTAAAAAACAATTTTCTGACATTTGCTGGAATATAGAAGTGAGGTTGACTTTGGCATATTGATTTTGAAACCTGAAAAAGAGCCTTCATCAGAACCTGACCATGGTGTCACCCTGATCTCAGACTGCCAGCCTCCAAAATGGGAGAAAATAAATTTCTGTTGTTTATAAACTACCCAGTTTGTGATATTTTGTTATAGCAGCTACACTAAGACAGTAATTTATTGGTTCTAAAAGTTTATTTGAGATTTCCTAGGGTTTTTCTACCTATACAATTGTGTCATTTTTGAAGAAAGACAGTTTTACTTTTTTCTTTCCTATCTTTATGACTTTTTTTTTTCTTTTTGTTGCCTTATTACCCTGGCTAGGACATCTCATAAAATGTTGGTTAGAGGTGGTAACAACTAATATTCTTTTCTGTTCCTGATTTTAGAGAGGAAAAATGCTCACTATTTTACCATTAAGAATGCTGTTGGTTCTAGTTTTTCCCCCATATCTCCTATATCAGATTGAGGAAGTTGCCTTCCATCTTTAGGTTGCTAAGAGTTTTTGCTGTGAAGAAGTGTTGAATTTTGTCAAATGCTTGTTTTAACACCTATTCAGATAATAAAATTATTTTTCCCTTTTAGTCTGTTAATGTGGTTGGTTGATTTTTAATTGTTAAACCAATTTGCATTCCTGAGATAACCTCCATGTGGTTATGATTTCCTATCCTCTTAATTTGTTCTATATTTGATTTGCTAACATTTTGTTTAGGATTGTTGTATTGATAGTCATGAGAGATAGTGGTCTATATTTTTTCTTGTCATGTTCTTGCCAGGTTTTGGTGATATAATTATGCCGACCTTATAAAATAAGTTGGGAAGTATTCTATTTTCTGAGAGAATATGTATAAGATAGGTATTACTTCTTTTTTTTTTTAAGATTTTATTTATTAATTTGACAGAGAGAGAGAGAGATCACAAGTAGGCAGAGAGGCAGGCAGAGGCAAAGGGGGAAGCAGGCTCCCCGCTGAGCAGAGAGCCCCATGCGGGGCTCGATCCCAGGATCCTGAGATCATGACCTGAGCCGAAGGCAGAGGCTTTAACCCACTGAACCACCCAGGTGCCCCCAATGGGTATTACTTCTTATTTAAAATTTTAGCTAGAATATTTTCATTCTCTTATCTTTTAACCTATATGTCCTCGTATTGAAATATGTCATAAACATCATATAGTTGAGTCTTGTATTTTGTTTAAATTTGCCCTTTTTTGTTTAAATAGTCTTGTATTTTGTTTAAATTTGATCTTTTTCTTTTTGTTAGAATATTTAGTCCACCTGTAGTTAACATAGTTACAGATATGGTGACAAACTATTCACATCTATAATCCTGTTGCCTGCTTTTTGTCCTACCTTGTTTTTGTTCCCATTTTCCTCTTTTTCTTCTTTTGGATTAAGTATTTTTATTATTCTTTTTTATCTTCTCCATTAGGTTTTTCAACATTGTGGTAAAATAAACACAACATTTGACATCATAACTATTTTTAAGGGTACAGTTTACTAGTCTTAAGTACATTCACATTTTTGTGCAACCAGTTTCCAGAACTCTTTTCATCTTGCAACACTGAAAAATTTTTTTTCTTTCTTGCAACACTGAAAACTTTAAAAAAAAATGTAATTAAACAATAATTTCCATTCATCCCTCCTCCCAGTCTCTGGCAATCATTATTCTGCTTTCTGTCTCTGTAAATTTAACTATTCTAGATATTTCATATAGATGGGGTCACACATTATTTGTTCTTTTGTGACTGGCATTATGTCCTGAAGGGTCATCTATATTGTAGCATGCGTCAGAATTTTCTCCTTCCCCCCCTTTTTAGAGAGAGCACTCATGTGGTGCAGAGAGGGTAAGAGGGAAAGGGAAACAATCTTAAGCAGGCTCCGTGACCAGCACAAAGCCCAACCTGAGGCTTGATCTCATAACCCTGTGATCGTGACCTAAGCCAAAAGCAAGAGTTGGTGCTTAACCCACTGAGCCACCCAGGCAACCTGAGAATTTTCTCCCTTTTTAAGCCTGAATAATATTCTTTATTATTTTTAAAGGTTTATTTATTTGAGAGAGAGAGAGGAGCAGCAGCAGCGGGAGAGGGAGAAGGAGAGAGGTAGACTTCTTGCTGAGTGCAAAGCCAGGATATGGGGCTTGATCTCAAGATCCTGAAATCGTGACCTGAACTAAAATCAAGAGCCAGCTGCTTAACTGACTGAGTCACCCAAGCCCCAAGGCTGAATAATAGTCTATTGTGTGTATACACCACATTTTGTTTTTCCATTCATCTGTCAATGGACATTTGGGTTCCTTCTACCTTTTGGCTATTTTGAACGCTGCTGCTATGAACAAGGCTATACAATGTCTATTCTGAGTTCCTGCTTTCAGTTCTTTTTGATATATACCTAGAAGTAGAATTTTTAGTACATATGGTAGTTCTATGTTTAATCTTTTGAGGAAACATACTGTTTTCCACGGCAGCTGCACTATTTTATGTCCCCACAAATAACACACAAGTGTTCCATTTTCTCTGCATCTACTCCAACATCTGTTTTTTTCTTTTTCTTTTCTTTTTTGGATAATAACCATCCTAATGATTGTGAAGTGGTATCTCATGATTTTTATTTGTCTAAGCTTGGCTTTTTTCTCCATGAATGTAATGTGTTTGGCTGTTTTTGGGTCTCTGGTAATTTCTTGTATTTGGGGTCATCATAAGTCTGTTTCTTTGTTGTTTTACTTGTTTCCTCTTGGGGTGTCTTATATGTCTGGCTGCATTTGTGCATTAGGCATTGTAGTGCATTTAAAAAATTGTTTGTAGAAACTATTTTAAGGTTAGAATGGTGTAGACCTCTTCCAAAGAGTTGCTCTTTTTTTTTAAAAAAAAATGTATTTATTTGATAGAGCACGAGCAGGAGGGGCAGGGGGAGAGGGAGAGAGAAAATCTGAAGCAGACTCTGCTCTGAGTGTGGAGCCCAACACGGGGTTCAGTCTCACGACCCTGAGATCTTGACCTGAGCCAAAACCAAGAGTGGGTCACTTAACAGACTGCGCCACTCGGGTGCCTCAAAGAGATTTTTCTCCCCTGAGCGCTAGGAGTGCTAACAGTTTAGGACCCTTTTGCTCTGTCTTCAGAGCTTGACATTATCTAGTTCACTCAGATGACTTGAAACCATCTGTGAAAGGAATGGATCACTTCCAGTTCACATCTTCTCTTAAATTAAAGTTCTCCAGGATCCTAGATTAAAGTAAAGTGTAAAGAGTTTTGTGGGCTCAGGGCTTGAATATCACACTGAAGAGTCTAGAGAAGGGATGGGCAGTTGCTGGTCAGTCTGCTTCAGCGGGGGGCAGCATGTTGAATCTTAGTTCTGTGGTCCAGTATGGGAAAAGGAGGAAGGCAAGCTGGGCCAGAGTGGGCGAGGAATATGGAACCAGTCAGAGAGCTAGTCTCTCCTGGCTGAGGTGGTATAAGGCGTGGGGTCTACCAGATGGACTACAGCCAGGAGAAGCCAAGACTGCAGGGAAGCTGTGGTCATAGTTCACTTGGGCCAGAAACAGGTTCTCTTCTGTGATACTGGGCAACCTTTCTGGCCACTGACCACTTATGTGATCTTGGCTGAGCCTAGATAGCCTGGACATCTTCATTATTGTTCTCTCTGGGTCTATTCTGATCCCTCCATTCTGGTCTCCACCCAGCATATTGTCCCTACTCAGTTCACTTCAGTAAAGCCTCATTTTTCTCAGGATATGACCTAAATTATTACCATGAACTTCAAGGCTGTATATGATCTGGCCACTGGTCACCTCTCCAGCCTTATCTCCTCCAATTGTCTGCCTCCTTATACATTTTCCTTCTTCTTTGTTTAAACCACCACGTATCTTTGATGACCACGGGGCCTATGCATGTGCTGGTCCCTCTACAGGGAGTACTCTACTTGCCCCTATTTACCTATTGTTACGGACTAAATATCTGTATACACCTCCCCCCTCCCCCAGTCATATGTTGAAGCCCTAACCCCTCAGTGAGGCTGTGTTTGAAGTAAGGTGGTCATTAAGATTGAGGTCATAAGGGAAGGGTCCTGATCCAGTAGAACTAGTGTCCTTGTAGGAAGAGACGCCAGATAACTCATTTTCCCTCTCTTCCTGCACACAAATACTGAGAGAAAGGTCATATGAGGACATAGCAAGAAAGCGGCCATCTGCAAGCCAGGAAGATAGTTCTCATCAAAATCCAAATTGCCTGGGGCTTTGATGTGGGTCTTCCAGCCTCACGAACTGTGAGAAAATGTATTTCCCTTGTTTAAGCCACCTAGTCTATGGTGTTTTGTTAGGGCAGCCCGAGAAGACTAATACACCTAATTTAACCCCTAGTTTTCCCTTTAGATTTCATACCAACTATTTCCCTAAACATCTCTGAGCCAAAGCCTCCTATTAGTGGATCTCATGGTACCATGCACTGTAAGATTTATGTTTTTGATTATCTGACCAATGTCTGCCTTACTTACTAGACTGTAAGATACATGAAGGTCTTTGGTTTTTATTCAGGGCTGCATACTCAGAACCTAATACCGGGCCACAATACACTTTTTCGGGGAGAAAGAGAGATGGGTGGGAACAAACACTGCCTTGAGCTGCGAGGGTTTTATGGACATTCAAACTCCTCTCTGCTCCGACAGAAACTATATATTTATAATCAAGATGTGACTTTAGGATCCTGTGATAGGCCTCAGGGTCCTGCCTGTCATGTCTGGCTCAGGTCCTGGGCTGGGCCGGGCCAGCAGAACCCCAGTTGTAAGGACAGGCGGAAGACTGGCTCGGCCATCGGGACACAATTATATGTTTCTTACAGTGTTCTCTCAAGGACGAAGTCATGACTTTGTAACTACTATTATACACACAATTGTACTCCCCCTACCTGCTCCCACAAACTAGTTCCAGAAATTTGTCTAATGGGCAGTTGGGGGCCACTGGTTTATCAGACAGGGCCCACTCTGGAGGCAGAAACCACACCAGTAATTTGAATAAGGGACCTTTAATATGAAGAATTATTAGCTAAAGAAAGGTAGTTACTAGAAGGGTCAAAAGAGATTTCCGAAGAATATGGGCATAGTAACCATAGACCATACCTACCATCTGTAGGGCTGAGGCAGAGTGACCAAGGAGAGGACAAACTAGCAAGTGCCTGTCCCCCAACCCCAAGGTGAGATTTGGGTCTTGTTAGAGCTGGGATTTAGCCCACTAGACGGTGGAGACGTCTGATGGAAGGCTGCAGGCGATAGACCTGAAGCAGGCAGAACGGCTTACTAGAGGGTGAGCACCACTGGGTCTCCCAAGACCACAGGGAACTGTAGGAGCAAAAAGAACAGAGTGGAAGAAAAAAAAAAGAACAGAGTGAATCAAGAAGGTTCTGAACCAGGAAGCCCCTTATGATTCTTCTTTTTTTTTTTTTTAAATCTCTCCAACCTCTCCAACCTCTACTGACAGAGCCTAACATTGTGCCACTGGAAGAAGGGAAATGTCTACACAACTCAGCTCCAGGATCACAGGGCAAGGCAAAGAAGGGTGGTTTTAGAGCGGAGAGGCAACAAGTTGGCACAACTGGATTCAGAATCTTTCTTTTTTTTAATTTATTTTTAAAGATTTTATGTATTTATTTATTTGTATGTGTGTGTGTATGTGTGTGAGAGAGAGAGAGAGAGCGAGCATGAGCAGAGGAGAGGCACAGAGGGAGAAGCAGGTTTCCCACTGAGCAAGGAGCCTGGTGCAAGACTTGATCCCATGACCCCAGGATCATGACCTGAGCTGGAGGCAGATGCTTAACCGACTGAGCCACCCAGGCATCCCAGAACCTTTCTTAAAAAAAAATTGACGGGACATCCTTTTTATCCACTGAGTCCTTATAATGCATCACACACCATGTTAATAGGAACAGGAAGTATCTCACTCGATTGTCATAACTACATTAGGGATTTAAGTAAGTTACTCAAGTTCACACAGCAAGTAAGTGGGGGAGACAGGATTAAAGCCCAGGAGTTTCAAAGTCAAATCCTCCTTACATACTGCATGAAACTGCCTCCTGGATTCTTTCACTCCAGACTTTGATAAATGCAACAGAAAAGTTCATGGAGAGTGATAGAACCCTCTCTATGAAATGAATTATGTACTGTTGATTAAGCCAGGGGTCTGTCACTTTCCTGGTTCCATAGGATTCTTCTCCTTCAAATCCTTGGTTCTCAGCTGGTTACTGTTCCTTGTCTGTGCTCTGCCTGCATTGTGATACCTTATTCTAGAAAAGGAGCTGGCATGTAAATCACAGAATTTTCAGCTTCTCTTCCTGTGATTGTTCAAAGTTCAGACATTTCCCCCCTTGTGACTCTATAGCGCTGGCTACTGCTCAGAACTACACAGTGAAATGGTAGGAGCGTCACAGCCGGAATGCTTTTGGTTTTGAGGACTAGAAAACCCAACTCAAATTAGAATCAATAATATGGGAAATTTATTGATTTACCTGACTTTATTGGTTCAAGTAAGCCTTGATCAGCCCTCCAACTCTGTTTCTCTTTGTTCTGCTCTTTCCTGTTCATGTGTAGGCTTCATCTTTAGCGTGGCTGTCTTCATGGTCGCAAAATAGTTGTCAGCAGCAAATAGTCCTTCACTGACATCCAAGGAAATAGTGAGGATTTTACTCAATTATTGTAATGGGGAAAATATTGGATACTGATAGATGTAGGCCTGGGTAGGTCTATAGATCTATTCCTGAAGCAATCAGTACAAAGTAGATGGCATTAAGTCAACTGACTTAGCAGTTGGGGATGGAGTCTATCCCATCCAAATTACCTCCATGCTGTACAATGGACAGTGGGATAGACTGAATGTTAGAAGTCACATCTGTCAGGATAGGCTGGGTTTTGCTGTGGTAGCAAATAAGCTCCAGTCTTTTTATAGCAGCAAAGTTTATTTGTTGCTCCTACTACATGTGTATTGTGAGTCCCCTGGGGGGCACTATTTAATGTCTCCTCCCTTCAGGACCCAGAATGATGGAGCTATCACCATCTTCAGCGTTGTCTATTGTTTTTGCTGAGGGAAAGAGAGTATACAGAATTGCCTACCAGCTCTTAAGGTTTGGACCTGGGAGTACATCTACTCACATTATTTGACCAAAGCAAGTGGTGTGGCCATCCCTGACTCAACGCTGTAAGGAAGTACAATCCTATCACGTGCCTGGGAAACACCAGAAATGTCTGGTGGCTGGCATTAATGTCCACTACACCACAGGAGGCCATCAGAATACCCACCACAGAGGGCTTACGGAGACCACCCCAGGTTTTGTCCACTTTTTGTTAGGAAAGGAATAACTTATGGTTTGGATTGCTACATAAAAAGTGGCCTCCCTACTCTGCAGAAGTCAAGGAAACTCAGTACTCACTTCCTTTGTGACTATCAAATACTTCCCAGGTGTTCTGCCATTAAGTGGAGTTCATGGTTCTTCGAGGAACTGCTATTGATATCTCCTCAGCTCAAAGCAATTCCCTGTTTTTGAGTTTCTCGTGAACTCCATGACCTGCGAGCTGGTCACGATTGTTCTGGGGGAGGGGAGGGACACCTGACACAAGCTGGGTCAATTAGAGCCTCTTCCCTGAGATTTTGGGATTGGAAAGATGAGGAATTTTTAGCCTCTGTGTAGTTGGAATTATATCATGTACTTGGGAGTAGTTGGTAGACGTATTTTTCCATTGTTTTACCTGGAAGGAGAGAAAACAAGTTTGTGGTGAGAGTCTTACTGGTCACCCTTGCTCTGCCTCCAATCCATCTAGAAGTCCCTCTGGGTTCTTGCTGGCCTGAGAGACCCATCCCTTGGACCCCTAAAACGCCATAAGATAAACTCCCCTTTATTATTATTTTTTTAATTGGCCTGAGAGAATACTGGTACTTTTAGCCAGCAGACTCCTAATTGGTATAAGCTCTTTGCCTCTGGACCCTGACACACACACACACACACACACACACACGCACACGCACACAAATGGTCGCAGGTGTAGCCTATTCCAGTAAAACAGAAGTCGGGTGGCAATTCTATTGCATCAACTATACTTCTGGCAGTTTCTTTCCTGCTTCAGAAAGCTCATCAGAATGTGAGTGAGTTCAGCTGACATTAGTATAGGGCTCACCTGGAATCTGCTTATATTTTTTAAAGGAAAATAATTTGTCTCTTTGGGTAAATACTATTTGCAACATACTTCCCAACACTGGTTATTGAGTGGATGCTGTTTCCTCTGCTTGGAGTCCTCTCCTCCTCCCTCAATTCTTTAGACTCAGTTCCTGTGGAGGGACTTTCTACACTCTATCCTATATTGTATTAATTATGTCCTTCTCTCTGCTTCCCAGAGCAGGTAGCACATACATGTGGTGTTACATATTTTCTTCCATTTTTTAGGGTTATTTTTTTTTGTTGTTGATCTTAAGGATTTTTTTTTTTTTTTTTACCGAGAGAGAGAGCGAGAGAGAGAGCGTGCTCGTGCACAAGCAAGAGGAGCAGGAGACTGAGAAGCAGGCTCCCTGCTGATCCCAGGATGCTGGAATCATGACCTGAACCGAAGGCAAACGCTCAATGGACTGAGCCACTCAGGTGTCCCATATTTCTTCCAGAAGCACTTCTTTAAGGGTCTGTCTTATTTGAAATTCTGATTTCCTTAGTGGTGGGAAAATGCCTTGTTTACCTCCACATCCCACAGTACCTGGATTGGAATAGATGCTCAAAAAGTTTGTTGAGTAAATGAAGTTAAATTTGAGCAACATATTCCATATATACTCTTATTCATCCAAGAAATATATAGCGAGGGGCGCCCGGGTGGCTCAGTGGTTAAAGCCTCAGGTTAAAGCTTCAGGTTAAACTGGTTAAAGTGGTTAAAGCCTGAGCTTTCAGCTCAGGTCATGATCTCAGGGTTCTGGGATCAGGCCCCTCATTGGGCTCTCTGCTCGGTGGGGAGCCTGCTTCCTCCTCTCTCTCTGCCTGCCTCTCTGCCTACTTGTGATATCTTTCTCTCTGTCAAATAAATAAATAAAATCTTTAAAAAAAAAAAGAAATATATAGTGAGAACCTCACCATGTCAGGCCATGTTCCAGATACTGCAGATAAGCAACATAAGTCCCTGCCCTCAGAACAATACAGATGATATTAAGGTCATAGGGCTATAAGGAAAAGCAAAGTGGGATAAGGGGAAAGAGAATGATGGGGGATATTTTAGTAGAGGGTAAGTAACTTTTGAGGTGGTAACTTTTGAAAATTTTGAAATTGGAGTACGGGCACATGTCTTTCCGATATCTTGGGGGTATGAAACATCAAATGCAAAGGTCTTGAGGTAAGAGTGAGCCTGCATGTTCCAGAAGCAGCAAGGAGGCTAGTGTGGCTGGAATGGCGTGAAGTGGCAGAGTGCAAGGAGATACAGTTAGAGGAGGGGAGGAGTGTTGGGTGGGGGAAAGTCACAGTAGGCTTTTGGCCTTGACAAAAAGAGTTTGATTTTTGCTCTGAGTGAGATGGGGAAGGCATTGGAGGCTTTAGAGAAGGGGAGAAATCTGCTTTGACTTATGTTTTAACAGAATCCCTCTGGCTTCTTGAGAACAAGCTCTCTGAGAGCAGAGATGAATCAGGGAGAGCAGGTAGAAGGTTACTGCAATGTTCCGGGAAAAAGGTGACAAGGGCTCAAAGAAGGGTATCTTGAAGTTATTTGCTATTGGATTACGTGTGGGATATGTTGATGGGAAAAGAGGAGTTAACTATGACTTCAAGGTTTGGCCGGAGCCACCAGACAGATGTAATTGATTTTAAATGAGATGGGGAAGTCTGAAAGGAGCAAATTGAGGGGCAAGTTCCAGAGTTTGGCTTTGGACATGTCAAGTTTGACACATTGATCAATACTTTATATGTTCACTGTTTTTCAGAATCTGAGGGTTAAAATGCAACCTGATGTTAAAGTCATTTTTATTTATTGAACACCAGGCACTGTGCAGAAAGCTTAATGGGTGCTGTCATTTAAATCTTTCAATCATTCCTACTGGCTTAATTACTAATATTTTCATTGCTCTTTTTTGGATTAAAGATTAAATGGCATGTCCAAAGTCACCCAACCAATGACTAATCTGTCAATATAATGCAGATCCAGAATGCCAACCTAGATGTGTCAGACTGCAGACCTCTTGCTGTGTATTAATCACTGGATTCTAAAGGTGGGGATCACTTTCTGAGCATATCTGCCGTAGACTTGGGCTCCATGACAACACAGGTACCTTAGACGTGTGACGAAAAACCATAGAAAAGCCCAATCCCATCCCGGATGTTACAGGTGACACAATGGAAGCTGTTAAGAAAGGACAGCATTATTGTACCAGCCGAGACTGATGTTTGCGAGTTCTCAAGTACCCTTAGATTTAATGTTAAAAAGCCATTAGAGGTTGTTGTTGTCCTTTAGAAACAGAGGAGATTAAAAACTGCAGGGGAGCATTGGTGGGAGGAAACACCAACTCCCAGGCGATGCTTGTTGGGAAACACCGGACCGTAGGGAGGGGGGCCGGGCAGGGACCAGGATCCCTGCCCTGCCTACATCCTTTCGAAAGAGTAACCTTGTATGACCTTCCTTAGGTGGTCCTTCAGAAAGACCAGGATATGGAGCACAAAAGCCGGGAACCTCTGGGACCGCAGCATCCGCCCCTTGAGCCCTCCTTCCCCGCCCCCTTCAGTCTCCAAGCGGGGGAAGCGGGACGACGCCTGCGCATGCGTCCGGGGCAAGGTCCGCTCCCCGCGACGTCAGGGGGCTCGCGCCCGCACTAAAGCCCCGCCCCCTCGGGCGCAAGAGGCGACCTGGGCGGGGGGCCTCGGGCCCCGCCCCCAGCCGAGCCGAGCGGGGCCGAGCGAAGCCGAGCAGCCCCGAGCGCGGCCGAGCCGAGCCGAGCGGCCCGGAGTCGGTTGGTGCAGCTGCGTCCCCACCGCCCAGCAGTCCGAGGCTCCGGCGTCGCCGCCGCCTCCGCGGGGCCTGCGCCGGCCGGCCGCCCGCCCGCCGGGAGGGAGGCCTGGAGCGTGGGGAGAGCGGCCAGGCCGCGGGCGCCGCCGCCGCCGCTGCCAGGTGAGCGCCCGCCGCGGCCCGCCGGCCCCGCGTGCCCCCGCGACTGTCAGTCTCCGTGTGTGCGTCTCTCTCTGCCTGTCAGCCCCCCGTGTCTGCGCGAGCTCCCTCCCGCCACGCCTGACCCCTCGGCCCTGCCCGCGGCGGCCGCCAGCCCCTCCCGCCGGCTGCCCGGGGTCTTTCTGTCAGCCGCCAGCACCCCCATGCACGCAGGCTCCGCCCCTTCCCCCCGAAGCCCCGCCTTCGTCCCATCTGTCAGCACCCCCCTTCAGCCCCGGGGCTCGGGCGTCCTGGGGCTTGGTGTAGACCCCACGGGCCGCAGCCGCGAAGGGAGCGCCAGGGGGCGGGAGGGGAGGGGGGCGTCCGCAGACGCCCGGCCGACCCCGCGAGGGTGCGTGTCCCAGCGCGCGGGTCGGGACCGCGTGGGCGCCCGGGAGCCCCGGGTGTGTGGGGGGGGGAGCGCCTGCGGCGGGGCGGGGATGCCGGGCGCCCCGGAGCCCCTCGCTGTGGCTCCCGCGGGCCGCTGCGGGCGCGGGGCAGCCCCTGCCCCTGGCGTGGAGAGCGCCAGCTCCGCCGAGGAGGCAGCTGAGCCGGGGACTCCAGCCGTTTGGGGGTACAGTAGAGCCCTGAACCCCGGGACCCTCGTTTGCCCACGCGAAAACACTCACCCTGGGCCCCGGGTGCCCGGATGCCGGGAGTGGCGTGTGAGCGCAGTTTGGGGTTTCCATTCAGAGAACCCTGTCGGAAGTGATTGAGGAGCGGGTGGGATGTGGAGCTTAGGTGGAAAGTGTTTGAGAGCTTGAGTCACTTTGAGTTGCGTGGTTTGCATTTCTGAGCAGTGATTGCCCAGGGCTTGTGCCCTGGGAGAAACTGTTCTGTGGTGGGGAGGAGAGGTTAGGTAGAGGAGGAGGGAGAGCGCACTCCTTTCTGTTTTTATCTGTGTCATGTGAACACATAGTATTTATTCTTGAGACTCCACACACACATCTTCAGTTTAAAAGGGGGCGACGGTAGTTTCCATGTATACGTGTTCTTGTACATTGTTGTGTTGATGTTCTTTATTTGTAGTAAACTTAGCATCGCGGTATTTAGAAACCAAGAGAAAATGCGTCCTGAAACAATTGGTGTTTTGCCGGATAGTTCTCAACCACGGGGAAAGAGCCAAAAGCGCACTTCATTAGCTGGAACAACTTATTCGGGCTTAATTTGTTTCTAAGAGACATACAGTGGAAAAATCCAGAAACAGCGAAGTAGTATCAAAGAGTCTTAGGAAATTAATGAAAGGGCCCTTCTATTGCTGCCTTGAAAAGATGGTATCAAAGTAGCTGTAGAGGACAGAGCTACTATGTAATGATAAACATATTAACCAAGTTGGTTTTGTGACCTTGATACATTGAGCAGCGCTTGATTTGTGCAGCGCTTCGTTAACGGGCAAACATTGCATGGAAGTGGGGTAAATTTTGGAGAAAATGTTCCCCGTGTTTTGTTTTGTTTTCATATTTAAGTATGATTTCAGACTAGAGCAGTCTCCTGGTAGGAGTTGTTTTTTAAAATAACATTAAAAATTACAGAAGTAATTCACGTTTAAAGCATTAAATTAGAAAAACAAAAGCTTGAGAAAAAACCTGTAATCCCACAAATGATAGGAAACCACAGTTAGGTATTTATCCTTTTAGTCTTTTGTTCCTCTGTATAAGTATTTTTCTTAGAAAATGCTGCCATACTACGAGATTGTTTTATCATATGCTTTTTTCCTACTTATAATTAGATTATGAAAAATCTTACAGATTATGTGTGCCTCATACATAAAGGCATGAGAGGAGGATGATGGATGTAGGGATTCAATGGTGATTATACATAATTCTTTGCTTAATCTGATTTGCAACTTTAAAGTACTCTGAAGCTGGAGGTATTATCTCCTCTTCTGTAGGTATATATTTGACCTATTTATTACTTATAAAACTTGTGTATGAGTAAGAACTTGTGTTCCCTTTAAAAAAATATAAATTGGATCCTCTGCTTAGAGCACTCCAGTAGCTTCTCATTTTAAAGTAAAATATGAAGTCCTTGCCCTGGCTAACTAGGCTGCCTCCCTGTTCTCACTTCCAGGTTTGCCAAACACGTCTCTTTGCTATTCCTTTAAAACTTTAAGCATATGCCATCCTCAGTGCTTTTGCATTTGCTATTCCTGCTGCCTAGAACTCTGTTCCCTGGATATCATGGTTCTCGCCTCAGGTCTCTGCTCAGATGTAACTTTATTAGGCTTTTCCTGACCCTTCTGTGTAAAATACACCCCATTGCCCTGTCCTCCTTCACCCTCCTTAACCTTAACTTTTCTTCATAGCGCTTACTCCCACTGGTGAGTACATACTTATTTGTTGATTTATGTCTCTTTTCCCCCTTTAACCCAGAAATGTGAGACTTTTTTCACTGATAGGTCCTCAGGGCTCAGAACAGCACCTGACACATTATAGGTACTTAATATTTGTTGAATGAGTGAATGTATGCTCATTATCCATCCATTCCTATCACCTTCCTGTAGCCTCCTTCGCTTTTATGTAGGTCTATCCTGAAGTGGGATAACAATCCATTAGAAGTCAGGATAGTCCTTTCCTTTACATATCTGAGAAGAAGAATTTTACAAGTGAGGCTTATAATCTTAGAATTATAGTCTTGATCTAACTTGAACAATAGAGGGAAGAAACATTTTTGGCAAATGTTACTGGCTTTCTTTTTTATGCATTATCCTTTGTGTCACATTGGAAATCTTTGAAAAGTATAAAGTATCCCAGTTATGTTTACAGCTGTGATTTCAATTCAGTAGTTCTTAGTGATAGTATAAGCCTCAAGAGCGTAGTGAGTTTTTCGTGTCAACAGATACCCAGAGATATAATTACAGCTTTAATGTGTTTTCATTTGAGGAGTAGCTGTTATATTTACTTATTTTCCTGGCAATTCTATCCTTTTCAACTCCTTATCAGTTTTTGGATGGCCTCACAGGTATACTTAAGGTTTGTGTGTTTTTTTTAACATTTTAAAATAAATCCTTGATCTCTTGAGCATTTTACATCTCTCGTGTGACTCTTGAATAGTTTGAAAGTACCAGTTTCATCTTTCAGGATGAAATGATATCTGTAGTAAAACATATAATTGCATTTTCATATAAGGGTGGGGGACAATTGTATCTTGGGATAGAATTTATACAGAAAGGAAATAGCATGAGTGCAAGCTTTTTAAAAAGCTTGAATTTCAAGTAAACTAGTTTTTGAAAAAAAAAATCCTTGTTTTTTGCTCATAAGGAAAAGGATTCCTTTGTATACAATCCAGAGACCTTCAAAAGTGTTTTGTTCTTATGCCTCAAATATACAAGAACTTGGGAAAAAATTCTAAATGAAAATTTTCTTTTAAAGGCCTAAAAGGAATGCATTAAGAATTTATTTTTATTTGTTCCATAGGCCTTTATTGAGCACATAGTTGGGGCAGTTGTCTGTGTTTGTGCATGGGCTACATGACCATGATGATCATGTTCAGTTTTAGGTTATCAACCTACCTTCCTACCTCTTTTTCTTTCTTTCTTCCTTTCTTTATTTCTTTCATTTTTCTGAAAAGATTTTTATTTTATTTATTTGACAGAGAGAGAGGGAGAGAGAGAGCAGGGAGAGTGGAAGAGGGAGAAGAAAGCTCTCCGCAGGGCAGGGCACCCAATCCAGCGCTCTATCCGAGGACCCTGAGATCATGACCTGAGCCAAAGGGACCTACCAGCCTGATTTTTTATTATTCCTCCTCTTCTGTCACTTGGCTACCTCCCTTCTGTCATCATATTCTCTCCCTAAATGATCTCGTCTATTCCCAGGACTTAATACCTTTTGGATGCTAACTCCCTCCCTTGGTTAGACCTCCTCCTGGACCTTTCTCTCCTTCTGGTCTTACATTTTTACACATTGCCTTCCTGCTATCTCTACTTGCTGCCCCACCATGATCTCAAACTTCATATGTCCAAAATATCTCCCTCTCCACCTTCCAGGTTTATATTCCTCATTCCCGACTCCTGTCTTCCCTCTCTCCAGCTTTCTTCACCCCCCGCCTTCCCTGTCTTTGTCCTTATTGTCCTCTGTTGTTCAAGCCAAACACCTGAAAGTTGTCTTTGATTCTTCCTGATTCTTCACCCCACATCCAACCCATTAGTACAGCCTGTTGGCCAAGGCTCCCCAATACCTCAAATCCTACCTTCCCTCCATCCTCCTAATCCAGCTGCTGTCCTCTCAGCTGGGTGATTGCCTCTGCCTGTACTTGGTCTCCTAGCTTCTGCTCTTGCCTGCTCTTGCCTTCTTCTAACCCCTGTTCCCATTGTGGCCAGAGTGATGCTACTAAAAACTAAAAAGCAAACCTGATCATGTTACCCCCTGCATTGGCTTCCCACTGCACTTAGAACCACACCCATACTTCTTAATCTGAGGTGCTCCGCCTCTGTCTCTCCCTCTCCAACCTCTGCTCCTTGCTCAGCCATTCTTTCAGGTTGGAACTGTCAGTTCCTCCAATTTGCCAGTTTTCCTCCTCTTCTGTACAGGCCCTTCTCTCTTCCTTGGCACCCTTCCCCTATTCTTCTCATAAAGATCCTTCTCAAACATTTGCTCTCAGCTAAAATGTCCCTCCTTGGAGGGGCCTTTCCTGGTCTCCTCTTCCATGGTAGCTTCCTCCCTGTTGTCCCCTCTTAGTACCTGTGCATCTCCTGCTTAGTGCTTCACCAGAATTCTAAGTATCTCATTGGTCTGTTTCTTTCTTTTTTGTCTGCTCTCCCAGGAGACTGCAAGACCTATGAAGGCAGAGAGAGCCATGCCTGTTTATGGTGCAGTCCTAGCCCCCGGTACTCTGCCTTGAATCCAATGGGTGCAGGTCCTCAATACTTTTTGAATACTAGTTTTTATGACAGCTAACATTTTTTGAGACTTCCTGTGTGTCAGGTCCCGTGCTAAGTGCAATCACGTATTATCTTTAAATCTTTGGGAGAACTGACTAAGGTGACTGTGATTATTACATTATCATTTCTGCATCCTAGTTGAAAAAAATCAGCTTAGAGGAATAAATTTTAAAGTTACAGGGGTACCTGGGTGGCTCAGTGGGTTAAAGCCTCTGCCTTCGGCTCAGGTCATGATCTCAGGTTCCTGGGATCGAGCCCCGCATGGGGCTCTCTGCTCAGCGGGGAGCCTGCTTCCCCCTCTCTCTCTGCCTACTTGTGATCTCTCTCTCTCAAATAAATAAATAAAAATCTTTGAAAAAATAAAGTTACACAGCTAAGAGTGATGGAGCTAGGATTTGAATCTATGTGATCTGACTGTAGAAACTTTCCTCCTATTCATTACTGCCTTCTGATGTGAATGTAGGGAGGAATGAATGTGAAACAGGCCATAATAGTGATGTTTGAGGGTTCTAAGCATACACTGGAGTATAAAAATTGGATTAGGGTGCTGCATTTCCTGGGAAGTTGCTGTTAAAAAACCACTATGGCAAAGCACATAGATTAGTTTGAGTTCTGTTTTAATTTTGCCTTTGCTGCTTTCTAGCTGTAAGCCTGTGGGCAAATTACTTAACATGTCTAAGTCTGTTTTTTCAGCTGTAAATGGAGAAAAATAATAGTTCTTATCTCACAGGGTCATTGTGAGTAACATAATTATACACAAAAAACAGTGAATGTTGGCTATTAATGTTATAAGGAGAGAAAAAACCCTCAGGAAAAGGCTTGTAGCCCCATCAACAAACTAGAGTTTGGGTAAGAGTGAAAAACCATAACTAACAGTACTATTTCACTGATTATGGCTTTGAATTTATAAAAATGATCAGGGAATTAACTATTTGGCTTGTGATTTATAATCATTCTACTGATGCATAACAACTCTATGTTTAGATTCATACTTGTTAAATGTTTGAAGTAAGATAGTTTTCTTCTTTTTAAACTCCTTTTCATCTTAAAGATTCTCAGGTTCTCTTTTGAGAGGCTGGCCATTTTTTTTTTTAAAGATTTTTTATTTATTTATTAGAGAGCGAGAGACTGAGAATGAGAGGAGAGAAGGTCAGAGGGAGAAGCAGACTTCCCGCAGAGCCGGGAGTCCGATATGGGACTCGATCCCGGGACTCCGGGATCATGCCCCGAGCTGAAGGCAGTTGCTCAACCAACTGAGCCACCCAGGCGCCCGAGGCTGGCCATTTTTGAGAGTCTGGCTAGTTTTTTCTCTTTCATCAGAAAGATACTCACCAGGGGTGCTTGGGTGGCTCCGTTAAGTAAGCATCAGACTCTTAATTTCAGCTCAGGTCACGATCTCAGGGTTGTGGGATTGAGCCTGGCGTCAGGCTTAGCATGAGTCTGCTTGGGATTCTCTCTCTCCATCTGCCCCTTACCCCCATCTAAAATAAATAAATAAAATCTTAAAAAATATTGGAGCACAATTGAATTTTCTGGTGGGATGGCTTAGGATCAAGTGCTCATTTGGTCATTTCCAACAACTCTGTGAGGTAGAGGGTGAGGTTATCTGCTAAGACTAAGTGAGAAGAGGTCAAAGGGAGAATAAGGAGATTTGACATATAATTGAGGTCAGGAAGAGTGAACCTGCGGCAATGTCCATGATTTCCTGACAGTGTACGGGGGTCTGTTGAGGTACGGGTCCATGGGTGAATTGGGGTATCAGTAGCATTCAGCTGCCAGGTTTGGGGAGCACAGAAGGCATATGGTTGGATAGATCCAGGACTGAAGTTTGTTGGCAGAAGGATGGTGGGACAGAGGCTCTGGGTATTGGCCAGAGAGTGCTTAACATGACAGGTAAGGGTTTTTAGACTGGATGAGGAGGAGAAACGGACTAGAGGTGTTGATGAAGTCAAGGAGTGTGTGTGTGTGTGTGTGTGTGTGTGTACTGAAGTGATAGAGTAATAGGAGGATGTGGTTAGACAGGGACATGTGAGTGGAAGATTTTATAGAGCTGGAGCAGTTAATTACTGGTCATGACGGGCTCCTAGGTTTTGCCACAGGCACGAATGGCTAAAATGAAGTGAACTCAGTGAAGACGAATGACGTCAAGGAAGTCAGGTAACTGAGAGGCTGGAGAGTTGTTAGGGTCATCCATGTGGTCAGAAAACCCCATCACGGGCATGGCAGGCATCTGGGGTGGAGAGAAGGAAAATGTGCCAAGTCTTCAGTGAATGCAGTACCAGCAAGAGAAGAGGCGTATGGCCACCCTGCAGGAGCCTCAGAAGATGAGGGGACTTTGCCTGAGGACAGTGGAAGAGCAATGACCTGGCAACTTTATTGGTTGCAAGGTCTTTCTGGAAGGAGTTGGCCCTGACCCAGGTTCATTATGCTTCAGAAGGAATACCAATTCAAGTAGGCAGCACCCATGGCATGTTGTATGTGTGTCTGACAGGTCCACTGGATTCGAATTTATAGGAGATGGGACTGAGAATGTATATCTTAAACTCTCCCACTGCTACACACATACCTGGTAATTCATTATAATTAGGCAAGTTTGGGGAACACGGCTGTAGTATTTAAGATCATGGGGTCTGGAATCTGACTGGGTACGAGGGAGGTGAGGGTGGTAGGAGTGAGCCTTGGCTCATGACCTTAATAGCTTAGCTTTCCAGGTCTGTCTGATATCAGAAGCAGTGAATTAAGGGACCCACATTAGGGGCGAGCACATTGACCACAGCAAGATCTGGTGATGGCAGAGCCGGAAACGCTCTACGAAATAATTCCATGTATAGCAGTTTGGGTAGAAGAGACAGTCCTGTTTGCCTCCGTGGTCCCTGAATATGTTAACTAATCATAATTGTTGTCCTGCTCAGCGGGAATAGGTCAGATTATGGATTGCTTAGTTCTGAAGGCTGAGAAGGAAGTAATGCAACTTAGTGCTTTCTGTCCTAAGCTGGAATGTTGTAGTGCTTCAATTACCCCTATAATTAACTTACGTGACACATTTCTGTCTCTGAACACGTGGGACTAAAACATTTACTCATTGACAAGCTAAAGACAAGAGTGGTGATTATTCCCAAGGGGCTGTATACATGATTAGATACTTAATATCACAATGGCGGCAGCCCTACCACCCCATTCTCTGTTTTTTCACCAAGAAAATTCTGTTCCTTTTCATGACAAGGAAGAGGACTCCTGCAAAAGAATAGCTGCTGGGAGGGAACTTAGAGTTAATCATTCTTGGCTGACTATTTAGAATCCCCTGTTGCTAGTAAGGAGGTTTGAGTTTGAGTTGTAGAGTTTAGAATATTTAAACTTCCAACCTGGTTTGTCATACCCAAACACTAAAGCTGCAGGAAAAGAATGCTGTCAGCCTTGCTAGAAGTGGTTGCTATGGACCTCAAGCCTAAAACTCAATTTGCTCTATCATGTGTTCCATTTCTTATTTCCTTTTAGCATGACTGGTACTGACGAGCCTGGCTTTCAAACTGCTGAGCTGGGTGCCACACATGGCATAGCATCTTGGTTATATTCCTGGCACTTACTGCCAGGAATCCTTCCACTTACTGCCTCATCTCCTTGGTGAGCTACAGGGAGCCACTTGAATGCACATGTTGAGACCCAGAAAGTGTGGTAATGGAAGTTTAATAATGCCAATTCAGCCAGAACTTTCCATTTGCAAGTTGAGATTTTTCAAAAAGTAATTCCATTAAAAAAATAGAAATTCAGAATATTTTTCCCTCTTAGGAAAACATCTTCTAAAGCTGAGAAATACTGAACAGATGCCAATGAATATTTTAATGATAGTATTTTAATATCACACTTAACTGCCCTACACGGCTCAGGAACCTCTGAATTCTATTGTATTATGCTGTATTATGAAGGCTCTGCTGTATTATGGTGCTCTTTATAATGTTTCAATCACTAAACGTACTCAGTTCATGGAGCGTTTGATGCCTACTGTGAACTAGACAGCAAGGAGTTAAAAATGTCTCTGTTTTCAGACATTTTTTAAAAGTTAGACAAGGTGCATTTAAATCTCTGACCTCAAGCCAACTCCAGTGCATGCTGCAAGGAGGTATAATCAAAATGTAGGCTCGCAGACGAAAGAGGTTATTTCTGGTGGGGAGTGGAAGTGGTGAGAGGGGATGGAAGGGTGCTTTCAGGGAGTTTTATTCACACAGGATCTTGAAGCTTTGGTAACATTTGGAACTGTTATATTTGATAGTCTCTGTTTACTAAGACGTCATTTATTTTAGCTAGACTACAGAGATACTTTGGTGCTTAATGAATTAACTTTCACAAACCCAGAATGCCTCACTCCTTAATTATTTTGGGTAACCTGTCTTTGTAATTAAGTATAAAGTATTTATGAATGTATAGTGGAGAAGGGCTTTTATGGAAGCCCTTAAAAATAATCCTGGGATCATAGTGGATGTCTCAAATTCCAAAAGAATTGGAAATACAGTGCTATGGTGGTGAACAGAAAGCCAGAGTGATAATGGAAGGTATATGTTTAGGGATATGGTGTAGGATCTGAGGAAAGAAGAAGCTCTAAGTGAGGTTGGTGAGGCCTTTATAGGAAAGGAATTCTCAGCCATGTTAAGAGACCTCTTGAATACTCATCATCTCATTTCTGAGTGTCTTTTTTGGAAATGATTGGCAGTGAGGGCAGGAGAGCCCTATGGGCTTGGGCCATGATAAACTGAAGGAGGCCAGCTCCTCCTCATTCTCCCTTGTTCTAGCATGGCTGAGCCCGGAGGGTTTTACGGAATGGCTCTTCCTGTTCCAGGCCTCTGTGTGCCTTGTTTCTGGGCTTGGCCTGCCTCAAAGCTACATATTTCTGCCAGAGTGAAGGCTCTTTGGCTGACATGTGTCCATCTGGGCGAATCCTCCTTTGGCAAGCTCATTTCTTGCCGTGATAGGTTAGCTACAACTAGACCACTCTGCCACCCTGCACATGGTCATTGTTAGGTCTGGGACCCTGTGGTCAGTTTTTCCTTTCCCACATAAGACTGAATTTTCCCCTCTTCTCCTTGCCCTGTCAATTAAACAATTTTCCAGGAAGCTGAAAACATACCATTTGCTATCTTTTGTGCTGAAATGGGACCCTGGATCAGAATTCTGATCTTTTTTGGGAATCAGCATACACGTTTTGAAAAAAATAGTATTTTCTTTGTTTATTCCTGATAATGCCAGTAGCATTTCAAAAGCTATTTGGCAATACTGTACACCTCATTTTACCATGTGGGTGACTAAAGCAACTCTAAGAAAATGAAGTCAGTCACTCCCCAATAATTATTTATTTTGTGCCTCCTATGTATCAGGTTCTTTGCTAGACACCAGTAGGGACAGTTAGACATGATCTTTCTCTAGCCTCATGCTGCTTACAGTCTGGTGGATCCATGGCTGGGAAGCCATGATAGATTTATACATAAATAGGCCTGGAGGCAGAAAGGCCTGGAGTATAGTCCTGCCTTTGCCATTTACCAATGACATGACCTTAGGCATTTGACTCTCTTTTCTGTCAACTGTAATAAATCTTTTAACGAGTTTTATAAGAGTTTTATAATAAATGACACTACATAGAAAAGAGCTTTGAGAAGGTCAGTTTACTATATATGCAAATATAGTGGGGGTAATCAGCCCCTGCTTTGACTAATAGGAATGGCTAATGGAGGGTTTCCACTACTCTGTGGCTTCAGGGAATACCATGTACTTCAGAGAGTCCCCAAATGTAATACTGGGACTAAATATTATTAATATTTCATCAATTTTTAATGCTTTTAAATAATAAGAAAACGAGCAATTTCTTGGTGTCTGAGGTTAATATAGGCTATCTAGTCATCCCTAATGAACTGTAGATTTAATACATACTGGCATGATTTCAGAAAATAGTGCTCCTAGATATTTACTGTCTAACCAGAAATTTATTACTCCAACAATGGATATGTGATAATACTGATAGTCTAATACATAACATGGACTTACAGAGTAGAAAGACAAGTTTCTCTGAACAAAACTTATAATAAAATAAAAGTATCCTTTGTAAATTGTAGAAGATATCTTTAGTTTTTACAGATTTAGGTAGATAAGCATCCTAAATCCCAGATGATCCATTTTGGACTATATGGTCCCTTTTCATCTGGCTTTCTGTTGTTCATGGTCACTCCTCCTGCATATCCCTGAAGAACTAAGACCTTTCATTGTCAGTTGTTTTTGTAGTAACCTAGACAAGACCTTAGTCTTTTGAAACCTCAATTGAGCCGTAAAATGTGCCTTTTCTTTGCCATACCTACTTCACAGAGTTGTTGAGACATTCAGGCAAAGAATTGGAATGCATGTGCTTCTGTCTGTGTGATGGTTCTCATGCAGTCACAGGTGTAGTGGTCGGGTAATTCTGGCAAATAAATGTCTCGGAAGGACTGTATTTTGATTTATAATACAGCCTTATTCAAGTTTCCTGATTCTTTCTCGTTAAAATGCACAGCCATCCACATCTTTTGGTCCCATTCTCAATAGCATTTCACTTTATGCCTAGTTAGCCATTCACCAGCAGTTACTGAGCTTCTGCCATGTGCAGGGTGCTGGGGGTCAAGCGGGGCGAGGGCCAGACCCTCTTCTTGCCTGTTGGAGTGGGGATCGAGCCCAAGACTACAGCATCAGTTCTTGTGTGAATTTCCAGCCTCCAGGCCTTCCCTACATATTTCAGACTTGCCAGTTACTACAATTGTATGAGCCAGTTCCTTACATCTCTTCATTTGTGCATATGTGTGTATACTTCACACACATACACACATGAATCTTATTGGTTCTGTTTCCCTGGAGACCCCAGACTGATGCAGTACTTAGCAGATGCTCTCATTATTGATGCAGAAAGAGGAAGAACAAGCGGGGTAAACAAAATGCTTAGTGTGGTTTTAGCCGAGTGGAATTTGAGGTGCCCGTGGAACCTACTGGAGATATCCGCAGGCAGATGTAATGAGGTCGAGGAGAACTCACAGGACTGGTCAGGACTGAAGATATATGAGTTTGGAAGTTACCGGCTTGTGTCTGTCAGTTGAAGCTATGTTTGTGGTTGATTTCAAACATAGGGCATATAAGGTAAGAGGAGGTATCAAGATGGAACCAGGATGGACCAGGGTGGAACCAGGATCAAGATGAAATCAGGAAACACCAACATTTAGAGGAGAGACAGAGGAAGAGAAGCCAGTGAAGGATTCCAAGAAAGAGTAGACAGGAGGATAACCAGGAGAGAGTGGGGTCCTGGAAATCAAGGCGGAGGAGGGGAATCCAAGGAGGGAGTGCAGCACTGTCAAGAGCCTCAAGGCCAAGAGAACTGTTGGTATATGTCCACTGAACTCAGCTCCTAGGAGGTATCATTAGAGGTGACTGTTTCAGTGTCATAATGAATTACAGTGGGTGCAACAGAGAATCCATGGTTGTGAAGTGGAGATGCATGTTTGCTGCTCCTGTTTCTTCAAGGAGCTCACTTATGAAGTGTGAGGATAGGAAGGGGCTGCGGAAAGGGATGACTTTAGGGTGAGAGGGGCTCTAGCATGTTCAGAGGCTAAAGAGATGGAACTAGAAGGAAGGAAGAAGACAGAGATTTGAGGGAGAGAAAGGGCATATTCTTGCTCAAACGCTCCTCCAGGGGTAGAAGGACATGCACAGGGGATGGTCAGTAATATTGCCAGAGGGGGAGCCCCTTTTTCACTTCGTATGCAAAGAGGTAAGACTATTTGGGGGTAGAGAGACGGCTACAGAAGGTAGGAGACGAGAAGTTCTGCCCTCATCAAAGCTTCTGTGTTCTTTGCGAAGTGGACCTTTGGCAACAACTGATAGCCAGGGTGAGCTGGTGCAGTAAGGTCGCTGAAGGTGTAAAGTGATTGCTGTGGGGCTTGAAGTAGAGGCTGATGATTGCTCCCTATTGTCTGTTGAATGAGAGGTAAGCTCCGCAGTCTGAGGTTTGTACAGACCTCCACAATCTGCCTTTAACTACTTCTGCCAGGGTGCCTCTCCTGTGTCATTCCAGCGCCCTCGTGCTTCAGCCCTGGGCGTTTCTGCCACAGCACTCGAATGAGGCTTGGAGAGACTGGGTGCTCTAGGGAAGATGCCATTGGATTTGGAGTCAGGAGTCCTCTGGTCCAGTCTTGGCCCCTCTGTTTGTTAGCTATGGGGCCTTGGACACAGCTTACCTTCTCTAGGTCTGGTTCTTCATTTGTTACCCATCCGTTATAACAACAATAGTAAGTGATGATGGTGATGGTTGTGTCAGAGGAGAAAATGTATTTTAAAGTACGAGGAAGAGGACATGTACTACATACGCGGAGCTGGTGTCATGAGGCCATGAGTAACCCTAGCTCCAGGCTTTCGTATGAACGTTCTTTACCATTAGAGCCCTCCCCATTCTGTCCAACTGTCTAAGTTCAGCCTGTATTACGTGCTGGCTCCTGTAACAGATAAACGCTGCTGAATCTCAGTGGCTTAAGACGGTCGACATTTTCATGCCCATTTCAAATCCAATCAGCTCTGAGGGTGGAGGGGGCCCAGACTGATGGATGCTCTGCCATCTTCAAAACAGGATTTCCGAGGTTTCCCTGAGTGTCCACGTCCCACCACATCCAATGGGGGAAGAGAAAATGTGGATGACTGTCTGGGAGACCTTTATATCCCAGGCTTAGGATGGGAGCTGGTGACTAAGGCCAAAAGAGAGAGGGCTGAGGGAGGCATTTACTGGGTGGGAGGTGAATTCGCAGTGTGGGGGTTTCCACGTGTGTGAAGTGGTGGCAAGGGTTCTGAGGAGCGTGCGGCAGGCCCTGTGTAGTGCTGGGACAGGACAGGCAGGCTGCCCTTCCTGCCTCGATGGACAGAGCATGGGAAGGGCCAAGGGGCCTGGGGCTGGTTCCTGGGGAAGGCCAGTGCTGCAAAGGGGGGAGATGTCCCCAGGTCAGGGGACATAGGCAGGTGAGAACTGGTGTTTACACAGCTTCTGAGATGAGCTTCTTAACAGCTGGGGAGACAGACACTGTTTACCTTTCTCAAGATGAGAAAACTGATGAGATAGCGCCTTGACGGAAGCCGCACAACTAGTAGGCAGCAGAGAAATGAGCTAGAACTTGAGTCTCCGACATCAAAGCCCCTGGCGGGGAGCTGGAAAAGCTGGACTCTGCAGTTGGTTGGTGGTCAAGCCCGGGGCACAGGGTAGAGGCGGACCTCTGTGGTGGCCACTCCTTTTATGAGTGATGGAGGCTACTTGGCTACTTCCGTTGGAGGAGGGCAGGCGAGACAGGAGCATTCCAGGCAGAGGGAGCAGCCTGAGCGAAGGTGTTAAGGTTGCGCTGTGCTTACAGGGTTTGGGGACTGAGAGGAGGCGGGGTCAGTCCATGGTGAGCAGGAGGGGATTTGCCTATGAAGATGCCAGAGAGGGAAGCGGGGCCCACATCACACAAGAATGTCAGGCCACGGCAAGGAGTTAACGTTTTATTTTAAGGGCAGTGGGAAACCATTGTACATTTTGAGTGGGGGGTAGGATGGTCCAATTTAGAGTTTAAAAACTCCTCTGGCTGTTGTAGAGTGTGGGTGGAAGGGAGGCTACGGGACATATTGAACATGGTGGGTGAGGGAAGAGGAGGAATTGAGTAGGAGTCTGGAGCTCCAAGTAGAGGTTCAAACTGGTAAAGAAAAGTGGATCCTGTATCTCCTGTTAGCTCACTCCCTGTTCTTAGCCAGGCTTCCTGCAAGTAGCCTTATCCACAGGGCTTGATTTGCACCCAGTTACACTGTGAGCTGTTCCTGCCTTGAATGCTCTTCTCCTTAGCCCCTTGTCACTCTGGTTCCTCATCCTGTGGCCCCTTTGTTGTCTCCCAACTACTCAGCCTAGCCCAGAAATGATAGCATTCTCTAGGCCTCTGACCTCGGTGCTCTGGGTCTCCTCTGTGCCTCTCTGAATAGAGAGAGCCCTGCCCCTTTTCATCACACCAGTGCCTACTTGCCTTTCCAGCTTCATCTCAGGTGCCCCCTCCTCCAGGAAGCCTTCCCTGACCCCTCAGACCGGGTTAGGTGCTGCTTCTCCTCCTCTTCTATTTCTCCTGGAGCATAAAGTAGATGTGATAGCACTTAGCACCCTGCTTATTTACTTGTCTCTCCAGTCTAATTGTGCTCGAAGGCTAGGATTACAACTAAAGGCCCTGTGATCTAGGACAAAGATTGCTTTCTGCAGTTTAGGTGAAAGCCACACTTTGTAATGAAGGTACCTACACCTGATTATATGTCCTTTAGTAGAGTGGTCATTTCTCACTGGGTCCCAGGGCTGTGAATTCTAGTATAATATCTTTTGTGAACAGAAGAAATTAACTTAGAAGAATTAGTAATTGTCTCCCTCTTCTGAAAGAAAAAGAAATCTGAGAATTTAAGAATATGAGTTGCTTCAAAAACCTACACTGCCTGGTAATTTGGTTCCCCACACCCTCGTTCCCATTTCAAAAATTGTCATTATGTGCCTCGTATTTTGTGATTCCACAGTTCTGGGTTCGATGGTACAGTTGTCTCTTGTGGTAATGAGCACTAAAGTTCCCTGGCTGAATTGCGATAGCCTTGGAAGGCAGCAGCCAGGGTGAATGAAAGACCAGCTTCTGCCTTGAATCCCCTTCCTCCTGCTAACCAGCTCACCGTGGGAGTGAGAAAGGAGAGATGGGCAGAGACAGTGGTCTACACTCAGGCATGCAGGTCCCAGCCTTGCAGTTTCAGCAAGGTGGTTAAGGCCATAAAACTCTCATTTCCTCCAAATGTCTTCTTCTACCCATTGAGTTCTTTTGTTTTCTCTTGGTTCTGAACCCACTTTTATCTTTTTTTTTTCCCTTTGGTAGGTGAAACAAAGAAAATAAAATGGGGAATCACTTTTTCCCAGTGGCTTGATTTTTAGAATCTTCCTGGATTTTTTTCAATGTTCAGTTTTCTGAGCCTGACTTGAGCAAAGGGCAAGTTCGATTACTCAAAATAATGCTACACGTTGTACTTGTGCCTTGGTGTGGTGTGGAGCAGATTAGTTTTTAAGAAAGAACACTATGGGGTTGTTGTCATTTGTCTTTAACTGTAGACATCTCTCAAAAAAAAGAAGAGTGCATACGTATATTTAATAGTGGACTGAATTTGAGCCCCCACCTTACTCTCTCAAGAGTTTCTGGTTATTAGGATAAGCAATACTTATGAACAAGCTGCACTCTATTGATTCTGGGCATGTTTACCTCTGGTGTCCAAACAAGACATTAGGATTGCAGACACTCAGATGGGAAGTGACATGGAGTTTTCCAGTATGCCCGCTGGTGAGATGCCAACTCCCCTTCTCATGTGGGGGACTTCTCTGTTAGCCCAAGAACATTCTCCCTCACAGGAAGCTATAATCTGTTTTGTGACCTTTGACCCATTGGATTTATTTAGTTTTTCCCCCAATATGCAACATATATAACCCACCATATGCAACATATATAACCCTTCAAGTATGTGAAGACAGGTATCATCACTTTCATCCCCCAGACCCTCTCTTCCAGACTGTGATTGCTGGTTTCTTGGGATGTTCCTTATAGTACATACTTTGATTCTAATAGATCATCCCAAGGTTTTGTTAGTTTTTTCTGGTGGCTTGATCTCTTGTTGAATTTACTCTCAGCTGAAACTCACCTCTAAGTGGAAGTTCTAAAATGTCTGTTTAATGGACTCCTTTTATCTCAGCGGTCTTAACCCTAAAGCATTTTGTTACATTTGGTAATACTGTAATATGTTCCTCCCTAAAAGAAAACAAAGGCTTTTAAGTCCTGGGGTGTGGTTACAATGCCAGTAAGGCTACTGAAGTTGATTTCTAGCCCCAGAAGAGGTAAGCAACTTCATTTGGGTCTGATAATAGAAGCGAGCCTTGGCTGAGCCCTCGTATTGTGCCAGCCCCTGTGCCAAGGACTGCTCTGCATATCATTTAGTTTAATAGAACAGCACCGATTGATAAATATATCACCAATACCAGATGCTATTACTGACTTCATGTTAATGTTGAAGAAACTGCAGATTAGCAAAGTTGAGACTTGCCCAGTTTTCCCATGTTTCAGCATGACTCGGACCTTGAGCTCTTAATACACTACTGCTTCTCTAGCATTTTTTTTTTTTTTTTGCTGGGTAAAGCTCTGTGTACAATGCCCTTCTCCTGTGCCTCATATTTAGCTCTCTGGTTTTCTTACTTAAAGGGTAAATTTTGAAAAGAAAGACTTGGATTGTTCTTTGCAACTCACTAGGGCACTTAGAAGAGTGCTCTGCACCTTGTGGGTGCTTACAGTAAATCTGAGGTCCTCAGTTGTAGGTCTCCCGGCCCAATAAGAAGAGAGTAAACCTCTATGAATTCTTTGGTCTTGGGTGGTCTCTGGTGCCCCTCCAGACACCATGTGACCATCTTAAACCAATAAAAGTCGAATGCTGTCATGGTGGGCTAGAACTAAACCTTTGATTTGCCTTTGGGCAACTGGCTAGCACAGACCAAATGGGACAGAGTATGGCTATTGTAGTAGAAGTAGGCTGGCAGGCAGATACCTGTATTCAGTCCTGGCTCTGCCTTATATACCCTCTGTGGGAGTTGGGAGAGAGAGAAAAGGCATGAAGATTGGGGGGGGGGAGGGGAGTTGGCTAATCCACGTTCTTTCCCCACTCTTTCAGAGGTTAAAATAGCTCTTTTGGTATTGGAGATTCAGTTCTTATGCCCTGTTTCCCAACTCCACACTCGAAACAGTGGTACAGTTGGAAGGATGGGACTTTGGGAGGCTAGTCTCTTTCCCCCAGCCCCCAAGAGATTGGTGACTTGGACACCATTATTAACTTGGGATAAAACTGGACTCATTAATTGCTTGTACTGAGGAATTGAAATATGGGTCTGCCTAGAACTTCTCCAGTTCCCAGGGTCCCAGGGGTTTAGGGACTGATGGTCTGTGTCTGTGGTCTATATGTATGTGTAATGGAAGGTGGGGAAAAAGTATGCAGTAAGCATTTCTTGAGCATCACCATGTGCTAGGGACTTTCTCATGACACAGTCGCCTTTTGGGGGTAAGTAGTATTATTTCTTTGTTAAAGATGTGGAAAATTTGAACCCAAATCTCTTGGCCCTAAGTCACCCAGTCCTGATGATCTCTGTGGTGACAGATGGGAGCCAGATATCCTTCATAACTGACTGCCGGCAGCCCACTCCAGAAAGCCACAGTTCATGGCATTGCTGGGAGAACAGGAGAGGACTGTAAAAGAAGGGCTGTATGTTTTTTCTTCACATCTGTGAACTTGAAGAGAAGGGGAAAAAAAGAGGAAAAAAACTCGACTTGGCATGAATGATTTTAAGTGAGATCAAATAAGGTGAAAAGCAAAATAGAATCCAGAAATTTAGTTTTGCTTTTACCCAGAGTTCACAGGCGGCGGCTGTACAAAGTCCTTTTTACTTGTCACAACTGTTGAGCCCTTTTCATAACACAAACCTCATTATCTTTTGCTTTTGTTTATTTATGAACTTAAATAGCTTTATAAAAGACAAAAGACCAATTGAACACAAACTGTGTGTCACCTTTGTTATTTCATTTCTTGCCAATGTATAAATTATTTTTTTAAAGATTTCGGTGAGGGAGAGAGAGTGCAGTAGGGAGAGGCAGGGAGAGAGAAACTAAAGCGGACTCTGCACTGAGCGTGAAGCCCCATGTAGGGGCTCAATCTCATGACCCTGAGATCAGACCTGTGCCAAAACCAAGAGTCCACACTTAACTGACTGTGCTGCCCAGGTGCCCCTGATATATAAGTTATTACCCTTATGAGTTAAAATTATTTTAATTCCTGATATAGTCATCATAAAAGTAGTTTTTTGAATAGTCAACAGGAAGTAGAAATTTTATTTTTCTTCTGTTTGTTTATTTATTTGAGGGAGAGGGAGAGTGAGGAGGGGCCGAGGGAGAGAATGGCTCAAGTGCTCTGTGCTGAGTTCAGAGCCCTACACGGGGCTCCATCTCATGACCCTGAGATCATGACCTGGGCCGAAATCAAGAGTTTGATGCTTAACAGACTGCGACACCCAGGCGCCCCGGGAGAACTCCAAAGTAGAAATTTTAAATAAAAGAGGAATCCTAACACAATAGAAAATAAACTTCAAATTTTTCTTTTTTTTCCCCTAGTTTTTGTTGCATGCGTGCGTAAATTTTATATGGCTGGGATTATACAAGTTTATATTTTCTTATTATGAGTATGTTTCCATGTTGCTGTGTAACCTTCATAATTATTTGTAATAGTTTATCAGTTTACCTTAAACATTCTCCTCTTGTTGCATATTATTTATTTACCCTGCTTCATGTCATGAAACAGATTGGCAGTTTTGCTGAACATTGGTTTATTTATTCTTCTTCTTTATAAACACTGTTCATTTGCATCTTCATGCAGTAGTTTCCTACCCCTCCTTCCTTTGTTCTTTCTGAGAGAGGGAAAGGAATTGTTATATTTTTAGGATAATTTCTCAGAAGTGAAATGAGCAGCTCCAAAGGTATGTCAAAGAACATTAAATATGATAGTTTTAGGGGTTACTGAGAGAATCAAGATTCCAATTAAAATGACTCATTAAACAAGGTTGTTACTTAAACTGTTAATGTGGATTTTTTCATTAAGTCCTATGTTTTAAAAATTATTACTAAAGGAGAAATTAGATATCATTGACGTGTACATACAAAATTTAGCTGAAACCCTAAGTTGTGATTAAGCTTTAAAAAATTTTTGTTCATGGGCGCCTGGGTGGCTCAGTTGGTTGAGCAACTGCCTTTGGCTCAGGTCATGATCCTGGAGTCCCAGGATCGAGTCCCACATCTCCCCCTGCTGAGTGGGGAGCCCGCTTCTCCCTCTGACCTCTCCCATCTCATGTTCTCTCTCTCTCTCTCAAATAAATAAATAAAATATTTAAAAAAAAAATTTTGTTCATGACTAAATTGAATGCAGTATACTTCTGAACAGCTCTTGTATTTGATTAATGATATTGGTCCCAGTTATCCTGAAGCCCTATAATATTAGCATTGGCCTGACAACCTCCTGGGCTCTTCCCTGAGAGGTGGTCATCCCCTCCCTAACCCATTCTGCTCAGCCATTCTGCATGTCCACTCCTTTGCAAAGCAGGAACCCTCTGGCCAGAAGGGCTTCCTTGCATGGTGCCATTGCCCTTCTGCTTGCCTTCCCTGAACCATAGTTCTGCTTTCTTGAGCAAAAGTCATGTTTCTTCCACTGGTCAGGAAACTTGAGAAAATCAGAGATCGGTGCTGGTTTTTGCTCTGTGTCCTTAGCTTCTGGCATAGTTCCTGGCACTTAGCAGATGCTCAAAAACAATAGTAAAATGAAATGTCTTGAGACAGTCTTTTAAATATACGAATATAACCATGATGTCCCCGCCTCTTCTTCAGGTTTAATATTCTCCAGTTCAGCCATTCCCCATGATAGAATTTCCAGAGCCTTTTCCCTCTGTCAGATTCTCACCATGGTCTGTGGTCACAATTTGCTGTCAGTCATTTTGTTAGAATATGTGGACAGATTGCCAGCCAGTTCTCCAGAAGTGGTCTGATTTGCAGTAATAAGATTCAAGTGGGCATTACTTTTTCCCCCCCTTTAGCAAATCCCTACTTGTTTATATCTTTTCATGTGGTCTGCTGTCAAGCCTGGTTTCTTCTAAGAGGTGCTTGTGCAGTTGAGTGTTTCCTTCTAGATTAGTGTCAATCGGGATTTGATGAGGACTCTTCAATATCCGCATATGAGTCATCAGTAAAAATGAGAAACGGGTGGCCCACGGAAGAGCTCTGTGGAAAACTCCCTTCAAGTTGACAGTAATCCCCTAATCCTAAGCTTTTCAAACTGGGGTATGCATACAGATTATCTAGGAATTTGGTTAAAATGCAGTTTCTGATTCAATAGGTCTTTGTGCAACCTGAGATTCCATTTTTCTAGTAAGTTCCAAGGTGATGCTGATGCTGTGGGTCTATCAGGTCATACTTAAGTAGTGAGGCAAGATTTTTGGAGTTATTCATGAAAACAAATCCTGTGCTGTCTGGATAGCTGTGTTGTACCCATCAGAGCCCTCAGCAGATACTCTCTGATGCAGTTACTTGACCCCATACCCAGAGATTTGTCTCTTACCTCACTAGGTAAGTGAGGAAAACAAGAGTGATTCCATTTCACCAGCTTCTAGGTGGTTGTGTACCTATCCATGCATGTTTAATTGGACGCTTTGTTCCAGCATATCCAGCATGTTTAGTATCTTTCCAAGTTTCTTGGTATCTGGACATTTGATAAAGTGATCATGTGTACTGAACACATTTTTTAAGTTATTTATCTGGCATACTTTAGTATACCAGAAAGTTACCCAAAGAGAAACTAAATAGATAGTTTTTTAAACATGGGTTAGAAAGTATAGTGTTACTGATAAAATTCTTTTATAAGAAATGTTACGGAGCATCCAATTTTTTTTTTTTTTACTCTATTGGAATTTGGAGAAAATGGATGCTTTGTTGAAATTACTGAACTAAAATTCCTGAACTGAAAGATACTCATGCAACTGGCAGCCTTTCAGTAATAGATTAGCAAGTGAGTTCCGTAGAACTCAGGTTAGGGAGGTCATGAATATCTGATCCCCCCTTTTTTCCAAGCTTTTAATCTTTTAGCTTGGGGGACAGGTGCCTTTCTTTTGCCTTTTGTATAAAGCAGAGAATACTATGTCCAAGACTTTTGGGGGGCATTTTAAGAGATGATTATTATGCCAAAATTTGAATGACAAAGGCATTTACACTTGCTTATTTTGTGGAGCTCAATGTGATCTGCTCAATAGAGTGTGTCTCTGCATTAGAGATTCCCTACCTCTTTGTGAGATAGGCTCTTATTTCCTCAAAGCTGTAGGATGAATAGAAAGTATTCTGCTAAAGTTCTTGAAAGAGAAATTTTGCTTTGAATCATTCTACAGGTTAAGGACCTTCTGAGCTCAGAGGTTGTGGTTAGAAACTGACTAGCATTCTCCTTTCCGGAGCAGACCTTTGGGATGCAGTGTTCTTGAGGGAGGATATCAGAGTCACTTTCAAAGTGCATTCTACCCAGTGCCCTAGTCAAGGCAATTTATAGCTTGATTGTCTCAGTTATCACAACACACGCACACACACACACACACACTTAAATTTTATCTGTGTAGACCATCTTTTCTTTTTGTTTTGTATATAGTAGGTGGGGCCTCCACCTTGGAAAGCATTCTGCCCACTGAATATTAAAACGCCTCTCTACATCCTCAAAGCCCCTAAGCCCCAAGTTCATCATTTGAGCATATGGGGGACGGGTTAGGAGTCATATTGCTGCTGCAGTTCGCCCATTAATTTCCTCCCTTTCCACGATGATGGTTTTTCAAGGTCAACCAGATTTCCTTGTTCTTTCACCTGCTCACACATAAGCACAGTTGCAGCAGTAATCATGCCTTCCCTTTAACAATTTTTTTCATTATGGTAATTTTCAAATATATATTATAAACCTCCATGAACCCATCACATAATCTCAACAATATCAACATTTTTATAGTCTAGTTTCACTTATTCCCCATTCTTCTTCATCCTCTTCCTTCCCCATCACCATATACCAGTCCCTCTCTTCTGGTCTTTTAGAGCAAATTCGAGATATCTTATCATTTATCTATGACACTTTAGTATGTAACTTAACAGAGAAATTTTTTACAGCCTTTTTATTGAAGTATAGTATACATAAGGAAAAATGTACATATATGTAGAGGCTAGTGAATTTACACAAGCTGAATGAACCTGTATAACCAGCACCCAGATCAAAAAGCAGAACATTACCAGCAATAAGCAGTGGACTTTTCTGGGTGAATTTAATGTTAATCTCCAATCTGTCTTTTACTAAATATTCTGAACCTATTCTGGTGCATAATTGAGGCTTTTTTGGTATGTCCACAATTAGGCAAATATAAATAAATTTTCATTCCAAACATATGAAACACAATTTGACTCTAGCTCTGTTAAAACAAAACAAAACAAGAAAGTGTTGCTAGTCTCAGTGAGTTGACTATTTAGCCACTGTCAATTAATATGTTTAGATAATTCTGACTCCTAAATAGTAAATACCGTGTCTCCCAAATATGTCAGAAAAGTCGAGTACTATTACTAGATATTAAATTAGGAAAATCCCAATCAGAGGAGAAAGCAGCAACAAAAATTAAGCCTCGACACTGATAATAATTAGGCTGCTTTATTTTCAGTAAAAAATAAACAGTTATGCCCATATTCAATCCAGCTTGAAAAGTAATAACGAGGATTGAATAGTAGAACTTAAACCCACAACTATTGTGCCATTAACCTAAAAATAGCAATAATATCATCTAAATATTCAGTATACTAAAAATTTCCAGATTGCTCAAAAATGTCCTTTAAGACTCATGCTTTACTTTTTTTTTTTTAAAGGTTTTATTTATTTATTTATTTGACAGGGAGATCACAAGTAGGGAGAGACGGGGGCGGGGAAGCAGGCTCCCCGCTGAGCAGGGAGCCCCATGCGGGCCTCGATCCCAGGACCCTGAGATCATGACCTGAGCCGAAGGCAGAGGCTTTAACCCACGGAGACACCCAGGCGCCCCAAGACTCATGCTTTAGTTTTAATTGATGTTCCATATAAAAATTGTTTAGAACATATATTTTAAATCTCTTATTGTCTTTATATAACCACGGCTTTCGTGTGGTACTTAGGCTCTGTGTTTGCTAAGTTATTAAAAAAGAAAAATGTAGTCCTTTCTATCATAATTATTATATCTTTGGTTAGAAGAGAAGTTTTTTTTTAAAGATTTTATTTATTTATTTGTCAAAGACGGAGAACACAAGCAGGGGGAGTGGCAGGCAGAGGGAGAAGTAGGCTCCCTGCAGTGCAAGGAGCCCAATGTGCGGGACTCGATCTCAGGATCCTGGGATCATGACCTGAGCCAAAGGCAGACGTTTAACCGACTGAGCCGCCCGGGCATCCCAGAAGAGATTTTAAAAATTGATTCAGCCAGCCTTTCCAAACCTATACTAACTTGATTTAGTACAATACCTACTTACAGATTCTGCCGTAACCTCCTTCTGCAAAGTCATTTGTATCCTAGTTTTGCCTTTCTCTGGCAGAATTTCTCATCTATTTCCACATATTATTAAATTTTAATGTGAATTTTATTATCTGATATTCCCTTTTTTCTTGTGGGTAACCCACCTTGTGGTTATGTGACTCTCCGTTTGATAGTGGAAGGAGTATTACATAGAGGGAAGAAAAAGCTTGGGTTCAAGTCTCAATTCTACCTCTTACTAACTGTATGATCTAAGGCAGTGTATTTAACATCCCCGATTATGGGTAATACGTTTAATTTCTTTTCGGTGGCTTGCATCAAACAATACCACAAATTCTTTAAAATATCCTAAAGTTCCCCAAACTCATAGGCAAGGAGGAGGCAAATTATTGTGTCACTGCTTATCTTTATTACAACTTAGGGAGCATTGCCTAGGGGGTCAGGTTGGGAGGCCTCTAGATGAAAAAAAGGAGCGAGGAGACATAAGAAAGGAGGTGGTAATTAATATTTACTGAGAGCCTGTAACCACTTTTCCACTTGCTCATTTGGACCTCACAGCTTCCCTGGCAATTTTATGATTGGAGGAGAAACTTTGACTTTGTCAGCATAGCCAAGTGGTTAAGAGCGATACTCTGGGTTGGGGGCGCCTGGGCGGTGGTCGGTTAAGCGTCTGACTCTTTTTTTTTTTTTTAATTTATTTGAAAGTGAGAGATCACAAGCAGGCAGAGAGGCAGGCAGAGAGAGAGGGGGAAGCAGGTTCCCCGCCAAGCAGAGAGCCCGACGCGGGGCTCGATCCCAGGACCCCGAGATCATGACCCAAGCAGAAGGCAGAGGCCCTAACCCACTGAGCCACCCAGGCGCCCCAAGCGTCTGACTCTTGATTTCAGGTCAGGTCATGATCTCAGGTCAGGTCATGATCTCAGGGTCGTGGGATCGAGCCCTGTGTCTGGCCCTGTGCTCAGTGGGGAGTCTGCTTGAGATTCTCTCTCTCTCTCTCCCTCTCCCTCAGCTCCTCCTGCTGTTCGCGTGTACATGCCCGCAGGCGTGCGTGCACTCTCTTTCTCAAATAAATAAATCTTAAAACAAACAAACAAACAAACAAAAACCCACCAAAACAACAATACTCTGGGTTGAAACCTCTGCCTTGCCATCGTGTGACCTAAGTCAGGTCCCTTTGCCTCTTTGTATCTGATTTCTTATCAGTAACACGGAGATTACAAACATCTGTTTCATAGGTGTTGGTGAGGATTAGCTGAAATAAGTACATAAGCTGCCAAGTGCCATACCTGGCACGTAATCAGCACTCAACCAGGCAAACTGTTTTCATCCTTTACTTCTTTTCAGACTTACAGTCTTTTTAAAGGAAAACTGTGGAGTTTTAGTAGCTTAATAGCATTCAAAGTTGTGACTACAGATTTTGCAGATTTTCCAACAACCGTAACAGAACTTTGTCAAACATATGAGTACTTTTCTTTCAGTCGGGTCATCTTGTAACCCTCTTACTTGTTCAGATGTTGCCTTTGCTCAAAATGTGGTTGGAATTCGTGTTACTAGTTTTTAGTCTATAGTTGTATCTTCTTGCTACCATTACAAGTAGAGGATAGAGGTGAATTTACATAATGAAATTTCATTATTTGTTCACCAAACTTTTATTGACCACCTAGCATTTATTAGACATACTGCTAGGCACCAGAAAAATAGCAGTGAACAAGTAAGACAGGGTCATTTCCCTATGGGATTTGCAATTTAGGGGATAAAAAGCTTTCACCAGTACCTTGGATCATGTCAACAATGTGACTACTAAATAACATTTTTAAAAACTGCTGAAGGGAATGCAAAATTTTGGATGTTTTGTAGATATATCCAATACTTTTATTGCTACAACAAAATCTTATCCTTGATATGTTACCCAAAGGAAGACAGATGTCTTCATGAATAAAACGATATGTACTGAAGGACACTCTGATCTGTAACAGTGCAATGATGTAAGCAGCCCTTTAAATTCAAATTTGAAATAAAACAAGGAGCTCCTTTATTTCCTCTCTGTTTGTGACTTTGGAGCCACTCACTCATGAACTTGAAATCGGAAGCACAGTTACATTAAACAACACAATTGAAACTAAGTTATTCACCAGTGGCCGGGTGATGATTGAAAATGGTTATATATTCAGGAATATTTGTTAGTTCTATTATTTAGCCTGTCTAAAAAATACATTGATTTCTTCTTATAACTTTCCAAATATTTGTATTTATTCAATTTAACACCTTAATATTAAATAATTACCAAGTATATATAGTTAAATACAATTATAGAGTCCTGAAATTTAAAAGAGATTTTAAGGAGAATTTAGGATAGTCACCCTTACAGTATAAAAATGCCCTCAGCCTATACCCAACACCTCTAGTAATGGAGATAGACTATGGGTCAAAGGCATATAATATAAAGTCGGAATTTGTCTGTTATAAGGTAGGAGTGGTAGTTACCTATGAGAAACTTTTGGGCCCCCTCTGTAAGTACAGGTTGGTTGGCTGGTTTTATTTTTTCCAGGTAACATGCTGGCCAGCTGTAACTTGTCTTCTGCACTCCAGTTTCTGCCTATGGACTTCCAGTGTATCACCTTTTTGGTAAACTTTGGCATTGGCTGGGGAAACATCCCAAGATCTTTTTAGTATTCTAAGTTTATGATTAACATTATAGCATATAATTTTAACCACTTATTTGTGCAATGAATATTCATTGTCTATTGTGTGCCGGTCACTCTTCGAGGCAAAAGATATGATAGCACTAAGCAAAAAGTCACTACCATTATGGAGATTTCAAGTTCATGAATAAGTGGAAATGGATCAGGTCTGAAGGAGATGATGATTTGGGTTCGGGACATGTTGAGCTTGGGAGGCAGTGGGCCATCCAAGAGTAGATATGTGGTAGGCAGCCGGTTCTGTGCTTGAGAGAAAGCTCACTTTGGGGATTGTTGGCAGGGTAGGATTTGAAGCAGTTGGAACAGAGGAGGTGGGCAAGGAAAGTGAGTGGTCTGAGAGCAAGAGATGGTCTAGGATGCCACTGTGCTTGGTGCCTTATAAGTACCAGATGTTTTAGAATTCATTTATTAGATCAACGACTATAATCCTTTTAAAATAATTATGTAACAAGCATTACTTATTCGGTAATTGTAACATGAAGCAAGCACAGATTTCTCATTACTTCGGAGAAACTTTTCTGTTACAAAGGTTTAAGAAGTGGAGGTTTTAGGTAATCTTCCTTTTTTGTTTTTAGAATTATGTAATACACAAGCACACACACACGCGCCTAACAGCCAAAATATGTGCAGGTACAGAGAGTAAAGTTTGTCCTTTTACCTCTCTCCTTACCCTTTTCTCACCTAAGACCTTTTCTATGAATTTCTGTATACTATTCTTAGAGAAGCTGTGTTCTGAACAGAGTTTATCTTGGAGATTGGAGAATGTAATTGCTTATGTTTTTGATTCACGGAGACCATAGATAAGATAGAGTAATATTCCATGGCGGCCTCCCCAGGGGGTGTATTTGTTCTTGCCCTTAGTGGTGGACCGTCTTTTATAGGAAGTCCTTTAACTGCATAGTTAGTGGATAGCTGAAGCTCTGAATTATGGACTTTGGGAAGCATAGCTGGACAGATGCAGGTTGGGGGAAGATCTCATATCCGGGATACTAGAAAATCACATGTACACAAAGATGGGACATTTATTTGTTTGTTTATTTGATACAGAGAGAGATCACAAATAGGGAGAGAGGCAGGCAGAGAGAGAGGGGGAAGTAGGCTCCCCACTGAGCAGAGAGCCCGATGTGGGGCTCAATCTCAGGACCCTGAGATCATGACCTGAGCCGAAGGCAGAAGCTTTAACCCACTGAGCCATCCAGGCACCCCAAGAATGGAACATTTAAAGAGTTGTGAATTATCTTTGGTGAGACACTGAATTTTGAGTGTTATTACTTGTACCAGTCAGGGGTTGATCAAAATAATTGTGAGAAGTAGTCACAAGACACTACACATTTTATTAGGTTTCTTGTTCCCCCAGTTTTACTGAGTGTAATGGAGCTAGGTTTCTGGAGTTGGTGTTTGGCCGTCATTTAGAGGTGGACCTCTTTAGAAGCAGGAGAGCCTACCTACTTGTGTCTACTGACCTCTGAGGCATTGATCCTACAGTGTTAATTATGCATAAATATATGTACTTGAGGAAGATTGTTACTTGGTAGGAAAGATGAGAGAAACTATGTGATTGGCCTTGGTGTTTGCAGCATATCATAGAATCTAGAATTTAAACGAAAAACTCCAGAGGAAAAGCACCAAAAGGGCATTTTGTATATTTTGACAATTTGCTGATCTCTAGTCTTCCTCATCTTGGTAAAATGGTACCTTGAAGAACTTAGTTGTTAAGTTCCTAAACCTGGGAGTCATCCTTACAACTCCGTTCTACATGCCCACTCTACCAGAAGGCCCGCTGATCCTACCTCCAACATAGAAAACTCATCTCTGGGGGTGCCTGGGTGGCTCAGTGGGTTAAGCCTCTGCCTTCGGATCAGGTCATGATCTCAGGGTCCTGGGATTGAGCCCCACATCGGGCTCTCTGCTCAGCTGGGAGCCTGTGTCCCCCTCTCTCTCTGTCTGCCTTTCTGCCTACTTGTGATCTCTCTTTCTCTGTGTCAAATAAATAAATAAAAACTTAAAAAAAAAAAAGAAAGAAAACCCATCTCCCGTGCCAGTACCCTAATGCAGGCCGCTGTCACCCAAGATTTTTGCAGTCATTTTGTGCCTTTTAGCTTCTCTCCCATTTCATACTACACCCATTTCACCCATCCTTTACCCCTCCTGCTCCCCACCTCCTGTCTCTGGCAACCACCAATCTGTTCTCTGTATCTATGAGCTGCTTTTTTTTTTAAGAATCCACATATAAGTGGGATTCCTATCACATCTAAGTGTCTTTTCCTCTCTGAGTTATTTCACATAGCTAAGTGCCCTCAAAGTCCATGTATGTTGTCTCAAATGGCAGGATTTCATTCTTTTGTATGGTTGAAAAATATTCCATTGTGTATATGTACACTACATTTTCTTTATCCATTCATCCATTGGTGAACAGTTAGGTTGTTCCCATATCTTGGCTATTGTGAAAAATGCAGTAGTGAACATGGCCGGGCAGATATCTTTCTGAGTTAGTGTTTTTGTTTTCTTTGAATAAATATGCAGAACTGCAATTGCTGGATTATATGATAGTTCTATTTTTAATTTTTTGAGGAGCCTCCATACTATTTCCATAGTGGCTACACCAAATTACATTCCCACCTGTGGTACACAGGGTTCTCTTTTCTGCACATCACCAACACTTATTACTTCTTGCCTTTTTGATGATAATCATTATAACATATGTGAGGTGATACCTCATTGTTGTTTTGGTTTGCCTTTCCCCAATTATTATTGATACTGAGTATCTTTCCACAAACCTATTGGCCATGTGCATGTCAATTGGCATTTTTATTTGTTTATTTTTAAAGATTTTATTTATTTGTCAGAGAGAGAGAGAGAGAGAGCACAAGCAGGCAGAGTGGCAGGCAGAGGCAGAGGGAGAAGTAGGCTCTCTCCCAAGGAAGGAGCCTGATGTGGGACTCGATCCCAGGACGCTGGGATCATGATCTGAACTGAAGGCAGCCGCTTAACCAACTTAGCCACCCAGGCGTCCCTCAATTGAATTGGCATTTAAATATATATATATATTATTTGAGAGAGAGAGCGTGTGTACATAAGCAGAGGGAGGGGCAGAGGAAGAGAGACAAGCAGACTCCCCGCTGACCTGGGAGCCCGGTGTGTTGTGGGGCTCCATCCCAGGACCCTGAGACCCTGACCTGGGCCAAAGTCGGATGCTTAACCGACTGAACCACCCAGGTGCCCCAGTTGTTATTTTTTAAAAGCTTCCCAGATGATTCTGATGTTCCGCTTGGTTGAGAACCCTGGCTGTGTGATCAGAGTAGCTGCTGTAGCAGGTTCTCTCAGCATAGGTGGGAATTGTTCTAGGAGTAAACTCGGAGTATGGGAACCCTGGTACTGCTCAGTAGCGGGGGTGTTGCCCAGGGTTCTGGGTGGATGTACGCCTTGTTACTTGTGGTGCTTTCTTCAGTCTCCGGTCGTAGCCTTGAGGTGGGTGGTCCCTACTGCGGATCCCATCTTCCTTATAGAGAGCTGTTCTCCTAGCTTAGCCTTCCCGAGAACGTTGGGGCTGCAGATGCTCTACAGTTTTAGTTACTTTCCTGACAGTCCCTGGTCCACTTCAACTTTTTCACATCCAGCTTCCACTGTCTCTGAATTTGGGTTTGTTCCCCCCCACGATTCTCTTGGGCACACTCGCATTTTTGGAAATCTTTTGCTTGATTCGAGTTGAAGGTTGCTTTAGTGGTTAGCACTTGTCACCATTCTGTTCTGATGGCTTGGGGGGTGGGGAGCAGAATCCCTCACTCTTCTCCTGATGGCATCTTTCCTTCTTATCCTGTGCTGCTGTGGCCTTACTTTTCCTCTTATATTTTTATAACAAATATTCTTACTGTTATAATAAATAATTATATAGTCTCTAATATTTGTCATTTTAATGAAGGGGAGAAGTACGTTCTAATGCTCCATTATTTGTCATGAACCAGAAGTCCCCAAACACTTTTTGGTTACCTCTGAAAAGTGTCACATATACAAAGGATTAAGCAGACTCTTCAGAGATGGGGAGCTAAGTGGTTTAACCAAATGACACAGTCATTTGGTTTCACAAATTTTTGTGAAAAATGCATTTAAGTAAGATACTATTTTCACTTATCAAATTAGCAAGGTGTGTTGGGGGATAGTTATGGTGGGAGGTATAGTGGGGAGCTTATGAGGTGTGGGAGTGTGTGTATAAGAGACAGAGAAAGAGAATTTAATGCCAGCAAGGGTGTGGGATGTAGAAGTACAGACATTCTTATATACTGTTTGTGGAATGCAAATTGATAAAAATCTCAATGCAGTTTGGCATTATGGGCCTTAAAAATGTTCATACTTGTGGGTTAAGCGTTCAACTCTCTCAGGTCTCGATCTCAGGGTCCTGTGTTCAAGGCCAGTGTGGAGCCTACTTAAAAAAAAGCGGGGGGGACGCCTGGGTGGCTCAGTTGGTTGAGCAGCTGCCTTTGGCTCAGGTCATGATCCCAGTGTCTTGGGATCGAGTCCCGCATCGGGCTCCTTGCTCCGCAGGGAGCCTGCTCCTCTCTGCGCCTCTGCCTGCCTCTCTGTCTGCTTGTGTTCTCTCTCTGTTAAATAAATAAATAAAATCTTAAAAAAAAAAAAAAAAGTGCATCCTTTTAAACCCAGGGATTTAAATGGCAAAATAACCCAAGGAAATAATCATAGGTTAAGACACTAATTTATATACAGAGATGTTTATCTCTACATTATAAGCTAAATAAAAACAAAACCACAGAGAACACGTTCAGGTGCCTAACACTGAACAGTTGTTAAGTTACATACCTCTGTGTGGCTAACAAAATTCTATGAACAAAATGAAGCTAACAAAAATAAATATTTAGACTTTAATGATATAGGGGAAATGTTTATGTGGTTTTAAGGATGCTAAATGAAAAAAAGATATACTCTAAAACAGATTGATGCGGAATATCAGTTCTGTAAGAAGAAGGTATGTGCAGAGAGAAGTAAAAATGAATGGTAATTGGGGCTCCTGGGTGGCTCAGTGGGTTAAGCCTCTGCCTTCGGCTCAGGTCATGATCTCAGGGTCCTGGACTCGAGCCCCGCCTCTGCTCAGCAGGGAACCTGCTACCCACCCCCCCCCACCCCCCGCCTGCCTCTCTGCCTACTTGGGATCTCCCTCTCTCTCTCTCTCTCTCTCTCTCTCTCTCTCTGTCTCTGTCAAATAAATAAATAAAAATCTTTAAATAAAAAAAATGGTAATTGTTTTTACAGCTTGGATTATGTGAGCTTCCCCCCCTATATTCGTATGCTCTTTTGTATTTTCCAAATTTTTACAGTAAATATAAGAAAAAAAATGTTTACATTGCCAAGTTATCTCACAGAGAAATAAGAATGCCCAATGATTACATGAAAATATTTAACCTTAGTAGTACTAATGAAAAATGGGAAGAATGCTCAGTGACATGAAAATGCCTGTTCCATATATTCAAATGGAAAAAAAAGTAAGAATATGTACACTGTGATCCCAATTTGGTTAAAATTGTATGTGTATCAAAATGTTGACGAATTGGGCTCTCTCTAGGGCTCATCTCTAGGTAGTTGATATTTTTCAGATGACTCTTAATTTTCTCCTTTATACTTGTAATTTGGATTATGTGAGTTTTCTGCCTCTATTCTTCTGTATTTTCCAGTTTTCCTATATTGAATGTGTGTTCTTTTTTTTTTCTTTAAAGATTTTATCTATTTGACAGAGAGAGATCACAAGCAGGCAGAGAGAGGGGGGAAGCAGGCTCCCTACTGAGCAGAGAGCCTGATTCAATGCGGGGCTCAATCCTAGGACCCTGAGATCATGACCTGAGATCATGACATGACCTCAGAGGCTTCAACCCACTGAGCCACCCAGGCGCCCCTGAATGTATGTTCTTATAATCAAAGGAAATTTTTTCACACATTAAAAAATATCAAATTGGTCTTTCCATTTTCTACACCATACTTTCTGTTCTTAAAACGTGCTTAAAATATTTAACTTGGATGTTAGAGTAAGGGAAATTCGAGGGAACTCTTTATGTAATTTAGTCTTAAGAATTAAATGTATACAATGATATAAATTTCTACTTTTTAAATTTTTAAAAAAAGATTTTGTTCATTTATTTGTCAGAGAGAGAGAGAGCGCACACGAGCAGGCTCCCTGCAAAGAGCCTGATGTGGGGCTTGATCCTAAGGCCCTGGGATCATGATCTGAGCTGAAGGCAGACATTTAATCGACTAAGTTAGCCAGGTGTCCCTCTATACTACTTTAAAGAGATTTATCTTTGTTTTGTCTAAGGTATATTTGAGTCCTTCAAATATTTTCTTATATGGTTAATCACATAAGTGCAAAATAATGGAAAATTGTCTTTTTGCCATTTTTATGAAGACTTTTTAGCTTTTTTATTTCTAAAAATTGAGATATTGACATACAGCAAAATGTGCCGATTTTAAATGTACAGTCCGATTTTGACAAATGTTTATACCCATATAAATACCACCCCAATCAATATGTAGATTGTCACTACAGAAAAGTTCCCTCATGCTCCCTTCGTGGCAGTCTTCACCATCCAGAGGTAATCTTTATTCTGATTTTTACCACCATAGATTAATTTCCCTTTTTCTAAAACTCCATATAAATAGAATAATATATTCTTTTATGTCTGGCTTCTTTTCCTTAACGTGATTTTGAGATTCATCCATATTGTGCAATGGATTTTTTCTTTTTATTTTTTATTTTATTTATTTTTTTATTTATTCATGTAACAGAGAGAGAACACAAGCAGGCAGAGAGGCAGGCAGAGGCAGAGAGAGGAGCAGGCTCCCTGCGGAGCAAGGAGCCCGATGCGGGACTCGATCCCAAGACACTGGGATCATGACCTGAGCCAAAGGCAGCTGCTCAACCAACTGAGCCACCCAGGCGTCCCAGGATTTTTTCTTTTTAATTGCCGAGTAGTATTCTGTTGTAGGAACCCCACAATTTGTTTATCCATGCCCGTGCTGACAGACATGTAGGATGTCTCCAGGCTTGGGCTACTTTAAAATCAGGGATGGTTAGTTTGTAGCTGTCTTAGAGCCAGCATGCCACCCTGCTTCTCTTTTCCTGTCTAGCCATGCTTGCAGATCAGGCATTTGCCCTGCAGTTAAGGGCTTGTTTCTAGGAGCTTGTAACTAAGACCACCACAAAGAGAGCAGAGAACAAAACTAAGGTGGCCAGACAGGTTCAAGGCAGATGCCTGAGGGGTTCAGCTCCTGGGCACAGAATTGCAAACATGCGGATTAAATGAAAGCTCCTTTTACAGGAAGGAAGGAAGGAAGGAAGGGAGGGAGGGAAAAGGAAAAGGAAAAGGAAAAGAGGAAGGGAAAGGAAAGAGAGGAAGGGAAAGGAAAGAGAGGAAGGGAAAGGAAAGAGAGAGGAAAGGAAAGGAAAGGAAAGAGAGAGGAAAGGAAAGGAAAGAGAGAGGAAAGGAAAGGAAAGGAACGGAAAGAGAGAGGAAAGACAAAGCTAAGCAGTGAAAGAGCTCAGGGCATCCAATCAGGGACCAAGAGAGCCACTACCACATTGAGACCAAATCACAGCAGCTGTTTGAGGTTACTCAGAATGCTTCCTCACCCCAGCTGGCCCTGCAGCAAGTGCTGCCTGAGCGCTCATCTATGCTCCCTTCTGCTGGGGCTTCTAGGGTAAGGAGCTCCAGCAGGACTTGAAGCACCTGCTATGCAGCCTGTGACTGCTCTTGCAATATGAGCTATGTAAAAAACCCACGACCTCTTGGGGGCACATGGTCTGATAACTAGAAGAACCCACTGCCCCCAGACTCAAATGGCCATGATACATGCAGGTATTCAGTGTATTATCCAAGAGCAGGAATTGTGAGTTCTAGGTTTGAGAGATCCAGGATGTGTATCTCTGTGACAGAATAGGGCACAGCGCCTCCTCCCCTAATCTCATTCCTTGTAGAGTTCATTTCCCTTTGTGCCAACACCGACCAAGGGGAATATGGCCTTTGTCCCATTTCCTCAGGCATTGCCCCTTTATCACCTCTGTCTCCTGAATCTTGACACAGAGTTCAGGTTAACGGAGTGCAAACAGCTGAGAAAATGTGGAGGGAGAAGTACGGTTATTCAGTTAGCTTGTTGAAAACACTCTTAGAGGATGGGATATTGTGGGGGCCCTCATTAGGCGGTGGCAAGACCAAAGGAGAGGGTACCCTCCACCTGCCATGTTATAGAAAAATTTATGGCAAAACTCTGCCATGAAGAGTGAGTTGATCACAGATGTTATACTGACCAGCTTTGCTGGTAACTATGCTGAAAGGGTCCTCTGACATTTGGCAGCGGACTCAGCTAGCGAGGAGTCCACTCCCTGTCCACCCTAGGCCGGCTTTCCCCTCTCCGGGCTGTTGTCTGTCTGCTACCTCACTGCAGCAGGTTCTTCTCTGATTATCTTCTGGCCCTCGTTTCTTGTTCAGGTCTATTTTTTTTCCTTGCCTCTTTTTTTCCTTGCCCTCTTCAACTTAAACTTTCTGGTTAAAAAATAAAACAAAACAAATATCAAACTTTCTAACTTTGCATTAGCTAGCATTCCCTGCCAAGGCACTGACCCTGAGTACCTGCCAGAAAATATTTTTATTGCCTTTGGTTTCATTATAGATCTCAAAATGCATGGAATGGGGTATCTTTTCCCCAGAATTTGGTTGCTACTTGTTTATTTAAAAACCAGATAGAAGGAACACCTGGGTGGCTCAGGTGGTTAAGTGTCTGCCTTCCGCCCAGGTCATGAGCCTGGATCGAGCCCTGCATTGGGCTCCCTGCTTGGCAGGGAGCTTGCTTCTCCCTCTGCCACTTGTGCTCTCCTGCTTGCTCACTTGCTCGCTCTCTCAAATGAATAAATAATATAATAAATAAAATATTTTTTTAAAAACCAGAATTTTCTGATCAAAGTTATTTATAAACAGTTTATTCTCTCTCTTTTTTTAAGATTTTATTTATTTATTTGACAGAGAGCGAGAGAGACACAGAGAGAGGGAACACAAGCAGGGGGAGTGGGAGAGGGAGAAGCAGGCTTTCCCGCCGACCAGGGAGCCTGATGCGGGGCTCGATCCCAGGATGCTGGGATCGTGACCTGAGCCCAAGGCAGCCGCTTAATGACTGAGCCACCCAGGCGCCCCTAGGCAGTTTATTTTTAAAACTCTTTTTGATATTACCGAGATCACCATGGACTGTGAGTCCTTGGTGTATGTTGAGAGGAGGTGTAAATTGAAGCTTTGAAAAGTTGACACCAAACATGGGAACTAAAGCGATCATTGCCTGTCAGACTAATAATCTCTTGGTCTTAAGATGACTTTTACTTGTGGGGGATATATAATTTCCTTGAAATTAGTAGTCTTAGAAAAAGCCACAGTAATTTTTCATGGGTTACTGTGTTATCTTCAGTTACTATTTTGAAATAAGAGCAAAGAACAGGGGCACCTGAGTGGCTCAGTTGGTTAAGTGTCTGCCTTTGGCTCTGGTGATGATCTTGGGGAGTCCCTACTCCCCTACATCCCTACTCAGTGGGGAGTCTACTTCTCCCTCTCTTTTTGTCCCTCCCCCTGGCTCATTCTCTCTCTCTTTCTCTCAAAAATAAATAAAATCTTAAAAAAAAGAAAGAACAGATTGTGTCCAGCCCAAGTTACATTTATAACTTCAAAAATTGTATTCTCACAGACTTTAACAAAAAAAATTTTAGAGAAAAGACCTTTGGAATCTTTCTCCTCTCCCTGCCAGTCTTTAAGCTCTAAATAACAAAGTATGTTTGAACACATTCTTTGGCAAAGTAGTTAATATTTCATAATCAATTTTTTGGAGTTTGAACTATATGGAAGAAAGTTCATGATACAACTCTAATGAAGCCTATTAAACAACTTCTTTTTTTTTTTAAGATTTTATTTATGGGGCGCCTGGGTGGCTCAGTGAGTTAATCCTCTGCCTTCCGCTCAGGTCATGATCTCAGGGTCCTGGGATGGAGCCCTGCGTGGGGCTCTCTGCTCAGCAGGGAGCCTACTTCCCCTTCTCTCTGCCTGCCTCTCTGCCTACTCGTGATCTCTCTCTCTCTCTGTCAAATAAATAAATTAAAATCTTAAAATATATATATATTTTAAAATATTTTTTTAAAGAGGGAGAGGGGGAAAGCAGGCTCCCTGCTGAGCAGAGAGCCTGATGTGGGGCTTGATCCCAGGACCCTGAGGTCATGACCTGAGCCAAAGGCAGAGGCTTAACCCACTGAGCCACCCAGGCACCCTAAACAACATATTCTTATCAGTGAACATACAAGATTCCTGTGTATAAATTCCTCTACTAGAAACTGAAAATGATGAAAACTAATTTTAAATGAGGGAAATAAAATCCTTGAGTTCTTGCCTTTTCTGTAGACAAAAGTAAACATTAAGACCCTGAATAATTTTTCAGGATTATATATAAAATAATAATATTAAAATAATATTCTCTGGGATATAAATATTGGGCTCTCCATGGCAAGTGTAAACTTCATATTTGTGAATTACTACAGGATGTTACCATAGAGATACAGACAACTAAAGAAAGTTATTGCATTACCTTACCAGGGACATTTTAAGATAAGTTAAAATTACATCATAGAACAGAAAGATATTCCATGTTCATGGATTGGAAGACTTGATATTATAAAGATGGCAGTACTACCCAAAGTGATCTACAGATTCAGTGCAATCTCTACCAAAATCCTGATAGCCTTTTTTGCAGAAATGGAGAAGTTGATCCTAAAATTCAGATGGAATTGCAAGGAACTCTGAATAGTCTAAACAGTCTTACAAAAGAAAGATCGTGGAGGAATCATACTTTAAAATTTTAAAAATATGTACCAAAAAACAAAAAGCTACAGTAATCAAAACAGGGTGGTACTGGCATAAGAATAGACCTATCAATTAATGGAATGGAACTGAGAGTCCATAAATAAACCCAGACATCTATAGTCAATTGTGTTTTGATGAGGATACCAAGACCATTGGGGTAGGGGGGAAGGACAATCTCTTCAACTAATAGTACTGGGACAATTGGACATTGACATGCTAAATAATGAAGTTGGATTCCAACCTCACACTACATACTACAAGTAACTGAAAATGGATCAAAGACCTAATTGTAACAACCAAAACTCTTAGAAGAAAACAAAAGGGTAAATCTTCATGATTTTGGATTTGGTAATGGATTCTTAGAAATGACACCAAAAGCACAAGCAGCAAAAGAAAAAAAAATAGCTAAATTGGACTCCATCAAAATTTAAACTTTTGCGCATCAAAGGACACTATTAAAAAAGTGGCAGGAAAATCTAGGGAATTGGAGAGGACATTTGCAAATCTGATGAGGGCCCTAATATTCATAATATATTAAAAACTCTTACAAGTCAACAATAAAAAGACAACCCAATTAAGATATGTGTAAAGACTTGATTGGACAGTTCTCCAAAGAAGATATAAAAATGGCCAACACGCCTATGAAAAGATGTTCAACATCATTGGTCATTAGAGAGATGCAAATGAAAAACCACAGTGAGGTACCACTCCATGCCTACAGGGATGGCTATGATAAACAGAAAAGAAGTGTTGGTGAGGATGTGGAAAAATTGGAACCCTCACACTTTGTTAGAATGGAAAATGATGTAGTCACTGTGAAAAACAGTTTGGCAATTCCTCCAGAACTTAAATATAGAATTACTATATGACCCAGCAATTCTGCTTCTAAGTATATACCCCAAGTAATTGAAGATCTATATTCAAACAAATACTTGTACACAAATGTTCATAGTGGCGTTATCCACAGCAGGAAAGGTGAAAACAACCCAAATGTCCATCAATGGATGAATGAACAAAATGTGATATATCCATACAATGGGATATTTTTCAGTCTTAAAAAGGAAGGAGGTACTGATCTTTGCTACAATATAGAAGAACCTCAAAACATCATGCTAGGGACGCCTGGGTGGCTCAGTCGGTTAAGCATCTGCCTTCGGGTGCTCGCTTCGGCAGCACATATACTGAAAAAAAAAGCATTTGCCTTCGGCTCAGGTCCTAGGATCGAGTCCACTATTGGGCTCCCTGCTTAGCAGGGAGTCTGCTTCTCCCTCTGTCTGCCACTCCTTCTGCTTGTGCTTTCTCTCCCTCTCTCACTCGCTTTCGCACTCGCTCTCTCTGGCAAGTAAATAAAGAAAATCTTAAAAATTTTTTTAAAAAAATCATGCTAAGGGCCCCTGGGTGGCGCAGTTGGTTGAGCGACTGCCTTCGGCTCGGGTCATGATCCCGGAGTCCCGGGATCGAGTCCCACATTGGGCTCCCAGCTCCATGGGGAGTCCGCTTCTCACTCTGACCTGCTCTCTCTCACTCTCTCTCTTTCCAAATAAATAAATAAATAAATAAATAAATAAATAAATAAAATCTTAAAAAAAAAATCATGCTAAGTAAAAGGCAGACATAAAAGGTCACCTTTTATGTGATTTACATTTGTCTGAAATACCCAGAATAGGTAAATCCATAGGGACATAAAGCATAGGCGTGGTTGCCAGGGGCTAGTGCCGGGGGGTGGCAGTACAAGGTTTCATTTGGGGGTGACTGAAATGTTTTGGAACTAGGTAGAGGTGATGGCTGCACAAGATTGTGAATATACTAAACGCTGCTGAATTGTTCACTTTAAAATGGTTGATTTTAAGTTACGTGAATTTTAAAAAATGACATCATATCGTTTTTATGATCTCATAAATAACTGTGGCTTTGCTGTCATAGTTACCTTGTGATTGTTGGAACCCATGTGCTTTACAGCGTTTGTGCTGGGAAAGTTCTTTCCAGCTGTGGGCAGGAAAACTCGAAGATGGATGATCCGAAGTGGGTTTCCTTCTAAAATAACAAGAAATATAGTTTTCCTTTTCCATTTTTATTTGTGGAAGCTGGTAAAACTCCTAGAATGGGTCCTGGGTTGTTTTAAAATGTGATATGGACTAATGTTGGTTAGTTTCTTCAGTTAACTTGAAAAATTATGTTTAAAATAACTGTATTACTTGGAGATGAAACAGCTTTTGATTTTATGAAAATTAAGAGTAATTTTAAAAGAGCACCTGGGTGGCTCAGTCAGTTGTCTCCCTTCAGCTTGGGTCATGATGCCGGGGTCCTGGGTTCAAGCCCCGCTCCAGCTCCCTGCTCAGCAGGGATTCTGCTTCTCCCTCTCCCTTTGATCCTCTCCCCTGCTCCTGCTCTCGCTCAATCTCTCTGTCTCTATCAAATGAATAATAATAAAAAAAAGAATCTAAGCTATATATATGCAATTGCAATAAGATTTTTCTAGTGGTTCGCTATGCTGCCCTGTTGGAGATTTTTGTGATGATTACTGAAACCATCAACCATCACATATGGTTTATTGTCAGTGGCATTGGTGTCAGGTATAAGAGAGTTCTGTTTTCAGATCAATCAAGCAGAGCTTGTGCAAAACCTAAAAATCTTAGGTTCTTATTTTATAACTTCTTTGTTTTTTGAATGAAGGACTCTAGGTTAGATTTTGGCAAAATATCTGGCATTGAGAAGAAACTCAGAAACGTAGAAGTGCTTTGCCAATGATCATGAAGTTTTTCTTTATAATGAAATTGGTACTTCTGTCCCATAGTTCTGTTTCTGCCCCTGTGTAATTTATGGACTTGTTTCTCCAGCAGATGTATTTATGCTAGTTGTCTTGCACACTCCCACCTGATTCCTTATAGGATCCAGAATGTGCCGTCCAGGCTAAGAGTGTGTAGACATGAAGCAAACAAAGCTAACTGATTTGTAGTGGATTGAACCCAATGGCTTTTGGCATTAGCTTCGTGTCCCACTCAACTGAACTATAGTGTGAAAGAATAAACGCTTTTACTTAAGCAAGGGCTCCTCAATTTCGAAGTTAGAAGGGATCTGGTAAGCATAGCAAAGTATCTGGAATAAATATATTATGCTGACGTTGTGGGCAAATGTGAATATTCAGCTTATAATAATTATTGCTTTTGACTTCCACAAAATTAGGAAGATCTCCTTTTTGTTACGTTCACTGGATAATGGTTTAAAAAAAGAGATCAGTTTTTAAGTTGTGGAGAATTCAAACTTAAGTTTTTCAGTAAATTCTTAATTAGGAAAATTTTTCCACAAAAGCGAATTCCCTGGACATGGTGCTGTTCTCCCATGACAGCGGTGAAGAAAGTGAGGTATGCCGAGGACATCGCCGCTTACTGTGGGCTCCTGTTTGCCCAGGGACCCCACCTTTGAACAGCAGCCTAGTGCATTTCCTTGCACAATTTACTTAGCCTTTCTGTGCTTAGTTTCCTCGCCTAGGCGATTAGAATAATAGAATCCATTGCATATGGATGTTATAAAGACTGAATGAGTTAATGTAAAGCTCTTAGCACAGTACCTGACACAGAGTAAAAGCTTGAGATGTGAACATTAAAGACCAAAGAATAATGGCGAAGGATGAACAGGAGCTGCTTTGGTGAGGGGCAGACTTGTTTACAGTCACAGACATTTCTGGTTAGGACCCTCTTGTGTGCCAGTGCACTGTTGTATCCGAAGTTCCAAGAGCCCCTGGTATACTCCCTTTAGGGCCACCTTACTGCTAATGGGTATCTCAACCAAAGAGAATGCTTTGGGAAAGAAAGAACTCAAAAGAAGTGGCTTTTCAACTGTTTCCCAAGAAATTTTAACATTGCACAAAGCGTCTCTAGTGGTTTGTTGAAAACACATAGTTATTGTCTCATGCATTCGCCGAGAGTTACTGTTTACCCATCGTTGACACTGGGCAAAGTGGGACGACATCGGGGTAAAGGTCAGAGACAAAGAAGGAGATAACATGGTTCCTTGGCCTGAAACTCACGGTCTAGACCATTTTTTGTACCACTAGAATCCATGCCAGGAAAGCCCCAGGGCTTTGAATGGAGAACATCAGAAAACAACACATTTTTAATGGTGTGCATTCTTGGAGTTGTAAGGTCACACGTCAGTTAATATTCTCGTTTCTGTTAAGCCATCTCAAACTTATCTAAAAGAGGGACAGGGAAACTCATTGGTGGAAAGAGTGTTAAAACGACTGATTTTATTAATCATCTTGTTCTGATCTATTATCAGAGAGAATTGAGTTTGTCTTATTTCCACTTATATTTTTTCAGTTTCTAGTAGCATTTTTATAGTTTCAAATTGCTAGTTTGTATTTGTACAACCCCTTTTTATACTCTCTTTCCTCTCCACCCCCAGCCTTGGTTTTCCTGTTGGTGTATAGTTGTGGTGGAAGTGAATTAGGAAAGGAGATTGATGAGCTTGGATAACTCCACTTCCTAGAAGGTACTTTATCTCTTCTAATAAAGTAATGATATGCTGCTTCTTTCTCAGGACTGAACTGCAGCTGCAGAAGCAACAAGTGGACCTTTCAAGATGCATACAGGGCTGTAAGAAATGAAGGGAGAAACTGGAGAGACCAATGAAAGGAGGAAGAAGCACATTTCCTGGGTAAGTAGTATGCTTCTGAATTTTAACAAGTTTCTTGCCATATCGGTTATCAGACTTCATAACTCCTAAATCTTCAGAGCTATATTTAGCTTTTCATTGTTGTTAAACACTCTTTATTTTCTCCTCCCTCCATTTTTATTGCTGAGCTCTTTGATCAAATGATTCCTCTTTTTATTGAATAATCTAAAAATCTGCATTGAATATGCAATTTAGGTGATTTCTTAAATCACTTGATGGGAACTTGTTATATCTTAGGCTGACCGCTAGGTATTACAAAAATTGAGTCGTGTATCGTGTCTTTGTAATGTGCAGGTTTAGTCTGAGGCCAACTTTTAGTCTGAGTGCAAGACTTAAACTTTCGTTTTATTAAATGACTGACTTGAAAAACTAGAACCCTGGTTTGAATACCAGTTGTCCAAGCCACACACTCAGGCTGCCTCTGGAATAGGAGTCATTTTTCAATGCTAAATGTAATACTAAAGACAGCGGAGACTGGCAAATAATCAATGTAAATAGACCTAGCCTTTACTTGCTGAAGTAGAGGTGCCCTACTTAAGGTTTTTTGGGGTCATTTATTTATTTATTGAGTTGTGAACTCAATTTATTCTGTTATTAAGCTACTCATCTTGTGCTTAGACTTTGGGGTTTTGTTGTTGCTGCTGCTGTTAAAGCTTTTTAAACAAAGGAAATCTATTGCATTATTTTTCACTATAAAGTTAAGATTTCACTATAAAGTTAAGAACTAGAAATTTTTGGGAAGAAAGGGGGAAGAAATGGAATCAGAGCCATTGATGGTACATAATGCTGGAAGTTCTGTGCACGTCATCCTGACTTAGACCACTCCGTGACAACAATCACTCCTCCGCAAGTCTGGGGCCACACAGTCCATCGATATGTTTCTACTGTTGTAGCTTCTGGAACTTCCTGCCTTATGGTGAATTGCCACAAGGCTGCTGTTAGATACATACCTTCCAGCACGCTCATTCTTTAACTTTGAGTTGTAGACTGAGTAAAAACTGTTTAGTGGCCTCGTATCTAAATAGAAATGATATAAGACAAGCTTATTCACAAGTGAACTTTATGCACATTTTCTAGTGCTCACCTTCACGCCAGCTGTTCTAGTCACATTGGTCTCCCTGCTGTCCCAGTCAATGCAGAAATGCTCCTGCCTCAAATCTTTTCTTCTCAGGGGGGCCCCTGGGTGGCTCAGTCAGTTAAGTGTCAGACTCTTGATTTCAGCTCAGGTCATGATCTTGGGGTTGTGGGATCAGGCCCTGCATTGGGCTCCGTGTGGAGTCTGCTTGACATTCTCTCTCTCTCTCTAAATGTCCCTCCCCGCTACTTGCACTTGCTCTCTCTCTAAAATAAATAAATAAAATCTTACAAAAAACATCTTCGGGGGTACCTGGATGGCTCAGTCAGTTAAGTATGTGCCTTCAGCTCTGGTCATGATCTCAGGGTCCTGGGATTGAGCCCTGCATTGGGCTCTCCACTCAGTGGGGAGTCTGCTGTGCCTTCTCCTGCTCCCCCTGCTTGTGCTTGCGCACTCCCTCGCTCTTTCTCTCTCTGTCAAATAAATAAATAAAATCTTTAAAAAATTATTTTCCTCTCAGATGGCTCCTGCCATATTTCTCTTTTAGGTTTCTGCTGAGGGGACAAAGTTAATAGGAGAGGCAAAGCCAAATTGGAATCACCAGGAATTCTCTGTTAGTCTCTGCACTTACTACCTGATAACACTGAGCCAGCCATCTTGTCTCACTCCACCCCTACCTGTCAAGTATGATGTTTTATTTATTCTACACATCATGCTTTTTCTAGTTCACCTTTAAGATCTTTTCAAATTGAGCTTTCACTTTTAAAGGCACATACATTTGACTCAGCAATTGCATTTCTAGGAATTTATCTCACATCTGACCTCATACAGGTATGCAGGTAACCCTGTTCCACTCAACCTCTGCCGAATCCTCCTCATACATGCGTCCTTGTCCTCAGTAGCACTTGAGCAGAGACTGACTACCTCTTGCTGCCATTATTTCATTGTGGCTGGGGGTCATGTCCCCCTCCAATAACTTAGCACCTGCCTGCTTCTTTGCCTAAATTGCAGTGTATTGGAGACATTTGCACAATAGCTAATTATATCCCCTTGCAGGTTTCTTCTTTTGAACTCCCATTCCCTTACAGCAATCTTTGTCTTCCCATTTGCAAATGTCTCAAGAGGTTACATTTTTGCATTGTATTTTTTAGATATTTAGATAATTAAGCATAAACTCGTGCTGGTGGCATCTCTACTTGACTGCACACTAGAATCATGTCAGAAGCTTTATAAAATACTAATGACTGGTCGCACCCCCAGGGATTCTGAGACGGTTTGTCTATGGTGAAGCATAGCTTCAGAATTCTATTTTTTATTTTTTAAATGATTTTTTAAAATTCCGGTATAATTAACATACTGTGTTATATTAGTTTCAGGTGTATGCTACAGCGATTCGACATTTCTATACGTTACTCAGTGATGATCATGATAAGTGTGCTCTTAATCCCCCTCACCCATTTCACCCATCCCCCTCACCTACCTCCCCTCTGGTAACATCTGTTCTTCATAGTTAAGAGACTGGTTTTTTGTTTGTTTGTCTCTCTTTTTCTTTGTCTGTTTGTTTTGTTTCTTAATTGCATATATGGGTGAAATCATACGGTATTGGTCTTTCTCTCACTTCTTTCACATAGCATGCATGTTGTTGCAAATGGTGCCTCTAGAATTTTAGATTTTTAATAAAAAATCCATTTATTTAGGTGTTTCTTTTTAAGTTGGCACCATGCCCTACATGTAGCCCAAAGTGGGGCTTGAACCCACGACTCTAAGATCAAGGGTCAGATTCTTAACTAACTGAGCCACCCAGGCGCCCCTCCAAATTTAATAGACACAAGCTACCTCCTGTACAATTTTATTGCCTTTCTTTATTTTCAGTTGTTCCAACTTCATGCATTTCTTTTTAAAAAAAATTAAATTTACCATAGTATCACTTTTAGTCTCTTCACAGAAACTTTTAATAGAAACATAAGACTTTTAAAGAGGAAGAGGCAGTGAAAAATCAGTTTCCTACTCCTGTTCTACAGGCAGGCAATTACCTCTCCTAAGCAGCAACTCCTGTCTGTTTCTTAAGGTTCCTTCCAAAGTATTTTGGGTTTTGCTTTCAAAATAACTAACTCCTTTCTTAAAAAAAAAAAAAAGTTTCTCTAGGTTTTTTTCGTTGTTTCTCAATGTTATTAGTTGTGTGCTTGGTTTTTATTTTTGTTTCTTGACAATACTCAAAGCAGTGTTTGTCTTCTGTTCTTTTGATTATTCCATCAAAAGATGATGTGGTGATTTTGTAACACTTTCTAACTTCGTTATTGTCATTTCAGAGCTTATCTCTTCCAAGCAGAATATTGTTGGATTTTGTCTTCTGTGCAACCAATCTTGAAGATTCTATGACTTAACATCTAAATTTATCCTTTTTAATTCATGGTTGCTGTTGCATTTGTTATATTTTCCATATATAACTTGTTTCTGGATTTTTATATTTCTTAGTTGTCTCTTTTCTGTTACACCTTCTGTTTTGGGGAAATGTTTTTCTTTTAACTTTTAAACACATTTTAAAGGTGAACAATCTTTTGAGTTTTCTTAGTGCCAGAAATAACATTTGTTTCTATATTTATTTACTAACATCAAAGCAGAAGCAGGAACTTTTCTTTCCTTCCATATAAGGAAACTCAGTTTCTCCCTGTTTTGGCATCCCCTCTCCCTATTCCTTATCTACCCCCTTGTTTTTTCCTTTCACATTTTGCATTTGTTCTGTGAGGTGTACTCATTCTTCTGGGCTTCAGCCTGGTACTCATAAGTATTTTGCTATTCCTGAATTCAGTTAGTTAATGACCACTGAGGCGTCACTCTGAGCTGGATGGACACTGAGGTAGGTGCAGGAGATATGAAGATAAATGTGGTTCTGACCCTGCCCTCAAGGTCTCCTTTCTGGTCGAGGAGGTGGCATGCATGTAGACTAACAATGGCAAAAGATGTGATGCGTCAGGTGTCCTGGAGACACAGACGGTGGGACACAGGTATGGAAGGAGGGAGTCATGTTTGGTGAGCCAGCAAAGGCGTCCTGGGAGCTGCTGCTACTGTACCAGTAGAGCTTTGTGAGATAGAGGATGAAGCAAAAGGGCTCTGGGGCGCCTGGATGGCTCAGCGGGTTAAAGCCTCTGCCTGCGGCTCAGGTCATGATCTCAGGGTCCTGGGATCGAGCCCCGCATTGGGCTCTCTGCTCTGTGGGGAGCCCGCTTCCCCCTCTCTCTCTGCCTGCCTCTCTGCCTGCTTGGGATCTCTCTCTGTCAAAAAAAAAAAGCAAAAGGGCTAGGGCCTGAAGGTGCCCAAGTTCGTTGCCCAAGTTCGTCAAAACCTGGCTGGAGATGGAACTGAACAAAGGGATGCTGCACCACATTGTGAAGCACCTCAAGTGCTTGACCAACAAGTTTCCATTTGGATCCTGTGGGCTGTGTCCCAGAAGCTTTGAAGCAGGGGACTACCACGCTCCAGTTTGTTTTTAGGAAGCTAACTCTGGTTGTGGTATGAGGCGCGGACTGCAGGAAATGAGTTGAGCTGCTCTGGCAGTCATCCTGGGAAGAGGTGAGGGCAACTCGAGCAAGGTGCTAGCAGTGAGGATGGAGAAGAGAACGTGACGTGTTTTGAAGCAGAGTCTAAAACGCTAGTATCTCAGGTGAGCCTGAGAATGAGAGGGTGGCTGGGAGGGGTTGGTTGGTTGGTTTTAGGGAAGGTGATAGCAGATGGTGGAAATATTGGCCAACTTACAGAGTCGGGTGAAGGGTGCTGAGGGGATTGCAGAGACTCATTTGGAGAGAGATAAAGAAGGGTTTATTTTAGGATTTGTTGAATTTAAGAAACCCTGAAGAGATCTAGGGAAATGTATCTAGAAGAAACATGGGTCAAAAAGCCAGGGGTAGGTTGTGAGGGCTGGAGATAAAGGGGTGGGACATGCTTGCTCCAAGGATGTCAGAGTCATGAGAGTAGACATAAACCCACAGGTGGAACATGTAGACAGAAAATAAAAGGGCTTAGGATGGTCTCTGGGCAAAGACCGGTTCTTTATGTGCAGAAAATTGAGACATACGAAGCACCGTAGTAAATGTCCTGCACAGGGTGGCAGGAACGTTTTCAGAAGACTTTCTTTATCTTCTCTATAGCTGGTGTGTGGAAATTGTTGCTACTCTACTTTGTGGACCAGAAAACTACAACTCCATGGCATCATTACTAAGCTAGTAAATGAGCTTGCAAAAAGACCAGAATGCCAAATTGACGCTAGAGGAAGAGATAGGGGAGAAGTAGAAAAGAGCCATGTGGAAGAGATGATTTCCTACAAGGGCAGCGGCCGGCAATGGCCACCCAGAGGTCCAGTAGGATAAGAAGCAGCCAAGCCACTGGTTTTCTCGATTAGAGAACTGGTAGCGATGTGAGCTAAGTCAGCTCACACTGGAGTCAGGAGGGGCTGAGGAGATGCAGCTGGCTGTTGACTGTAGTTTTTGGAGATGGCTCAGTGGCAGAGGAATGACAGGACACGTGGTTTGCAGGGTGGCATCCTTTTGTTTGTTTACAGGGGACAGCTTGAAGTATTTTGATTTGCTCATCTTTTTTTTTTTTCCTTTGAGGTCTTATATCTTACATCATCTTATTTCCAGGCTTCTGCTACCAAAAATAAAATAAAATAAAATAAAAAATAAAAACTCTGCTGGATTCCCTGTCATATAATCTGCTTGTTCAGCTTGTTTTCTTGGAATTCTTTTTTTCCTCTTTCCTTCTGCACATTGCTTTCAGATATTTCCAGGCTGTGTCTTAGTGACCCTCTTTGATCGCTAATTATGTGAGATCCTGGGAATTCCTCCTTGTTTCTTCTCTGAGGTCTCTTCAGTCTGGAAGTGGTTTCCTTCTGTCATTTGAATCTTTTGTTCAATTCAGCTTTGTCCAGAACTCTAAATTCATGGCCCATGCCTCTCTTCTGGATGATAATTTGTTCTTGTACTCTTTGACGACAGGGGTGCCTAGTGCTAAGAGCATGTGCTCTGGAACTCGGCTTGCCTGGGTTCAAATCATGGCTCTACCAGCTACTAGCTAGCTGAGTGACCTTGGGAGTTACTTAGCCTTTTTGTGCTTTAGTTTCTTCACCCATAATTGGAGGCAACAATAATATCTACTGCCAAGGGTCGTGTGATGAGGAGTAAATGAGCCAGAGCAGCTGAAGTGCTCAGAATGAACAGTGTCTACTGCACGTCGTGTGCTCGCGCTTGTTAGCTCTTCTTGTTATTGCCGCTGCTGTTGTCCAGGGGGACGACAGAGATGACCTTTTCCTTTGTCATTCGGACCATACAAGTAAGTGATAAATTTATAGACTATTGGAGTCTCACTTGAAAAACTAGCAACAGGTAAATTCTGGGAGCTGGGTAGCATTTCCCCAGGTTTTTAAGGAACTCAGCAATGAACAACTTTAACCTTGGTCCAGATGTGACATCTGGAGTTGCAGATGTCCACTGTGTGACCTCACCCTCCCCGTGGCAGTGTTGGATTGCTTTCACTTAAATACAGGCTATAAAATTTTTATTTCTACCTTAATAGTTCTTAAAAAATTTGTTATTTAATTTTGCTTACCCCATCTGCAAATAACAGATGCTGGCCAACCGGCACACAAGAGTGAATGATATGCCTGAAGTCCCTGGTAGGGTTGGGATTTTAGTCCATGGTATCTGACTTCAGTGGTATTAAAAGAGGAGAAAAATTTCACTTTGATATATATATATATTTTTTGATATATATATTACTTTGATATATATATTTATATATATATATACACACATATACACACACATCAGACTGTAATGCTGTCTTAGTTCAGGCTGCTGTAACAAATTACCATAGACTCAGTGGCTTATAAACAACAGGAATTTATTCCTCTCAGTTCTTATGGACAGAAGTTGAGATCAGGTACCAGCACGGTCAGGTTCTGGTGAGAGCCCTCTTTTGGTTTCAGGTGGCCTTTTTCTTCTCGTGTCCTCATATGGTGGGGAGGAGATAGAGCTCTCAGAGGTCCCCTCCATGAGGGCACTAATCCTATTCAGGAGAGCTCCTCTGTCTGGACCTAATCACCTCCCGAGGCCCTACCTCCTAATACTATTACATCAGAAGTTAGAGTTTCAGTATGAAGTTTGGGGTGGACACAAACATTTCGTCCATAGCAAGTACAAATCTCCAAAAGTATGGTTATGAGCTCTCCACGATGATTTTTTTACAATGTCAGTGTGCTATTTTTATAAGCAGAAGAAAAATATATAACTCCGTGAACAAACAAGAATAATAGCTAAATGTTTGCATGACAGAAATAATAAAGTGAAAACATATCAACCAATTTCTTAGAGTTTTTAAGGAAAGTGAGCATACTTGTGAATGAGGGAGATAGTCCCTTAAGACAGAATTTGTGTCATCTCAAACTCTCGAAATGTTTACTAAGTATAAAGGAAAGAAAAGGTAGTAACTTTGTAGCAGAGAAACCACCTTAACCAAGTGATCAAGGTCAACAATCACCAGTAATAAGACATATTGATATCATGAACTCTATGATATGATGTGCACTAAGGAGAACACAGTATCTTTTCTGTGGTATTATTGTCAGAAATGCATAACCTCCGGGGGGGGGGGATGGATGAAATAAGTGAGGGGTATTAAGCAGTGCACTTGTGATGATGAGCACAGGGTGATGTATTTAAGTGTCAAATTACATCTTGTACACCTGAGACTAATATAAACACTGTGTTAACTAATGGGAATTAAAATAAAAACTTTTTAAAAATGCATAACCTCAGTGTAATCAGGAGAAAACATCAGGCAAACCCAAATCAAGAGACGTTCAACAAAATAACTGATATTCTTTTTTTTTTTTTTTTAAAGATTTTATTCATTTGAGAGACAGAGAGCACAAGCTGGGGGAAGGGCAGAAGGAGAAGGAAAAGCGGACTTTCCACTAAGCTCAGAGCCAGATGCAGGAGGGATCCCAGGACCCTGAGATCATGACCTGAGCCAAAGTTAGATGCCTAACTGACTGAGCCACCCAGGCGCCCCTAAAATAACTGGTAAATATTCTTAAGAAGTGTCAAGGACACAAATGACAAGGAAAGACCAAGGTTTTGTCATAGGCTGCAGTAGAGTAAGAAATGACTACATATAGTAGTCATTCTGGATGGGATCCTGGGGCAGAAAAGGACATTAGTAGGAAAAAGCTTGTCCAGTTTGAAAAAGATTTTTGGTTTATTGTATCGTACCAGTGTTAATGTCCTGGTTCCATTCAATACACTAGGCTGATGTAAGATGTTAACATCAGGGAAAGCTGGGTCAGGGATATATGGAAACTCTACTATTCTTGCAACTTTTCTATAAGTCTAAAATTAGCTGAAACCAAAAAAAGAAAACTTTGACAAGATTCATTACCAAAATTTTCTGTGTTCTCCCTATCTCATTTTCATTTCAGTAAAAAGCCATCACAGGTTAGAGAAACAATTTGGTCCTGGGTAGAAACTGGGTTAAGAATAGGAAGCAAGCTTGGAATTCAGTCCCCCTCTCTGAGTGGGTAAATGAGAGTGGTGGCTTGCCACAATGTTGCCTTGGGCTCATTTTGTGATATGTTGAATTTCCCAGACCTTTCTAAAGCTATGCTGATCAGAGATTTTTCTGAAATTTTTATGAGACCAAATGGGCAGAAAATTAGTGCAAGATACTGCCTTTAAGGAAAAACAAAAATCCAAACCAGACTTACACAGAGTCACGAGTCCAAAGCTATCAATTATTACCCTGCTGGTCTCTGAGAATATTGCCTCACTGTTTGCTGCTACAACCAAAATGGGCATGAAAACTGCTGCCCATCCAGGCAGAGATGACCAAACCCAAGGGGTCCTCTGGAAGCATATGTAGATGAAAGTCTCTCCTAAGTCATGAGGAAGCAGGCAAGCTTTAAAGCCTTGTAAATAGAAAAATCATAAACGCTAGAGGTTTATGATGTGTTCAAATGAAGGATGTTGCCAAGAGACAGCAGACTGGGGGTCTGCATGGAGTCTAGGAGGATTTGGACTCTGTCAGAGTCCAGATTGGTCCATCCATAGGATGGAGGATGCCCCACTAGCCTGGCACAGACATTTTGGTTGTTGCAGAGCTGGGCTTGCTGCATATGCGGGTTGAAAACCTTCTTTAGAAGCTCTACATTTTTACCTGATTAGGGATAGCCTGATTTAGGGATTCTGTTTCCCAGATGCCCCGATGTAGAGAAAGGACAGCTCTGCGTAAATGACAGAACAGAAAGGCTCCTGAAAAGCTGTGTCCCTTTAAAAATGAGGGGGAAGATCTAGTGTGTCTCCATTGAGTTTGGTTGGTATTAAACCGGTTCTGGCGCACCCAATTAAGCATCTCATGATCTCAGTGAACTACAAAAACGTTTCTGAATGTTTGTATTTCTGAACTTAGAAAGCTGGGGACTAGACCATTTTCAGCCAACAAGTATTTTGTGAGCATTCCATTCTGTGTCAGCCACTGTGTTAGGCTCTGAGAATATAGCGATGATCAAGAGAATCATGGCCCCTGGCCACATGGAGCTAACAGACCAGGAGACTGCACCTCTGAGCCTGAAGCAGCCCACCCACCTCCCTCATTCACAAGGCTTGGTTTACACCAAGGCAAAAGTTTGCCCATATAGAATCCTATAACTTAAAAACCTCTTTATGCATACTTGGTTATTTTACTTTCTTTCCAACAGTGCTTAAAAGAAAAGATGTTTTCATGTATACTTCATACATTTCATTTACATAACTTTGAATTGGTTTTGGTGCCTTTAATACGAAAGCACCATTTCCCTTCTCTGGACCACTCCTCCAGGCTCTGATGTTGAAGACGCTTTGGGAAGGCTTTATGGGTTTGCTCAGTGCTTATGGCAATCAGAAATATGTTTACCAAGGCATCGTGAGCTCAGAGAGGTGTAGCTTAGCCACCTGGCAATGTCCAGAGGGAGCTAACTCTTCTCTGCTGCATAAACATTTCTCCCTTCCTGAATTTAATCTCTCGGGTCAGATTCCAAGTTGAACCTCAAAGCAATGAACCACCTAGAGCAGTGCTAACTTGATTCCACAACACTATCAGTAATGTCTTGCCAGGCCCTCCTTCCAGAGGCTCTGGGCTTTCTTATTGAGTAGAGACTTGTCCTCATGCCTTGAGTTGGTAAAATACTAATGATTATGAATTTTTAGTTTTTCTATTTAAAAAGTGCAGTGGATAAGTTATAAGCAGCATTTCTTATTTATCAGAGAAATCAGGATAAGCTATTGGTTGACAATTAATTTGGAAGGCTCACTTCTACTAATCTGGTAGAACATATAAATGGTCATTTTTTTCAAAGTACTTTTTGCAGAACAAAGTCTACATTCATCAGCAGGGCTTTCCACCATCTGATCCTGATCCCTTTCCAGCCACAAATTTTCCAACCCACCTTTACATAACTTTTATTACACCCAAGTAGGCTATGTATACCTCATACTTTTGCATCACCAAGCTTCCTCTTCCCTTTTCTGCCTTCAAGTCCTAGATCTTCCAGTTCCTGCCCGCCCCCCCCCCCACTGCATGAGGCCGCCTTTGATCTTCCTATGGCATTATTTGGAAAAACAGAGATACTAGATGCCCCCTTCTTTTTTTTTTTTTACACAAATGAGGAAACTGAGGCACAAAAGCTTAAGAATTTGTGCCCAAAGCAACAAAGTGGTAGAGTTGGGATTTAGGATGCAAGCAAGTATCTTTTTTATTTTTTTTTATTTATTTGAGAGAGAGTGAGAGAGAGCATGAAAGGGAAGAAGGTCAGAGTGAAAAGCGGACTCCCCGTGGAGCTGGGAGCCCGATGTGGGACTCGATCCCGGGACTCCGGGATCATGACCTGAGCTGAAGGCAGTCGCTCAACCAACTGCGCCACCCAGGGGCCCTGCAAGCAAGTATCTTATACATGAAAGAGTCTTGGTCAGAGATTTCGACTTTGACTTTAACAAAGTTCATTTGTTAGTTGTGTTACAGAAGAGCAAAGATATTATTTGTTAAAAGAATTTTAAATATTACAAATTATAATTTATCATTATATCTGCTACTGTCTGCATTCTATGTTGAATCTCCTTTATAATAATAGATTGGATGTAGAAGTAAAGGGTAAGGAAGAATTGAAGATTACTCTGAGGGTTTCTTACTTAAAATACCAGAAAAAGGATTGGGCCTTTTGTGGTAGGAAGGTTATCATAGGGCTTCTGGATTAAGTTAGGAAAAGACTGAAAAAGACAGGGAAATGGGGGTGTTAAATTGATACCAACTTGGCAAATTAAAATAGAAGAATTTCCTCTTCTGGGCTGTTCTGTCATTTTCATTTGATTCTTTATAACTTCTGTTTCTTTGATGAGACTTTCTATTTTTTAATTTGTTTCAGGAGAATTTATGTTTGCTTATTGAAGCCTTTTTATGATGGCTGCTTTAAAGTCCTATGTAAGCTAATTCCAACATCAGATTCATCTTGGTATTGGTGTTAGTTGGTTATCTTTTCTCATTCAAGTTGCGATTTACCCTATTCTTGGTATAATGGGTGATTTTCAGTTCTCTTTTGGACATTTAATCTATTATGTGATTAATTTTATCACATTATGTGATTAATTATATATATGTATATATATTATGTGCAGTGGACAAGTGAGATATATATATAATATATAAATACATATTAATATTATATGTATATATATATTATATATATATATATAAATAATGTGATTTAATCTTCTCATTCACCGGGCAGTCACCCTATTAAGGTTTATTAGCACACAGGTTGGGATCTACTTTTGTGGCTTATGGTTCCACTGACAGTTTCTTTTTACAGTCTTTGTTTTTACTGTTTTGGTCTGCTTGGTTTATCTGATGCAGCTGGGGCTCTCACTGGTCCCTGCTGGTGTTGATGGAAGAAGGAGTTTCCCCAGACCATGCTGTCTGGTGCCTCTAGGAGGGGGTAGGGAGTGTCTGTCCTGCTGGGATGAACAGTACCTCCGGGGGCCCTGCAGGGAGGGGGTGTGCTTCCCCAGACTGTTTTATTGTCAGCGGGCTCTTGATTTATCTTTGTTGGTGCTGCCAGCAGAACTCCCATTCATGGGAAGGGATGAGCTGACTCGAATTACCTTCTGTTCCTAGGCTGGGGCTTGGGAAACAGTGGGTCTTGGCCACCTTCTGTTGGACTAGGGGTGGGCGGCAGTCACAAGTTGCTCTGCTGCTGTGTTGGTCCTCCAGTCGTGGGGTCACTGTTGGCCTTCCTTTTTCCACCTTTCGGGCTTCTCCTTTGGTTGCCTCTCATGTTATTTCCAAGGTTTATAGTTGTACTTAGCAAGGAGTTTTGGGGAGAAACCATTTATATCATCTTGTCTTAACTGCGATGGTGTTCTATTTAACCATTTGTTTTTTGGATTTTTCAGTGGTTTTAAAGAGTGAGTTCTGTAGCCATCAAGACGGAGGGGGGTGGCTTCCAACAGCCTGGAAATCCGAAAGGCTTCCTCGCCACACAGACCCACAGGCCTGGGCCTGGTCGGCTGCCCAGCGCAGGCTGTTACTCATCCGTCTTCCGCTTGCTTGGCTGGTGATGTCGGTTCTTTTTGTCTGCTTTAAAAGCAGGCATTTCTTATTGTTGTTGCTCTTATGCTCACTGAATAATGCAATAGTTTGCCACATTTCTAGCATGATTAAAACAGATAGACTATTGCCTTTGTAGAGCCTTTCCTTAGCCTATCATTTTGGTTGATTTGGTCTCTCTTTTGGCAAAGATTTTGTATTAAATTCAGCCATGCAGTTGTATCTAATTGTGATCTAACTATGAGATATTTACTTTTTGTGTGAACATTTCTGTTTCAGAGCTGCAAAACAATGGTCAAGTTTTTTCGTAAATTAGTGTGAAAAATTTTTTGAAACTTCCCACTTGTGAATGTGGAATTTGAGGTCATCTCAGTTCTTCCACAGTAAAATGTGCCTTAAAAAAAATCAGAGTGGGAAATCCTTTATATTACAAGCCACGGGTCCCTTTGTATAGTTTACCATAATAGTTTTGCACAAATAATTTCAGGTTAAAATTGCATACTATTTATTCCCACCCATTTCCTTTATTGGCTGTGACACACAGGAATTACGCCCATTGCTTGACTAACCTTTCTGACCTTTTGTTACTTGGCTATAAATTGACTTGGGTCTTTTGCAAAAACACTGTCAGGGGGGAAAAATCTTTTTGTTAGAACCCAGCCAATTCCTGCTTCAGTGCAGAACAGTTTGTTCTCCTGAAGAAATGAGCCAGTTCAGTGAGCAGAAAAACATAGCCATAAACTGGCATCGCCAAAAACTGCAAAAGCGATTGCCCATGATCATTCCACGGAGCAGGGAACTTTGTAAAAGAATGAGGCTTTGGGGAGAAAAATACAGTTTTTAGTTACACAAGGTCTAGGTAAATGTAATGGACGTGTTGGAGTTGTAACTTCTTTGGGGCTTCTTTTTCTGAGCTCTGGCAGTCACCAACATTCGAACATTTTCAATGGGAATGTTGGATTCTCCCTTTGGCTGCTCTCTGAGTCGCAGACTGCCTTCGGAGCACGTAAGCGCCCCATACTTGCATTGATCTTCCCACTAGGTCTAGGTAGAAAGCTGATTCTAACAACACAAACATTTCCTGAGTGACTGCTCTGTGCGACACACTGAGTCCTGGGTCCATTGCCCAAGGAAGACAGTTTATAGTGGGCTAGCGAGTTACACGAAAATGTGAAGAACGAAGACAGCGTGGCAGCTGCAGTAACAAAACCGTACAAGACACAAAGGCATTACCTGGAAGACTTCGCTTCATTCGAGTGCCATTTGTATGTTGTCTAGAAGTTTGCCACATAGATGAGAAGGATGCCGTGGGCAACGAGAGGAGTGCGTGTGGGGTTGAACGGTAATAAGACAGCGCGGTGTCCACGTACTGTGAGTAGAATTGCTTGGGTACAAAGTATGAGGAGGGAAAGGGGTGGTGGACCGTGGAACTAGAGAGGGACAGGGACCAGATAGTGTGTGTCTCATGTGCCACATGATGCACTGTGGAGTTTATACTGTAGGCCGTGGGGGCTATGTCAGGGCTTGAAGCAGGGGTGGCCCCGGCAGAGCTGGGGTTTTGCAAGGAAGTGTGAGCTCAGGAAGAGCGAGTTGGACCAGACTGAACCTGTCCTCCCACTGGGGTCCGGACTAGGACCCCAGGCTGAGTGGGCGGACTCTGGCCTGAGGAGTGTCACTGAAGGTGATGAGCACTGTGTTTTGGAAAGGCAAACGTGAGAGCGCCTGGGTGGCTCAGTCGGTGAAACGTCTGTCTGCAGCTCAGGTCATGATCCCAGGGTCCTGAGATTGAGTCCCACATTGGTCTCCTTGCTCAGCGGGGAGCCTGCTTCTCCCTCTGCCTGCCGCTCCCCCTGCTTGTGCTCACTTGATCTCTGACAAATAAATAAAATCTAGACAGACAGACAGACAGAAAGAAAGAAAGAAAGAAAAGAAAGAAAGAAAAGGAAGGCAGGCAGGCACATGTGGTTGTGATGCAGCAGCCCATACGGGATGAGGTGCGTATGCACAGGCAGTGTATATCACCTGCAGCAGTCTTTGTGTCAGAGGAGAGGGACAGTGCTTAGAAACCATGTGGAAGACTGGGGAGTGCAGGGAGCACGGAAGAAAGCAGGAACCCCGAGACTTTTGCTGAACTCTCTACATTCCTGGTAAGGACACCTTTACATATACCACCTTGTCTCGTTTTCCTAGTGAACCTTGCCCTGTATACACTGATACTGCCCCATTTTATAAAAGAGAAAACTGAGGTTCAAGAGGTTAAATACTGGGGTGCCTGGGTGGCTCAGATGGTTAAGGCCTCTGCCTTCGGCTCAGGTCATGATCTCGGGGTTCCTGGGATCGAGCCCCGCATCAGGCTCTCTGCTCTGTGGGGGGCCTGCTTCCCCCTCTCTCCCTGCCTGCCTTTCTGCCTACTTGTGATCTCTCTCTCTCTCTGTCAAATAAATAAAATAAAATCTTAAAAAAAAAAAAAACAGGTTAAATACTTCACTAAGACCCGAGTGGCCTGCTCTAGGAAGTTGCTGAGTGTGGGTTGGAACTCCAGTTTATCTGACTCCAACCATAATGACCTACCACCTTTGCTCTAACTGAGCCCCGGCATTAGCCAAGTATCAGAATGCTTACATCCTCTCTCTGTCTAGACCTAGAAACAATAGCTCTAAAAATGTTCAGAATTTAGTAGTAATGATACAATTCATATTTTGAAAGCCTATTTTTCTTTTTCTTCTTAACCTGTCCTCCCATGAAAATATCAGATACATGATTTTATTCCTTAAAATCTCACCATTTTGGAAGAATTGGTATGGGGAAGGCCCAGCCAAATTGGCAGAAAGTATAAATAACTCAATATCCTAAAAGAAATGTAATTTTATAATGTTCAAGTGAGTGTGTATTTTTAACAACTCATATTAGAATAATCAACTATGTCTTTCAGTAATTAGAGAAACTTTTAGGACTAACATAAAGCTGATAATGCTAATTTTTGGTAAATGTATGCTTTTAAAAGTTTCAGAAAACATTTTTCAGGTAGCCATAATATAGCTGAAGGAGAGGTTTACTAAGTAATAACCATGTTCAATCAAGTCCCAGGGTGAATGAATGATTCTGTCTGTGAAATACTGATTCTACAATCATGAGTCATGGATCCAAGGGTTAAGACCTGGGAGGCAGATGGGAAAAAACCAAAAAACAAACCTAGCTTAGTCTGTGTCAGAGCTGTTTTCTTGGTTAATGGATCAATCCCTAGTTAGTTACTAGAGGGAAATACTGTCCCATTTGGGACTGGAGCCTTGAGGTTCCAGCATCAAAGACTGTAATTATGGAGTGTCGCAAGCTGTCTCTTCAGCATCTCATTTTACTCTTTTTTTGTTTCTCAAAGTAGAACCAGAAATAAAGAATGCTGTTGAGGTAGAAAAATGCTCAAAATGTGGGGAAGACTATCGAAATGTGTAGCTAAGTCTGATTATGCATTTGTGGCATCACTAGCAAAAGAAAATTGCTGAATTTTTTTAAGAAAAAAATTAATATCTAATGTGAAAGAGCTGTAGAGCTGTAGCATGCACCCCTGCCAAAACAGGTTATATATAGCACGGGACAAGCCGGCCCTTCTTCCCTCAGGCGGCGGCCTAGCGGAGCCGAGCAGGAGAGACACTTATATAAGCCGGCGTGCTCATTAGTCGGGCTGTAAATTCACAGCGCCCGGCCGGCGCGCGTTCTTTGTCTGCCTTGCGTTAGCTCTTGCTTGCTTCCTCCACGACTCTAGGACCCGTGCCTGGCACACAAGGAAATGCTGGAGACACAGCCCAAAACACTGCCCCTGACAGTCTAGTCTAGTCGAGCCCCTGGCAGTTCCAGCTCGAGGCGCAGGAGGCTGTAGGCCCTGGAGCTGAGAGGAGGAGGCACAGCCTGGAGGAAGCTGCCAACCACGCCTGGGGCCTCTGCTCCGATGGCAGGGCCCACAGTCTGTGAACAAAGACACACTGGTTGGCTCCCTGCATCTCACTTTCCTCCACCATAAAAAGATAACACCCACCCTGTTCGCAGGTATTACACGATACCCTGAAAATCGAATGTGGTAGCCCATGCGACGTGCCTTACCCAGAACTGGCACTCTGTGGCCTTTTGTGAACATTCCTTTCTCTGCCCCTTTCCTTTCCTCAGACCCCCAGACCAGTTCTACTTTTTCTCCTTACTGAGAAACACTGTCCCCTTCGTGAACTGTCAGTCTCTCTCTCCCCCTCCAGAGTCTCCCACCTGCACTGCTCCCTTCTCCTCTTTCACTTCCTGTCTCCCAGGAGTGGGTGTCCCAGTTGCTTTTGCCTTTTCTGGGGGGCAGCAGCTCAAGGGGGAGAGTACGGGTGGGGCAGGTGGCCGGTGAAGGTGTAGCCGGCATGGCGGTCATAGCCACACCACACGCCAGCGTTTCTCCTCATCCAGGCCCTCTCGCATCCTCTTCCATGGGTCTTGCTCTCTTTCTCCATGTTACTGAAAGGAGAGGAGAGTGAGGATTTGCCCTTGCCAAGTTGCCTAGATCTAGGACCCTTTCTCTCCTCCTGCAGACATCCTGCTCCCACCCAGGGTCCTGCTGGGCATTCTTCAAAGGGACCCCGTGGTGGGATCACATTTGGCTCCATTTGTCCAAATGTTGCCAGAGTCCATACCTGGGGGAGTTGATGAAAGGACACTGGGGACATCTGCTCCCCCTTCCTACTCTCCAGGCTGCATACCTTCATCTAAGGCAGTGGTTCTTGGCAGGGCACAGTTGGCAATGTCTGCAGATGTTTTTGATTGTCACAGTGAGGGGGCACGTGGGAGGTGCTGTCGGCGTCTAGTGCGTAAAGGTCAGAGGCGTTGCTAAATATCCTACAGTATCCAGGACAGCCCCCTAAAACAAAGAATTACCTGGTCTAAAATGTCAATACCAAGGTTGAGAAACCCTGATCTAAGGAATCTCCCACATGAGTTTCTTTTCTTTTTTTAGAAGATTTATTTATTTATCTGAGAAAGCATGCTCATGCGCACAAGAGCATGGCGGGGTGGGGGGGAGAGGGAGAAGCAGACTCCCCACTGAGCAGGGAGCCTGATGTGGGGTTCTGTCCCAGGACCCTGGGATCCTGACCTGAGCTGAAAACAGACATTTAACTGACTGGGCCCCCCAAGTGTCCCACCACAGAGTTTCTTTGTGCTTGTCTGCCCCTATGTGTGTGCTTGGCGTCTGTAGTTAACCTCAAAAGCCCCTCTTCTCTGGTAGGTGGCCTCGCCTCTCTGAAGTTTTTCTTCATCCCTGCTTCAGTCAGAGTTGGTCCTCACCTGGAGGTTCCCAGACTGCATAAGTCCGTTCATTGCAACACCTAACCACCCTTTGCCTTTTGAAAGGCCCCCTCAGCGTGGCCTATTCTTTATCTTTTGAGGGCAGTAAGAGCTTGGTCATCATGATGGTGAACCTCCAAACTCCAGTTTATAGAATGACTGTATTTCAAGGCCGCAAATGTTTTGCACTAGGAGAGTCCGTGACACCACGTGGAATGAACACTGAACTTGGCATTAGGAGATTCAGTCTGATACCTAACTATAACACTCCAGCTCTCCGACAGTAGGCATAACTTTCCTGAGCTTCAGCTCCCACACATGCAAGATGAAGATGATGTCCATTTCCTAAGGTTGTTTGAGGCTATGAGGGGATGTTAGCACAGAACCTGGTACACAGTAGTCAGTCAGATGTGGGTTGAAACTGAAAAATGAATCCAGGGTCCCCGATGTGACCCTGAAAACAATTATTTCCCATTGCCTTAATAGCAGCAACCTTAGTTCCAGCTGGTACTTCACCGTTACACCGATGAGCAGGAGGAGAAGCCCTGCTGGCCCAGGGCCAGTAGCCCAGCCTTTTTATTATCAAAGTACCAGAGTGTTGAATTTTCACCTGTTTCCATTGAGTCACTGGCTTCTGACTCTCCACTGTTTGATAAGGAGCTATTTCTCTCTCTTGGAACGCTGGTGTCCTAGAACCATACCTTGAAGGTTAGGAAGTCATCCTGACCTGAGGTAAGCAGGTCAGCTGCCTGTAAGGAGGCTCCTGAGGCATGAGAGGGACACTGCATCCATCCATTCACTCCCACAACTTTCTGGTGCATGGAGACCAGCACAGAGGAAGTAGTAGTACATTTTGTTTAGACATTATATTACTTTTACCTTTTTCCACAGTACTGAGAGATTAGTGACAATTGATCCCACGTGCGAAGGCAATTTTCATATATTCCCAGGGCTAGGGTTGTAAAAACCATCTAAATACCCAAACAGTGGAAATACCATGTAGTAGCTGCCCAGAGAATTTCAAACTTACTTCGATATATGGCCTTATCTCTAGAACAGAGAAAGAAGCCTATGCATGCCAAAGAAAGAACCGATTCCATCCTTGGCAATAGCTATAACATGTCCTAAGGCCTGCGGAAATGCCACAGGTCATCCATTTTTATCAGTGGTTAAGTGATCTAGAAATATCACCTGAGTAGGTCACGAGTCAGCGGCCAGGGGGGTGGGCGGTATGTGATCAGTGGACAGCAGCAGGACTCACACAGCTGGGGGTAGCTTATGACGGCTCGTCCTCACACGACATGCTTTCTTTGGTTTCCTCCAAATCCTGCGGCACGTAACTCGACATCCCAGAACTTAGCTCTTCGCTTTAATATGCTGTCTCGTACTGTTCACTCTTATGGGACGTTGGTGTCTGTTTTCTTGCCAACCAGGTGTGCCGTGGGGTAAGAGCATAGCTGTGGAATCAGGAAGACCTAGTTTGGAATCCCAGCAGTTGCCTGTTGCTTGTGTGACCTGAGTGAAGTTACTTAGCTCTCTGTCTTTGATTTCTCGACTTGGTAAATTGATTGATGATACTTAACTCATAGGGCTGTTGTGAGGATTAAGTTAAATGAGGAAATAAATGTGAAGCTGTTGGCACAGTGCCTGACAGTAATTTTATTCGGTCATCGGTGGTGGTGGTGGTGGTGGTTCTCCTTGAGGGCAGAGACGTTGCGCATTTGAATTCTCCCATTTCTGCCATATTTCTTAGCATGGAGCTGAACATCTCATAGCACTCAAATATTTTTTATTTGAAAAAAGTGACAGAGACATGCACCTGTATACAAATACATGCTCAAGGGGATCATCTGATAATGACAATAACTTTAAATAAACTCTAGCAGTCATGTTGTAAAAATTTTTTAGTCATTTTTAAAAATTTGATACATGAGGAGGAGTCTAAGGTAGGTCAGTCCCTACTTTTTGCAGTAAGTTAGATCATTTGAATGGAGAGCATCTAGACCATTTCATCTCAGCCCTTTGCTTGGTGAGGATTTACTGGCTTAGCCTCTGCCTTTTAGAAGATCAAGGTAAAAAATGGCCATTTGAGTGTGTTTTATGTTACCTTTCCAAATGTAGCCTGCCTCCTCACCATTACCCATTTCCCCTTACAAAGGATTCTGAGACATGTTTCTCTTTGAGTTTACCTCCAAGAGACTTTCTCGCCGTGTAAGAGTGAATGTCCATCTTTGTTAAATAACAAAGTGCACTCAAAATACATTTCCGTGTTTGCCCTTGATACTAGGGATCTCCAGGTCAAATACAGTGGCAGGTGAGATGTGGAGAACATTGTGATTGTCCCTCCCCCCTCCCAGCACCTCCTCTACTTCCCCCTCTCCCTTCCATGGCAAAGAGACAGTATTTGTTTTTGTCTTCCAGTAGACGGGGATCAGTCCCACCCTTAGCTCCAGGGGTAGGTTTTGACCGTGTAAACCCAATCAGGTAGCCCCTTGTATGTTACTCCAGTGATTAACCCAGAGACAGTCAGTGCCAAGGTTCAGTGCTAGGCATGTGACCGAGTTCAGGCCATCAGAATGTTTGCTGAGGATTTGGTAAAGAGGCTCCTCAGTGTTTTGAGAGGCCTTTCCAAAGCCAGCCCTCTCTGTGTCCTTCTGGATGGTGTGGGACACAAAGCCTGGGACTGCCATAGCTGACTTGCCTTCATTAGGGAACCTACTCCTAGGACGCAGCTAATAAAGTAGAGAAAAAGAAAACAGGCCCTTGTTTTCATTGTAGAACAATGGAACCAAACCCAACCTCTGGGCTTTCCAGTACATGTGCCATTAAAACCCCTTCATGATGTAAGTTGTTTGAGTTGGTGGTTTTCATTACTTGTACCTTAATCCAATGGCACTTGGTAGATAAATTTCCCTTAATTTTGTAAATATTAGTGATTCTAATCTGTGGACAAAGACACTACCTTGGAGGAAGGGGAGCAGGGTTAGAGTGGTCCATTTTAGGAAAGCATGAATTGCTTATGTATTTCTGCAAATTAAGGAAATATCTTGCCTATATATTAATATTTTTCAAATTTATCTGAAAATTTTGAATAATGAAATACAAAGTTAGGAAAACTGAACGTATAAGTTTTTATCATGTTTTCACATTGAACAGAGGTTAAGCATCATGTAAATTTCTGCAAAAATTGTTGGTAGAAAAGGCACTGCTTGAGTGTTTCCTTCCTCCTTCCTTCCTTTCTTTCTTTCTTTCTTTCTTTCTTTCTTTCTTTCTTTCTTTCTTTCTTTCTTAGTTCCTTCTCTGAATCCTTTATCACCCTGTAGTTCCTTCTATTTAGTCTTGCTATCTCAACCTTTCCTAGAAATAGTTGAGATATAAATTCTAATTAATCTAATTTAGATATCTGCATTAAGCTTCAGCTCAGCTCTTCAGACCCTGCACCTGTCTGCTCTACACACAGGCAAACAAATACTGGGTATTGGAACACTTCAGTATCAAGGAAACTGAACTGAAGTTCAGTCTCATGTAACAAATTGGGTCTTGGATGGAAATGCTTATAATTATAGCCCCCCGCCCTTTTTTGCTAATAAAGCAGAACACTGCAGGTTAAGTCCTGTAACTGGTGTGTTTAATAGATGCCAGCTGTGTACATATTGTCATTGCTGAAGCTGAGTGGTCCTGCGCAAAGTCCTTACCTCAGATCTTTCAGTTCTTTGAAGAGACAAATATACACCAGATACTATATGAGCCAGGGCTCTTTTTATAGGAGAAAATATCAGGGAATCATTCTGGAACCTCTTCGAATCACCCTACCAGAAGAACACTCTGGAACCTTGCATTTGATAAATGTCAATCACTGCTATTATGAAGTATGCTCTTTACCGTTGCTTCAATGCGCTTTTCTTTACCTTCTTTATTTTACCACAGATTTTTGACCAGTAATTCTTAGCTTTTTTTTTTTTTTTTTTTTTTTTTGAGCAATACACATTGGTTTTTTTACATAGAACCGAAATTTTGACACCCTTCCCAGCCATGCACACGCAGGTACAAACACAGAATTTGTTGCAAGTAGAACATTGCGATAGTTCATAACTATAATTCTCTCATGGAAAAGAGGCTGCTATTGGCCCAGCATGGGTGGAAGTGAGCTAGCTGAACCCTATTCATTTCTTTCCTATTAAATAAAGTATAGCTGAATGCGAGGGAGAAAGACTCAGCATAAGGACAACCTTGAACTGTCTCCGAATTTGTTCAAAACAAAACTTACCAACTCTGGTATTTCATATCAGCAGTGACGTAGGCTTGCTGAACTCCCCAGTATTAGCCTGGCCCGGTGTGCTGCTTCTAGAAGGCCAGGCTGAGACCGCCAGCTGGCTGTGGAGCCCTTATTCTAAGACCGTGCTGCCACTTTCTTGTGACACTGGAGTCAGAACCAAAAGGGCCTTGCTGCCAGTAACCCGAAGGGCTGTACTCAAGCACTGACCTATTTTTACACTATAATCGGGTTGGGTTTCTCTTTTCCCTCGCAACGCAGTACTCGCTCATTCTTTTGAGAGCTCAAGAAGCCAATTCCCTGGTACTTCTTCGGCTTGGTTGTTTTTCGGTTTGACATAGGTCACTCTTAACTGGGAGGATAGGGGTTGCTTTATGAGGGTGAAATGAAAGATAGAAAATACGAACCAGGTGAGGACAGTAGCTTATGAGGAAGAACAGAACAAGGTGAACTAGAAAGCAGAAGGTATTTGGGATTTTAGGACCGCTCTTTACCTCCTAATCATGCACCTGGACGAATTACTTTACTCATCAAATCTGGCTTCAGCCCCTTCTGTGCTGAGTGATGGAGGCACAATGATAAAATATAGCCCTTGCCTCAGCCACAGGCTCGTGGGGGAGGGAGCTGTTCCACAGTCACAGCACAGCGTCGCCAGTGCTGCAAGGGAGATGGGCACAAGCAAGGCTGCTGGCTTCTCAGGCAGGAGAAGCCAGGCAGGCCCAGTGCCTCCCAGTCCTTTCCCCTCTGACCCGCCCCTGTCTCCATCAGGCCAGCGCCCAGTCTGCATCACTTTTGTTTGTTTGTTGCTGCTTAGATGTATGCTTTGTATAACGTGTACATGTCGGCTTGTTCAGGCATGGCGCTCACGTCTCCTCAAGGAGACCTTTGCAGTAGGAGGGAAAGCATATTACATGACTCTGTCCTCCTGGTGGTGACTTGCCTGGGAGATGTCTTCTCACCGTTTAAGACCTGCTCCCTCAGGGTATAAGTTCTACTCTGATGTCCTGCGGAACACTCAGATAGTTCTCTGGTATTTCCACTGCCTTTCTCCTGACCTCTGTTAGCACTTAACAGTTCTGAGGTTCAGCTTTACACCTGTATCTGTTTACACCTGTATCTCTGTCTCCCCCACTGGGCTGTGACTCTTGGATACAAGGCCTGTGTTTTCTTCATCTAGGATATACCAGCTGCTTTGCAGAAATGAGTCACATGAATGAAGTATGCGTGTCATGTAAATGAAGTTCCTACCCAGCACCAAGAGGACTGAAGCTATGGAGAGGACCTCAAAACATTCTTGATTGATTTCCAGACTTTTTGAGCTGGTGGAATATGTTTTGTACTTAAAAATAAAAGAAGGGATATGCAGAAAGTCTGGGAGCATATAGCCTAGGAGGATGTAAAAAAGTGGTCTGTTGGCATTCATGAGACAAAGAGAAATTGGTAAGGAACATGTGCACCATGACCGCTCAGGGGCACACGTTGAAAGAGTGTCCCCTAACTTCTTTATTTAATGTCCTCTTGAGTGCAGGGCAAGATTCACAGGATCTGGTAGAACGCATTGCCACACCTCATAATGAAATGCTTGTGTGCCAACTGATGTATCAAAGTCTGCATTAGTTCAAAAGTTGACTAGGAGATAGCCATGATTAATGTTCACAGAAGTTCAGGCTGCTTGTGTCAGAGCCTTCTTGGTTCCCAAAGGGACAGTGCCACAGTAGGTGCTGGAGAAAAACTGGGGACGCAATGAAATGAACACGAGCTCTCACCTGGTGTCAGTTTCTCTTGGCTTTTTCCTGGTTTGGACCTTGTATTTTGGGAAATACTGTTATATGTCAAGAATCCTCCTTGACTGAAAGATAGTTATGTACACCAGAGGGTGCTGTGTTTCAATTTCATGTCTTTCTTTCTTTTTCCTTCCTAAGGTGGTATGTTTGAAGATTAACCAGCTGAGGATTTGCCCTCAACCAAAGATTGTTGGAGGCCTAAACATACCCACCCATTTGCTACTTTCTTAGCATAATAAAAGGCATTTGGTTAGAAGTCGCCAAACCATAGACATTCTGGATCGGCTTTGCTATATATTTCTAGTTCTTAGATGTTAAGTTCTTTCTTTAAAACTAGACAACTTTTCTTATGCTGCAGCTTAAGTCCATTTTCAGTGTTCTATTTTTTTGATGGAAATGGAGATCATCTGGTCCCCATCGTCTGCATAATAACAATGATTGAAGATGGCTTTTAAGTCACCCTCTGGCCTTTTCTCTTGTCTAGGCAGCATTGTCTCTGTTCCTGTGGCCATTCCCCATAAATCTCATTTTCCAACCCTTTAATCATTTTGGTGGCTTTCTGTGGAAACGACATCAAAGGCTCAGTTCCAGTGCCTCTGTTCTAGTGGGATCTGGGCTGTCAGCTAATGGATACAGAATGTGGTGGTTTTAACCATCCAGTTTCTGTAGCTAGTCCACACATTTCCAAGCCATTCAGGATCTGCTTACCATTAGGGGGCTGGTTTACTACCTCTTAATTGTGACACACTTTATAAGTATTATTAAGGTGCTGATTTAACTTAAAACACATATTTTAACTTCTGAATAATTCTAGCTTCCCCCCTGCCCCCAGCCTAGTTTATTCCATTTAAGATACTTTTCTGAGCTGCCTGATTATTGAGTGGATATGTTATCTCTTATTGGGGGAACAATCTGAATTTTGTTGTTTCTTTCATTCATTTATTCACTCAGCATCCGTGAGTGCCTATAGAGTGTCAGGCCTTGCGCTAGCAATTAAGGACCCAAAGATGAACAAAACCTCTTCCCTAAGGTTCAAGGATAGCTGAAAGATTTTTCTAGAGGAAATACCAGATACATACTAAAAAAGAGAGAGAGAATATAAAAAGTGCTATAAAGGTGACTTAAGTGCAGTAGAAATTTAGAATAGCTTCACTGAAGACGTTCTATTTGAAATGGGTCTGAGCATGTTTTAGTCTTCAGGGATAGGGGAGTTAGGGAAGGCTCAAGGGAAGGGACTCTAGTATATGTGAAGGCAAGGAGCCTGGAGTGTCAGGGTATAGTGAACCTAGGAGTTGACAGGCATGAACTTGAGTGGCTGAAGAGGCAGGCAGATGCCAAACTGAAAAACTGTCCATACCAAGCCAATAAGTATCCAACAGAAATTTAATGTGAGCTGTGTATGTCATTTTAAAATTCTAGGAGCAACATTTAAAAAAATAAAAGTAAGGGATGCCTGGGTGACTCTGTTGGTTAAGTGTTTGCTTTTGGCTCAGGTCATGATCCCAGGGTCCTGGGATCGAGTCCTACATCGGGCTCCTTTCTCAGGAGGGAAACTGCTTCTCCCTCTGCCTGCTGCTCCCCCTGCTTGTGAGCTCTCTCTCTGACAAATAAATAAAACCTTTTTAAAAAATTAAAAGATAAATAAAAATAAGAAATGAATTATCAAGCCCTGAAAGAGGACCTTAAATCTTAATAAATAAATCTTAATAAATAAATAAATCTTAAATAAAACCTTTTTAAAAAATTAAAAGATAAATAAAAATAAGAAATGAATTATCAAGCCCTGAAAGAGGACCTTAAATCATATTACTAAGTGAAAGCCATTCTAAAAAGGCTGTATGATTCCAACCATATGATATTCTGAATAAAGCAAAACTATAGAGATAATAAAAAGGTTAGTGATTGCCAGTGGTTAGGGGAAGGGAAAGATAAATAGGTGGAGCACAGAGGGTTTTTAGGGTGATAAAATGATTCTGTATGATGCTATAATGGTAGACACATGTCATTATAAATGTGTCCAAACCCGTAGAATGTCTAGCATCAAGGATGAATTGTAATGTGGACTCTGGGTGGTGATGTGTCCGTGCAGGTTCATCAGTTGTAAGAGATGTACCACTTTGGTGGGGGATGTCGATAATGGGAGAGGCTATGCATGCGTGAGAGTAGGAGTGATTTGAAAAATCTGCTGAATCTTGCTGTGCAACTAAAGCTTCTCTCTAAAAAAAAATCTTTTAAAAATAAAAAACAGGGGCCTGGGTGGCTCGGTTGGTTAAACATCCAACTCTTGGTTTCGGCTCAGGTCACAATGTCAGGGTCGTGAGATCAAGCCCTACATGGGGCTCGATGCTCAGCGGGGAGTCTGCTCTGCTTCTCCCTCTCCCTCTGCTCCCCCCACCCCACTTGTGTGCACTTGCACACAAAATATGTTAATTTTTTTAAAGATTTTATTTATTTATTTTTATTAGAGAAAGAGAGAGAGTGAGAGAGAGCATGAGAAGGGAGAAGGTCAGAGTGAGAAGCAGACTCCCCGTGAAGCTGGGAGCCTGACGTGGGACTCGATCCCGGGTCTCCGGGATCATGACCCGAGCCGAAGGCAGCCGCCCAACCAACTGAGCCACCCAGGCGCCCCCAAAATATGTTAATTTTAACATACTTTTATTTAACTCAATTTATAAAAAAAATATTAATAGTTTTGGGTACCTGCTTGGCTCAGTCCATTAAGCATCTTCCTTCAGCTTTGGTGGTGATCTCATGGTCCTGGGATTGAGCCCTGTGTCAGGGTCCCTGCTCAGAAGGGAGTCTCCTTCTCCTTTTCCCTCTGCCCCTGCCCCCCACTTGTGCTCACTCACGGTCTCTTTAATAAAATCTTTTTAAAAATGTTAGTTATTCAACATATAATTAATATAAAGATTACTAATGAGATACTTCACATCATTTTTTTTGGTACTAAGTCTTTGAAATCTAGTCTTGAGTTTGACACTTAATAGTGCATCTTAATTTGCACTAGTCACATTTCAAGTACTTAATAGGCATATGTGGCTAGTGGCTACTGTATCGGACAGAGCAGCAGGTCTTGAAGATTGAAGCTGGAGCTTGCCTGATTCAAAAAACCCTCAATTCCTATGTGGAGAAAGGGGAACCCTCCTCCACTGTTGGTGGGAATGCAAGTTAGTGCAGCCACTTTGGAAAACAGTATGGAGAATCCTCAAGAAATTAAAAATAGAGCTACCCTATGACCCTGCAATTGCACTACTGGCTATTTACCCCAAAGAAGCAGATGCAGTACAAAGAAGGACCACATGTACCCCAATGTTCATAGCAGCAATGGCCACGATTGCCAAACTGTGGAAAGAGCCAAAATGCCCTTCAACAGATGAATGGATAAGGAAGATGTGGTACATTTATACAATGGAATATTATGCCTCCATCAGAAAGGATGAATATCCAACTTTTGTATCAACATGGACAGGACTAGAAGAGATTCTGCGGAGTGAAATAAGTCAAGCGGAGAGAGTCAATTATCTTATGGTCTCACTTACGTG